>JBBBVU010000013.1:19754090-19793261 GCA_037177055.1 Atherinosoma microstoma
CTGATCAATGCATCTGATCAGTGATTGGATCAGACTATAGTCTCCTGGTGTGATGGTTATGTAGATCTGTGTGTCATTTAATTAATTTCTCTGATGTGCATAGGCCTTTTTTTTTTTTGACACAACAGCACTGTCAGTTCATAAGTAAGCAATTTTGTATTTATATAGCACATTTCAAAATAAAAAATCACAAATAAATACAAGAAACAAGAAAATCTAAAACATAACAGCAAAAGCTAAACAATAGCAAGTTTAAAACGATGGGTTCTCAGCTGTTCTTTTAAAAAGAGATCCCAGAGTTCAACTTGATCCCTCAAGGGCCATTGTCCTGCAGGTTTTAGATGTTTCCCTGCTCCAACGCACCTGATAGGCACCGAAACCCCTTTTGACAGACCAGAGAATTTTTTTAAAGTTGATCCATGGCAGAGAGACTTCCCATTCAAACACAGTTACCTTGTCTTTATTCAGTTTGATGTCTTGACCTTTTTTCGTCAAGATAATTTTCAGGTGGTTTTCAGCATTCATCGTTTCATTGTCACAGCTCACATGCAAGCAGTAGGCATCCAGATTATGATACTGCCACCTCCATATTTCACAGGTGGGGTAACACAGGCAGGGTGGGTTCATTCCTTCACAAAATCTCTTTCCACTAGGGATGGGGGGTTGGTGCCTTATGCATTATAGTGGCCTCGTGAATAATAACATCACACAGTGTGAGACTATTTCATTGTTTTTAAATTGCCTAAATTCATTTGACCTCTTGCTGATAATTATATGCCTCAAGCACTGAATAATCCTTGTTGGTTGACCACTCCAAGGGTCAACCAACCTGTTCATTTTTATGTTTTTTTACACACAGTAAGTTCCATTCATGTTGTTTGTTTTTTTTTGTTGGACTTCTAATGTCTTCTAATGTGATGATGTTTCTGGTAACAGCTGTAACACTGAGACATCTGAAGGGCCAAAACTTCAAACCAAAAGGAATATTTACTTCAATACTGTACAGTGCAATGCCAGCTACAGATTCAGGTTCCAGTAGTTTAACAGTAAGTTTTATCGAACATGTGGGCTGTGCTTTGTTTCCATCATAAAATATGAGCTTAAAGTGACTGAGAAAACAAGGACAGAGAGGAGATTATGTTCAACATTTTTATTTAAATAAGTACATCTGACTAAAACGCCAGTTTCAACACTCCATATAAACACAAAGGAAGAAAATACTCTTAAAATAATCCATGACAGAAGCAGCTAATTATGATACATCTTTACATTCAAACAAATCAACAGATATAATCCTTCTGGTATACAGATACTTATTTCTCATACACATACAAACATACACTTCCTATCTCATTCTGTCTTACACACACACACACACAAATACGCTTAAAGCCACAGGTTTTTCCCGGTAAAGTTGCTAAATGTGAATGAATGAGACACCAATCATGCTACATGTGGACAAATTGGACATACATGAAATAAATAACAACTAGCATCAGGTTACAAAGTCTCTTATCAACATGAAGCCAGACTTTGTGCATTCTTTAGTGGTTTGTTGTAAAAATCCTGGACTTTAATCAGCAGATTGTTTTCAGATCACAGCAGTGGCACCAACATTCATATTTCAGCATAATCAGTGTATTTGCGGTCTCTTCGCTACACATCATTCATTACTGCTGTGGATGATGTCTTCACATTCCAGTTGAGCACAATGGCAACATCATACATCTATTTATCACTGTGCATTAATGCAGTGCTGTATTACCCTGCAGCAACAGGAAAAGTAGACATGATGTTAACTGTAATGGATCACCTGCCTTCACACCGAAGCTGACAACCAGCTGATGCTTTTGAGGCAGGAAAAACACATTAAACACTAAAGCAGCGACGCGAGGTACACATGAGTTGAAGTAAATGAATCAAAACATGCAAAAACACTGAAATGGACACAGGGGAGCACATTTCACTTGCAAAAACATGCTCTTATATAATATGCAGACACACTCGCACACACACATTTAGATATTTAGCTTGCAGCCCTGATTTTAGATGATCAAATTAGTTTGATCAGTGCAGCTCCACGTATCAGAAAAACCACCACCACACAACAACATTTGTCAGTCTAACAGGAAGAGTCTGACAGTGCGTATGTGAGTGTGTCTACACAGTGGGGCACTTAAAAGTAGTCTCTTCTCCGTGAATCGTCGCTGATGAAAGAGGGGTTCCACTGGGCGGGGTAGATGCACGAATGGCGAGACCCCGGCAGACCTGTGAACGGATACAGGCCATTTCTCTCCAGGTCTGAATTGCGCAATGCAGGCTGAGGAGAAATGGTACAAAAAGAGGGGAAATTAAGTGGGTGATGTCTACAACTGACAGCTTCCTCTAGTCCAGCTAAATAAATCATCAAAGGCATGCAAACATAAAAGGTCTAATGCTTGATTAAAACCAGAAAAACCAAAACAGAAGAGGAAAGTACAAAAGGGGGAAAAAAAATGTTGAGAACTATTTAAAATTACCAAGATTTATAAATTGACTGCTCATGAAGTGCAGTTTGCTTTTCATTTAGCATCAATTGTTAACCTATTTTGTGAATCTGATTATTTAAGCATCTGATAAAAAAAAAGAAGCAAAACAGACCCTGAAGTAGCAGCAGCTTCAGTGTGGCTACATCCACCATGCCTCACGGCTGGGATAAGGTTTTGCAGTGACTTTTCCTCTACACCCAGCATTGTGCAGTTTTACAGAGAAGTTTGTCTTTTGTCCTTTGTCTCAGAAGTGATGTGAAACACTAACAATACATTTTGCAAACTTGCTGCAATGCTTATCCATTATTTTGTTCTGGAGAGCAGTACTTTATCCCTTTTATACCACTATCATGCAATCTTTTTTTTCTAAATGACAGGGGACTTGTGAAAAAGAAAAGTTCAGAAATTTGATGATGTGTCTGGGAGGGTAATTTGCTGTCATTTTTGGGACTGGCCACTTTGTTCTTGATGTAATATCTGCATATTGCCCAGTCTTAGGGAAAGACGCAACAACACTACACCTTCAGATATGCTTTTGTTACTTTTTCCAGTGTTGGGTATCATTACAATGTTTCACCTAAAAGCCTCTGAGAGCTATTGTAAGAGGTATAGTTCAACCTTTCATGTGAAAAGCAGAATGTATAAACAAGCCTTGTGCCTTTCTAACAGCCTGCACCATTTCCCTCATCTGGTTTCTTTAAGCCACTGAATACTTGCTGTACTTACAGAGTAGTAAATGTCAGTCATCTGCAGCAGATTCTTGGTGCTGCCATTCTCTTGCATCTCTATAGTCTCCCGGCCCCACTCCATGGATATCCGGTTATTTTTTGGGAAGTCTGCATATGGAGACATCTGCATATCTCCACTCTTGAAGATGATCTTATTGATGTCATTTTTGCCTTTCCTAAAAGAGCAAATATTTTCAAATGAAAATTTCAACCCATTTAGTTGAACAGATCCAGATAATTATACCTTCTTTACAGCATTAGATCTCACTACAAAAAGGCCTTTTTTCCACAAGTCTAATCAAATAGCCACAGAAGACTTTATGCAGACAATGAGAGCGATCTTACTTGCAGCAGGTAACAATGAGAGCAATTATGAGGATGAGGAGCAGACCGCCCCCTGCAGGTGACACCACGACCGCAATCAGCTTGTAAACTGTAAAGTCAGATAAGGAAGTATTAGACACTGCATTTATAAAAAGATGAAAAATGACAAACTTCTCTTTCAAGCCGACTTACAATTTCCACAATTGAATCCTCCAAATCCAAACATGCATCTGAAAAGTGGAAACAGAAGTTTCAGTGGAATTCAGTATTTCAGTTTGACCGGATTCATAAGAAAAGTGAAGAAAATCAAACTTACGGGATACATGTGCCATTTTCCAGCTTGTAGCCATCCCCGCATTCTGAAACAACAAGTTTTGTTTACAAACTTTGAGCCTGTTTTGCTTTTATCATTTTCAGCAGCCTCAATGTCAACTAATTTCTCATTAAATACTCCTGATTCAGCTGTTTTCTCCCAAAAGACAAAAAGTCATTTTGTAATGGAAATTTAAAAAAAGAAAAAAAAGCTCACCTAAGCAGGATAAGTCATCAGGATTGTGTTTGTAATATCCTCGGTGACACTGGCAGTAGGCTGTGCCAGTGCTGTCTGTGCAGGTGGAGCGCTCCTTATCACATTGAGTTTTCTGAACCTCACACAAACTTTCCGCTGGAACACAGAGCGGAAAGAATTAAAAACCAGCACAGCAATCAAATCAGACTTTAGAAATACTTAGAGTCTAAAAACACAGAAAACATCCATTTATGTCCGTGTTGCTTTCTCATTAGACAGAATGCATAGATTATTGCTGTATATACCGAGTTACTGTGCTCGTAGTGCATATTTGTCTTTCATTATATCATTCACTGTATTTTCATGCCATGAAATATATAATCTGTTTAATTTATTTGAAGTTTTTTTTATCAATGATTGATATTTTCTTAATGTAAAACTTTAGAATATTTATTTATGGGAAAATTGTGCCCTCTGGTGGTTGTACTTATATCCACAACTACTACTGATGGCCTTCAAAATTTACAGTAGATCCAGATGGTAAGGGTGGGCCCAAAGGGGCTAGTTTAAGGGGCACAGGCCACCCTGTGTCTAGTGTAAACTGACCTGTACTTGGGTAAACCTCAGGTGCCCAAGTACGAGTGAATGCAACACATAATGTACTCAGAGAACATGATCCCCTTCAGTTGCCAGGCGCAGGGTTTTTTTCAGCATAAGAATGAAAATAAATATGCAGTCAAGTAAAATCAAGTTTGATTTGTCTTTGATATCTAATGATATACAACATCACAATATGCAGGACTTACAAATGTGACATTTTTGAAGTAATGAATAGAAGCTTAAGTGAAAAAATGCCGGTGGTAATTGTGAACCACACCAGCACACTGACAAAACAAAGCTGTAATCAGTTATCAAAAGCACATCTGGCTGCAACTGATCGCACCCTGTCAGCATCATCATGATGAAGAAACACTGGCAAAACATTGGATTTGGCTTTAAAGCTGTTGCTTTTTCTTTTATCAATGAAGAACATAATAGTAGTTAAAGACATTCCGGATAATCCTAAATAAAATAAATACTGATAAAACTACATCATTCACTATTTGCTTTTAAAACCAATCTCTGACCATGAGATCAAATATTCTCTTGCTTGCCAGATGGAAACTCAAAAACACTTTTAAATGTGTTTGTGCGAACACAGTTTATTTGAATGCTGTTCATTCTGATTAATGGCTGTCACACTCACTGTGGTAAGAGTACTGGTAAGAAAGCACGATTCTGCTGTGGGTCACTGAAGAACTTCGGTTGGAGAGAGACATCTGAATGCTGTCGTTGACATCAGCATTCGTCACATCAGTGGAGATGGAAAACATGTTGACAACCGAGATGCGAACTTCGCCATGCTCCCTGATTTTACTGAGGCTGTGAAGGCCAATTAAGCAGAGTTATCAATGCTGCTTCTTGCCATGCCTAAAATGAAAAATGTGGATAAACTGAAGAGTTTAGTGACGCAGCAGCCTTACTTTTTGTTCAGTGTTGAGCGACTATAACCTCGAAGGACTGACAAGGACACATTGAGCTGCAGCAAAGACAGAAGGGTTTGCATAAGACATTTAAACACACATAATGAGCACAGAGGCTGATGTGAGGTTGGCCGGCTCTCACCAGATGCATGAGCTCTCCCTGGATGTCATGCACAGCGTAGCCCCTGATTGAAGAGTCGTGTCGGTTAAAACTGAATGTTCCCAGAAATGTCTTTGCTATGAAAGGGACAAAAAAACTACGGTCAGTAAACCCAAATAATATGGAGAAAAAAAAAAGACCTGTTGCAGTATTACCTTTGGTGCATGTGCGTCCATCCTTCAGGTCAAAGCCGAGTGGACACTCACAGCTGAAGGAGCCTTGTGTGTTAATACATGTGGAGCCAGCGGGGCAGCGGTACTTCTCACACTCATCCACATCTAATAACACAGCACACGCAGGTATTTATATATATTATATATATATATATTTCATGCTTCAATACAGTTGAGGTAACATTATGAAACAAAGCTCACCCATGTTACAGGTCGGTCCTGTCCAGGCCTGCTGACAGTGGCAGGTGTACTCTGGCCCTTTATAGCTCACACACATCCCTCCATTCATGCAAGGGTTCGACACACAGGGGTTTGCTGAAGTCCAGACAGGGGATAACATGTTTTATCATCAGGAAGAGATAACCCTTCTCCTAAATCTCAGTGTGAGCCTTTTAGCATGTTTTTTTAATACTCAGTTTTGTCATTCTTCCTCTAATAAGCCAGACTCATGGGTTAAACCATCTGTACAGTTTGTTTGTTTTTTAGGCAAGATTAGAAGAGTGGAAAAACTGAGCACAAATGGTGCAAATCCAGATGGCTTTGGCGGTGGATTGTACCTTTTCTATGCATTTTGATTGTACTGCATTCATAGAAATCGCAGCAGCATAATCAGTACCAAACACACTCGTTCATATCTTTTCACATCAGAAAAAACGTATGTCTGTGCTGATTTGAATTAGATGTGATTTATTTTACCACTCTCACAATGAGGAGAATCAATGCTACATGCATTAATGTTGGGACTGCTTCATATTTATGTCAAAGGAGTTTATTGACTTGTCTGCCGCTACCAGCATCATTAACCCCCTGAAGACAAGTTGCAACATGAATGCATGTGACTTTTCAGATCTGAAGCAGCATCTGCATGCTTTTCCTTTTCAGTCGGCCAAGTGATATTCAGTTAGTTGCAGTTTGCGATGTCTCTCCATACTACACACTTAACGGAAAACCGATTAATCTGAGTTCAGTTAAAACTGCAAATAACTTGCAAACTTGAATCTATAAAAGCTGAGATAAAACGTTTAGCTTGTTATCAGGCATGGCGTTATACATTTTGTGAGACATCTGCAAAAGCTTTCATTTGTCTAAATTTAATGTCAACGTCTGTCAAATCCTCTGATAGTTTTCTTTTCTCCCCCCTTTCTCTCTTTCCTTTTAATTTTTGGAAAATCTGAGCCCATTTAACAATAACCAGTATTCTCATCTTCATTGTTTTCATTAAACCTTTCTTATACCAGCTTAATGGAAAAGGAAAAATCATGACACATTTGCAGAGTTTTGATGTAAATGTTTCCATCATACAAGATGATAAACTTAATCATTTAAAAAAAATTAAAATAAAGGAAAAGACACCAGAACTATGCTCCTAAACAAAATAACATTATTGCTGAAAAAACAAAAAAAACTACTACTCACTTGGTCCCACCTTGGTGGGTTGGACATCCATGGGCACCGTTGTCACCACCAGCTCTGTGGCTCCTCCGTCTGATTGTTTCTTGGTGGTGTGCAGAGCCTCAGTACTCCTGGTTGGAGGGCTGTGGATGTAGGTGGTAGTGATGTCCTGGCTGCGAGCTGTGGTGATTCCCTGAGTTACTGTGCTTGCTACAGTCTGTAGGGTGCTGGCTTTTGTGGGGTTAGCCATTCCTGTGGAGGGTCCCTGGGTTTGGCTGGGTGACACAAAGCGAGTTGGATGCGGTGCAGAGGTCTGCCAGGCTGGGGTGGAGACTGTGGTGGAAGGTTCGGTGTATGGTAGGGTGGCCTTTGCAGGGGAGCCTGAGGTATATTCAGTGAAGGTGCTACTCAGACTCAAGGATGATGTTGTGGGTGGAGGAGGGGTTGTAGAGGGCATGGTGGTGGTTGTGAAGACCGTTGCTTTAGAAGTGTCTTCTTCTGTTATCTGTGATCTGTTGCAATGAAAATAGATGAATGAAATCTGAGGAACAAGTCATTCTAATATTGGTAACTACACCTTTAAACAGACCCGACAGCTCTGTTTACAGTTGTTTCTTTCTTTTTACCTTTCTGTAATAGTGACCGGTAGAGTTGTATGCAAGATCCCAGTAACCATCGGCATGTCTGTAAGAGAGTCATTGATTTCAGATGTACTGGTACTGGCTGTGGAGGGTGCTGCAGTCAGAGCCAGGCCCACACTATCTTCACTGGTCTGGGATGAAACCACCTCAGTGGCTCTGTGCTTCTGAGTGCTGGAGCTGTTGGCTTCTGTGGAAGACTCTGTAGAAGTTCCAACACTAGAGCCGGACCCCTGATCTGTCCCAGAGACATTTGCAGGACCTCCCGCAGGTGACGTGAAAAGAGGAATGGAAGACACGGACACGTCTGATTGGTCAGTGTTGGGCTCTGACATCCTGAGAGGTGGGGTTGAGTCAGATGTGCCCTGCGATGTTGAAGAGAGTTGATGCTGAGTGGCGTTGGGTTGTCCACGTAAACTCTCGGCTTCACTGGCCCCTGCTGTCTCTGAAAAGGTCCCTGTCACGTGCTGCTCTGTAGTTTCTCTCCCAATAGTCCTTGTGGATGGAGCACTTTGAGTATAACCCTCAGTCTCTGCGGGCCTGGGAGGAATAGCCCAAGTAGAGGAAGGCTGATGGGAGCTGGAGTCCTCTGTATAGGAAGATGAGGTGTTGCTGGAAGAAGATGTAACAGACAGCAAGGTCCTCTCCCCAGCACGACTGATGGTGGTGGTGAATGTGCTGTCGGTGAGGACGGCTGTTTGAGACACTGAAGAAGTGGCGTCTCCTAGTCGGAGAGTGGTTTCTGGGCTGTCCTGGGGCAGGGTTTCAGCATGGGAGACCCCTGGCATCTGGTTTGTGTTAGTGAAGACCTTCCAGTCACTGCTACTACTGCTACTACTAGTACTGCTGCTGCTGCTACTACTACTGCTACTAGTACTACTAGTACTGCTGCTGCTACTACTATTACTACTGCTACTGGCCTCAGTGGCAGTTAAGAGAGAGGAGGTAAGTGGCTCAGTTGACAGATTTGTGGACTCTGGAGATGTGTGGCTTGTCTCTGTGAAGATTTTTGTCTGCTCAGTGTCTGTAGATAAAGAACAAAAGAAAATATTATTTGTTTCAGAAAGAAGTTGTTTTTTAAAAGAAATTCTCACTGGTGGTAAATAGAAATAAAGAGACTCTTTCAGGTTTATTTATATTATAAATTACTCGCATATTGAACTGGACATCAGTTATGCTGTAACCAGTAGAGGGTGCTAATGAGGCCGTATTCACCCTGCACAGGACTCAGCAAGAAGACAGCTCGCTGGATGGGCAGTGATTTTTTGGGTGGGGAACAACTGGCAGCCAGCTTGTCTACCCTAACAATGGCTTGAAGTCCTAAATATGGAAGTGACAGTCTCTGCTGGGAATCAGCTATTTCCTTCCTAAAGCTGAGTGAGCACTAGCAGAAAACTGACACCATGGATCTGGGTGTGCATTCATGTTCAGAGCTCTTTTTTGGCCTGGTTCACAGAAATTCCCCAAAAACTTTACAGAAAAGAAAGGGAATATTAATATGACGAAGAGATTTTTGTTTTGGATATATGTGAACATTTTACTATGATTCCTTTGCTCGATTTTATATTTGACAGTTGAGAAGAATCAAGTTAAGACAGCAAGGAAATGCAACAAAGATCCTCAAGTAGCACCGCTCCAGTGTTACTATCAAATGGCATGAATACCTCAAATACTCATCATCTAAGATATTATAACACTGTTTTATTTACTGTAGATCTATTTCTGTTCACTTGAGAACCAAAGAAGAAGCAGTGAACCATGGCTGATTCCTTTACTACCTTATATTTGGAATCACAACAGTGCTCATCTGACTACTATAAGTCAATTCAAACCTACTTTTCATCTCTGTTATGTTCTGAAGTGACTTATCAGGAATCTTAAAGTATCAGAGCCCATAAACAAAAGCCAGCTGAGCACCAGTTTGGAGTGTGAGGTCTTCCTCTGCAGATCTCCGATGCTGTGTGTTGTCTGACAGCCTCTCATCTGGCTGCTCTCCAGGGCTGGAACAACAACTCAGAGGATGAGCATCAGTGCCACCAACAGCCACCATCCAAAACTAATAGAAAGGAGGGTTCAGCTGCAGAACAGCTTCTCCATTGGGAGTCTGTGAAGAGAACTGGGCCACCAGACTATTTTTCTCTTTTCACTTCCTCTGCATGTGCCTCTCTCATTATTTCATTTTGTCTCTCTGGATCCAGTCTGGGCAACAAGACTCAGGCTGGAACGTGGTGCTGGCAACGACTGATGGACACTCCCAGATGCTCGGCTGTTTATCTTTTAACTGTTAACACAGGTGTCAGTGTTGTCTTTTTTAGCTTCTGCTTTCCTTCAAGAGCTCTGTGCCTCATATAGGAACACCAGTTAGCGTATTTACACGCTTGTATGGCAGGATAGCGGTGTTGCGAACAGACCAAACATAGTGTTTGTTGCAGAGTAGTTCTGTTGTGATCATAAAGCCGTGACATTAAATCATTTCATCCCTATCTTCCGCCAGCAGCATTCACACCTCCAGTGTGGGAGCATTTGTATTGCGACCCTGTCTGGGACGGCACCCAGTTGGAGTGTGTGAATCAGGAGGGCTGTGGGGGGAAATGAGCTACATCTAACCAAACCCGCACTGGGCAAATAAAACTTATAAACATCATCGTAATCAGTCAGTCATGAAGGATCCATGTAGTCCAAATAAGATGTAAAATCTCAAACTTTAAAAAAAAAAAAAATGAAAACACACTTCAAATATAACAACACTAATATTATGACTATTGCACCAAATAAACATGCACAGTTGTAATAACAGGTTAATGTGACAGACACAGCTTTTTTCTCATTTTGAGACAATAAAAATACAACTGCAGATTGCACTGATTTGCATTAATCATCTTCATATTAAAAAAATATATATTTTCCTGCATGACCTCAGAACTGTGAACATCCCCCTCTTCCTTCTAGCTGAAGAGCAGATTTAGCCCGCTGGGTGAAAGTATTTTGCTTCCTGAACAACAGCATATGCACCTAAAGCCCTCCAGATGAGGGATGAAACTGTTGCTGGTGTTAAAGCTCCTTCTCTAATGTTTCATCTCTAATAGATTTGAATCAACATCAGAGAGGCGCAGGGATCTTTTCGGACATGCTGCAGGCCGTAACAAAGATTGTTTTCTTATAACATGGCGGATGATATTGAGCCTTGTGTGCAGGAAATTTATCCTGAAAACCCCACCATCCCATCCAAAGTTCTGGATCTATGAATTGAAAGCATTTCAGATGTGTCTCTTTTACTACATGCACTAAATCAAAAGAAATTTAAAAAAAAGCACCACAATCCAGCTCCAATGTGTGCTTGTGTTCATGTGCAGCTCCAAGTTTATGATTGGTCTGCATTTATGATAATTAAGGAAGACTTGAATGCAGCCTTGTCATTCTTTATGGTGACATTTCATCTCGAATCGGAAACTAGGAGCAGTTGCATCGAGTTGAGTCAACTGAGGATGCCGACCAAACCTGACACAAAAATGATGTAATAAGTGGAAAACTTATAAGTGGATTCACCAGTGTTTTCTAGAGTCAAGTCAAATTGTATTAAGTTTCCTTAAACCAATTGAATGGGTCTAGTTCAATAAACTGGTTAACATCATTACAGGAGCTGCAGCTTTTAACTTCACTGTTATTTCCAAAGCTTTGTCAGTTATGTACCTGCTCTGTTTGTCTGCAGAGGTGAAATGACTGACTTCTTGTCATTTCTCTGCTTTTGTTTTCTTATCACCGCCACTGAAGTTGGCATGTGAGCCTTAAAAGCACCCCATCTGAGTCAATAAAAAGGTAAAATCTTTATTATTTGATGAGGCAGAAAATCCATCTGCATCAATTGGGGACAGTCAAAAATAAACTGGATCTAATCTGTCGTAACTGAATTAGTATTATGATCTCATTTGGGGTTTTTGAGCTGCTGGCTGAACAAAGAAAGCAATCCGAGTAACAGAGCAAAGGCAGTGTATGTGCATTTTTATTAGGCAATTATTAGATTAATTAATTAAAGGAAATCAATGCAGTTTCAGCCATATGCCTAAAAAAGAAATCTGTTTTAAAAGGAAATTTCACTTTGAATCAAAACAATTTTGACACAACAATATGCAATAAACAATACTTACTTTTAGAAACTTCATAGTTAGGACATGAACTTGACTATTAATAATAAAAAATAAAAACGTTGTTTTTCCATAAGTTTGATCACAAATGAACTCCTCAGCTGCATCCTCCAGCTATAGATCACACACAGGGCGAAAATGAAAACTTATAACTCACTGAGATGTTGAATCTGCATGAATTGTGTAATTTAGTAGTTAACTTCAAGTCTACAAAGTTATAACAGTCATTAAAGGCCCGTGAGAGTCCCTTACCGAAGTTTCCAGCAGTAGCAGCGTGTGTTTCAGCAGTGTGTGTGAGCAGCAGGCTCCTCTGTGATGGTGATAAACTCTCGCTGGAGTAAGAAATTGAAGTTGCGCCGTTTCCCGTGTTACCGAGTTCATCTGTGGCCTCTGAATAATACAATCCAGCCGTTACCGGATCTGTGCTGTTGTGACCGGGGGTCCCTGCCCCGAGGGGCCGCGGCAGACCCAGCAGCAGCACCGACAGCGACAAACCGAGGACGTGATTCACTAACCACGTTTCCATGATTTTTCAAGACCCCTATTTTAGCGGGCGCTGATAGTTTCCGTAAAGTCGAGTGAGTGCCGGGGGATCTCCTGGGGACACCATGGGAGGAGCGCTCCTGCTTTTAGGAGAAGTTTTAATCATAAATGAATAAATCCTTGGTAAAGGTCCGGAGAAGATCTGCAGCTCGGACGGCGGAGAACGGAAGATAAGAGAACTGAAGCTGGAGCCTGTTATCACAGTGGAGTAGCCCGGGCTCCTCCTCCTCCTCCTTTACACACACACACCTCCACACAAAGACACACACAAGTCCCGTTATTCAACCCAGTAGCAGCTTATGTTGCCTGCAGGTGTCGGAAGCATTTACCATAAATATGTTCCCCCATCAGTCATAACAGAATGATGGAAAGTTTTCAGAGAAATCAGCAGCATGAAATCACTGATCAGTCTGTTTGATCTGGATGGTGTGATTGTCCACTGCATAAAAATAAACCTTTAGGTTACTGCAGGGAAAGGAGCTTGAATATAAAAACAAATGGGAAAAGACAACTATTATCTCTGCGAGTCTGTCTAAGTCCAGGACTGATTCAGGGTTTTAAAATGAGGAAAGTCTGTGATAAACTTACTTTGCCAATATAATGTGTATATGGAGTAATAGTTACTCATATAAGCTGTGCGCAATTCTAACCAACTACAAACAGGATCCGCCACTTTTACAACAGAAGCCAATTACAAAACCCAAATAACCACAGTGCAGTCCATCAACATGGTGGTCTCAGACATGAAGGCAGGAGATTTATGGCACTGAGTGCCGGTGCTGCATTTGTCTTGTTGTATAAGGTTTCAAAGCTCAGTCTCATTTTTAAGATGGAATCTTGCTCTCATCTCATTCCAACTAGACATAAAGACCAAACATCTGAAAAGGTATGTAGTTCAGGCTTGTCTGATTATATCATCAAGCTTGTGTCTCAACTGAAATCCAAACATGACCTTTCCTACTGTATTGAAAGGTTTTCTGTTACCAATGATGGTATGGGTGGTTTTGGCGAGAAGCTGCAGAGATGAACAGATAAACAGCTCCACAGTTCAGAACTATGAAATGGCAAATAAGTTGTCAAGAGATGAGGAAATAAACCATCAGTGTGCCTACAGAGGACCATGCGCCCGCTGGCAGATAGCGGCTCTGACAAAAACCGATGAGAGGAAGTGGTTTTCACAGCTTTGCATCTATGTTGCTGAAAGATGACTTTCTGAACCCTGCAGCACACAATTCAGAAGAACAATGCATTACTTAAATACTTTCAGCATTTATATTAAACAGCACCCCAAAATGAGACTGAGTTTGCCTACTTGTGTGCATGTACAGAATCTATGTCGGCATGGGAGTGGGAAGCTGCTAGAATAATCTGGGAAATTGTTTCCGTTTTGGTTGTGATGGGATTTTTGCCTAATAAGATTTTTAGAATAAAATCTGATTTGTTTATTATGTATTTTTTGAATCACAAAAAAATAAAAAGACAGACAGACAAAGTTTTGGCCCACCTGTTAAATGCCACTACAAAATCATAACACAAAAATATCCTATTCAGGATGTTTGATCTTTGTATATTTTAATCAAACCTTTGCGTCACACAAACACATGCAACACAATGTTGTGGAGAAATCTGACAACCAAAGAAAATCAAAACAGCAGAGACATTTCTGTCAAAATGTAGTAGACAAAACAAAATTTCTTGAAATCATACAAAAATACTCCAAGAAACTAATGTAACCTCCTGTCCCCAAATGTGTCTCTTTATCTCTCATACAAGTACGGGCCTTTTGTGCAACTCTAAGAAAAGCTCAGGTTTCCTTGAACCACTGCTGGAAAATGACCTGAGCCACTGAAAGTCTGTTAAATAGAAAATGCGCCCACAGAACGACAGGAGACACAGTTTGAGGCAGAAAATGTGCTTTCAAGCTTCTAATCAAGACATGGAACCGAGTCAGTCAGTGGTTTGGTGGTTGCACCATCTTATCGGTCTGGATGAACGAAGACTGGTGAAAACGGTGACGGGAGGCAAAGTCTGCATTTTCCTCTGTCAGCTGCTTGGTTTTCAGCCCAATCCCAGACAAGGATGGGGTCACTACAATCTCGTCCTGGGGAGATCCTTTCACCCTGAAAAGCAAGGCATAATGGTAAATGAGTTAATTGTAAAAATATGGTGGAGGACATGACAAAAAAAGGGAAACCACTGATATTTGAAATGCTAAGATGATTTCTAATATATCTGGGACATTTTTTGTTAATCATCAGCTCACTAAAACTTATTCAAGCTACAGCGATCGAATCACTAGAATTCCAAATGAAAATATCACCACACCGTTCACCTGGCCAAAGAGCTTTGAATCAAATTATTATTGCATTTAAGCCTCTAAAATTTAATTCCTTGTGGTTGTGACCCCCCCTTTAAAATTCAAGCTCAGTCAATCAACATCCATTTATATTCCAGTATAACAGTGAATTGAATATATTTTGGAAAACATTTATAAAACAGACTTAAACCGGAGGGAGTTCTCTCGTGAGGGAGGGGACTTCCTCCAGTTTCATTCTGCTTTATCAATAAGAAGATGTAATTTACTAAAAGCACTGAGAAATTTAGTTAATGGAGTCAGATTTTTTGCTGACAACTCCTATTTGACCCACTGACAGAAAATATTTATAACTAAAACCTAGATTCAGCCACCACCCCCTCGTCCTACTGACCTCAGGGTAAACATTCTACCAATATTAACAAAAACCATAAATACCTGTGAATGCTACTAAGTGTTGACTTCAGCCATCTGAAAAAGCTGAACTGAGCTGAAATACCTGTTAAAAAAAAGAAGAAGTTATATCTAGCCCAGAATGTTGGACAAATGTTGGACACTTGAGTGCTTATGCTTGGAAATGTTATGAGTCAGACAGCTAAGGCACGTTGTAACGCACAGATGCAGGGTGTCCCATCTAGCTATACTAGAAGCCCCAAGCCACAACAGCTGCTGAGCAAAGGGGAGAGTAAGTGAAGCTCCCAGCAGAGCATGCTGGTGTAGTGTCATGAATGAGCGACAAAGTGGCAAAATTTAAATGTTCATATTTGAATCTGCAATTTTCTGTGGACATAATAGAATAACCTCACACATAAAGATTTTATAATAAAGGCATATTTTGTCTGGGTTTTTTTTTGCTTAGATTACAAACACCCTCTTGCTGCACATATTTATAGATTGGGAATATGTTATAAATGTGCAAACTCCACAACAGGAAACATAAATGCTGTCACAGCAACATCAGATACAATTACGATCCATGAAAAAGATGCATAAAAAAGGCCCTGTAACTGTTTCCTTAAAGCCAAGCTGAAAGTTTCTATACCAGGAAATGAGCAGATGGAAATCACCTATAGGTAGTCCGGGACTCGTTTTTCCAATGTAGAAGAAAAGCAGCAGGGCGACTAGTATGTTCGCCAAAGCATAAACCCACTGAATAACAAACATGATCAATATGGAACTCAGTGCCTGAAAGAAAACAAATATGTTTACATTAATCATTCAGTTCTGCAAAAAAAAATTCAAAAAGCCACAAGAACACAAAAAAGTAATGTGTAGAAAGCGTTGTGTAATTTACCCCAATCAGGGCAATCCAGTGGCTACATAACTTTGTATAGAAAGAATCTTGCATGGGCTGGATTTCAATGTTTTGGTGTTCTGTTTTAGCTCCGGCACCTAGAAGATAAAAGAAATGGGTACACCTCATTTTTCTATGGCAAATACTTAATCTGGCTTAATGTTTTCTGTGTGAGCCTATCACCTGCTTCATGATTGTGAGCTTCTGCAGATGAATCCTGTTCAACACAACGCGTCAAACCGCATTTGACCCGAGGTTGTTCTCTAGCCATGATCTCCCCATCTCCACACTGCTCCTCAGCTCCCTCCTCTGGTGGAGCTGGATCTTTCTCACCTGCTTTCTCTTCTGGGAATACATTACTGTTCGTGTCCAAACCAAAGCTGTCCATCAGCTTCTGCTTTGTAGTAGTTTTTCTGCTCTGTGATTTGCTGCTCAGCTCCTGCCTTGAAGTACTCTTCTCAAGTCCTGAATCAAGTTTTGAGACAGGTGGAAAGATCTGGTTCATATCCCTGCTAAACTCCAACAGAGTGCCTTTACCCCGTGGACTCTCGCCTCCGCTCCCGTAGCTGGGGAGAGTGGATTTAATCAATGGTGTGGAGCTCTGCGTAGTGGACCTGCGCCGGCTTCTTCTTCCCGAGATGCTGTTCCTCTTCTGTTTTGTCTGAAACTGGAGGGTCATGGCCACACAGAAGTAGGAGTAGTCGATGAAGCTGTAGGTGAGCATGAAGTTGATGGTGACGATGGGCGCCAGGATGTTGACCTGGCCGATGAAAATGAAGGCCATGGTCAGCAGGCTGGTCAGACAGATGGCTGCCACTGGAGTCCTGTTCGGGCCTTTCTGTTGGAGAGAGACACAAGGCTGGTGGCTGGTTAGAGACCACTGAACTACCGACCTGCTTTCAATTAATTCCTGACAGGGCGATGTTTTTGATGTACAGCTTTCAGATGAGATGAGAAGGTCCCATTTATATGATATACAAAGTGAAATGTTGTCAGTTATGGACAGAAAGAAACATCAGTTCGAAGAGACGTGAAGAGTAACAATAGAAATGATTTGTAGATAAAGTTTGACTAAAATAAAATGTACGTACATAAACTTCTGTTGAGCTTGTAGCTTTAAACCCAATGGAATAATGCTACCAAAAAAAAAAAGTCAGAAAATCTTCCAATGATTTCAACTTCCTTTTTTCCTGGCTAACCTGAAAGCTGTGAACCAAATGATAAAAATACTCTTATCTAAGTATTAAAGTGATTTTCCAATTAACATATCTACAATACATTCAATTGAAATTAAGATAAATAATAACGTTGTGGGCTAACGTGTGTTAAACATCCATTTCACATCAAAGGAAGATTATTCAATGCAATGAATCTGAAAATAGTTGAATTTTTAAGAACAAAATGCCCTAACAACAATCTTTCTTAACATGGTTGCTTTCGCTCCCCCACTACTATCTCATAGTGTAAGGAGGACTGTTCTGTGCCTGGCGGGCCTCCAGAGCATACAACGGAGCAGGGCCCTGCCCGTCGCCCTTCCTGCGTTTGTTCTGAGGCTTTGATTTGGGCCAAGATGTCTCAGGCCTCATTCCAGCCTGCTGAGAGAGGTCAAATACTGCTGCCATCTATGGAAGCCTGAGGAAAACTGGGGTGGATGGGGTCACAATGTTAACGTGACTGCACGACCGTGTGTGTAGCAGCAGTGTGCTGTTACTCTCCTTCAGTTCTCTCACTTTCACTATATGAAGTCTGCGCTCTATAATTAGGCAGCTCTGTAGCCATTTCCTGCTGAGTGCAGGGACCGCACCCCCTATACATCTAGGCTGGCAGCCTGGCACATTTTAGGTCACAATATGGCCATTACTGTGCATTGTTACAGAATCCATTTTAACATGACTTGAGTTGGATAGATATTGTTAATAAAAGTCCTCAGTGACAGAATTATAGCTGTGAACTGTTGCATATCAAGTTAAACTCATGGAAAAGCCAACTGTGTCCAAGGATGGTGCGAGGATATCCTGAAGAGTGATTCTATTTAATTCTACTTTATTTTGTGGATGTCTGTAGATAAAAATAAGCCTTCTGACATTCAGGCTACTTCTCAGTCTATCATCATTTCTAAAACTAATATCAGGTCAAATTCAGGGTGCTTGCATCCTAAGAAAAGTAACAGGAAATAATAAAACCTACAGTTCAGGTCAGAAGTATACATTACATTAAACATAATCAACTTCAATGTCATGTAAATATTGGACTGACACGGATGTCTTTCAACAAGGTTTCGTGGTTCATAGGTGTTGTCTCTTGGAACCACGTCTAAACAACTGCAGCTTCCAAGACTACCTGTAAATAACTGTATTTACAGTGTAAGTACATCACTGAAGGCTGCAATTTTGGTAGGATATTTAAGAAGACTCAAACTGTCCCCTTCAGAGGAGAAATTCCAGAAAAAAACAACAAACAAACAAACAAAAAAAATAAATAAATAAATAAAAAAACAGGAACCACCACAACCACAGAGGTTTCCATTAAATAGAAGCTTCTGGAAAACCAATGACCAGTCTACAATAAAGCATGTTTTATATGTTCATGGACTGAGAGGCTGCAGTCCAACAAGGAAGAACCTCCTCTTCCTCCTACCACCTTCAAACGTAGCTTCAACAAAGTCTTATAGCATAAAGATGTATCATCAGATTAAACAGATTGAATCACCTAGCCAAAATAGCCTGATATACACTCTGGGCCCGTTTTGCTTTTGGTGGAGCTGGTAGATTGCACAAAGAGGATTTGGGAAAGAAAGACTACCTCATGTTTCAATGTAATTACAAACCATTATCCATAGCACGGAAAGCTGAATATAGTTGGGTGATCCAACAGGACGAACACTCATCCAAGGAATAGATAAGGAGGCTAACAGTAATGTTTTGGAATGGCCTTCCCAGACTCCTTGACCCTATCAAATAAAGGTGGACTGGAATTCTGCCAGAAGCTTGTTGATGTTAAATTGGAACTTCCAAAGGCAAATTTATAACAACATAATAGGTGAGCTTTATCTATATTTTAATCCTGTTTATATCAGAAAATCCAACATAAATTAAAATGTGTACACCATGTACTTGGCTTCTTTTCTCTGCGTAGATTTATGTTGAAAGACTCTGCCTCAGATGGAAAAAAATGTTGACTTTTCATCCACGAGTGTAAATTACATGAATGTCTGAATGAATGTGCATGATAACTGTATGAGTTGTGTCCAACTCTTTATAGTACCGAACATCTGGCAGTTTTAAACTGAATAGTTTGCTCAGTTTCTATGGCAACACTGCCTTTGAGATGCTCGGCAGCAGTTTGGGGCATTGTGGTTGGAACCTGTGGTAAAAACATAAGCAACATTTTGTTTGGGAATTCTCAGTGAAAGTTCCCTTTTAAAAGTCATGGTCGAGCCTCGATGCATAAACCACAATGTTTAAAATGACAAGCCATCAATCGGAGGAGAGGCCCTACTTTGTGCTGCATCAAAGGTGGAAAGTAATCTGACTGATCATAGTTTCATTCTGACACAACGTCAGACTCCAAATTACATTAAAACATAGATCCATGAGGTCGTCTGGCACAGAGTATGTAAGAGAAAGGGCCCCATTTTTCTATTCACCCACCCCTCTCCCCAAGAAGGCCAGCGAGGGGATGACCCTCTCCTGGGCAATGCACTGGAGGATCCTGGGTGCTCCGTATAGGCCTCCCATGCAGGAAGCCAGGGAGGAGATGTAGAGGCCCAGCAGAAAGAGGAAACCCACCAAGGAGACCTGGAGGAAGACAAAAAACAAACAGAGGGTGAAAAAGGATGAGGTGGGGTTGAGAGCTCACAAGAGCTACACCCAAGTTAGTTCCGCTGCAGCCAGATCCTGACAAAAACAATGAGAAGGAACCACTGATGGAGAAGCCAAAGACTTCTAGATAAAGCTAAATCAAACATTTATTATTAATAACAACTCCCTCTAAGCCATTTTGGGTTAATTTCTATTAATCACAGCTTTACAGTAGCATCACAATGACTACACACATGCCAAGAGGCTTTTTCCAGTCAGTAACTTCATGTCAAGGTCTGGCATCTTAAGTTTATTTATAATCTATGGTTCATGTCTCATACAGACAAAAAAAATTCAATATTTGTTGTAAAGCTATGGATCACATTTTAAACATTAATTAGGTACACATACAGTAGGCAAAACTCATCCTCGTTTAGAAACAAGTTTTATTATTAGTTTCTAAAGCATCTATATCATAACTTCAGGATGCTATGACTCAAGTTTTAAGATGTAAAATGTCTAAAATGACAAACAGCTTAATATAATGACATATTGAGAAAAAGCTCTTTGAGATTCTTGTTGAAGATTTTTTTTAATTTGTGGAGGGAACAAATTCAGTAAGCCCTTAGAGTCATTGCAACTAGGGAAAAGTCCACATCAAAAAAAGAAAAAAAAGAAAAAACTGGTCAGAACCCTCAAACATTTACAAAGTACAACTAACCACATCAAATCAACAAAAAGAGCCATGGTGGGGAAATCCCTCACCTCGCCTCCTCTGCTGGAAGGCCTCTCTTACAGGGTTGGATGGAAACAGAGAGGAGTTTACCTTTTCTGCTATTAAGAAGTCATAGCGCAGAGCTTCTCTGGTGCAAATGGCTCCCAGGAGGAAGACAAAGACCAGATACAGGAACCACCTGCGGGTCACAGACAGCACACCACACAGAATTATTAACAACTGCTCCTCTCCTACTAATAATAGGAGAAAGCAGGCAAGACAAATTCACTAGTGAAAGTCTGATAGGGCCATAGTGGGAATGAGGGTTTGTTTGTTCAAACCACAGGAACTGGAAACAATTGCTCTTTTGAAAAAGATACCACTGAGCAGGGTGAAAGTAAAATCTGCACATCTGGAAATTACTCATTTTGATGAAACATACTACCACTACGTTATATGTTAATGTGTAACTAATGTGAGATTTATTGTGTGGGGGTGTTGCTGGTCTGTCATGATCCATTGTGCCGTGTTTTTGTATCTGGCCCTGTTGTTTTGTGTGTTTGTGTGTGCAGGGGGTGGATTTGGGGTCTTGTCGTACGAGGTGAAGACAGCTGCCAGCGTTCCCACAGGGATGTTGTTTTCAGGCCGCTGCAGGTCCGAGCTCATGTTGAAGCCTGCCATAACCCCTACACGTGTACACAGACACACAAACCACAAAAATGTAAACCACACACTGAACAATACAGCAGTATTTTTACACATGGCATACACAGCTTGAAAAATGCAGAGTTGGGTGTTGACATACTTCATGCAATACAGGAACAAGGGTTTCTAAAAGGAGGAAGTTAAGGGGTCTACTCACCTGTGGCAGCAGGAAAGAAGACCCCGAACACAGTGAAGAAGTTTTCACCTTGACTATAATCTGGCATTGTGTTACTGCTGAGAAGTCCAGCTGAATAACCAATGAAACCATGCTCTGAAATAAGATGCAACAACCAGGGTTAGTTAACAGCATTTACTGGTAGAGTATTCAAACCATCCACTCATTAGCTGATCCAGCAGAAACTAGCTTTAGGCTTGCATTGCAGCAGGTTGTACAGGGAACATTATTCTGGTTGAAGGGAAATAACAGATTTAATACAAGCAAGTTCTGGAAGTAAATATGTTTTAAAAAAAGTCTTTCAACGGAAAAAAAGATTGTTTCTTGATTATGACTTTTTTTCTACAGGTCCGATCCACAGCTCACCTCACACTTTGCCAGACTAATCATCAAATAACAGGAAGCTACACCCTTCAAAAATGATATTCCATCATTAGTATAAGAATTGGTGAAGGATAAAGTTTCAAAATTTTGCTCAATAATGTTTTTCTAAAGTTAATTCCTGAATGAAACTTGGAAAACAAAGATCTTTACAAACTTAATTAAATAAAAAAAAAAAAAGTATATTAGTTAAATTTAGTAGGTCCAGATGGGACCACAATCAAAGAGTGAAAATGTCACACTTTTATGATTGCGCTTGGAAAAAGCACACACACCAGACCCCAGCTAAAACCATGAATGCAAAAGAAGGTAGAAATCTTTGTCTTTCAAATTGATAAAGCCACACATAGCCACGCAATAAAAATAGCTCCACAAACACCCACACATTAAATCATTAGTTTATGAAAGGACATTCAAATTCAATCTGCAAAGTGTAGATGTACTGTAAAACACTTTACAGCTTTTCACTTGGTGGTTTATGCTCTGGGGTTATGATCTCAACAAAGATTATAGTATAAATCATGTGACAAAAAAATAACTTGAGATTTTACAAAGTCAAAGCCGTTATCTTCAGCAATGAACTCTACTTTTTCTTACAGGGATTTTATAGTGATTTGTTAAATTAGAGACAAAAAAGGAAATTATTGTGCATAAAATGTAATTTTGAGTCATTATATTTCAAATTTTTTTATATTAAATTCTGTTCACCTCACTTTTCATTTACACTTCACAAAAGTTTTATACTCAAAAAAATCAGGTGCACACATCAGAGGCAAACCTCTGGAATACACCGTCTTACAAATATCATCTTTATGTGGGAGAAAAAGCATGTTTTTTATCTGTATAACCATGGTTTATGCATCCAGTTCACAATGCTAAAAAATATTCTAAAGTTTTAGAAAACACTGCATTACATCTGCATATTTAGAATACTCCTCCATAACACAAATTACAGCTCCACCCTATCATGAGCGGTTATAAAACACCAAAATAACAATGTAATTTGAAGTTGTGAATGTAATCAATCAAGATATACAGCAGCCAAAAACCAAAAGCAGCCAAAGGTGGTTAGGGCTACCATTTCATGGCACGCAATCTGGAGACAGGACAGGTCAGTTCAGTCTCAGGTCAGTCTGCTGAATGTGAAGGTTGTTCTGCTTAGTGGGGGCCTTTTAAACCACACAGCCAAAAGGACCCGCCTATGTTACAACACCGGACATTTCCCCCTTGGTTATCTTGCGATGGGAAAGAATGCGTTCTCTCAGATTAATGACATGTTTATCCAAAAGGAAGTCACCACCCTTTTCAGAAGCTCAGCAGCTTCCAAGTTTTTAGAGAAAAATCAAAGTGAGCAAGAGAGGGAGACAGAGAGAGGGTAAGGATACAGAAAGTAAGAATTGCTCATTTTTGCTTCTTTTTTTTTTGACAAAGCCAAAACCTAAAGGGCTGGGTTTACTTTTTACTCCCAATGTGCAAGTTCTCTGTGGTATGTGTTTAAGGAGGTGTAAACACCGACACTAAAAACGGCCTGGCTCAAACTTTTGTTCACTTTGTGACCCAGTGTGATCGCCCTCTGTCTAAACAATCAGGACCAAACAAATCCAGAGCACATCAGCGTCCATGTCCGCACCATGAGCTCCCCACCCATATTACAACATCACACTCCTACATCCAAGTGAGCCTGACTCTGCCAGCTCTCACGACTGAGCTCGCTTTGAAAGGGCGTACCCGTATTTAAACTCTTTAACCTCCTGGATAAAATGCTTAGATCCACTGTGTTGCAGGACATCGCGCTTCCATGAGAGCAACATGTTCACTTGTTTTTCACCCTGGAGATAAAGACGAGTTTGTTTGCATTTTCCCATGCGTTTAGAGGGCAGAGATTTGCTGGGCCTCTGTTATGCACATGGCATGCAGCAGATGACAGCTTAACTATATTTTACCACACCTACCCTATGTGTTATATAATGCATGCAATAGGACATCAAAATAAGCAAAAGAAACAAAACTGTATGTTAAATAACCAATTTGTGGTGGTGGAGAGCTCTGTGTGAGCAGGCTTTTAATCTCCCTGCAGGTTTAATTGTGAACCAATCTCTGAGTCAGTCTCAACCAGAACTAGAAAACATTCCTTTTAGCATAAAAAATTATCTTGTCTCCGATACATTCATCACCTGTGTGCAACAAATACCCTCCTCTTTCCAATGCTTTAGGGTATATTCTATAATATTTCATTGAAATACCAGCTTTGGTGACCATAAATATTACTCGCTCAGCTCCACAAAAAACTAAGTACAAAGGTAGCTCTGGAATCTGATCCAAAAGCTTTGACACTGCACTTAGAGCCGTTTTGATCATCAACGATGCATAAATTAATAAAAGACGTGAAGCTCTGCAAGACATATCACAGATATTCATTTTTTTAACCCCTTAAAAGCAATAGCAAATCCCTACAGAATCCTCACCTTGTGGGTGGATCTTCAATGTTAAAAGGAATGTGACCATATGCACCCCAAACCACCTTCAAACATGAGCTAAATGCATCCAATTGTTTGCAGTGGAGATATCCACCACAGAAGGTAGCATGACAACACAACTTTGCTTTAAAGCCTAATAAACTAACCATGTTTTCAGACAAAGCTTAGGTGATAATGTTCCCTTTTCAGTTTGTTTATTCTTTGAAAAGCAAGTGTATTGGCAGAGTGGGGCTCCTCTCTGAGGGCAGCATTCCTCTGATGCAGACTGGAATGTGTAGTCGGATTACATGAGCATCTGAGGCCTCTCCCTCTGTCTAACTGACCTCTTACCCTCACACACACACACACCAACCAGTATAAACTGTTGTGCACGGAGTACAGAGCGGGCTGTGATTTTACAGAGGTGGGGCACGTCCCACTGGGATGATCGATAACTTTATATTACGGTTGTGATCACAGAGAAAGATGATGTGGTGGTCTCTGGAGTCAAAGATGGCCTCAGATCTAAGTTCTGGCAGTTTTTCTTTGTCATCTTCCAAAAATGTGGGTGAGTCTGGTTAACACCCTAAACCCCAGATCCAAGGAGCCCATTATGGCATCCTGCTCTGTGAGGGTGAGTAGGCTTCAACTACAGGGACATGGTTAGGCGTGACAAGTGGCAATTCATCTATGGACTAGTCAAAAGGATTGTTGGTCAAACAGTTTGGTCACAGAGACAATATGCTGGCAGTGTTACAGACCAGACTAAATAAATTACTGGATATAAACAGAGAAATTAACCCCCCCCAAAAAAAAAAACAAATCCTCAGATGATTCAGTAGTATTACAAGCTGTTAGCTTTGTAGGTGTTTTTGTATTCTTCCTGGTTTTAACTTAATTTAAGTTTCAACTTAAGCAGTCTGGGTAAATTAACAAAAGTTCATACTATTTTAAACAATGGCATCAAAGGAGTGGTCTACATGTTATGACGCCTTGCATGACACTGCCACCACCATACCTCACTGTGGGAATGGCATTTACAGGGTGATGGGTTTGTGCCACATATGATGTTTGTACTTCTTAGCCAAGGTTCTTGCCAGAACACCTTCTTACACATTTGTTCCAGTTTTTCTTTAAGAGACACATTTTTTTGCCTGGCCATACTTCCATAAAGCTCAGCTCCGTTAAGTGTACACTACATTCTGAAGTGGTGCTATGGATTTTTATACCAACTCTGTCCTGCCTTTCTTAGCAGGTTTGTTAATGGTGACGTATTTTCACTAAATAATAGATTTACAATTGTTCCAAGAGATATTTAAAAAAAAATTCTATTTCTTATTACTGACTTATTATCTATTCTTGTTGGAACTTAGTCTGTGACCTGTTTGGTGAGCACCTTGGTCTTCACATAGCTGCTTGTTTAGTGGCGTTTTAGACTCAAGGGCGTTTCACATCAAGCAACAAGTGTACAACTGAACCAGATCGTCATTAAGGGCTTTAAAATATTATTAGTTTCAGTTTTAAAAAATGAAGGTGATAAAGTTCAGTGCAAAAAGACAAAAAAGAAGAGGCAAAAAAGAAAATTATGACAAAAAAAATAACCTAAGATTTTACAAAAAGTCAAAGCATTCTTCTGCCATGAACTCTACTTTTTTATTTTTTTACAGGGATTTTATAGTGATTAGTAAAATTAGAGACAAAAAATAAAGTTATTGTGCATAAATTGTCATTTAGAGTAGATATATTTCTTTATGTTTTATATCAAATTCTGTTCGCCTAATTTTTTATTTACACTTCACAAAAGTTTTGACTATACACTAAAAATCAGGTGCACATCATCAGAGGCAAACCTCTGGAATACACCATCTTACAAATACCATCCTTTATGTGGGGGAAAAGGCACGTTTTTTTCTGTATAACCATGGTTTAGGCATCCAGTTCATTCAAAGAATATGGATGATACATTTCAGGTTTTTTACATTTCTATATCATCATAATGATTATATGTCTTTTTTTTTTAATAAAAAAGGATGACAAGAAACTGGGCTTCAACTTGTGTATCCTTAGAGGAGTGCCATGCGCAACTTTAAACAATTGCAAAAAGTGAAAAAAAGGGTAGCACATCCCATATTGAAGGAAATACAGCAGTATTCACATTTGAAATGTTTATTGGCTCATATCAATATATCTTTTATCTGTGATGTAAGCCAAAAAACAAAAGTTTTTCCTTCAATTTGGGATGCTACCTTCGCTTTTTCTGATCTTTTTTAAAACTTGTATTTCTTTTAATTTCACTTCCCTAATTCAGTCCATTTTGTTTAGGTTTGTTGCAAAAGAACATCCCAAGGAAATTTAAGACAACAAAATGGAAGAAAACACCAACACAAAAACACAATGAATCGGCGAATTCTTTGCCTGGCCCTATACTCATTAAACAAGAGTGGTGAGTGTTTCAATTAGGAAACTAAAATGTTTATCATAATGATAAAAGCAAACACCTGGAATCCTATTTCCACTGTAATCCCACCCAGTTTTTGCTAAAGACAAGTCAATGAAACAAAGCACCACTAACTGCCTGTGCACTGACTAACCTTTCAAATCATGAGAGAGGTGGAAAGTGTTGATATTTAGGATGTTGAAACCATATTTCAAATGCTGTTTCCCAAGCAAAGCTTAAGACAAAATAATTGTTAAAGCTTTTAGAGAACCAAATACTTGGCTGACAAGACATGTCGCATCTATGCTGGTGGTGTACAATGGTGTGAGAAACCTACAGCAGTAGCACTGCCATGTACAGACAGCGGACATGTTATCAAACCATGACCACATCATTTTGGCGGCGGCTCCTTTTCCTTCAGGATGTGCCTCAGCATTCAGCGAGTTCATTCTAATCTGGGCCGTTTTGGTTTGTTAGGGGACCTGGTGGTCTTCTGCCAAATATGAGGTCACCACAACACACACAGCAGCACTTAATTGGAAAAACCTGGAGTAGATGTTATGGCTGGCTCTCCAACAGTTTAGAGCTGCTATCTGGCTTCTACCAACTGTGCTATAAAGCAGACTAAATGGTGGGAGGGGCCGAGCAGTGCACTTTTGTGCCAGGAAAAGAGCGCCTGGTTTAGCAGCGCCACATGTACCTAATACATGTTTTCACATCCTTTTTTTTTAGTTTTTTGGTAAAAAGAACAGAATGAGCATATTCTTGTGTCTGATGTGTTATTCAAAGATGGGCTTGGCTTCTGGAGAACCCTCTTCCCACTGGACAGGAAATTGATAATCACAGAGAACAGGAAATGTGGGGAAGGACTTCCTGCGGGCCAACGAAAGAATATAATCTGCTCAAAAAAAATGTTACACTTCAGCAAAAGCATTGTAGTTTCAAACACGGCTTGGATTATAAGAGCAGGAAAACGGCATTTTACAAAAACTTTCTAATGCAAACAACAGGTCAGATTAGAAAGAAATTTCCCACTGGAGAAAGAACAACAGCCTGAGGAGGCTTGTTAGAGTAGGACACACTGATTAAACATCATAAGTGAAACTGGAGCAACACCTACTGGCCTAAACAGGTCACAGGCAGTAATACTTCAGGTCAACCGCATCATTCAGAAGTTTCCAAACAGCAGTAAAAAAAAAACAAAAAAATGTAGTAGGTTACAGTATATGAAAAAAAAAACCAGTATATCTGCTGAAGTTTTATGAGCTAAAAACATTACCAATAGGAACAGAGCTGAATTTAGATAGTAAACAATCATTTAGGAAAAAGAACTGCAGTGCATGGTTTCTTTTTTCATGTATTTTGAAGGTGAAAAATTCAGGGTTTTTTTCCATCTCATTTTACTTCGAAATGAACCTCAATTACTTGAATATTATCAGTGTAGCAGTTTCTTTTTCCATCCACCACCAGGCAGATCCAAGGATGTTTTTCACTGCATCCTTTTGACTTGGTACAGCAAGAAATGCACACATGAAACTAGACAAGTTAAGCAGAGCTGCATTTCAGAAATCACATTGACATTGTATTGCTTTAGTATGCCTCATATTTTCATCAGATGGTAAACCTCTCTGATCATCAAAAATTTCCACTCACTGATATGTAATTTTAAACAAGAATATAATTAAGTATTGCTTTCTAAAACAATAACACTGCAAATCAGTAAAGTTCATACTCTGCATCACAGTATGGTGTGATATCTCTGCCTTTATGCTTATTCATTAAGGTTGTTTTTTTTTGTTTTTTTAAAGATCTATTTATTTATCCACATTTCTCATTTTCAATATAAGTTGTAGTTATAATGCAAACTTGGCTTTACAGCTTTAATTTCAGGGTATTTACATCCAAATTGGTAAGAAGTAACGTATAAAACCTTTTGTGTTTTTGTGTGATTTACATTTTGAAACTGTTGCTGTGAACTAACGCAGTCAAATGAGCTTTAATCACAGATGTTATGAAAAATTATCAAATGGTTCAGGATCTGTAGCATCACCAAACATTTGGAGGCAGTCTGTTGAAATGGACATCCAAGGTTCACCGGTATTTATCAACAATATGACAAAACAGAGGCAGCTGGATGATTTCTGACATATATGTAGCTATACAGTTTGCTCAGATTCAGTGTGGACAGTGCTTCAATCCTCCAATCCAGATCCGTTTTCAAACCTGTGTTCTACTGGCTGCTTTATAAAATGTATTAAGCAGTAAATTAGTGCCAAACACAAAAACATATTCATGCATTTTGTACACCATTACCCACAGAAAGAGATACATTCAGTTTGTGCCATTGAAAATAGACAGCTCAACAGGTTCTCATACATCATTACCTCATCTAAGAATCTATAATTGCTCATGGAGAATATCATCAGGAAAATCAGTTAAAGAGTTGCAAATTTTACAGCCAATTTAAAAAAAAAAAAAAAAGGTGTTCATGACCACCTCTGTGCAAACTTAAAAAAAGAGTATTAGTCTAGCTTTACCTGTGCTGTGAACTAAAACTTTTAATAATTAGAGAGGAAGTTTATCTTTATTTTTGGGATGGACATTATTGTTCTTTTATCACAGTCCGTCTCCAACACTGGCTCAGACTTTGACATTCATATGATTTTAAAGCAAGCACTTAATAATTTAAGGGTGTTTTTTTGTTTTTTTGTTAAAAACACTAATAATTACATAAGTGTGAACACTCATAATCCCAGCCCTACCTGGATCGAGGTGCGTGAAAGTGCCAATGACAAAGTCCAAAGTGGAGACTGCCAGCACAGCCAGCAGGAGCAGCTGGAGTCTGACTATCCACTTCACACCTGCCAGGTTGATTCCAAGCAAGGCCAGCAGCACCGCTGCAGACATGCATCGCACCGCCCACTGGTTCTGCAGACCCAGCACCTCAGCCACAGACTCAGAGAAGCCTGTGATGTACATGGCCCCAGCAACACACTGCAGCGAGGAAGGCAGCAGACACAAAAAATATATAAAAAGATAGAAATGTGTATACTGTACCAAATATTCAAGCTGCATTATCAAAAAAAAACTAACATGGGGGGAAAAAAAGGTCAAACTGAAAGTTAACTTCTGTCACTCACCTGTCCAAACACATAGAGGAGGCCTACAGTGCCCCCCACCCTGCCCCCCAGGACGGTGGAAATCATAGAGTATATTCCTCCGCTCCCAACGCCACAGTGCTCACACACTCCAATCCCAGACATCACTGTCACTAAAGCTACCAACACGACCATGGAGACGAGGAACATCCCCAACAGCACGCCAGTGTTCCCCTGATAAAGTCATGGACAATATGAAACAAAACTATGAGTCACTACAACACGTACTACATGCATATGTGCAACTGCATATTTAATATATTTTATACATATGTGCAGCAGGTTATGTACATTTATGCACATCTTAAATTCCTGTACAATACCACATAATGCTAACGCAATTCCTTCTTACCATTGCTTTCCTTTCTGTTATTGTCTTCACATGTTACTCTTACTCTACAGTTCTAATAAAAAACTACTGGTATGGTGCGTAGGTGCTGAGCCATCAACATGGGGAAATGTGTTTAGGCTACATTGTTTCACTCCACACAAAAGCAAGCATGTAATTTCTGATAACATCCCTCTCACTCTGGAGAAGAAACCCGTTCTCCCACATTGGAAACAATATTTAAGCTGTCAACCTAAACCAAAAAGCATGTAGCAATTACAGTCCAAGGATCTTTGTAACTATGATAACAAAAGCCAAGCTTTTATTAAGGTTAAAATAACAATAAAGAGCTTTAACAGTGCTGAAAAGAAATGAGAAAGTTATTTACTTATACTTAACCCAAGATCGGACACTATAAAGTAGGATCTCTGTTCACCCACTCGTCCACTTCTATAATCTGCCACAGACATGTGCATGGTTTCCCATCACCCCAACCCATATCATAAATACATTTATACAGTTCTCATTGTGATGTCAACTAACTTCTATGATAATGATAACCAGTGGCAAATACATCATTACAATTGGAAGCAAAGCAAAGCAAATGATTGGAAAAGTCTTTATAACTATTTCTGATTTCTTTGGGGAGTTTTAGCAGTGCTTCTGACTGGGTAAAGCCGTGAAATCAGCTCAAATGAAAAGAATAAAACAGTGTGTACTGACCACCAGGTAGCCGGTGCGCAGGAACAGAACCACACCAAAGATGTTGATCATGCAGGTGGTGAAAACGCCATCCCAGGTGCCAAAAAGCACCGGCTCCCACACAAATAATTTGATCCTCCACCAGGGCTGGCTCGACTGGTGGAAACCCTACACACAAGATTTAAGTTCTCTTACCATCAATGAGTTTTTGTCATATTCACTTCAGTGTTATCATAGTAGTCGTGCTTGCTCTGAGATTTGATAGGTGTAGTCATACTATAGGTCTTCTAACTCTAATTTGAGCTTACCCGAGCATCCTCATGGAATAAATCTTGAAAATGTGTGTTTGTGCTGGTACCAGCTGATCCCCCTTTCAGCAGCTTTGTCCCATCTCCCACCTGATCCCAGGTATGCAGAGTCCAACCGATTGGCAGGGTTTCCATCGCACCTGCAGATGTTTCCTTGCTGTAGACTGGATGTTTAACGATAACATGGGAAAAAATATTTGTACTTTTATAAAGAAGTAACCGCTTGAGGAAGCAAGGTGGTTTTGTCTTAAACTGAAAGCCCTTATACCGCCTCGTATCCCGGTAAAACAGCAACAGGTGCAACAGGAGGTCACCCGGATACAGCAGGGTGTGCTTTGCGTCTCCTGACACGGTGACGCCATTCAAATACTCAAAATTGGATATTTCAGTGTTTGTTTTTCCAAAACAATATTTCCAGAGCTAGATATAAAATTATGTTCGCACAGCGGCGATAGTAGCGTCGTGTTTTAGCTAAGTCTGAGCGAAGAATGACCATTTGAGAACCATAGGCTATTTTTAAATAAAGTTTTGTTTAGTTACACGCGGCTTTAATTAAAACAAAGCAAAACGGAAAAAAAACCCCACCATTTACGGCTTCCTCGTGACACGGATTAAATGCTGAAATATTTATTACTTTTTAAATGTGGTAATGGCTATGTTTTAATGATAGTTCTTATCTGTGCGCCTGCGCAGTTGTTGCAATAATAAATTAAACGGCACATTTTTAATAGGTAGGTGATGTCTCCTTCCTGCATGTTTCCAAAGCTTACCTTCTCACAGTCCCATGTCATTCCAGTTTTATGAAAAAAATGAGTACAAGTCACAAATCTGTGAATCCAGCCAGAAGGACAACGTGTTGTTTGAAGACGTCAGTTTTCAGCAGGTCTCTGCTTACCTTTCCAAGGTGTGTTGCAGCATTTGCACAAGATCTTAGTTAGTTAGTTTTGGCAAAAAGCCCAGGAGTAAGGAAGGTTGTTTAAGGATTAAATATTAGGGAAAAAACAAACAAATATTTCCATTTGGACACATGTTTGCCAAAATATGCCTGGACATCTGGCAGTGGTACAGAAGGTTTGGAGCTGCATTGAATTTGTCTAGTTTCTATCAGTGGACTAATTTTACCCACCAGCCCTGGGAGTCTAAACATGTCACCTGAGGAATAAAAAGGCAAACTGACCAAGACTTTCTCTATTAAAGTGTTCACTTTGGATTTTTAGCCCACTTTGAAATGTCTTAGCAGGTAAAGCAGATGTATTTCTGAGGCTTTGCAAATGAAAAATGTCACTAGTCCACCATTCTCTTGTGGTCATTTGCTCCGATTCTTCATGTCAGTGGCAACTGAACCAATTTAAATTCGTTTTTAATGCAATACATTTAAGAAAATGTCACCATCAAACAGTGATATATATATACTGTATATATAAACAAAATCTCAATCTCACATACTGAGAATACTTTTATTCATAAGGACATGACACACAACAATCAAAACAATTTTAACAGATTGCTTACAAATCATAATATATTGCAAAATTCTAATCATATGGGGTTACTTGACTGATTAATCAGCTACAATTAAAGCTGCACATTATTCATAAAACAAGTTCACTTGACCCAACAAGTCAGAGACCATGCAAATCAACCTAACGTCAGACCAACCCTATAGTGAAGCAGGAAGCTTCCTTGTCAAATTCTTTTAAGTATGAAAATGTCAAAATTCAGATTCCCAACTCTAATTTAAAGATCTTGACACAAACGACTCGTATAGAGATATATGAGGGGAGCAAGAGCGACTCCATATGACAGACTGTACATATCAGTGCCTTTAATGACATGTTTCAAAAATAGTTTTTATCAAAAAATTCATAATTCAGATTTTATTTTTTTTATTTTTTTTACACAAAACAAGTAATTTTTTTCTCTAGCTTATACAAGGACACTTATGGCCAGAAGACTGACAATAATTAACAGGAATATAACAAAACAAACAAAAAACCCAATAGAACTGCTCAAAAGGTTTATAAGTCAGACAGTTTTGCATCATTATTTTTCAAATTGAAAATTGTCCAAGAAGTGAATGGGATACAATTAAAAAAAATTATTACTCATTTGCACTGTGCTTTTGAAGATGGCTTACAATGGCATGAGTAGCGAGTAAAAAAAAAAAGTCAAACATAAAAAAAGCTGTTACCGTTTCATGATGATCTATTTCAACTGGTATGAATTTAAGCTCCTAGCTGTTGAGGTTATTTCATACTGAAAGAGACTTTCAGCTGGAGTCGTAGGCTACTCCACTTTTCTAGGAGATACATTTTCATTACCTGTAGTTGTTTAAAGTTAAGCCTGCTAATGTCTTTAAACTGTATAAACCAACCAAAATACAAAGTCCACTTAAATCAATATTCTTTCAAATACGAGTAAATTTTCTTCTGATACAGCTGAGATGTATACAGTTCTCAGATAGCCATGTTAGACAGTGAAATCGTTTTGTTGCTGAATCTATGAAATGCTTAAACTTAACATGCCTACCACTGACAAAATGTGTCTCTTGCACACCTCATCTCTTCGATAATCAACAGTACTTTGCAGAACATAAAAATATACAATGTATTTACAGCAGGATCATTTCTATACATTCTAAAGGGAATGATCAATGATAAAGAAGAAGGTATTTGATGATTAAAATGGTGCCGTTTGTCCCTGATTGTCAGAGGAGTCGCAACAAGAGGGAGCTTAACACCAGTTTCAAACTGGGTGGTGCATGTAAGACAGTGTTAAACACAATAGCACCTAAAACATCACATATATGTACACAAAAAGCAATCAACACTGCGACAGTACAGGAGAGCTCACTCGTGTATTTGTAACTGCGTGGTTTCAACAAGTCCTGATAGGAGACTGAACTCTAGCAAATCGGTGATGCTATTAAAAAAGTTGACATCTAAAACTTGAAGCTGTACTTGTATTAAACAGTCATTGAAATGCCATTTCCTCCTATCAACATGTAATAGTATTGAGAAATAATCTTAGTGATTTTTCTTTCAAAGACTTTAAAATAAGAAAACACGAAAGGCAAAATTAAATAAAGCTCCCAGTTCCACATATTACATAATGAATAATTTGATAGCTTATGTATTTGTTATTGTTGTGCAAGAGGAGTTAGTAGCCTTAAAGCACAGGCTGAGTAAAAGAGAGAAAGAAAAAAGAAGCAAATGCAGGAATGAGTAAAAGGAAGTGCTGAAATAATTTAAAGAAAAAAAAAAGGCACAGAAGCTAAATTAATTAAACTAAAACCACATTTCCACACATGCTGCATATCGTCTTATCATTTTATAAACCATAGATGCTCAAGTTTTTCCTCCCCTGTCTGTTCACCCAAAACCTGTCAAACTTCTGAGAACTAAGTAGTACAAACTGCAGCGACAAGTGCTTCATCCTCTAAGTGACTACAGCATGATTTGTTATTTTAAATAAGCCAAATCTGGTACGTCAGTTTTCATGAAGTGGCAAGTCTCACAAGTCTGAGTTAATTTTAAGTCAAGGTTTTCCTACTTGCTGTACGTATTACATTCCCTGTTGTGAAGAATGTGCAAATTGTGCAAGAACAAAGCACAATCCTTTTAAGTAATTTCAATACAAATTACTTTTAACTACTAAAAGAAAGTAAGAATTATCCTGCAACCATTACATGTGTGCAGCTCTTTGGGGCCAAAATCCTTCTTTGAGTGAGATGAAAACTTTTTTTTCTTAAAAGTTTTAAATCCACAACCCAGACTTTTTTTATTACACAGCCGATCCTGTGCAAAATTCACGTGATGTTGAACAATTTATGAACGTGAAGTAGAAGTTCTCCTTTTGAGTCATTACACTGACCGAAATTAGACCTAGCTTCCAAATGGAAAATAAACTAGATTCCATACAAGATGCATACAATCAGTCCCGTACCGCTCAACATGCAACCTGTGAAAATAAGCATTCTAGGTGAGAATAAAGTGACTTTAACATAAAGTGAAGAATGATTGTGCTTTTGTGATGTTGTCATGTAAGAGCTGAAATGAATGAAAACAAATTCAGTTGTTTCATTAGATAAACAGCATGGGGAGGTAGCTACAGTAAGAACAAAACAGCATCCATAAATTCAGCCTACATACTTCAAGTGGAAATATTGCATTAAGCAGCAAGAGTGACTGGATCATTTTTTGAGCAAGGCAAACTGCACCGGCATGAAACGTAAACTCTATGGCAGGTGAGAATATTAATGAATCTCTTGCGTTAGTACACTTTGGTCACGTAATCTCTTAGAGTACATTCCAGAAGAAGAAGAAATGCTTGTTTTCCAACAGGGAACTGCTAATTATAGTTTGATTTTATTGGTCACAATCAGTCCTTTTGAATGAAAGGTTAAAGTTAAGAAAAAAAAACATGATTTTTTTTTTTTTTTGCTAACAGCTTTAAGAAAGAGGACATATTTTGCAATGGGACTTGTTTTGGCAAAACAGGAGAGATGAGATAAAGTGCTGCTGGAATTACCAACAAATGAATTCTCCCCTCCACCTTTTCCTTCAGCCGAATGACTCACTGGTTGAAACATCAGGCGAGGAGTTCAGTTGAGACCTGGTCTCGGTGACTCGAACTAAAGGGAACTCTGAGAAGTCTGTGCTGTGTCCTCGAACGCTTACTTGCCCATTGGCAACAGCAAACTGAGAGGAGGGTCCAGACCTCGATGTCTGGAAATGCGATTTGAAGTTGTGATCGAAGGAGCTTATCTGAAAAGTCTGCAGTATCCCTTGTGAAGAATCTGTCTTTTTAGTGGGCGAGACCTGCTCCAGAAAGTCCTCCTCAGCTGGGGAGACGCCAGAGGGAGGGGAGGTCTCGTCACCTGAAAATGAAAATGAGTGTTGGGAGTCTCCAACCAGTAATCCGAAGTGAGGTTTCTCTAAAGTGGATCTTAGTGGAGAGCTCATCCCTGATTTGAACCTGCTTGGGGAGGGAAACTGTTTCTCTGTGGAGAACAGAGGTTGCCCAGCTAATGTGGGGTTTTCGGAGACCAAGCTGAGGCTCTGGCTGGTCAGGTAGCTGTCGTTCTGACTGGTCCTCTCCAGTGCCTGCTGGAGAAATTTTGAGTATTCTTGCAAGAGACTGACTTTCTCAGTAGATGGCTGAGCCTGGGCGCTAGAAACTCCGAGGCTCTCCACAGGGCTGCCGTCTGAAACGTCGGAGGAATTAATCGATATGCTTGAGGTCACCTCTGTGTCAGCCACGCTAAAAGAAATGTCTGATTGCCCGTTAGATTTGTTGGAGTAGTGGTCCAACAGTGTCTGAAGAACCTCATCGGGCAAAACATTCTTCTCATGAGTCGTCTTTATCTCCGTGTTGATTGGCTGGGGCTCCAGAATGCTGGCGGGGACAGTTTCATCGATGACTGCTGACACCACAGTTTGTGTAACAGGTGGCTGAGAAGAGATGCTGCTCGTGTTTAGGCCGTAATCTCGGCCGTTGTTGGCCATCGCAGCTTGAAGATAACGTTTCTTCTTGAGAAACTGCATGGCATCGTCGTAGTTTGTGCTGCTGGCTGCTGGTTTTGTTGGTCCTCCTTGAAGCGTTTCGACTGATTCAAGTTCAGTGCTGGCTTCTACATCTAAAAGGCCTTGCTTGTCCACGATTTCAAAGGTGAACTGTGTCACCTTATCGTTTTCCTCATAGGTTGATAAGGTAGGCAAGCAAGGAGGGGTTTGGTCACTGGTCTGTTTCAAACTCCTCTTGGGGACTTTCTTCAGGACTATTTTAGGTGGTGTCGTCTCTTCTGGTGACAATTCCCCATCTTCCTGTTGGCTGGCTGTTTCTTCAGGAAGTCCCACGGAGTAGTCAGCAATCACATACTCGTGTTTTACCTTCGAGGACACAGCATATAGTGATGGACTTTCAATTTTATCTGGACTCTGCTCTTCCTTGTCCTCAGTTTCTTCAACAGCGTAAGCGTGGGTTTCGGTCTGGGCAGTAGTGGAGGAGCTTGAACTCTTTTCTGCACATTTTTGGCGCTTTTTCTTGGGTAGAGAACACTCTTTAGGAAGAAAGGGAGACCCCAAAGACTCTGCTTCACGTGATGGTCCAACTTTACCAGCGGCCTTGTTTGTCTTCCTCTCTCTGTTTTCATGACACATTCGTCTGTGCTTTAACACCCGGTCTGTTCTGGAGAAGTACTGTGGATAGAGGACAAAATACATGCATTTAATGTAACAGTAAACAGACAACCCATTTAAGCTGGTGAGAAAACCCAACAATTCAATTACGGTGCAGACGAAATAACCTGGTGAAGAGAATTCTAAAACATAGTTATTTCTAAAAGAGCTGTTGTGGTTTGTTTGTGAGCCTAAGTATTGTGTGAAAGTAAACTGTGTACAACTGTGATTTTAACAGAGTTTCAAATTGTGGATTTTCTGTTTCAGATTTCTGTCACCAATACAGATTATTTAAGGCAGAGAACAGGCCAATACAAAGTGTCAGTGTGATGCTTGCATCTTGCTACAGCACAGAGTTGCTAACTACACTCCTTGGATACATAAAAAAACACAACCATAAAATTAGGTTAAATAATATAGCTTTTTTTTACAGGAAGCTCTAAACAATTCTGCCAAGTCTAACAGGAAATTCAATAATTGTAAACATAATATTAACAAAATGACATTGTAAATAATATGAAGGTTGTCTTCTCTAGACCATTCTTATTACACCTAGTTTAACATTCTGCACGTTACACTGGGACATGCAAACCATGTAAATCTTACATAAAACCTTGAAATAAGCAAATAATATAAAACAGTAATTCCATGACACTAAATGCAACATTTTGTGCAACGATGACACTGAACATAGCATTTCTGTGCTACTTTGTTGCTTCAGTGGAAAACGCTACTCTCAACGCTATTATCCCTCCGTCTCCCACTGATTTAGTGATATTAGTGAGGTGAAACCTTTTTATTCATGTGAGGGGAAACGTGTGCTGTATGACCATTATCAATGATATACAGAGTAATGGCTTTCTAATGTGTTCGTCTATTGATTAATTAACCATGTGCTAATTATCATAAATTGAAAGTCGCTGTTGAAGCTGATATAACAACAGACTGGGAGTAAAGGTATTCACAGTGACCCCCTTACAGATCTGTCAAAAAATGTCTTGACATGGAGCCCGATGCAATATTTGAGACCAGATCTAGAAATCACTCATTCAAATGATCTAATAAAATAATTGCATCTGCTGTTTAGAAACTGAACAGCAAATGATTGTATGTGTCTATGCAATTTACATGTGATCATTTGGTTACCATGGTGACATGTATGAACATCCACTTCAGTGCAGGAATTTTAGTTGTGTTTGTTTTCGTCCTGTTTGTACCAGTGTAATCAAACCAGAACCATTGTGGTGAAAAGTGAGCTGCTATCATTCACAGAAATGTGATTTGACCCCATACAGGCTCTGATGTTACAGGATGACATCACTATAATTGTAAAGTCAGTCTTATTTTAGATTATGTGTAGACTGTTTCCTCCTTAAAGGTCAGGGTCACAGCCTGAAATTCATTTGGTGGCTCTTCCCTCCATGCTCTTTTCTGTCCTCTCTGTTCTCCGTGTCCTGTACTTAGGCCCAATCTCAATTCCCCTCCTTAGCCCTTCCCCTCAGCCCTTAGCCCTACCCCTTCGCCTTTAAACAAAGTGTGGAGGCAAAGGGCAATGTTTTC
>JBBBVU010000013.1:19793361-19811800 GCA_037177055.1 Atherinosoma microstoma
TGTAACCTGGATGCACAGAAACTTTCTGTCCTGGTTCTGCTGGATCTTAGTGCCGCCTTCGATACAGTAGACCACCACATTTTATTACACAGACTCAGAAGTCTGGTGGGCCTCTCAGGTACTGTTTAAAATGGTTTTACTCCTATCTCATAGATCAACGATTTCTCGTAAGCTACATGCTCCTCAGAAATCCATGAAATAACATGTGGGGTTCCCCAAGGATCAATTTTAGGCCCAATAATTTTTAATCTGTACATGCTGCCACTTGCGGATGTCATCAGGAGACACAGCGTTGCTTTTCACAGCTATGCTGATTATACGCAGCTTTACATCTCTGTGTCTCCTGAAGACCTAGAGCCAGTTAACACCCTTTTAAACTGTATTTTAGATATAAAGTCATGGATGGCAGAGAACTTCTTACAGCTCAACCAGGACAAGACTGAGGTTTTAATCATCGGTCCCGAAGACAAGAGAGAGATCATTTCATGCAAACTGCAGAACTTTAAACCTTCTCGGTGTGTGAGAAAGCTGGGTGTTCTTTTTGACTCTAAGCTTAATTTTATTCCACATATTAAAAATATCGCAAAGATAGGATTTAATCATCTTAAAAACATCACCAGAGTCCGCCCTTTTCTCTCTCTTGCCAGTACGGAGATGCTGATGCATGCTTTTATTTATAGTAGAATAGATTATTGTGATGCCCTGCTCTCTGGTCTTCTTAAGAGGATTACCTCCAGTTTACAGCAACGCCAGAACTCAGCAGCACGAGTTCTGACGAGGACCAGGGGGCGGGAACACATTACACCAGTTTTAAAATCGCTGCATTGGCTGCCTGTGCGTTTCAGGATCGATTTTAAGGTTCTTTTAATGGTTTATAAATGTCTTAATGGTCTTGGGCAGGGCTCAATTTGAGCCGGATCCAACATCGGAGGTGCCGGAACCTATTTTATTGGACCCCTTGTGTTACAATGAGAAAAATTCCCTGAAAAAAAATAAAATAAAATAAAAAAATATATATATATAAATAATATATATATAAAATATATATGTTTTGTTACTGTTTATTCCCCATTAAGGTTAAACAAAAAATTGTATGCGCAAAGCTATTATGTTCTGTTGCTCAGTATACCATGGAGTTTCATTTCTGCATGTCTACATAATTTTAAATCGTACTTTCCAAAAGTTGCCTTGTCGCAAACTTCGCTCTTTTGTTTTTACATTGCATAGAATCATGGTGGAGTGTTTGTGTCATCCAGCTGATTGTTGGTTAGCTTATTTTAATAGTCCGAATGATACTTAGGTTATTGCCATTTGTGATGCAATGTTGCGGTTGCCTAGTTTTATAAAATTTTTGTGTGTACATTTCATATCCGGTGCTGCGTAAACACTGATGTGGCACGTTTCTTATTCTTATTTGTCAGGCCAATCAACTGAAATTATAATAAATTGCCTATTGCCCTGTTACTCACACAGTGATCTTTGGATTATCAGAGGTTTATTACCTTGGACCCAGAGTCCTGCAACGGGTCTGGTACGTGCAGGGGCTATTTTGAGGTTAAATATTACATTGAGAGAAGCCAACAGAAAATACAGAGAACAGCTGATACCAGGAAGGTAAATAACTTTTTGTTTATACACAGCAATGTCCAAATCAAATAATGCCCCCAAATGGCAAAAAAAGGGATTATAGTTGTTCAGTAGCGAGTTTAAAAGAACTTTGTGCAAGTTCTGCAACAATAAAACAAAAACAAAAAAACATTAAAATAACCTGTTTACTGTGTTGTACTGGTACCGGCCTTTTGATTAAACCCAAAGTTAGAACTAAAACACACGGTGAGGCCTCGTTCCAATATTATGGGCCTCACCTGTGGAACAGCCTGCCGGATTCAGTGCCGCAGAGACTGTCGATGTTTTTAAAAAGAGGCTCAAAACCCACCTTTTTAGCTTAGCTTTTAATTGAATTTTTGTTTTTCTTTTATTCAATCTATTTAATCCGTTTAGTTATTATTTTATATCTTTGTTTCTTAACTGATTTTATGATGTTCTATTTATGTATTTACATATTACTCATGTTTGATTTTATTGTTCTTATTACTGCATTTAGTTTTATTTTTATTAATTAATTTATTTTATCTTTTATTCCAGTGTTTTCCTCATCGGGTTCCTCCACGCTGGGAGCTGTGCCTGATCGGTCTATGGAGTCGTCCCTGTTAAAGAGACAGAAATTAGAAAGAAGATTTTTAATTTTATGCAAAGAGAGAGGGCATCATGTGTTTGCGTTGTGTGTGTGTGTGTGTGTGTGTGAGAGATCAGGTGTGTGCCATTGATTTTGATGTTTTATACTTATTTTTTAAATAGTCATTTTTATGATGTAAAGCACTTTGTGATGCATCATGTATGAAAGGTGCTATATAAATAAAGTTTGATTTGATTTGGAATTGGACAACAGCTTATATGAACTTTCACCTGAAAGGTAATATTTAGACTTAACATATATTTTTTGTAATTTAATATTTAGATTTAACCTTATATTTGACCTGCATACATGTGCATGCTTTCTAAAATGTGTTTTTGATGCCGCTGGGCCTTTTATTCAGAGATTAATACCTCCCTTGTCACAGGTTGCGTCCCACTATGTTTTCAACAGGCCACAGTTCAGCCACTTATGAAACAGCCTGGATCCAACTGTTTTGGCTAATTACAGGCCAATTTCAAAGCTCCCCTTTCTTTCAAAAGTCTTAGAAAAAGTGGTCTACTTTACAGTTGCAGGCCCAACTTGATCTTGATAAAATCTCTGAAAAGTTTCAATCTGGTTTTAAATCACTCCACAGCACTGAGACGACACTTTCAAGGGTTTTTAATGATTTTCTTTTAACTCTGGATTCTGGCAACTTCATTGCCCTCTTATTGTTGGACTTGATGGTGGCCTTCGATACGGTCGACCATTATATTCTCATGTCACAGTTGGAGACATGTGTTGGCATCAAAGGAGCTGTCCTTCTGTGGTTCCAGTCCTACTTATCTAGGACTTATGTGAACTTGGGCCCCTATAGCTCAAAAATAGTCCATCTTATTTGTGGTATGCCCCAAGGCTCAGTTTTGGGTCCAGCCTTGTTTGCACTATACATACTGCCCCTGGGGTCCAAGTACAACATTTCATTTCACTGCTTTGCAGATGATTTACAAATTTATTTACCTTTTAAAAAGCAGGGATAGATTCATTCAATCTGTCATTGCGTTGTTTGGAAAAAACCTCAGTGTGTACCTTAATGGTTCCTTCAAATTGTTTAAGCAGGTGAGTGCTGTAGTCCAACCTGGCTTTTTCCATCGGAGACAGCTAGAAAAGCCATACCTTCCAGCTAATGTCTTTGAACATGTCATCCATCTGTTTGTCACTTGGAGATTGGACTACTGCAACTCCCTGTACCAGTCCTCTGTCCATCGTTTCCAGCTGGTCCAGAATGTGGCTGCTCACTGGTATGACACTGAGGGATCACATAGCAGTGACCTTGACTTCCTGTTCCTTTCAGGATCAAATTTTAAATGTTGCTTTTTGTTTTCAATGCATTGAACAGTCTTACTTGTCTGAGCTCCTTTTGATCCATGCTCCAACAAGATCCAGCTCATGTTACCTATTCCAAGGACAAAACTTAGACCTTGAGGTGACAGAGCTTTTTCTGAGGCAGGTACCAGGCTCTGGAATAATCTCCCTCTTATCAGATCTGCACAATCCTTGGGAACATTTTAGATCCCTTTTGAAGACACTTTTATCATTTCAATGTCAATAAAAACCCGTTCAGTTTAAATTATACAATCACCAGGTAAAAAACAGCAGTTTTCACATTCAGCAGGAGAAACACAAAAAAAGAAAGAGAATAAAAAACATTAAGTTAGACAGTCCTTAAAACAAGTGATAAAAAGTACAACCATTGATAAAGCGTGCACGCAATGCAAACCTCTTCAAGAGCGACCATGGCAAGGATCGAGGATAAAAGCAATCCAGCTTTTTTCAAATATACAGAAGTTAAGCTATAGGCCTAGGACCTCACAACGTCAGCATGGCTGTGCACAACTTGTTCCAGATTTCAGTTTATAGTCTACCAGTGAGGCTCTTTAACACCTCTCCCTTGGCCGCTCCCAGGTCGCTCCTCCCTGACTACAGGCAGGCAGAGCAGTCCTTTATAGTCCCACTGATCACCAATTGTCCACAGCTGTAGGCTTTCCTCCAGGGGACATCAGTAGACCCAGGTAGCAGCAGAGGGAGAGAGAAAGAGATCAGTCCACATGCTTACATAACAATTTTATTTTAAGTTCATTTCCATCTTAAATGAATAGCTACTATAAAGAGACAAAATTATTGCTCCAAAATGGTAGGAAACTGAACAGGGGGTGAGAGGGGTCAGTGGAGTCCATGGCAATGTTGACAGCTCTCCAGGTGACCCAGGCACTGTACACGTGTGTGAGGGGAGGGGAGTGGGACACCAATGATCCTACTGGCTGCATTCACTATCCACTGTAGGTTCTAGGGATGGGCGTATCGATCCTTTGGAGTCGTTACTTCGATACCAGCCAGTCAAAGTATCGGAATGGATACTTTTTTGAATATCGAGATACCACTCTGCTGATAAAAAACATGGCATTTGTTTTCAATTCTGAGAGTTTTAAGCAAGGAAACTGCATGTGAAGCCTAGCCACATTGTATTCTTTCTGTGTCACATGATTATGGTAGCCTGTCAGATGTCATGATGCTGCTACTGGTGGTCATGAAAGTGCAAGGATAATTTTTGATGTGCAACCTGGAAAGCAAAGGCTGTACTATTTATCATATTGTAAACACTTATTTTGGAATGTTCTGCTTGTAGCATACTGTAACTCATATCGAGAAGTCAACAGGTTAAGGAGTTCCTCCGGTGTTGCACACTGAAAACATAAGAACTCCTTTACCTGCACCATCTGCACATTTTTTTCTGTTTTAACTCTGTACACTGTAAATCTGTGTGTGCAATAATAAAATGAAAGTTCCTCTCTGTATCAGCTACCTTACATTTATCTGGAAAAGAAGCATTAGTGGTAAACTTGTAAAGCAAAACCCTGGGGAGTTCAGTATGTGGTACTTGACTAAATTGTTATTTTAGTTTGGCTGTTTAAAAAATTATGAGATGCCAAAAATATAGTGTGACAATAAAATGTTATGATATTCCATAAGCAATATAATCAGCTAGAATATATTCTTTTAGAACAGAGATTTATGACATACAGTAACAGTGTGCAGATGGGCTTATTAAAGGGTTAATTGCTTCGTCACCTCCCTCTGCTCTGCTTTCCATTTTAAAATTGCCTTAGAGAAGAGGAGATAAATTAGCACATTGGTAAAAAACAAATAACCTGCTTCATACAGCAACAGATTATTTGATCATAATTCTGTTGTTGGAAAAAGCTAAACATATTTTATACTTATTTATTTCCTGAAAATGGATGGATATAGCTGAATATCAGCCTGAGGGTTAGAAATGTAAAATGTGACTGGAATATTAATGGTGTCTGAATCTCTGGGCCATCTCTGTATTCATGCAAACGCAAAAAGACACATCCGTATGTGTGTTGAGTTTTCAAGCCCAGCTGCAGCAACTTCTTGGTAAATGAGTGAAATATACCAAGCAGAAAAAACATCAGGCCATCACATGTTCCTATGAGTTACATTTAGGACAAACATTTGACAGAATTGTAATTTAATATAATATTCATAACTCTGTTTTCCTGGATATGGAATTGCTTTAAAATAAAAACTGGCTGTATGTTTTTTTTTTTACTGTAACAAGTTATTTATAACCCAAAATACTGTAGACGTCTCTCACAGTCTCAGCCAACCTGGTGGGGATGAATTTCATTTGTTAAATCAAATTAAATTGTCCAAAGACAGGAAAAAAATCATTTGGATTTATACAGCATGTGGAGGTACGTCACATTGTGTTACATTGTGGAACAGGAGTGCCATCGTTTATGGATTGCTTTCCCATCAGATGCAGACTTTACCATTAGTTAGCGGTTATAGCTATTTCCTTGGGCTCCAGGGTCCCCTAAAAAATGTTCAATGAACTCACTGCAGGGATTGTATTTTCATTTTTCACTAGAAAATTATGTGTTTCTTAAAAAAGCATATAAAGTACAAGAATAAAAATGCTTAAATGACGGACAGAAGATGTTATCTTTTTTTAGCAAAGCTTTTAATTGAATATTCTTTTAGACTATTATTGGTATTTTTATTTCATTTGTTTACATTTTATTCTATCATATTTTATTGTAGTGTAGAATATTTTGTTCCATTCTATTTTATTGTATTTAATTTTACATAGTTTTATATCATCTTCTCCATTGTCTTAGTTTCCCTGATGCATTTGGTGAGGGTTAGGACAGCGCTTTGAGACATCATGCTATGGTTGGGTGTGTGTGTGTACATGTATGCGGTTGCCATTGGTGTCTGTATGAATATGTTTTGTATGTGAGACTTGTGGGTTTATATTCTTGGGGACTTGATGGGTAAGGATGGGGGGGCTGTATCCTATCCCAGCAATTAGGCAAGATTGCCAGTCCATCTCAGGGCCAACAAAGAGAGACACGACCATTCATGCACACACTCACTCCTAGGGGGAATTTAGAGAGACCAACTAACCTATCATGCATGTCTTTGGACTGTGGGAGGAAGCCAGAGTACCCGGAGAGAACCCACGCATACACGGGGAGAACATGCAAACCACTGTTTCAAACCCCTCCTCAGCTCAAACCAGCAACCCGTCCCAGTTCAAACCACGCCCAAGGTACGAACCAGCAACCTTATTGCTGTGAGGCTGCAGTGCTAACCACCACACCATCATGCAGTCCAATGTATGTATATTATTTAATATTATTATTAGCTGTGAACATGTTAAAACAGGAAGTGAACTCACATAACAGCAGATCATTTTGCTGTAAAGTAGAATAAGTGTTAGGATGAAATAAGCTCATGCTTCTTACTTCTTTTCCAATATGTTGGGTAATGATGTCCCATGTAATGTGCTAAGATGTTCGAAATAATTTTTTTCAAATTTTTTATTCAGTTTCATTTTTACAACTTAGATTTACAGGCAGTAAATCTAAGAATGGAGGATAGAAATTCTTCCAATTGGGAAACCTCAGGTTTTAAAAGGTTAACTCAAACTCTGTCTTTCATTACCTCTGCTTACGGACAATGTTTCCTGGTTACTTTGGTTTTATTCGCTTAAAAATCTAAACCTACTGAATAAAGAAAGAGATGGAAAAAGGGAAAAAGGAGAGAAGATGGACCTTATAGAAGCCCCTTTCAGACATGCTCTGAAAAGCGGTAATGTTGCGAACTTTGTCTCTTATACCGTTTGCATTCAGACAAACATTCTGCTCTTTTACCTCGGAGCTGTAGCAGACATTTACCGGCTAGCCCCCATGTCATAAGAGCGGAAATGTTGCGGCACGTCGTTTTGCCTGAACACAAAGGAAATGTTCGACAACCAACTTACCCAGAAAATTTCCCCATGTGTGAACGTAGCCGCAACATTAAAAGTCCGCGAGGAAGAGACATGTTTGAAAAGACAACTCCGGTTAAAGAGCGGATGGACCTTACCGCACATATTCCGCAATGCAAGTCTGAAAGCGGCTAGAGAGTAACAGAGTTAATAACAGCTCCCAGTTCGAGTTCAGGAAGCAGTCCTCCTCACTGGATTTGGCTTCAAACTTTCCTTTGTAATAAAGCTCATAGTTAGGGCTGGCTTGGTGACCCTTACCCTGTGTTCACACCGCGAGCTTCCATTCGCGTATGCGCCTACATTTCAACGCCCACATACTGCATGTTTACTCGCTCGATTTGGGCATTTTATTCGAACGTATGGAGCGTTTTATTCGCTTTTTATTTACAAAAAGGCAACTTTCCTGTATGAGTCTTTCGGCGCTATGTTTGTTTCCTGCGTGAAAGCGTAAACTCCTCCTACCCCTTTGCGGTGAAGTCTGCACCTGAAAAAGCTCTGCTGAAAGGGGTATTCACCCCTTACCCTTAGACTTTCCCCTCGCCCCAAAAGAAAATCGAGACACCCCTTCGTCTCTCATGAACGCGCAAAACGGAGGGGAAGGGCTAAGGGGGTGAACTGAGATTGGGCCTTAACCTCTATCCATTTAAAATCTAACTTGTCTTGGGGAGGGTCAGGCTCTGAAACCAACATCAGACTGGTGAGGTTTGTGTTATTCAGTGAATTTATGAATTCTTTTTTAATCCTCCTTTATATGCTGAATCCATTTTGACACGATTTCGGAGTTCCTTAACAGTTTTGTTTTTATCTGGTTATCATCTTTGTATCTCAATGGGTTACTTGGTGATACTTGTGTTGGAATTATTCATTATAAAGGGAAAACACAGGACTTTAAGCACAGCTTTGTCAATATCTTTCTCAAGTGTACCTGTAACTGCTTGGTGAATTTGTGGCAGAGCTTTTTCAGCCATGTAGCGACCATAGCTTGATGTTTGTAGATGGATACTCCATCTCTTTAATGAATTTAACCAGATGAAAAAAAATTGCATTAACCAATTGATTTACTGAAACCGTTTGGTAACATGAATAGAAAAAATATTAACTAGGGGGTCATGAATTCTTAAATCGTGGTCTTGGATTAGGCTACTAATACATTAACAACCCAGTAAGATCAGTTATAATTCTATAATTAATCTCAACATTAAAATACAATTAAATGATTGCTCAGAAATATGTGCTTAACTAACGGATGGCCACAAGTTAATGATCTCATTCCACGTTAGTAATCCGTGGCCACGATTTAATAATGCATGACCACGGGATAACATCTTTTTTTTCCTGTCCATGTCAGATGTACTCAGTAGTTTTATGCTATAAAGTTTTAAGAAACCTGTTCATTTCCTCCTCACACTGCAAGGCGCCTCTGAATCGGCTTGTTTTCTTTACAGCTGTTGTTATAAACGCCATCAACTGGCAACGCAGAGTTGATGGTAAAAGGCTTAACCCTACACATACATGCTGTGCACCGTACCATACGTGCAGTTTATGCCACCACTGTTTTGTTCACGCCACAGATATATTCTGATCCAGTGAGCCTGAAACTTTTCTTTGCGCTCCTTGGTAACGTTACCAGCACAGGTGCTACCTGAGGACCCTGAGGATTTGGGTCTTGCTGACATCACTGACACCAGAACCGCTACTAGCTATGAGTTCTTCTTCTGGTGATTTCCCCTTCAGATAATGTAAGGTTAACATTACATTTTAACCGGCAGTCCGTGAATGGATCGTCTTACCGGCGGGAAATACGGCGGCATTTGGTTTGACAGCGGGAGTGACACTATTATAAAAGCCAGGTTTGCGGGAATCGATTTTATATTGTGTGGTTCCCACAATCCCGCAGTGAATTTCAGGCCGTGAAGGTAAATATAAAATGGACCAGAATCAAGCAATTAATTTAGAATAAACTAAATTATAGCTTCAATCCCAGATTTATGGTCATAGTGTTGCTGCCAAGTACCTGGTGACAGTAGTCACATCGGTAGGGCTTCTCTCCACTGTGAGTCCTCTTGTGTCTCTCCATGTGATACTTCTGGATAAACCTCATGCCACACTCATCACAGCGAAAAGGTTTCTCACCTATGTAAAAAGACAAAATCATGATGACTAACTTGAAACTAAAACGACAGATACAAAGCCTGCTGATTGTATTAATTCTTACTCACCAGTATGAATCTTTTCATGTCTCTGGAGAAGATATTTCTGAATGAAGCGCATGTCACACTGGCTGCACTGAAATGGCTTCTCGCCTAACATTGGAAAGACATAAAACATCAGTATAAATGCAAATGATGTCCGCTTTTGAAAGAAACGCTCAAAATGTCTAAATATCCAATCACAAATCAATAATTTCACGTAATTGCATATTCCATTATCCAAAAGATGACTGAATAGTACATACCAGTGTGAATGAAGACGTGCCTCTGTAGATGGTAGTTTGTTCTGAACGCAGCATTGCAGTGAACACAAATGTGACACTTGGGGTTTGGTGTTTCCAATGATCCGTCTTCATTCATGCTGAGAACCTGAAGGACACAAAGTTTGGTGAGAACAGTTTGACTTAAAATTTCTAGTGAGTATTCATTTAAACAAAACAAAGATGACTGCTGAGATCAAAAATTGACTTGCACCTTTGCTGGTGAGCGCTGCTTCCTTTTTTTCTTCTTGGGACACACCACCAGGTCCTTAATTGCTTTTTTGTCCTTCTTTATATGGACTGCTGGGTCAGACAGTTTCAGCTCCTGCTTGATGCTCAACTGTAAAAGCAGGACCATAGATAGTCAAGGCATTTCATGTGGCACATGACCTACTTTATGAGCCATCCGGCCAGCCAGCGGTTTATACAGGTCTGGCAGGTGCAAACGGGCAAGGAAAGGATAATCAAACAACGCGAGAGCACCTCACCATGGAGTTGCCCCAGGCATAACAGACCAGAGGGAAACGTCAGGTCCTAGAATATCTAAAACGTGCTAAGAGATTACATATACAGCTGGTCTTGGTGAGCTGGGTTCGCACATCTTCCAAATGACTAAATATTTGTTGCCACTTAGCGAGGTTTGTATCAATTTACAAGCTCCTGCAGAATCATTTCTATAATCTGTATATGAATCAGTGTACCTTCAGTCATTTCAGTGTAGCACAGAAGGGGTGAGCTATGAGAGCTCTCACAACGCTTCATGTTTTATTATCTGCCATTCACTTAATATGCTAGCCTCAAAACATAACATTGCTTTTTTCTTTTTTTAAAAGGTATACCGTGTAACTTTTGGCCACTAGGGGGCTAAACCTGTAACTTCCCACAGGCCACATGACACTATTGCAAAATTAAACAATCTTTCTGTTTCTGGTCTCCCCAGACATCGTGTTCACCCTCATACTATGTTCAGATTTGACAAACTTTCAAGGAAAAAGTAGCATGAAGCACAGCCCACTGTGGTTTATCGCTGTAAAGCAACGCACTGCAGGTCACATGATCCTTGAAAGACGGATCCACTCAAGCAAAATTACAATGTGTGGTATCTGAAGTGGGCAGCCCCCTCGAAGCGCCGACATGTGTCAAACACTATATCGACCCCAGAAATCATCCATTAATACTCACATGCAGAAGCTTTATGTTGGCTTATATTGTATAGAGTTAGGTATAATAAGTTTAACTTCAGCCTAAACCCTTTCGGTCGCAAATTGGAAGGATTAGAATTATCTTGTGGATATAATTAAGATGATTGTTATTGTTATTCCTTTTATCTGCTGGACCAAATAAACTATTACTACTACTACTACTACTACTACATTAGGCTGATATTTGGGTCAAGTTTAATTTTGGGGCAATTACAGGTTTAGGAGCCCTAGTGGCCAAAAGTTACACAGTATCCCTTTAAGTATTCTAATAAGTTTACTTAAAAAAGGATTTGTTTTCATTTCATAGATTTACACTACAATTGCTCAAATAAATCAGCAGCTGTCACTTGTGACAAATATATCAATATCTGAGTGATTCTGAATGATGAAGGAAATAATAGCCTGACATCTCATGCCGGTTTATGCAACACCAGCAATGAAAGTAGGGTACACAAGAACAGTATCCAACCAAAATAAACTCGTCAAAACATGACCAGTACTTCACCAGTATGAACTCACTGGCATATGAAGCAAGCAGGGCAACTTATTGGTGAGTTTTAGGGGGAAATGCACTCCCACCTCGCCTCCTCCCTCCTCTTCTCCTCCTCCACCATTCTTTGTCACCTCCTCCTGCATCATTAGCTGCTCTGGAGGGACCAGATCATGAGTAACCAGTGAGCTTCCAGTCAAGTCCTCGTCGTCGTCGTCTTCATCGTCATCCTCAGCCAACAGGGGGTGGTTTGCTAGCGAACGTTCCCCGAGGGTCATCACCACCAGTCCACCTCCGCTGCCCAGGCTAATTCTCCCTCCTCCATCTATTCCTCCGCTGCTGCACTTCAGCAGCATGCCCTCCAACTTGTCCTCAGCGTTCATCTTACATTGAATAATTCTTGAGTCTATAAAAAAATGAGGAAATGGAGACAACAAAACGATGCCATCAAGTCAAAAAGATTCAACGTAGGAAATCCGGTAGATTTCTGCATCACAGAAACAAATAAAACCAGTTATTTGAACAGATAATGATAATTAAATCAACAACACACATTAAGCACTAATATGTCTGCTTGTTTGCTTAAAAAGATATATTTCTGCACTTTGTCCACAGACAAATGATCATGAACTGTTCCATGGTGCATGCACTGCTGCTGATATATCTCAATGTCATCTTTTGTCCACCAGCTTTTTAAATAAGCTAAAATAAGTAATTTAGGCTTTTTTTATTAAAAGATTTCTTCCTTTTAAATAGCAAACAATAGTCCAATTAATCTTTCTCCTCTAAGAACACAAATGAAATCCCACATCCTTAATTCAGATGATGAAATAATTATTTCAACTGTGATCCTTGAAGTGAGGATATAAAATATGCAGGCCAATAATACATGACTGTTATGGTAAGCTCAAGTTGCCACTTTTCATATGCATCATAAACTTATCTTATTGTTATGGCTGTTACACATACATAAAGCACTATTAATGTATTTAATTTCAGGGTCCAACTAAACCTGAAGAAATACAGTAGAGATCAATGTTGGTGCTGAACCAAGGGACGAACAAGCCAACTAAACTGGCACTGGTTTGGTCAGCAAAAAGACTTAAAGAGGGCCATACTGTTAAATATCATCATAACTAATCTACTTCTTAAGGTTTATACTCAATGTTTAAACGCAGAAATAAAGAAACTCTTAAAAATGACTTGCTGATGCTGCCTTACAATAGTTGATATGATCCAATTCAGTCCCATATCAAGTATCAACAATCCCTCTTCTCACTCAAGTGTCAACTTCTATAAGTGGGTCAGCTGTGGTTTCTGTAATCTTATCTTGCAAAATAAAATGTACAGTGTAAAGTGATGAAAACCACCGTAGAGCAAGACGGAAAGATTAGAATTTATTTTAATAATATACAATTACAGACCAAAGATTCAAATTATTTTAAATGGTGTTGTAGTAATTCTGTGTATTCCTGTCAAAGACAGTTCAAAATTACTCTAATTAAACAACTGACATTTTATTAGCAATAATAATAATAATCTTGTGCTGCAGAATCAAACCAGCGTTGCCCTATAAATCCTAATGAACTAAATATCTAACGTTAGCAATCGTTTGATCTCAACGGTGTAAAGCTAGCTTACGAAGCACTTGTAGACAGTTTGATGAGACGTTTTAAACTACAACAAATGCAAACTGACCCAAGAAACAGTGGTGCAGGTCAAATATCTGTCACGGTTGAAACGGATCAAAAGCCATAAGCAAACACAATCCCTCGGGTTAAGTGGCTTGATACTCTTGCTAGGAACCTAGCTAGCCGCGCTTGTCATGGCTGCTACATCATACAAAAAATATCTGATACAGAAAAACACCGGAAATGCGTGCGACCGTGTCTTCAAAATAAAAATCAGCCTACCGCCTACAGAAGACCCCTGTGTTACTGCCAAAATTACCTGACAAGTCAAATTATTTACCACAACATGTGAGGAGTACTGCCACTTTCAATGTACCAGAACCATGTCAAATACATGCAGGGTTTTCAGCACTAATTTCTTTCCTCAGAAACACAGAAAGCCCTTTTATCTCCCTTCAAATATCTGTAGCCACAATAATTGTTTGGTGATGGAACAAAAAACAAACCGAAACAAGGCCGAAAATTAATAAACCAACTAGACAGTCAAAACGGCTCAAACATAACAAAATACAAAATGGCTGCAAAACTTAAATATAGAATGTTTAACACACACACACACTACGGAAAAAGCAGAGATGCAAATCAATTAAAGTTGGGCAGCACAACAATGACACATAGGTGCAAATAACAATATTACATTACAAAAAGACAAACGCTTTGCATTTTTTTTTTCTTGATAAGTCATTATGCAGGACCAGGAGAGTCATGAAAAAGCAATACAGCGTTTTCATTGACTCATCTGAGCTCAGAGGACACAGCAGCAAAACGTTGCTTAAACTCTGCACTGTCTTTATGTAAATTTAAAGTTCAATAATCTGTCCAAGTCTGGAAATGTTATGGATACGACTGGTGTGAAAGATAAAAACTTCAACCTTTTTTTTCTTTTCAACTTTTGCAATTTGTGCCAAACAAAACTTCCAGCGACTCGTTTAGGCCTTTACTTTGAAGGACAATACCGGAAGTGATGCTTTACTTCCTTAACCTTGATACATTTTTATGGCCTGCTCGAGGCTAATTAACTAGCCACCAGCAAGCTGTTTTCAAATATTACACAGTTTCGTTTGATACAGTGTACTATTTTTTGTTGACACCTTATCTTCATTGCATGAATGTACTCTCGAGAGTGGCCATTTTTAAATAAACAAATGAATTTTCACGCTAATTAAATGACACACATGGCGTAAAACACAACTTTCGCTAGCTCATTTCACCAAACTTATGAGCGCTAGTTGACACAGCGCTAGCACCTCAAGCTTCCTCAGCCACTCTGCTTGATAGGCCACAATGATATCGCTTGCTAATGGCTAAGGTTCGCTAACTTCCTAGCTCGCTCGTGCGACAAGACAATAACAATTACGTCTCAAAAAAACACATAGAACATGTCAATTAAATGTGGATTGTTTCTTCTTACCTGCGCGTCTTAGACCCGTTTAGATGTCATGATTGTTATGCAAGACAACAGTGCAGTACGGAATAATCAAATACACCATCACGTTTCATGACGGTATGTGAGATTCTTATTTGTCGCCATCTAGTGGTTGACATTGGTAAGTGAAGTGACCACTGTGCCCCTCATAATGTTGCCCATAATATCCAGTTCGCCACACAATTCTATAACCCAGTATAGGCCTACAGCGGTGCTTTAATAGCCAAGATGTGGTCACTTGTTTTGTTTGTTTATGTTCTTGTCACCATTGTTTGCAGTATCTGTGAAATACAAACTAAAAAGAAAAAGGGGAAAGGCTGGCGAACAGCCAAATTTAGTGTGTTTTTGAGAAATGGTTTCATTTTGTTCATCTGATGGAACTGATGTGTAAAAAACAAAACAAACAAATAAAACCTCCATCCCTGTCAATCCAAATTAGATCCACAATTGGTTTCATGCAGTCATATGAATGAAGATAGATTGATCGTTTGCTTTGATAGTTTGATTTAAAGTGTAAAAACTAAGCTGACTTTCTTTTATTTTGCTTGATGATCGTGACCACGAAGCTATTAAAACAATTTATTACAACTTAAGCACCTCTCACCTAAAAATAAACTCACCTTTCCTGTCGCTTACAACCTCAAAATATCATGCAAGGCAATACACAACTGCAATAAGAATTACTTAAGATTTTTGCATGACATTTTCTATAATTTTGTTAATGTTATGTGAGGATAAGTGTTTCCTGCCAGTGGAAGGCGTACAACTAATGATACAAGAATGCACTGTAACAATAAGGCGCTCAAGTGGAAAAGGGTTTAATTTAATAACCTTCCAGAATCATCGGTTAATCCTTCGACTGTCAGTTTGGCTAAAAAAGGGATGCGTAGGATCGTGATAAGATGATAGCCTGTCATGCCAGCTCTCACACGCACACACACACACGCACACATGCCGCCGCGAGGAATACTAATCAACCTGTTTGCCAGTGAAGTGCAGCAGCTCGGTGCGCAACTTAAGACTTTTCCATTCAGTCTTGACACGTCTCTGCCCAGGTTAATCCAAACCTGAATTTCACCGTGTTTTGTTTTGTTTGTTTTTTTTTTAGAAAAAGCTCATCCTTCTTTAAACCAACCACTAGTGTTATCACTACAGTCTCCCCTGTCTGTGGATCTTCAGATGTGCGACAGGCTGCCGGAGCGAGTGGATCTGGGGAGCGGCAGCTCACTACTCTGCCGCCTCTAGCAAGGGAAGCCCCCCTCACGCGTTGCGCGCCTGGATCGCCGGGGTACCTACATGTTCGCGTACGAAGAACGCGTGTGCATGCGCATAGGGCTCTAAATGTGTGAATTCGCGCGCGAGAAAGCCCCGGGGTCCGTCCTCAACAGTTGCCACCGGAGCGGCGGGGAGCAAAGGAGGAGAGCGATAGAAATAGCAGACTGAGGACGGACGGACGCGGAGCCCCACGCCGCTCTGCCCGGCTCTGCTCCTGACATGCAGTCGCTCATCTCTCCGGTGACTAAGGCCATTCTAGTAGCGCTCTTCATCTTCGCCATACTCCTCATTCTCTATGTGATCCTCTGGTACATTTGCAGAGACGTGGACTGCGACCACGGCATTTGAGGATTCCGTTAAAACGGGAGTAACGGGAATACCACAATGGGGCGCACAGAGGAGCCCGCAGAGCCCAGGGTCATCCTGTAAGTCTTCATTTTTGTCTTGTCTTCTTACTTCAACGTGCGTGTTTGGGGGTTTATTTATCTATGCATGTGTTTGTATTTGTGTGTACACGCGCGCACTCTTGTTGCGCGTAATGTTAAATGCGCTCTGGTTAAAAGGTGACGACCGGCGTGCCTGTCCAGCGGCAGTCGCTGTCCCAAACCTGAGCAGAGCCCCCAAATCCACCACTTTAAACTTCTCAGCGATCGCCCATCGTTGACACTGTGCTTAATAAAAACCAGCTGATGTGACTGATAAAGGAATTCTCAAAGGTGAGACAATGTCATCAGCGGTATATTGAACTGGTGTCAAACGGCGCGCACGTGTGTGTTTGGTGTGTGTGTGTGTGTGTGGGGGCTCTCAGAGTGCAGAACGAAGACAGTCGGTGACATTGCGGTAAACGGCGTGGATGTCCCTTAAGGTCAAGAAGAACAGTGTTTACCTAATGTTTCCAGCACCGTTTGGATCCCTTTCTCTTCCCTCCGTATATACGCAGCATTAGTTCATGTTCAGTTCATCCCGGTCTCTTGAGGATGCTTCACGCTGGCATTTCACATGCAAAGAGATAACAGGATTATCTCCACCGGTTCCTGTGCGTCTCATTCCTAATCTGTCTTGTGCCATGTTTTTTGCGCCCTTATCGCCAATACTCCGCTAATGCTTTTACGCATAGCGCAAATTTATTCCCCTTGACGTTAATAGGCTTGCATCGACTGCTATGTCCAGTCTCGGAGTACAGGGAATGTACTGATATGTACTTTTACACGCACATACTCACTCAAACAAACGCACTGCAGTTTGCCGCGCTTAATGAGGGACTTTTCGATATTGCAGGCACGTTGGCCCCCCCAATGCATACATGCTGTCACATGGCCCATAAAGCTATTAATATGTGTAATATGATATGAATGCTGCTTTTCATCCAGCTGCAAAGCATTTTATTTTGCAGTCTTAAAGAATGAAAACTAAGACATTTTGTTCTAAACTGGAGTCTGCGAAGGACACACCAAGGACATGTTGATTTTTATTTATTTTTTTAATTAAAGCTGGCATGCAATGTAGGATGGATACCAACCTCCACTTTATCATGCCAACCTCCACTTTATCCATGTCCTCTATTGCAGAATAGATTATCTTTTTTTTCCATCTTTGTATGAATCTTTACATTAATCTATGTTTCACATCATAAAAGGAAAATTAAAATCACACCTGGATTGTTTGTAAAATCTCTTTCTGGTGATTACTAGGAGATAATCACCGTCTACAGCTCAATAAACCCACATTCTTTTTTCTTTTTCTTTCCTTTTTTAAAAAATAGATTTAACATACACCACACCACAAGAGATTAAAACTGCCAATCATTTAACCTAACTCACTGAGAAAGTTTGAGCCTTAGAATTTCAGACCTTCTCATTTTGAGCCACGGATGCTACGCTCCAGCATTTGAAAATCCAAGAACAGAGTGCAGTCATGAGGAAGAAACCCTCCAGTCTCTAAACACATTGAGAGGACTTTCCTGCAGAGAAAAAACAAACAAAAACATGAAATCCTGGCTGGATGGCAGATGCCATCTTTGACCAGGACCACAGAATGATTTCTGCCACACACAAGCAGATATTCAACCAGCCTGAGTAACCCCTCAACACGGACAGACACACACACACACACACAGACTCAGACGCAGGCTGAAAATGACCGTTGTGACTCTGTCCAAGCCCGTAATGACTTGATGAGAGGGGGAGAGATGGAAGGTGTATGACAACTGCTCCAGCTGTTGCTGTCTGGTGTCCTGGATTGTTGTCTCTATGAGTTAAGATAAAAGCAAAAAAAAAAAAGGGGGGGGGGGGGGGTGTTTTGGGGTCCCTTTTTCTTTCTCTTCCGTTTTTTTGAGAAAACAAGACAGGTG
>JBBBVU010000013.1:19831183-19857556 GCA_037177055.1 Atherinosoma microstoma
GCGCTGGTCCACCTCACTGTCACGAAGGAGCTGCACAGTCACAATAAAAGCTCCACAAAAACGCAAGCCTTCGACCACGATTATTTTTGTTTCATCGTTAAGAGACTCGGCACACTGCACTGTGTCCGTGGGAGCAGGCACAGGGTGGAACCCGGGACCCAGTTCCATCACACTCTTGAAAAATCACTTCTATCCTCACACTATAGAGTAGTGATCCCCAACCCTGGTCCTCAAGGCATACTATCCTACAGTTATTAGATGTTTCCCTGCTGCAACACACCTGATTCAAATTAAATGGATCTCTGACAAGCTCTGCTATTGAGCCATTAATTTGAGTCGGGTGTATTGAAGCTGGGAAACATTGAAACTCTGAAAGACAGTGGGCCTTGAGGACTAGAGTTGGGGATCCCTGTAGTGGAGGATCTCTGATTATAATCCTGATTTTTCTCTGTTTTAGCAGGAAACACATCTTATGGCTGAAATTCACTATAAGATATTGTTCTCTCTGTGTTCAGAACGAAGGCAGCTTCACAAAGCTTTGACAGGCATCCTGCTAATTGTTTCCTTTTACTGATAAATCCAGACATTTTCTCCGTCTTTGTCATAAATATGTTATTTAATTACATAGATATTTAAATAGAGATTGCAGCAGTTTATCTGTTAAACTGATTTTAAAACGTTTTCAAATCAAAAATGTTGCGCACTTTTGTACATATAGAGCAGAGGTGCCCAAGTCCAGTCCCGGAGAGCTACTATCCTTCAGCTTTTATATACATCCCTTCTCCAACACAGCTGAATCAAATGGATATCTCGTTACCAGACCTCTGCAGAGCTGAATTGCATGTGCATGAGGGAATTCAGCCATTTGATTTTAGTAAAGTTTTTAATAAACCAGTTTTGAATCATCATTGTATTTTGTGCGTATCAATGTGATTATTCATTTATTTTCTATACCGCTTATTCCAATTCAGGGTCGCGGTGAAGCTGGAGCCTATCCCAGCCATTTTAGCAGGCAAGAAGTGGGGTGTACACCCTGGACAGGTTCGCCAGTCCATCGCAGGGCTGATAATGTGATTAAAAGTCATTAGACATTTTATTTGTTGCCCAGCACTAATTAAAAACCAATTCTAAGATTAGATTTAAGGCTTCTAAATTATTTTTGGTCCAAGTGATTTTCTTTTTTTTTTTCTTTTGCCATGTGCCCCAGTGCACCTTTACTCAAAAATGTATTTAGAGTACTGTAGATAGATAAACACTGTACTGTACACATGGTATGATCATTTGATTATTCATCTTGGGCACCTCTTGATTAGCTTTGCATCCAACATAACAACAATAGTCCAAACAATTTCAGGACCAGGGATTAGACCTGCAGTGTCTTTTGAATGGTCCAACTTCTGGAGGCTTGCTGAGAGGGCATAGGAAGATGGCGATGTAGATAAAGATTTTGCCTATGATGCCACTCATGGTGCCCTACCGTTGTTACCTGAAGTTAAGTTGCAAATGGCTTCTGTTTGTACACAATGTATGAAATTTGTGTGTGGGGGTGGTTTCTTATGTGAGTAACTCCATGTTTCTGAGTGGTTGTAGTAGCAACAAATGGATCATTTTGGTTCCCTAGTGAGCAAATGTATTAACACAAAGTGCCGTTAGCCCGCTTAGTACACATGTGACATTTGTTCTAAAATATGCTCATACATCTAATGCCAGCACAACATTGACATTTGAAACAGTTTTACTTACTGCTTAAGGTTGAGACTTATGACCTTTCAGTCTTGGAACAGCCTAGACTTTTATCTTCAGTTTCCCTGCAAAGCCAGTGTTATACTAGGCCTTGTTCATGAAACAGTTGCATGTGAAATGTATCATAGTTTAAAAATCCAAGCATTTATGCAACTCTGTTTTTGACCAAGAAAAACAAATAGCATCTATGGTTCTGGGGTTTGTAGGATTGGTGCGGATGTGTTCTGGCCTTCAGGGCTCTATGCAGTGTCTTGCGGTTTCAAGGACACTGCAAAAGGACAGAGGGCTCAGATGTTAAATTGTGGTATTTTGTTAGTCTTACCAAGACTGTAATCATTGCAATGTTTTGGGTTAATTAGGACTGTGAGTTTGAAAGTTGTAATTCACTAGTCAGTATGTTGATTTATTTGAACAAATGTTGCGCCTTAAGAGGCAAGTTTCATGTTGCTTTTCTGTCACGATTTCAGAAGTTTCCTCTGTTGTGTGTCTGTGCAGCAAACAGCCATCTGGAATCAACTTAATGTCTCCTTTTTTCTTTAATAAAGTTGATGATAATTTCATCACTCTCTCATTGGAACTCAGGAGGTTTGTGGTGTTGGGATTCTACCTCCAAAGCAGTGGAAAGTTGATTATGACTAAACGAATACGCGAATAGCCGATATGCACCACTGTCCATAAGCTTGATTATTTAGGGACCCATGTAAGACCATACTACCTCATATGAAAGTATATGCATGCATTTGAATATAAAAATATTCTCGCGTGTATAAAAAAAAATCTATGATTTGTTGAACAAATTGGTAAAACAAATGAACAGCAACCATTTAATCGATCTGTTACAGTGACAGAGCTAATCATAATGAGCCTCCTCACAGCCTGATCCATTACATCTGTTGTTTCCTCTGTGGCGGAAACAGGATGGCATCCCCTTTAATTGTTCACTATTGCTCTTTTGAGGGTTCTGCTGGGAATTAATGTTCCTGAGGAAGTGCAGTTCCTTTTCCTTCAAGATTTCTCAAAATGGGATTCTTTTGACATTAGCATGTGGTCAAATGTACAATCCCTGTGGGCTTGGTGCTATTTCTTCTGTCTCCATTAAACTAATAAGACCCGAGTTTTACTCTTAACTCTCTTTTGGCTCTGTTAGTCTGTTCTGCAGTGTATTGAACTAATTCTAAAAAAAACTGGTTGTATTATAGGTTTTTGCACAAAAATAAAACAGCATTTTTTTGTTACAAGGTTTGAAATGAATGACTGATATGTGAGTAGTTGTTTTTCATATTCTGTAAATACCAACTTCAAGTGTGAGCCTTTCCACAATAAATGATCATTTCCCCCCACAAATCCATTCAAATTGTATATTGCAAAGTGAATGCTGCTGTGGTGGGAAGTAAACACTTTATAGCAGTTCATTCCTTGAATTCTTATGCATGTTATTTTCTCTTAAGTAGAGAAGAATTGAAACAATTGGCTTCCTCTCCACATCCACACAGAAATTCGGGTGGTTTCCCTGCTATTTCTTGTATTGCTTATTTGCTCTATAAAATCATATATACTACATCACAAGCTATCGCTATGTTCAGGCAATATGAATAAATATGTCTTTATCATTTCTGTAACTTCTCCCTTCCTATCAAGCCATTATGGTGTTGGAGTACTCTCTCACAAGGTCATTGGCTGAAAAAAATGAAAGCCCTAGCTGTATTTATCTTTCCCAAGAGTGTGGTTCAATTTCCACTACATTTGGAGTACTCTTTGAGACTGTGTGTGTCATAACTGAGCAAGACTTGCTACATATGTGAGAGTGCTATGTATCATTAAATTAAACATAGAAGAACTCGGTCAAGTAGCTGTTGTAGTCTCAGACAATCCTATGTGTTTTTGAGCTGATCCCACAGCTGCTTACTGCACATATATCTTCATTTCTGATACACCAGCTTCTTGAGATAATTCCTAAAATGAGAATATTAATGTTGAAGTGGATCCCTCTCTGATGTTGGAATAGTGGAGTGTTAGCTCAGTGCTTGTGTGAGAAACGTTTGTTCTGAGACCCTGCACTGTCAAATGTTAAGGGATGCAAACCAAGGTGGATTTCAGGAAGTTTTGGATTACTGCAAAGGGATTTGGGTTGAGGGTGAAACATCTTCAAGAACCTAAAATAAGTCTAGTTGCCTTTATTCATACAAATGCAGTAGACTTAATTAAGAAAGAGACTGTAAGTAAAAACAGATAAAGACTGTATACTGGATCTCAAGATCTCATTGTTATAGTGAGGCGGTCTGGTTTGATGCCACTGTAGCCATATCCCTATCAGAATCTGTGCCCACCAATCTCATCATATAACCCATACAACACATATTATATCTGGAGATGTTGTAGTGAAGAGATTAATGGGTAGACAAAGGTTTTACCACAACATAAACTCACTGAAAATCACAAGTGTTTTTTTTTTTTGTTTTTTTTTTTTTTCCAAACATTTTTCAGTTGTTGGATAAAACCTTTAACACAATGTGTCAGATTTACTGAGATGGGCATATTAGCTGTTTATGATTAGAAGTGTATATATATTGCTACAACACTGGTGTCAGTTATTTATTGTACAAACATAACAGTCCATAAGTATAAGATTGACCCTGAATACCACTTTTTGAGCATCTTCCTTCCTTTTATAGCTTACATATTTTTACATGGTTATTATCCAAAATAATCAAATCTACTAACGTAGAGTTTTGTGCAGCACTTTCATTCTGACCACCGTCTCTCTCTTCTCACAGATGTGTGTTACAGGGACCCCTCTTCTCTTAATGCACACGTACTGGATTGATTATTAACAGAAGGAAAGCTAGTTTAATTAAGCTTTAATTTTTTGAAAACATTTTTTTATACCCCTTTAGAAATTATTTTAATTGGGGATAATAACACCTTGCAGAAAAATTTGTTGTGTTTTTTTTTTAAAGAAAAAAGAAACAAAGACTTTCTGTGTAACACAGTCCCAGTCTGGTACAGCTCAGAGAGGGGAACCCAATGTATCAGAGGGAAGTCTGGTGTTGCTGCGCTAATTCAGCCAAATAAATGTGTCAGCTGAGTACTTCAGCCCCACAGCATGACAGCAGACAAGGACATGAAGATGAGTCAGAGAGATGCGCACGCACACACACATACACACACACACACACAAAAGTATATTCTGATGAAACAACTGTGTTTCGTTGTTGAAAGTATTCCAGCTAAGCCATTTGTCTGTGATACATTTATCTGCGTACTTCATTAAATAAACTCTTTCTTTACATAAGGCTCATTAGAATTTACCCTTCTTCTAAATGTCATTCACATTTTCTGTTTTTCATGATTCAGCACCATGGACAGCATACAAAAAATAAGGGATTTATTACAGCCTGGTGTTATAACAAAAGTTAAAAGGAAAAAAAGAATGTGGATAGTCAGCTATTGCCTCAAATGGTGTGTAATACAGCTGTTCCAGAAAATTAAAGCACATGAATATAAACCTGCTATGGTTTGAAACCTCTGAGTGACCACTCAGAGTCTTTGTACCATTTGGGAACATCATCTAGCATTGCACCCTTCACATTAAGTACCTGATTCACATTACTAACATCAAGACCAGGGGCTAGTGACAGTGGAAGCTTTAATAATTCCAGCTACAGAGGTCAGGATACACAAATGAAATATATATTTTTTTAAAATGAGGAAGAAGAACAATACATGAAGGGTTACTATCAGGTGTTGGTGCTAAAGAGCCAAGGATTTCAGTTAAATTAAGTATACCGTGTCTTCTTATGATTATGTCTTCCTAATTTACTCCCCTCTTTTACAGACTCATATTCCTTGCAATGCCTCCTCACAGCAGATATCACAACCACTTGACACAGTGGGCAGCAAATTTTATACCTCACAAGTTAATTAGATACTGTCCTTCCTAAATTACGCATTGTAAAGGAGGAGCTCCAGTAAATACAGAGGAAACAAGAGTAAACCTTGCCGACATCCTTGTGTTGTCAAATTGTCCTTGCACTTTTTTAGTAAAGTAGTTTTTAGTGTTATAACAGTAAGAGTAATTAGTAAATAACTGCAGTAAGATTGTTTCATTGAGCTAATTATTCAATCCAAAAATAGTTAGTTAAAGATTGCTGAAGACATATTTGAAATTAGTAGCTACTGTAATGATAGCTATGTTAGGTTTTCAGTTCCTGAAAAGATGTATTTTATTATCCTGTAGGATTCTGTCCTAATGAAAAAGAGAAGAAGACATTTGATTTAACCCGGATGCTTTAATGTGAGCAAGCAGCTCTGGTTGAGATAGAAAAAGATGTGTGATTGTTGTCGGTTCTTGCCCAACAATTCATGCCAACCACTTACTGACTTAAATGGTGCAGTGAGTTGTCCCTGTGATTCCTTTAATGGTCAATGTCTAAATGCAACTTGCCTCGGCTGAGCTGAGCACCTTGATGTTAACTTTGCTACAGAGAGAGCTTCCCTTATATGTTCTGGTCTGCTGCCAGAAATAGCAACACAGGCTTTCTCCACCTGCCTCTCTGTGTATTAAAACAAAATATTACATTATAACATTTTGTGGCGATTTTCTTTTAATTTAATGAAATCTTTCCTGTCAGTAAACGTGCCAGTTGAAGTGCATCTCGTTTTGTAAAAAAGACTGAAAGATTTTCGCTTGTTTCTATCTTCTCCATGTGTGTGTTAGTGTGACCCATGCGACGTGTCACACAGGAGCCGCATCCTTCAGCCCTGCTTGAACTGCGGTGCATCAGGACAAATGATGCTGCGCCCTTGAAAAGCCCTGTGTGATAATCCAAGATTAGTGTGTCTGTGTGTGCATCCAGAAAGGAAATGAGAGTGCGTGCGTTTCCTATTTGCGTGTATGAGTTTGGGAGGTGGAAAAAAAAAAAGGAAAGACCATTAATGTGTGCGTGCGGCTTCTGTGGCTCTATGCAGCAAATCCTGGCATTTGATAAATGTTCTAATAATGTTTTGTTGTTTAACCATTTTAGTGACTCATTATTTCTAAAAATCAGGTTTTATAACTAATAAAGTGGAAACCCCTGCTGAGTTGGTGCCTAGTAGTTCTCCTTTGATTAAGAATTGGTGTTCTTGATGTTTTCTAGTTGAAATCCAGCTTTATGTTTGACTAAAAATGTACGTGAAATATTCATTATAGAAGCTGTTTTTTCCCACTCAATATGTATTCAATTAGAATTTGATATTGGAGACAATTGGAAAAAAAAAAAATGGGCAAAAAAATGGGGCATGTGTGTACATGTTTACTTTGTGGATGCAGTGATGAATTAAATGATAACGGGTTTCCAGAGATGTTTTAAGTCTCTATGTTTTCATTACAGATGCTATCCCATAATTTTTTCAGGTTGTCTTGTTATTTTAGATTGAGAATGTCCAACTATTATGCAGTGAGATATTGAGAGGCAGTATTGGATCTTTTAGAATAAAGGGTATTTTACATATTGATGAACCCCCCTCCCATATGTGCCTCTGAAACATGCTGCCTCTCTGTTATTCACTTATTTTACCCTATCATTTCTTACTTGCGACCTTCCGTAACTTGCAACCTGCTTGGTTTTTTTAGTTTAAATTTCCTAATCAAATGCCAAGTCAATCCTTTTAAGATTCTTTTAAAAGACTGAATCTTTTTTTTTTTCTAATCAAGGTTGGTATAGAAGCTCTCTGGTCAATTGAAGGAACCATTAAAGGATTTTTGTTGCTCTTGTGTTCTTGGCCCTCCAGGGGGAAGGACACAGGATTGATCAAATATTGTCCCTGTAAGCAGCAGAGTCTTGTGCTGAAGAAACACCTTTTATGTTGAATGTAAAGATGTCCACGCAGATAAAAGAGCTCCTTTTTTTTCTGTTTTTACACCAAAAAAAACTGCTATCCAAAAGGAGCCATCTTGCATTTTACACTAGGTAAATGGTGACAAAAATGCCCACATTTGAATGTTTACTTGTACTCGGTGGAAAATGTGAAAATAAATGAAATATTCTTTTAGAAGTTATGTGTCAATATTTTAAGTGGAACATGTCATACTGCTCCACCCTGAACATCCCTTGCAATAACTCATTAAAAGCTCAATAAATGCTTTAAAGGTATCATAAAACATAAACTGTGAATGCATGAGTAGCATAAAAGATACTTAAATCAACATTCAGACTACAATCAATATTTAACATTTTTTGCATGATGGTTGGAATACATATTTTTTTACTAATGTAGCAGAAATATTTCATCTGAATCTTTGACATTGAAAAAAATTTCCTCAAGGGCAAAACTGATGTATCGTAACTCTGAAAAATTTGAAGAATCTGTCTTGCTTTATGTTGTTACAACAAGAAAGAACAGAAACCTGACCAAAAAAAAAAAATTTGCATGAATTTTGAAAGCCTTGGAGGGTTTGTCAGACATAGTATTCATCTGTGTGTCTCCTTTTCTTTTAGGTGGAAGGGATGAGCTGGAGGGTCTTGCAGCCGTCAGAAGAATCTGTGAAGAGTACAAGGAGGCCAAAGGTAAAACTGCAAACACATTAACCACCCACACAGACACACAAGTGCCTGCACTCAAGTGTATTTGTTTTAGCAAGAATGTATCAGTATCAATAGCGTGTACCTGTTTTAGCAAGGAAGGGACACAGCTGCATCAGTCTGTGCATCTGCCTTGCTTTTAACAGCTTTTTATCAAGTACGCATGCACAGCTACATGCCTGCAGGAATGCACACAAACACTGGAACACATTATGTCTCCACTCTGGACTTATTGGGGTGTCGTTGTTGCCCTATGATGAAGAGAGGGATTCAAGGGAAAAGGCTGGGGGAATGAAAAATATGGAAGGTGATGAAAAATATCACACCATTAGCTGTACCTGCTCGCAGGTCCTCAAATATTGAGACCCCAGCTGACCAGCAGGTTCAAACCCAGAGCCTTCCATGTAAAACTGTTCTAACCACAGCCGCAGACATTGCCTCCATTATAATGAATAAATAACTAGATAACATTTTACAGAGGAAGAGGGAAGATGCAGAGGTGGAGTGCAGAGGACAGTATGACAAAAAGATAAATGAAAGGAAAAAGAGGAAAGAAACAGGAGATGGAAAAAGAATGAAGGCACAGAGGAGGTGATGGAGATAAGAAGAAACGAATGATAGCAGAGATTTATCACTCCATCGACTAAAGCTTACAGGGTTCCTCTGTAACTCCAGTGTTAAGAAATTGAATCGGCTGACCTTCACAGCACCATAAATTCCATCACTGTGTCATGACAAAGATCCCTCATAAGTTATTTCTTTTCTGTGCCAAATGGCCTTGAGTTTTTACCACCTTGTGTATCGGTCGCAGTTTATCTCGCAAGATGTTCAGAGGCTTGTAGTCATGTAGAAACAAGATTTTAGCTACAGGTATTTGATTTAATTTTAGGTTCTGTACACTTTTTTTTAGCATTTTGTATAATTTTTTTAGATGTATTTTATTCAACCAGCTCATGAAATAAATACATTCTGCCCTTCCATCTGTTTCCTGCAGCATCTTTCTCCAGTCTTCCTCTTACATGAGACAAAGCCTGGTCAGCTACTGAGCATACTTGTCAGAAGCACCCTTGAAAGTACATGATGTATTTTTTCAAACGGGAGAGGAAAATCCCAGAGATAAAATTGTAAATCATGATGTCCAAAAACACAGATTTTCTTGCAGACTAAGACTTGTTGTGAAGCCTAAATTAACTTAAACTAAACTAAACCTTAAATAGATCTCCTACTCTGTCAAGATCAGGTCAGTTTAACGATTTTTATGTCGACTTGGGTATGTTTCATCTCTTCTTCTTATATTGATTGATTGATATTATTGAAGTGTCATACACTTAAGTGCCCTGCCCATATAGGCTCATATGACACTATTGACAACATCCATACAAGAAGATGACCAGCATACAATGCATAACTCATCCCAAAAGAAAAACGAAAAACAATTACAAATCATCTAGTCCAGGATACAGAGTGTTTTGTCTAAGTTTCCATGCATTTTCCAGGAATCTCACCAAACTATATATTTCATTTTCAAATACCCACTTCAACATATCCCCATCAGTCATCCAAAACAAATCTGGCTTTTTACATTGAATTCTTTCAAACATAACAGTTCTTTCATCATGATATAGAGGACAACAAAACAAAAAATTACACTCATCCTCAGCAACCCCTAAGTTATACAAAACACATAACCTGTCCTCTTCTGGGACACCTTTATAGCGTCCCACCTCCACTTGCAGAGGCAGCACCCCTGCTCTGAGTCTGGCACACAAAGACCTCTGAGTTCTGTTTACATTGAATTTCACATAAGGCTCTGTGGAAAAATCATTTTTATACTGAACATAACTCCTTAATTTAGGCTTATTTAATACCATAGGGTCTTCCTAAGCTGAGTTACTTTACCTTGTAGATTATTCATATAGCAGTACAGTGAATTTGCTAAAAAAAAATATTTCAAAAACCTCCTTTGACCAGGGATGTTTGTGAGCTTTATCCCAATTAAAGATTTTCGGAGTAAGTCTATCCTCAGGTAAAGAAATGAGACGATTCCATAATCTAATCACTTCTGCCTTTTGCTTCACAATACAGGGCTCCCAGCCCATGTCTCCCTCTAGCGCTGCTCTAGTAGCAAACCTGTGCACTCCAAGATAATACCTTATGGCTCTGCTCTGAACCTTAACACATTCAGGAGCATCTTCAAGGCCCCAGACCCCTGCTGCATAAAACAAAACAGATCCAACCAAATAATCAAACAACAGGGTAAATGTTGAGAAACTTAGTTCAGGACAAAGCTTCATCTTATTAATTACTGCACCTAATGTCCTTCCTGCAGACTCAGACAAATCTCTTCTACCTTCTGACAGACTCATATTTTCATGAAAAAACCAAACCTAGGTATTTATAGGTGCCAAAGAACATAAATTGTGTTTGCCCAAAATAAAAATAGTTTTTTCTTCGTGGAGTAGATGGTTGTCTAAAATTGACTATTTATGTTTTATCACCATCAATAGAAAGTCTACATTTGTCACACCATTTTTTGCATTTTACTTTCTTCTTCTGCAATCAAAACAATATCATCAGCATATAATAAAATACTGAGGTTAAAGTCATCAATGCCTATGCCCAAATTTACTTCCTTTATTTCTTGACCCAGATTGTTCACAAAAAGAGCAAAGAGAGTGGGAGAGAGAACATCTCCCTGTGTGACTCCAGATGGAGTACAAAACCACTCTGTCCTCAGGTCATTCACCTGCACACAGCCCACTGGAGCCTTGTACAGAGCTTTAGTAGATTTGTAAAAATTACCATTGATACCAACAGAAAGTAACTTGTATTCCAGAAGATCTCTGTTGACCCAATCAAAAGCTGTTATTCGTAATCAACAAAATAAACAAAAGTGCTTTTATAAACCTGGATCCTCGCTCTAATCACAGAAGATAAAACATAAATTTAGTCAATACAAGCTCTGTGTTTCCTAAACCCATTCTGCTCATCCACCGGTATTTTTTTGGTCTCAATATATTCACTAAGTCGCTTATTTAAAATACCAGAACAAATGTTTATAAATCGTTGAATTATGTTTTCTATTTACATTTCACACAGCATCCCAACATTTTTTCTTCTTCTAAGACATGTTGTAAATGTAGCAGTGCCAAAAGGGATGCGCACTGTGGTTAATCTTCCTAGGCCTTGCAATGCAAAGCAGCAGCAGAGGGCTGGCCGGCCGGGTCCCTGCTTGTGTATAAGTGGCTGTCAGGTACAGAGACAGCAGCCATGTAGCTGGTGTCATTGAAGTCGATTTCCCTGGACGGGGCCGTGGTGGAATTGATTACTTCTTTTGTAATTGGCAGGCACTGAGGCATAAGGGACAAGAGGGTGTCTGCAGCCAGATGCTTGTGCACTGAATGAGAATGTGTGGATGTGTGCGTGTTTGAGTGTGTTTGAATAAGACAGTAATGGATTCTCATTAGTATGTGAGGCAGGAGCTTTAAACATCTCTGTCCAAACGCCCTTTGGCATCTTTCCCAGTGTGTGTACATTTGTCTGTTAGGAGCAATGGGCAACAGCTCATAATAGACATGTAGGCTACAGAAGAGGTTTTTAACTGCTCGCTTCAAGGTGTCACTAGTGGGAAAAAACTTAATTTCACTATAAATGATCTTGATATGTTTTATTGAATAGACAATATAGTTAATTGGTGTCACTCTGATCACTTTCGCTGTATTTTTCAACTTGAGTTATATCTTTATAACTGTGGACTCCCATCTTTTCAAGTAAACTTCACCTTTGCATAACATTAATCTGTAAGTCCCTGAGCTGTGAAATAAAATTAGCCCCATGGATTTATGGTTTGTTTCATAGGGATCAACATTTGAGAGAATTTACCCGTAAACCAGAGGTTTTTTTTTCTTTTATCTAGATTAATTTATGATTCACTCAGTTTCACCACCAAGTAAAATGCCATCTGTGTTGTTTCCAAAAAGTTAAAGAAAATAGGCTTTCTGTTTTCTGCTAGCAAGTGTATTCCTCCGCCCTCTGTTGTAAAACATTTCTGTATACTCAGCAGTGTGCTTTTGTCGAATGGCCCTTAGACATAGCTTGACAGTGCTTGACAGAGATGGACATCTCTCTTTTTATTACACTTTAATTTACTGAGTTTAGTTGATTTGGCCTCTGTGCCATTACCATGATTAATTTTAGCCATCAGTTTTCCAAGCATCTCTCCTCATGATATTGACTTGTAAACAGTTCTAGCAATTTATAAGATTTCCATTGGATCAATGCCACTGATATTCTGCAGCAGTGTTTCATGATGGGTTTTCAAACATTTTCAATAGCTCAGTGCAGTTTTTTCATTATTAATTGATTAATTTCTTCATTTATTTCTACTTTACTAAAAACATAGAGCAAAAGCACAATTTTAGTGCACTGTGTGTTCTATTTCGAACATATTTGTGTCGTATGATTCTGGTTGCAGGTATATTTATATGTAAATGTGTTATGGTGTTTTTGTTCCAGTTGGTTTTATGTTGCCAGGGTATTGCCTAGTCTAAAACAGGCATTGTCCCTAGAAAACCTTTTGAACAATCCTGTAGGGATATGATAATGACTTCAGAGAGCAACTGGGCGCTAGTCAATGAAGTTAGGGCATTTTACCTTGAATTATGAACATTCGCTGACACACATACACACACATACATGCGGATCCTGGGTATTTCTGTATTTTTGCCACAGGCAGCACTGTCTGTCCACTAACTTTAGTCACGGTGCATTTGAAAGTAACACATTGTGCCTCCAGCCATAGGCCTAGATTATCAGTGTGAAGCAAGGCAACCTGTGTGTGTTTTTCTGGTTAATATATATTACATTTTCTCTCGGCCTAGGTAACCCAAATGCAACCTCCCTGCAAACAGTGTTATGTTACCAGCTCTGTGGGTCCAAACAGAATTCAAATGTATAAGAGACTAACTTTGTGAGTGTTTGTGCCTGTACCTTAACAGTATTTGTGTGATGATGATCAGAACATTGTGTATAAAGAGGTGTTGCACATTATATATTTATATTTGATTGTGTATGTACAGGAGTGTTGGGTTTTACTTGTCTTTTTTGCTTTGTTATTTATGTGTGTATGACAGCTTCACAGTACACATGGATTTGAATTCATAACTGTCTTGACAAGGGTGAGTATCATCCTATTAACAGCACAGGCTGCAATTGACTGAAGCACCAGCCAGCCTCCTCTCCCGTACATCAGCTGAATAAAAACATCTGTGGAGGAGCTGACACTGGCATGTTGCCCAGAGCTAATATTCTTGGAATTCACTGCATTGTTTATCAGACAGCTCAAAGGGAACCTACAGTGTTTATATATCCTTCTCCGGGTGTTATAAGAGGTGGTTTTTAGAGGGGACATTTTGTTCACTGTGTATTTTTATTCCTGGTTCAAACAATAGTGTCGAGAGGAAGGGGAATTGGGTTTAATTCAAAGGAATGTTGGACTTCATCCACCTCATACTGTGTCGTATCTTAAGCAAAGACCAGAATTAAATCAGAGTGAATGTAACGCTAAATCAATCCATTCACACTGAGGTATTTACCGCCACCTTTAAAGCATGTGAGTAATGCAAGATCCCGGGTCTGTTGGCAAGCAAAGGTAAAATTAAATGTGTTTACCGGTGGTGCATTTTAATATCAGATTTAGGTGTAATCCAGCTTAATCATATCTGCTGCAGCTATAATTGGGACACAAGATGCATGTTAAAGCCAGGTGGAAATGTGGATTTATGGTTACAGTAGTTGGCTGCACTCCCATCATTTTTTCATTTCATATCTTTTTCTTTTTTCTTTTTTTTTTTACCTTATTTGTTATTTTTAAGTGGTTTTTACAAAGAAACACGAAATGGAGCAAAATAAGAAGATGAGACAACATGAAGGCCAGATATTGAACTCATGTAGCCTACAATGAGACATGGGCATAAGGTGACTTACATGTTAATTTCCAGCTATTCAAGCTGTAGTCTATTCATATTTGTTCATTTTTACCTCTTAAAAATTCTAATATCCACATTAGTTAAAACATGACTACTTACAGAAAAAAAAATTTAATCCTTAAAATCATTCTGAGCATGAAACGACATTAAAACATAATCATAAAGAGATTTATTGCCACATATGCTTCACATACAGGAACTTGTCTTGGTATTTTGGTGCAGGTGAGTACAAAATTTAGAAAATGAAATACAATATACAAAATATATACAAAATTTGTACAAGGAAGTAAAAAACAATGTTTAAATTAAAAAAGGAGCTGTTACATGAAGCTTATATATGTACAACAAAGGTACAGGATGTTCCAGATTGCTCTCTGCTCAATTTATATGCATGGTCCAGACCATCCGACTCCATTTCTTTCACCAAGTTGATGTTTTCAGTTGACTTTGTGATGGGTTGACAAAGCATTTAACCAAGGAGTGCAGCAGGAAGACTAACTGGTAACCAATCAGCACCATGGGTGTCTAAAAGTCCCATTGTGTAATCATTACTCCCATCTAGTGGTGCGCTAATTGAATCCAAACAACCGAGCGTTGCTCTCTGGTGCCTCGCCGTTTATGCGCGTTACTACCACTACCGAAACCGTGAAGAGTCATAAATGTGAAAACATGAACATCTTGCACAAGTTGGAGTGTCTCGTCAGGTAGAGGCACAGAACGATATAATTCTGTTTCCTTATTGATGCCGATAAGTTACAAGCATGCCCTCCATGTATTTGGTACCAAGCTACTGGTAATAGCTAACGTCTTCGTGTGAAATCATTTTTTGGGACCTGTAGACTCAGAGATGATCTGATAAAGGGAGAGGATGAGGAAGAGAGAGACTATAGGCAGTGAAAGCAGGGTTAGTGAACCTGTACGCGCTGCAAGAAGAAAATCCAGTGTTGTAACATAGCAACAGAGCTTTTCCACTGTAGGCTAACAGATTAGCGTCTGCCCTTTTATGTAGCAAGTGACAGTAAATGATCCGACCAAACGGGAGGATAAAGTAGTTGCTGGACTATCCTGCCCTGTTTCTAACATAACGCCAAAATAAACTTCACTGTTAGACTGAATTAACTTACCTGTCCAGCAGAAAGTTGCAACCAGTCAGTTTTCATGTCCCTCTCCCTCCATGAATTATCTCCGTCCCGTAAACACTACGCCGATGTAAACTCTCGTTTTCTCCCGGTTATTAATCCTTTTTCTTTTCTTGGTTATTTTTCCTCCTTCTCTTGGGGCAAAGGTTATGGATGGTACTCCATTTCAATGGAAAAAGGCAAGTTGAACGATCCGCAGTCAGCTGCTTGTTTCTCCTCTTCCCCCAACAACATGTGGGGATTCACTGCTAAAATGCGTAGGGCTAACAAGTTTGTCCCGTGACTGGAACCATTTATTATCACATTTAGCGTTCAAAATTTTAAACATTTGTTCAGCTTTTTTATCTGCTTGGGATACAAAGAGCAACTTATTTGGATACAAAAACATGCCTATTTTTGTAGCAGCAGCGGAAATAAAAAAGTTCACAAGCACCGATGCAGTTAGAAATCGCTGCTTTTCAATGAAACCATCCTTTGACATTCAGTTCCCTTAAAGTCTGAAGGCTTTATAGGAAACAGATCACCACAGATACTTCACTGTTTATACCAGATTTTTTTATACATTTTGATCTTCAGTTGATCCTTTTCAGTTGTGCTTTTCCCGGTTTCCAAGTTCCTAGTGATGGGTCTGGTTGACCTCAAGTAAAGGAGAGCCTGGTGATAACAACTAAAAGACTTTTAGTTGTTATCACCTATCACCGTATTTTTTGGATTTCTTCCAAGAGTGTCATGTCCATAGAGCCCATGGCTGTTCAGTTTGGCGTCACGGTGGTGAAACTGTTACTGCATAAATATGAGGATGTTTTGGAGGTTTCTCTTTAACGGGAACGAGCAATAACTTGAGATTGAGATTGTTTTCATTACTTTTTCATTTTAATTTTGCAAAGTTGAATCTGTTGACCCTCTGTATGAATATCTCACATGATTTGTCAGAGATAACTGGCCATTTTTATGAAACTGAAAAGGAAATTGCTGTAGAGAAGAGGTTGCCACCTTCTTCGGCTTATGACCTCACACAAAAAACTCCTAATGAGGATTTCTATCAGTTGTAACAGGCATTGATTTATATACTTTGATTAAATTCTTATGGGAGAATGTGGATTAAGTGATGTAATCTAAGAGTAAAACAATAAGGGATCTTGAAATTTCAAATAATAGTAAGATAACAAATAAAATGGCTAAATTATAACTCCAAAAGCTTTAGCTGTCGTCAGTTTCAAGAGCGAAAACACAAGGTCCACGCTTGATCGATGGTGCATCCCTCCCAGTGGGCTTTCTAGGTATGAGGGCCCATTCCAGAGGACTGACAGGCATGACACATGCTCACAAACACACACACTGAAGTCCACCTGTTCTCAGGCTATTGCACATGCACACACACACACACACACTGAGACATTTGTTTGCTGCTACATTTACTATCAAAATGCACCCACACAGAAACTCGGGCAAATTCATGCTCACGGCCATTCAGATGCACACCCTTACTCTGTCTGCTACTTTCTTCCTCATTTCTCTTTTTTTCTTTCCCTCTCTCATACACATTCAGCAGGAGGTGAATGGCATGGCTCGGAGATAAGGCTGCTATCAGACCTTCATCAGGGACAGGCATAGTCTCATCTATCTCAGCAACCCTTTTTTTTCTCTATATCAGTTCCATCAACTCAACCTTCCTCTGCTCCCTCTCAGTCCTCTTCCTCTCTTTGTCCATTATTTTTGACCCTCTTCAGACTTACTGAAGCCATAGAGGTTCAATTCAATTATTGTCTTGCTGCTTGAAAATAGCTGTCTTCTTGTAAATGGTAGTGTGCATGTGTGACAGAAGCTGTTCATCCAAAAAAAGATTTGCCAGAGACTAGAAATGTAATTCAAAGCACAGGAACCAATGGTTTTTTATTATTAGGGCAGAACTCATGCCCAATTTGCTTTGTATTTTGAGGGTTAGGTTTGGATTAAGGCCTATAATATGACACTGCTATTTAAAAAGGCCCAACCAAGTGAATAATCCTAAGGTTTTATACAGCTTGAGGTATACTTGTCAAACTGAATGACCTTGTGAAATACAAGACCTGTAAGAGAGAGAAAGGAAAGCCATGTAGTTTTTGTGTAGTTCAGCCTGATGATTTTCTCTGCAGTTTCTAAACAAATAAACATGCCAGTTATAGCAGATATGGGGATTGCACACAGTTGGAAAACAATCATTTGGTAGAAGCAACCACCAATTAGTGCATCTGTGTTTTACTGCATTTTCATCATATTTATGCATCCAAGTATTTTTTAATGATTCGTGTGTTTTTTGACTCTGGCTTCAAACTTTTTTCTATATTCTCACAGTGTAAGAAGAAAAGGGCATTATATACATTATTTTTACTTTTAGAAAACATTTGCCATCAAGAAGTGCTTTAAATGCAATGCACAAAGGTTAATGGATAGTGGATCTGCAAAGGGAATGTCATTCCACCGGTGCTGAGACTGTGAAGAAATTTCCAATCTCCATTTTAATTTATATTTTGAAAAGGTAAATGAGATAGAAGCCAAGCAAAACAGTAGCAGATGAAAGACTTGGTCCATAAACAAAATGGAGCCCTTAGAGGAGGGGCTTTGGAATTCAAAGGTCCAGGTGTAGGATTAAAAGTGGAGCGATGTCTGCGTACACTTAGAATCTGAGTCGAGGCTAGGATTTGATTTGTTTCATCGCAGGAAGCTGGGGATCCAGCTTTGGCCCTTAAGCCTCAACTAGGCTGATATGGAAACATTACGACTGGATGGTGCATACTGACAATGATTGTTATGTGACAGAAAACATTTGGTTTTAAGCAGCAAAGATCTAGCAAAATTCTGAATTTTAAATATGCATCTGATGGCTGTATTCTTGATATTATGCTACCATTGCTGAGAATTCTGTAATCTTACAAACTAAAACTGGAAGAATACGTACAACAATAAACTGTATTGTATATCATTAAGTATAAGTAGGATGTTACAATTTAATTTAATGGGATGACTAGGGAACAGATTGGTATGTGCTGGCATGTGCAAATGCTCTGAAATGAGTTGAGTTGGAAAAATGTTGGGAGCACAGAGCACCAAAAACTTAGGTTTGTAACTTTGAGTGTGTATAGAATACACTTGTTGCATCACATCATCATGTAAATGACTGAAAATACCACATTATCATGTGCCCCTTTGAACATGCATTGATAAAATATTTCCTTCCGAGACACCTTTATCTGTCCCATTTTTTAAAAATAAGTTGGTGTTCATCATCACGAACAGAAACTTTTACAGTGTTCCAAAGAGTCACTTTTACCCTGTGATTAAACCAGCTCCAGAGCATTGGTCCCTGACCTGAGTCTTGTCGTATGTTAGACTTGATATAACAATATGTTGAGCTTTGATAAAGCTCAGAAAGAATTAGGAAGTATTAGATTTGCTATAATTCGCTAAAGCAATGGAAGTATAGTGCTGCGAGTATTGTGGAAGAACCCATTGCGCCTGCTATAAGACATGATTAATATACTCTTTGATGTTTTACCGGCAAAACTGCTTGCAGAAATAATCTTAGCACAATACCTCTGACTCGTGTGCCTCTGTGTGTCTTTTTGTCCTTTTCAGTGGAATTCAGGAAATTGGACCTCGCCTCATTGCAGTCTGTCCGTCAATTTGCCCAGAGCTTTAAGGAGAGGAACCTGCCGCTAAATATTCTGATTAATAATGGTAAGTAGGGAGGTATAAGTTTTCTTCTAAAAATGTGCAGATACAGTGCATTTTGCATGTGTAAAGTGGTGTGCATTAAGTGGAAAGCAGTGTAATTCTGTTGCTGTCAGGTGATCAAAATTACACTGCTGTGCGGAGGATTTAAAGCATTAAACTCAACTTCAGACCTACTGAGAAATATTTAGCATATACTTTACTTACACTTTAAGCTTAAGTTCCACTATTCATATTTTGTGTGATATAGAGAATACAAGTTCCTGATCTATTTGTATTTAGTCATGCACCTTTATATGTTTAGTTTTTTAATCCTTGTGTTACAGTCCTGGGTGTTGTTTGTGATAATGAGTGTCTGTTTCAGTGATTTCAAAGAGCTGTGAGTTTTTTCTGTAAAGGTTTTTTAACAATGGACATCATATTTTATAGATGAAATACAAAACAAGAAGTTGATGCCAAAATTTTGGGTAATTTTTTGGCCTTTCTAAGAGCAATTATTTAGTTTATTAAAAGAGACTGAACGTTTCAGTCTCTTTTAACATTATGCTAAATTTCAAAGAGTGGATGCAATAATGATGGAAGAGGACTTTACAGATCTTTAGGATAACTTTCTTACATTCGCTATATAGTTGAAACTTGGTCACAATTTGGTGTTCCAGCAGGATAATATCTAAGCAAACACCTAAACTTACTGTGTAAAGGAGGAAGCAGAGTAATCTGATTTTCTCGAAGTTCAATCCTATCCTAAATGTGTGGATTGTGCCAAAATATCCAGTCAAATATTCAGTCAGAATGATGTCAAAAATATTTGATGACAACCAAAAACTTGGTCATGTTGCTGCTTGTTAAGAAGCATTCAGCTAAACACATGAAGGTAAAGGCAAAGGCACAAACGTTTTATCAGGTCTGAAAGAGTTACAGAAGTCCTTTGTTGCCATGACATTCATGTCCACAATGTGTGTATTTAAATATCTGACAAGAACTTTACATGTTATCCAGTATGTGATGATGTATGTTTGTATTTATCTGTTTTAAGCAAGTGTAATGCTGGTTCCTGAGGGGCGGACCAAAGATGGATTTGAAGTGCACTTTGGTGTGAACTACCTAGGCCATTTCCTGTTGACTTGGCTACTCTTGGACACACTAAAGGATTCTGGGAAATGTGGTTACGTCTCCCGTGTGATCAATGTTTCATCTTCAGCCCATCGCATCGGGGAGATCAAGCTAAATGACTTGAATTCCTGGTGGGTACACAAACACACACAGAGTACATTGATATTGAAGGATAACCTCACAGCACACAATAGACAAACTGCTGCTGTCCACGGTGCTGAAGGAAATGGAACGTATCACCTGCATCATTTGGAAAATGTATTGTTTTAAATGTATAAACGCATAACAATGATAAATTAATGTTACTCTTTTCATTTAAGAATCTTTTGTAAAATAAGATAAAATATTACCTGGAAGTGGACTACAGTTTACAGCCCAGGCTTGTTTCCAAAGGAACTTTTCTGCCTTTCAGGGGAGCCGAGCTTCCCTGTAATTTGAACCATAAGGATAACAGTCCTCAAAAATAAGTAATGCACACCTGATTGTTCCCTTCAAGTGCTATTTAAAAATTACTTTTACATTTATTTGAAACTCTAATACTACATTTAAACAAAATCACCACAATGATTGTTGATTATTGTTGAAATTACATTTGCCAACAGTCACTACCAAATCTGATAATAAAATTTACAAAAATAACTTTGCTTAAGGAAGACTTAGATAGCCCTTTGCCATAGCATCTTTTTCAGAAGACCATTTTGTCCCAGATAATTGCACTCACCTGCCTTTTCTGTGCTGGCATCATCAACAAATACCTCAATTTGTGTTGGCTTCAATGTGCAACTGTTGCTTCCATTTGGCTCAGTATCATTTAGCTCTAAACACTGCTGTCAGGAACTATTAGCAGCCTTAATATCTTCATTTTGTTGTTCATTTGCATGCATGAGGGTTATGGCAAGTGTTATATAACTCTGAAAAGATGTTTTAAAATCTTCCTTTCCAAAACTAAACACAGTGATGCCTATGATTAACAAATATTAAACAAGACTTGACCAGAATTCAAGAACTCTATTAACATAATAGAGGTTCTATACAACAGTGAGTTTAGCTCACTGTTCTGTCTGTTCTTAGCTTTTCTCAACACCCATTCAGCTTCAGACGTGTTGCGCACCAAAAGAAGGGAAATGTCCAATTTAAAGTTGTTCAAAATAACAAAATAGTTTCGTCTTCTGTGACGTCACTGATGAAGCCCATAGATATGTAACCCAACAGATAATGTTACACACATTTACAGCCTCATAATGATACCACTAATTTAGATAATATGATTTATAACTAAACCTCTAAAAGAAAATACTGAGAAACCTAAAGGTTACACCTAAGGTAAGATCCAAGAACATTGTCACTGATCAGACACCAGTGACTTTCATTTACTGTTGTTTGTAATATGTCTATGACAGCAGATGTTTAACTAGTTAAGTTTACCCTAGTTCAATTGTCAAACTCATTTCCCCAGGAAGAAACAAGTAGAATGTCATCAATAGAGACAGCTTAGATATGGAAATGTAGACGTGTCAGCTTTCTCAACAGAAATAAGGCCAGCTGCATATTTTAAGTTGTAGGTCTGTTTGCCGGCATCTCTGCTCTGATATTAAATGTTGTCTGGGATTTGTCTATTTCTCTCAAGTCTGAGGATTCTTGTTAAGCAGTTCATTATAAAAAGTACACGTCCTTGCTAAAAAATGGCAAGTTTATTCGAATTGTTACCTATCTTGGCAAAAGTTGCTTGGAATGAACCTAAAAGTCATCTGTTCACTTAGCTTCGTGTTAAAGTCTGACATGTTTTCTTACTTTCTCTTTCTTCAGCCAGCATTATTCAGCTCATGCTGCTTATAGCTGCAGTAAGCTGGCACAGCTGTTATTCAGTTCCCACCTCCACCAGGAGATGCAGTGTGGAGGTTTCCCAGTGATCTCATGTGCTGTGGATCCTGGCATGGTGGATACTGCTCTCTATCAGCATCTATGGACGCCTCTCCGTCTAGCACAAAGTGTCATTGCTCACCTGCTTTTTAGGGTAAATCACCTCTCGCACTGTGGTCTACATTTTCCACTTAAGTTTAGACTTTTGTTGTTCCAAGATGCTACGAGAGTATTGCTCTAATCCAGTCAATATTAAAGTAGACAAATTTCCCACTTAAATGACAAAGAGTTTGAATGTTAATAGTCATGTTAATCTATAGTTTTACGTTTTTTTATATTTTTTATTTATTATTAAGAACATAACTTTCCGAATTGTAACTACTCTATTTTTTACTATGTAAAAAAAAAAACACATTAAAGGTATACTATGCAACTTTTTGCCACTAGGGGGCTAAACCTGTAACTTCCTACAGGCCACACAACACTATTGCAAGATTAAACAGTCTTTGTCTTTCTGGCCTCCTCATAAACCGTGTTCACCCTCCTACTTTGTTCAGATTTGACAAACCTTCAAGGGAAAAGTAGCATGAAGCACAGCCCACTGTGTTTTATAGCTGTAGAGCAAAGCGCTGCTGGTCACATGATCCCATGAGAGACGGATCCGCTCATGCAAAGTTACATTGTCTGGTTTCTGAAGAGGGCAGCTCCCTCAGAGCGTTGACAAGTGTCAAACACTGTATTGACCCCAGAAATAATCAATTAATACTCACATTAGTCTAATATTTGTGTCAAAAGCTTAATTTTGGGGGAAATTACAGGTTTAGGACCCCTAGTGGACAAAAGTTACACAGTATCCCTTTTAATAATGCACAGTGCAGCTTGAAAAGAACAGAAGTATGAAATGTGTATGGTCTGTCAAGAGTTTCTGTTTTAAAAACACCTTAACACCTCACACAAAAATATGCACTTTTATGAGGGCAATCCAGAAAACAACTTTTAGCTGAATTATGATTTTTTTGTGTCCTCAGTAACATAGTTTGGTTTGAAGTAAAGTATGAACCGAGAAAAACAAACGGACATAAAATGGCACTCAAAGTGAAATTCTTGCATTTGTTTGTGAGATGAGCCACTGGCATTGCCTGTCCACTTCAACACACAGTCCATCCACATCAATGAAAATGAAAGTGCCACTAAGAATAAAACTAACTTATCTTTGTGTCATATGTTTAAGTCTTCTTAGCATTGCTCAAAGGCCTGTCCTCAGGCCTGTGTTAATGTCCCTGCGATTTAATAAAGAGAGACTTGTGTGCATGTTTGAGCCCTAAACTGTGACTGTTTCGGGCATTTGCCTCTGAGCATAACCTTTGGGATGGTTCTGACCCACATAAGCAAACACATTAATCACATAAACTCCTGCATGCAATTATTAACACGCACACACACCGGCATAGGCAAACTGTTATTCTTGCCTCTAACAAGATCTCTTTATCCCAAGCTGTAACATTTGGTTGCATGCATGCCCGTAGTTCTAAAAAGATGGAAAACAATACACTAGAATATTGAAACAGATTTTTAAAAAAAGTTTACGATTTTTAAATTGTTTTCATGACTACAAAGCAAATTCTGTATCTAAAACAAATCTTGTTTTTGATGTACGACAACATTCCCACAGTCAGAACTCTGCATTTCCTCAAGAGCCCAGCATAACACAGAGCCCAGTTTTAAAAAAAGGAGTTGAATGTTTGTAAAGACGGACAAATAATTCTTCACTTGTTAGTCTGATGTTTTGTACTGATACTCAATGTACTCAGTTAATTACTTTATGAATGCACTCAAAGGTAGACAAACCTAATGATTTATTTACCCATGTAGAAAACTGATGCAACATTAGAGTATTTGAATTTTCACGCTGAGAAGCCCATTCATGTCTGAATTAGTTCATATTAGACAGAAAATCAAGGAACTGTTTATATTCAGTCATCTGCTGACATTAAAAAGGGGGTGAATCCTGTTGTTTTTTGCTCAGTATAACCCAATAAGTCTTCTAGAGAAGTAATGAATGCAGTCCTCTTGTAACCAAAAGAAGGAAGTCATAAAGGAAGAACAAAGATTTAACTTTCTTCTAAAAAAGCTTTCTCGAAAGTGGTTTCAACATTGAAATCCCTACGTGTGTTAACAAGCCCACAGATTACAGCCAGCATTTGTTAATTTTTTCCACTATCTTAATAACAAATTTGTCCTGTTTGGCGAAATTATAATTCATTCATAAAAGCAGCTGAGATTTGTGTTTTTAAAATCTTGTGAAGCGCTGCAGCATGCACACAACCTTTCATGCAAAAGTACCGTTGATGCTCTCAGGATGTGATCTGCTCTCTGTTAAAAAACCTGCTCCCGATCTCGCCAGCTGACACTGAGATCATTGTGGAACCACAACAGCACCATCACTCACACATACGCACGCTAGTATATACACACACACATACGAGCACGTACGCAGGCAATTACCCTGAGCCTCCTTTTCACTGATGTTAACATCCAATGACATCAGCCCTTCCCTTGCATTCACTCACACAAACAAACACAAGCTCTTCTCATCCTTTGCTTTTGTAGTGATAGCTTGTTTATGATCTTGTTGACCTGCAGTCATTTCTGTTCCTTTTGGTGTTTATGTACTTTTGCAGTAACCTTTTTTGGAGATGTTATGTATCTGTATTTGCCCATATGTGGTTTTCCTAGACTCCTGCAGAGGGTGCTGCCACTGTGCTGTCAGCTGCCCTGGATGGGGACTGTGGAGGAGGCTACTGGGCCAATGGGCGTAGAGAGATGACACCACCTCCTACCTTTGACCTGCAGCTTCAGCTCAGCTTATGGGACATCAGCGTGCAGTTGCTGGGCCTACTTTAACTTTTGACTTTAAGATGGCCAACAGGACTAAACCTATTTGAAATTATCATGTTAAGACCCTAAACCCGAGCCAACCAGCCACATTCTTCTTCTCCTTTTTTATATGTTGCTCCATCCAGACTTCAAGGTGTTGGTAATATTTTATGTTAGGAGTGTTAAAATCTACCGCTGGACTGTGATTTGTGTTTATGGAGTGAAGACCTCTTTTTTGTTGTAAAGAAGGGCTACACAGGATGGACAGTTTCATTCGTTGTTTTGTCTTTTTTTCCAATGTGAGTGAGCAAATCTACAATATATGCACTCACATCATGGCCACCTAGAAATACAGTGGCATCCTCTATCGTAGATCAGAGGCAGTTGCCCTCATTCATAAGCCATTCAAAGGTTAATGTCGGCGAACTGGTTCCCTGATCACAGCAATTGTAAGAAATCCAAACAGTGACTTTGCTCCTCACAAAAATCCCCAATGACACAGGCCTGACTGCCTTAATGTCATATAACTGGCTTTTATTAATAAGCAATTAACAAAAAAATTTTCAGAGGCTCCTCTGTATTGGGTTGAAATTCATGCAAACAGTAAGATGTGTTTTGGCAATAACTTAATCATAAAAACTGAATTTTGGATTTATATATTGATTAGATAATGCAAAAGATGTGTTGAGCAAACCCTGGCATACGTATTTCAACACCAAGACATTGATCTGATCAAACCCGCCTTGCTGTGTGGAGAGGAATGTGTTGAAATCAGTTTGCTCTGACATGTCCCACAATTATTTCTCAATTTGTGTTGCCGTCTTGCCTGTTTTACTAGGAGCACCTTATTTTGTCTTGCATTCTTTAGCTTTTACTAGTTACTGCCAAATCTGTGTGGTAACTGCTGGTTGTTGTACGATAAAATTCAAAAAGAAGAAGAAAAAAGTGAATTCAACTGTTCCCATCAACATGCCCTGAACGCATAATCTGCTCCTCTTTCCTCTCTCTATCTCTCTCTCTCAACCACTCAGCAATCCAACATAAGACATTCTCTGCACTTTTGAGAAGATCTGAGAAGCCCTAAAAAAGGAATAGATCCTGTATAAAAGTAGGCTTAAATTAATAATTTTCTCTCAACCTGAGAGTGGAAAAACACGTTTTTTGTGACCAGGAATTTGCAGGAAACCCAGGATTTCCAGATGCTTCTGTTTGCTCAGTAACAAGAAGATGGATGAAGAACCATCATCCTCCTCTCACCATTTTCCTTTGTGATCTGTGTTAATCGCTTTTGCTGTGTCTGTGATACTTGTGTGTGTGTGTGTGTGTGTGTGTGTGTGTGTGTGTGTGTGTGTGTGTGTGTGTGTGTGTGTGTGTGTGTGT
>JBBBVU010000013.1:19869487-19892951 GCA_037177055.1 Atherinosoma microstoma
ATTGAATTGAATTGAATTGAATTGAATTGAATTGAATTGAATTGAATTGAATTGAATTGAATTGAATTGAATTGAAAACAAACAAATCAGTTATTTTTCCAAAAAAGGCTAAACACTCACAGAATGTCAAAATATTATGTAATGAATTACAGATTACTGAGGGTTCAGCCGAAGTTTTCTGTAAAGATGGAATTATTTCAGGAAATGTGTGCATCCACACTATACCACTAAAAGAAGCTATAGTGTAGCCCGGTCTGTAAGTGGGACTGTAATGCTACCACAAAAATACACCAAAAACAGAGAATAAGACAAGAAGCGTGTACATAAACTCATGCAATGTAAACAAATATACAAAGAGAAGGATGGAGAAGTGATTTGACTGTAAAAACTGCTTGTGTTGTTGGGGATGGCACATGCGAGTTAGGAGAGAAGTGGAGCTATAGCCGTCACAGGTTTAGGAAAGTTGTGTATGAGTTGTAAATATAGTAATTAAACTGTGCTGTCTATTCAGGTTGCAAGATCTTTTCAAAAATATGCTTTTTCATGTTCCCAAATCTCTGGTTCCATGAGGACAAAATGTCCAAATGAGAAAAAACTTTAGATACACTTAAACTTGTCTCATTGTGGACATAGCCTTAAACTCAATATGTTGTATAAAAATGGCACAATGTGGCAACTTATTAAACAAACAAATAATCTAAAATAGAAATGTTGAGATGTGAGGAGTTGCAACTTAGGATCTAAAAGCAGACTGGAAAAACCCATCACATGAAGCCTTGAGAAATGCGTCATTTTCTAAACCAATTTGCTGGAAAGCTTCAGAGCTTCATGAGGCTTCACCAGGCCATCACTAGCCAAAAGGAAGGGTGATGATCCAGGAAGCAATTCCAAAGCAGGATTACTTATCAATGAGTAGAATGAGTTCAGAGCAAGGAATCTTGGAAGGGCTTATGACTGAGTATTACCCCGCTGAGGTGTAACAAGGATATGGTTTTTGGTGGTGGGTAGATCGGAGATTAAATACTGCTGGGTTGATAAGGAAGTGGGAAACAGCTGTGTGAGGAATCCTGCTAAAAAGCACTGGAGCCGTACCCACACCCGCACACAACCCACATAAGGGTAAACTCACACACTCACAGGGGAGGTGGGGAAATGTGATACAAGGAAAGACAGACCTGAATCCATTGGCTTATGACACTTAGATACTTTTTCTTTAAAAAGTATCTATTGCTACTTTTATTTGATGACAATAACACTATTTAGAATCACTGGCAACATCCAAACATCTATTTTCTTTACCTTCTTATTCCTATGGAGGGTTGCGGGTTAGCTGGAGCCTCCAGAATGACCAGGCTGGGAAGCAAGGTACACCGCGGACAGGTAACCAGTCTATTGCAGGTCCAAAACACAGAGAGACAGACGACCACTCACGCTAACACTCATTCCTAGGGTGAATTATAGTGGCCCATTGACCTAACATGCATGTCTTTGGGAGTCTTTGCATTGTTTTTTCCAGTCCACTGGCAACAGGTGGATGATATTTCTGATTGTAAAAACTGTATACCAGAAAGGCAGATTTTTGTGAAGAACTGACAGATCCTTTTTACCAAGATTTAATCACATCATTTGTATGTAAAACTAATTAATCAATTTCCACTGCCTCCAAAACTGATAAGCACTGTGTGTTGCTGCTGTTGCCTGACCATTCTATTCTTTTCTATTCTATTCTACAGTAATTTAGCAGACGCTTTTGTCCAAGCGACTTACAACGGAAAGTGAGACACAACACAAGCAAGAATACAAACAAGAGGGGACATCATGATTAAGTGCTAGTCAAACTGCTGAGTCCAGTAGGACTCAGGTGCCGTGCAGTGTTAGAGGCAGTGCCTTTTTATTTTATTTTATTTATTTATTTTTAAAAGCTGTTAGGGAAAAGATTAGCACAATCATTCACTTTTTTCCTCTTCATGTATTTTTCAAGGATACAGACTGCTGACACTGGAATGACAAGTCCACATACCTCCCCACCTGGTTGTCAGCCCCTGCTCATAGTTTAATCACGGTTTTTTCATTCAGATCCCAGGTCAGTGTCCTCAAACTTTGTGACAGATGTGTCCCTGATCAGGTTTGTAAAGTTCATAAGTTAAAAAAGATAACCTTCCAAAGAATTACCACATTGTTGATGTGACAAATATTTATAAAAACAATTATTAATCAAACATAATTCCGGACGACTGTGTTTTTTTTTCTTCTTTTTTATAGAAACATAAATTAAGAACTAGAATTGGAAACAAGTTTGTGTTAAGTATATCTGCAGATTCACCTATTAGCAGTCTCTAAAAGTAAGTTAAAAACAGGCATTAATCCTGAAGGCAGCAGTGGAAAATAGTCCAGACAAGCCAGGGCTAAGTGATACATGCACCTTGTCTAGACTCCTGATGAGAGGATAGATGGATTGATGAAAACACAAATGCATATTGTCGACCAAGCCTCAGTATAAGAGGTAAAAGTTGGAAAAATTGCTTTGACCAATCTAGGGTGACCAAGGCGCGACATGATAAGGACCCATCATCCTCAGGTCTCAGGCAGCCACAGCAATGTATCAAGATTTAATCAAATGGAATTTATATTGATGCATTGAGTTCATCTATATTCTTAAAAAGGGACAGTGCACAAGAATACATATATTATGCAAATATGCAAGATTATAGCAAAGCTGATTTCCATCCTTAGTCCCTTGGCCGGCCAACATAATAAAATAACAATAAGAACAACAATCGAAGGGTCATTTATGTATTAGACAGGTAAGTTAATACCAGTCTGGTTATAAAGCTCATCAAGAGCATGCCCAAACGTTGTAGTGAGTGCATACAGATGAGGCTACACACACTACTGAACCTCATTTTGAATTGTCTTGAGGAATTTCCACAAACGTTGGGTCAACCTGTTGTCTGATTTTTCCACTTTTATCTTAAGTATGATCCTGAATCCTGACCTCCATTAGTTAATGGTTTTGATTTCCATTGATAATTTTTTTTTTTTTCTCAAAACATTCCACTATGTAATGAAAAAAGATTTTCAACTGGAATATTTCATTCATCCAGATCTAAGATGTTCTCCCTTTTATTGTTTTGAGCAGTGTAGTTTATGGCTCACAAATCTCTCTTTAAAATCTTTTTGCTTTAAAATCCTCCTCTACATCTATACAGCACTGAACATTCTGCAGCAAACTTCAAATGCCTTCAATTCCTAATAGACCCCCAAGGTCTTCTGATCAAGGCCTGATTGTTTGATACTCTCAACTTAGAACACGGGAGAGTTTTCCTCTGGGAGTCAGAATGGTAAACTCTCTTGAATATTTTAAAACACAGCTAAAAATACTATTAAACTTTCAATCTTTATTTTAAGTGTTTTTCTGTTCAAAATTCAGCTTTGTATTTTGCAAAAGTTTAGAAATCTGATTGGAGTTTGCCTCTAATCCCATCACTCCCTGTGAATGTTTTCTCAATCTAATATTGCCGTGATTATTGAAATCCTTCCTTGGGACTTCCAGATGGATGCTGGGGTGATGGAGTGGAGGGGCTGAAAAAGGCAGGCAGCATATAAGCTGCAGTAGCAGCAAGGACAAGGCAGAGAGTGAGATAGGAATGCTGCAGCTTTAATAGACCATCAGATCAAAAGGGTACATTTGACAGGTGCTATAGAGAATGAGGCAGATCACTTGAGAAGCAGCACCACAGTTCAAGTGTTGTTGCCTGAACTAGCTCGCTCCATTTTTGCAACAGAGCTTTGGAATGGTAAACTTTTTGTCCTATTCAAGTTCATAACATTTACATTTTACAATATCTGAAACTGTTTTACAGGTTTTTACATTTTCCAAATTCTAAAGCATTGCATGATACCAATATTCTCTTTGGTTGTTTTTGGGAAGTTTTATAATACCTGAAACTTTAACAAAAATGACATCATATAAATTTGACATATTTTTCGAAAAAAGAAAAATTTATATGGACATAGGAGATGATAGAAGGTGATTTTAATCATTACCAAGTTTGATTCCCATTCAACTCAAATGTTTTCCAAGGACTTCACTTTTCTATATTAGTACTGCTGATCACTGTTGATCATGGCAGGCAATAAATGATACATATTTAGGATTAGATATTATAAACATGTTACAGCTTGTCAAAAACGATGATTGCTCCTCTTTACAAAACAAGAGGTATTGTACAACTTTATAATCTTACAATTTCTATTGTGATATAACTATGTATTGCATATGTGGATGAACATACCTTTATACATCATTTTATTATTTGGTTTAAACGGGCAGGGGATTCGGAAAACTTTTTCACATCTTCCTCTGGTTTGATTTGCTTTCACACGGCGCTTCACTCAAGCGGACCAAACCATCTGGACGTCATGCAGTTACAAGTGCTCGCGATGGGCAATATTACCCAAACAACCACTGACCAAGAGGGAAAATAGCAGGACAAAGTAGCTCATCTAGCTTGTTCCCCACTAGTAAACAATAGAGTTTATGTAGGGTTTCTGTTTTTACCTTGGTGTTAAAATCTAATATAGTTTTTCACAATAATTTGTACAGTATGAGCAGCAGTGAGCTATCATTGCACTATGACTGACTCTACGTCCCTTTTGGTTCACTAGATGTTCCACTTGCTTGTACACTGCAAACAAACCACACCAGGATTCCCTGAAGCAGACCAGAGTTTGTTTCCTTGGTTGCACCAGAGTGAATGTACCTTGGAAGCTGGGTTTAAGTGGACCAAACAGCACCAGTGTGAATGCACTCTACTACAAATACTGTATATTACTCCAACCTATAATTTATTTACCTTGGGAGAACAATCTCAAGTGTGGCTTTCATACAGCATTGCCATTGTCCATAGATGAGATTCAAGATGTTTTCATACATCATAAATTAAATTCTAGATTCTTTTTAGAGATTACAGATAAAATTCTGCAATACTTTTTTTTTTGACAAGCTGTCATAATCCATAAACAAGGGAATGTTGTCTTGGATCAAAAGGTAAATTTAAACTTTTCATCAAACAATCTATTTTCTCCTGTCATCTGTCTTCATCTCATGATGCCCCCTGAATAGTGGACCCCCCGGAGGAAGGGGCATTGATTTCAATCTACTCCCACCAGACACTTATAAAAAGATATGTATATATATTAAATATCAGTAAAAAGACCCTGCTAAACAAAAATCATGTCTGTTCCATCTCATTATCTTGATGCATTTTAGTGGCTTTTTGAGCTTATAGCAAAATTCAAACATCTAATTAACTGGAGATTTACTTAAATAAAACTTACAGATCAAATGGATAAGTGACAGAAAGTCACTACTAAGCTCCAAACGATTTTATAACTAGCTCACAGGAAACATGCCTGGTAAGGCAAGATAAGAGTCACAACTTAACAGTAATAACCTCTTCTTTGGGGGTTCATTCTCAGGCAAGAAGGACATTAAATGTTAGCAGTAACTCCCCTTTTCCCCCCTTTTTTGTTTATAATTATTAAAAAATTTGAGTGCATCTTTTAATAACTACCTGTCCAGGGACCACAGGTAGAAATGAGCAGCTTTGCTAAAGCCTGGCACCAATGATTCTCTTTGAGGTAAATGGATTGCTGTGCATGTCTCTGTCAAATAAAAAAAATAATTTGAAAATCTGGATTTACCAGTGACTACCAGGAAAAGTCATATTACATATACTGTATGTGTGTCAGTGTATGTATGTTCAGAAGTTAGTAGTACAAGTGTTGAGAAGGTAAGTGGTAGTATATTGCTTTTGTGTGTTTGTGTGTGCATCCCTTACTATCTCTTAACACACACTAACACTTATGTACACTCAGACACTCAGAGATGTACTACAGGACATGATGGGATTTTCTGTCTAAAAATGGCCAAAGGGGAGGAAAAAGAAGGATGAGACATGAAGTCAAAGTGGGTGAGAAGATATGTGGAAATGCACAGAGAGAAGATGAGGATACATTTATATCATAGCTGGTTTGAAAGGAAATGAAAATACAAGTCATACACAAAACAGTAATCTAAATAAAAACATGCAGGATAGCCTGGAGGGAAAAAAAAGAAAATGGGCTGTCATTTTATAAATAAGATATATACATCAGTAAGACAACAATGATAAAGCAATAATTTAGATTATTTAAGACTGAATAAAACGGTAAGTCTATTTTTATTGTGTTAATATTCACACACAGTACACAAACAAAGTCTATCCCTGTCTGAAAAGTGGATGGCACAACAATCTCCAGGGCACAATGCTTCATTCCACCCACTCATCTCTAGAGAGAGGATAGAGAGAAGAAAAGAGAAAGGGGTAAAAATGAGAAGTGGAAGGGCTGAGAACAAGAAAAAACAAAAAATAAAAAAAAGAGAGGAGAAAATGGAGAAATACCTAAAGAGCGAATGGAGGGAAGTGGGGAAGCAAGACAAGGAAACAGCAGGCAAGACAAGGAAAGGAGAGAAAATGAGGATAATACCAAGAGGAAATGTGGAAGGGAAAGGGGAAGAGAGGGAGGACACTGTGGAGTGAAGCAATAGAGGAGTGTATGTTTGCGTCACATCTGCAGTAGAGCTGTCTGACAGCCATCAGACACCTGCTGAATGACAATCTCCATCCTCTCTCAGGTGACTGGCTTATCCCCCTCCTCTGTTTTTTTTTCAGTTTTTCCCGTGAACAAAACTCCAAAAAAAAAAAGTACAATGCCCTACAATGTCCTTGAAACACAGTGCACTGGGTTTACATTTCAAGTGCGGGTTGCAATCCATCTTTCCTGAAACAAGTTCCTGGAGATCATGTGCTCTGTCAACAGCACATTATCACAGTCGATAAACTATTACAGTTAAATCAATGCTCAGTGTGAAGCATGAATTGAACACAGTCAAAGTCCACCTGGTGTAATTAACAGTCATCAGCTGCCATAGTAAAATCTTGTTTAAATCCCTTTACATCTGCAGCCTTTGTTTTTTTCCTTTAACCAACCAGACCAGACACGCAAAACGGCATTTTATTCTTTAAAATGTTTGCAGCACATAGTCCCAACCAGGAGCTGCAGAACTTTTGCTTTAACAATGATGAGTCAGTGAGGGTTGAGCAGCTATGAGAACAATGCTGATCATTTTTAAACAATGTCTGAGCATCCTATAAGTGCAGCCGCTTAACTGTTATTGGTTGTCTCATATGCATGAACATGAATTTTCACGTCTTCAGTTCCGCTAAGTGCTGTACGGCCCTCAGAGGCAGAATAGATAATGCCAGCTTCCGACTACAGAAGTTTTATGATCCTAAATTACTGTTAAATCTAGAACAACGTATTCACACACTTACAGGTAATCTTTTCTTTCATTTCAAACAAGCACAAACTATAGTAGGTATGAAAATAATGGCTAATCACTCCCTGCAGGATATTCTTAAGATTATTGTGTAAAAGGACCTCACATGGTCCCACAAGGGGAGGAGATTCCACCAGCAAAAGAGACCACTGCACAACAACTACCTGGAACATAAGCAATGCTTTGCAATGAAAAATAAAACCTCAAAAAAACAACAGAAATTTATAAAAAAGTCTGGATGAGAGAGCGATTGAAGGGAGGTAACACTTTTCTTCCGGTGTAACTGGAGGAGGAGGTTATGACTAGTCGTTTGGCTATTGGTCAGAGGCACTTACAGATAGACTTAAGAGTTAGAATGTACTGTTGCTTGGCAACAACTGTGCTCAGCTGCTTTGAGATGCAAGTATTCAGGTTTAACATCTAAATATCCAACATCTTTGATAGTTTTGGGTGGAAAATGTGTTTGTGACCCGTTTAAATCCATAAACCTCTTGCTATGTAATCCAGGCTGTAAATATTGAATGATCAACTTCTGGCACAGAATCTTTCCATAGAAAGTTGTGAGGGATGACATGGAGATTTATCAATTCAAATTTGTTGTATTAAAAGCTTTGCATCAAGTGAACTCATAAATCTTTGTTAAAAATAAATAGATAAAAAGAGTCCTAATGCCTGAGCAATGTTTGAATACCTCTAAAACCTCAAGCAGTTTTTGGAAAACTACCCAGAAAAATAATTTCTTGTCCTTAGCCACTAAGGAACTTGTAAATATGAACTATAGCCAATTAAGAAGTCAAACCCTCAGCTTTTTTTGTAAGATAAAAAACATTGGTTTTATGTTACTCATTCTTTTTAACAAGTCATTGTGTATGTGTTTTGAAAGTGGTGATACAATGCCCATGTGACATCAGGACAAGAGGTAAAGAGCACACGAATCTGAAAAGAATATGCATATGTTGCATTAAATCTATATGGATTAAAATGTTATTTGGGTATCTTTAGTAGGAAATCAGCAGTCATTCAAAGCTAATAAGTTAAAACAGAAATGGCTGAGTTACATAGTTTAAATAATGATAACATTATTGAGTCATTCTTCAATCATTGCTATATGCAAATACATATACAGATGTATGTTTACTTCTACACTGTCTCTATCGCACAACACAGCAGTTGTCTGACTACATCTCAAGGACAGTTGTAGATGGGCAGAATTCAGTTAAAACTGACTGAAATAAAGATGAGCCAAACCTCAGCTGACTAACAAACAGCTTCCAAGTATAGCTCACTCATTTGAATAGTTCAATGAGTGAGCTCAAGGTGAGTACCAGCAGTATTTGCCTGGAACAATACAACCACCTTGTGATTTATATAACTGTCATCCATTTAGGATGTTATGTCGTAAATGCAGACACATTTTTTTTTTTTTTTTTTTTTTACTTATCTTTGTTTGTGATAAAAGAGCACAGGATGACTTACTGCTTTGTGGTTGGTTTTTCAGTGTTTTGCCAAGCGGTGGATAGAAATAGACGTTTAAGAATCCCTGCAATTCATGTTGTTCCAGCTTAATTTAAAGTCAGCTCATGAAGGAGCCGGCTAAGTGAAATCCATTAAGAACAATTCCTCTTCTGTTTGACTGTGATTGATTTTTGATAGAACCATTTCATAAGTTTCATAAATCATTGCTTGAAAGTCATAATTCAGCTCTAAACAAGATTTTCCTGTTTACAGTTATTGCTTTATGTGCTTTTGTGTGCTAAATCATTTAAGGACAAAAAATTATCATGTTGCAAAAAATTACAAAGATTTCAAAGTTCATTGATCTGTGAGTCCTGGTTCAGTGAATCCAGCACTGACTATTAACTACTGTGTTATCTTTGAGAATAAATGCCAGATTTACAAAGCTGGGCAAATGAGCGAGAGGCTGTGGATGAAAGTATTTTCAATTTTCAACCTTTGATCTTTTTAATTTTCCTGAAATTATATTATTTTATCTTTAGATTAATCTGAATATTTTCACAATCCCTAAATCCAAAAAGCATAATTATAAACATAAGGATGTACCTTTTTCTTTCAAACTGGGATGACATCTGCTCAAGGTCATTATTATAGGGACACTATGCAACCATATGTAAAATAGGAGACCTGTACAAAGATGGTATATTCATGTCCTTTGTGATATGGTTCATGACTTTAATTTGGGTAAAGAGAACTTTTTAGCAATACTGGTAATACATATAAGAAGTTATGTAACCACCAAATTTAGACTAGGAAATTCACAGAGAACTGTGCTATGGACTAATCTAACATCCCACAGGAATGTCACACTGCTTCTCTGATTTACAGAATGATCACCAGCTGTGTAAGGGGTGAGTCATCTAATGTGGAATTATTCTTGCAGAAGGGATTAAAGAAGGACCTCACAAGAGAGATGTGTAAAACATATAGAAGTAAGTGGGAAGTGCAAACAGTGCAAAGGTTATACGCAAGTACCATTATGAACTAAATTCTAAAACATAAGTTCATGTGACTTGTTTAATTTTGGAAAATGCTGTGAAATTTCCTATCGAGGAAATATTTTTGGAAATAATCACATTCATTTTGTTTCTGTTGCTTTTAAGCATGTTTGATTATACACGGTAACTGAGGTTAATGGTGTTTTAAAGGTCAGGTGGTATGGAGTGGGTTGGGGTTTTGATTGATCTCAGTTTGAACGTAATTTCAAGTATTTTTGCTTTACATGTGGATGCCAGGAAGACTAGCTGCTGCTCTGGCAGACACTAATGGGGATCTTTTATACATATGAAGAAATAAACATCCCATTGAAAATTCACAGAATGAAATTGATGAAGTTCAACTATGGTTGGAAATGCAAAAAAAGGGAGAACGTCCCCTGGTTGCACATATTTGGGGTAAAGCTGCAGATGTTCTAAGAAGGTGGTTTGGCTCAACAGTTCCTCTAAACACAGAATTGTCTTCTGGGCAACAAATCTCCAGTACCAAATATTCCCAAAGTATTTTTACCTTTACTATGGTCAGTTTGGTCACTTCATGCGAGAAAAGTTCTGGCAAATCTGTGCATCGCGACATGGCTCTACATTGCTTAGCACACTGGTGACTGAACTTTTTTAGCATGGCCCTTTTTTCATTGACAACAATAATGTCAATTGTACAGTTTTAGAGGGAAACTGGAGACATGTATGTGCCTTATTTCTACATCGGACTTACTTATCACTGAATTTAGCAAATCCTGACAACAGTTCTTCAAGACAAAAATAAGATTTGCTTTGGTGCAAACTGGAAATTTAGCCCAAAACTACAAAGATATCAGCCCATTCAGAAACAGTAATCTTTTTTGATTTTTCAAACCCATACTAAAGTTTTCATTATATGAGTTTGCAGGTAAGTGAATGATGTACACAGGGGAACTATTGTGATTAAACCCCATTCTGAAATTAATTAACATCCTTTGAAGACAACAGATAAATATTTTCCTCGGGCGCCACAGTATCTAGTTTCTGAAAGAGGTGAAAAGACCTCAGAAAGATCTCATCGGTACCACGGCTGCAACATATCTCACTTTTTTTCTTTTTCTTTTTCTTACTAATTTTCATTTAACCTTTATTCAGAGCCTACAGGTAGTCCCATTGAGACATGCAGTCTCATTTATAAGAGAAACATGTTTGGACAGACAAAACATTTAGTTTCATTTACAGACAGCACCAACAATACAGAATATAAATTGAAACTAATCTTAACGGTAAAAGCAGGCAATATCTAAAAATAAATAGATACATAAAACACACTAGAAACAAGAGCAAGCCATTCACATACAGACCCTCAACAGAGATAAACATTTTTAAGACATTTTCATGTAATTAAAAAAATAGTTAAAAGAAATAGCAGCTCTGTTACACATATTAACATGTACACTACAGCCCTTATGCTGCAAGCATCTTTGCAGATCCTCGACTTTGATTTAATATTTCTTCCTTAATCACCTCCTCTGTTGAAGATGAGAGGAACACATATTTACAGGGAGAATGAGAGGATGAAAAAGAAGAGAAACGATTGAGGCCATGAGATGGAAGGAGATCATAAGTGGAGGGAAAGGAGGAGAGAGGAGAAATCTGTGGATGAGATTGGGAGGAGGAAAGCCAACCATTAAGCAACCATTCGGTTTAGGTAGGAAGTGCTCTTGAGTCCTTGGATTTCAGGTCAATAAAGCCATTACATTATACCGACACACATACACAAACACAAGCAAGGCCTTTTAGATGCCTTATAATATTTGTGTGAGTAGGTGCGAGCTGTGTGCGGGAGACAAATGAGTGACACTGCATGAACACGCAGTCTGCTGGAGAGACAATTTGTCATTGTGTAAACACAAGTTCTACCTCTGACAAGGACACACACACACACACACATACAATCACTGCCACCCTCAGGACTGCTGCTTCCAGTATGCTCACATCACAGCTTATATGCCTTTTTTGGAAAAGATTGTGCCATATTTCATCTTTGGCTCTGGATGTCTCTGCAACACATTTCACAGACTGTCTCAGTGATTTTGTATCTTACATGTGTTTCACTCACAGGCACTTAAAGAGTGTCTATGAAATCTTCTGGACAATGTAAAACTATAACAGTTTTTACCAAATCTATGAGGATGAGAATGAAAAATTACTACTAACTATTACTATTAATTAACTAATATCTGTGCAAATATGGAACGATTATCAACAGCTGGCTACGAAGGGTGAAACCTGGCAGCTTTTCTGAGCGTAGGTCAAGTGCATGTTGGTACAAAATCCTGAGCTCTCCAGCTGAAACATCATGGGGGCACTTGGGTCTTTGACTACAAATAAACCCCTTCTGTTTAAAACCAATTTAATTGCTGTTTATGCCACAATTCTCTGTATATTTAGCTAAAACTTTGCTTCAGGTTTTGTGTCTCTGTGTGTGCACCTGTAAGTGTGTGTCTGCATAAATCTGTGAAGCATTCACACCGTGTTACTTTTTAGACCTTTTTTCTTTTTCTCTCTGGAGTTTTCCTGTCAGTCACCAGCCCTCTGAAGTTACTGTGTATGTGTGTGCACGATCAAGGAAGTGGCTGAGCTGGATATGTTTTTATTCATTGGGTTTGCTTGTGTGTTTGTCAATATTCTTGTGCTTTCTTTAATTATCTGTGATTTATGGGTGTGTATATTTCACTGTCTGGGTGTGTGTCTAGGTCTAAGCTCCCCCATGGCGCAATAATGAGACATACTGGCTAGACAGAGCTTTGGGAAGGTCATGATAAATTGAGGTAATGGGAAAGAAGGGAGGGTGTGACTGGTGGCACTTTGAGCACCTAATAAGAAATCGGAATAAATCCAATTTAAGTTAGCAGTCTAACATCATCCTACAATGACCAGAAGGGGGAAAAGAAGCAAAGAAATACCTAGAGGGATGTGGGAAACACACGCATTAGCAAAGTATAACACAATTCAATCTGTCATCTCTCGGTCATCAACTCCTCCAGGGTCTTCTTTCCAAACTGGGAGGGTGGGTGGTGACTGAAAGCAACAATATTGTTCACTTATCACTGGGTAACATGAGCTCGGTGACAATAATCATGGAGCAACTGACAGTTGGATCTGAACGAGTACATAAATTGTATAGCTGCTGTATAGCAGCCTCTTGGAAATCAGACTATCTTTTACTAAATGGACTAAAAGCTTTCAGACAGCTTTTCTTCTCCTGTCTGCTTTTTGAGGCTGAGTGTGTCCTCTTGAGCTAAACCTATTAAAAACAGGATCAATTCACTACCTTAGTCCAGGTTTCTATCAGTATGATCCCTCTTCTCTTTGAGGCCTCTGATCCTTTTCATTAACTGATCACAAATCCCACACATTGCTCTGTTAGAGCTCAGTCTCCAGGGTTTTTTCTGGCCACTCCCCTTTAGTTCTCTATATACAGTAATATAAAGTTTGCACAGCGGGGCCATTAAGTTTCAGTTTAGTTTATTTATTCAAACATCCCGAATAATGAAGAGAAACAAAAACAAGAAAACATCATATAGATGTCTGAAAGGGAATAGGCAGATGCCTAAGCTTATTTCGCCCACCCCAGTACACAATATTTTAACCAAATTAGAAAAGATGCCAATGTTGTAAATTATCTTTTATAATACTAGCAGTACTTTAGTGCACAATACACAAATCCCAATCAACAGGATGCAAAAAAACAAAAAAAAAAAAAACATATATGTACACCCATGTGTACATATGTACATACACATACATACATATTCACTGTAAATGCCATTGTGTAGTTACAGTTAGCATTCAATCTCACCATAGGATTTCATAATGTTTTCTTTGAACATTTTTTTAAATTGAAATAAGGTTGAACAGTCTTTTAGCTCTTGGTCCAACTCATTCCATATGTTCGCCTCAACAACAGAAATACACTGCTGCTTAACATTCGTTCTAACATTTGGTTTTTTGAAAATTCCCCCTCCTCGAAAATGATAAATAAGATCTCTTTTTTTAAACGTGCCCTGAAAATGAACAGGTAGGTTATTGCTCTTCATGTTGTACATAAATTGTGCAGCTTTGAAGTCAACCAAGCTGCTTTATTTACTATTCCCATCGCTCTTTTTTTGATTATAAAGATCGGATTAAGATTAGTTTGTATTCCCCCACACCTCTAAGCCATACTGTATGTCATGTAAGGCAGAACCAGGGAGAAATACAAATGATGCAAGTTTTTTTCATTCAGGAACATTTTGACTTTTGAAATTATTGCTAGTGATTTACATATCTTTGCTTCAATATGGTTTATGTGAGATTTCCAACTAAGTTTGTCTTGTATGACTATTCCAAGAAATTTTATTTCCTCCACTCGTCCTATCTCGGTACCATTTATTATTAAATTTCTGTCCACATTTATGGCACGATTCCCCACAATTTGAAATTTGGTTTTATTGAGGTTTAAAGTTAATTTATTTGAATCAAACCAATTCTTTAACACTTCTAATTATTTTCCAACTGTATCTATCAATGTTTCTAAATTCTGACAACTACAGAGTATATTAGTATCATCGGCAAATAAAATAAAGTGTAACATTTTTGTCACTAAACATATGTCATTAATATACAAAATAAATAACAAAGGACCCAACACTGACCCCTGTGGAAGGCCGCAGGTCACTGGTAGGAGCTGGGAATCAACACCATTAATGTGGATGTACTGGGATCTGTTCTCCAAATAGCTCCCGATCCAAGAAATACTACACCTCTAATTCCATATCTGTACAGTTTTTTGTTTTTTTGTAATAATACATGTAAAAAATATCCCAAGAGCATATTGTTTATTTTCTATTGCTTTTTAAATATTTTCTACAAGATCCAGCAGTTCTAAGGTTGTAGAGCTGTTGGGTCTGAAGCCATATTGTTGATCATGAAGAAGAGTTATGTATTTCTATATAAGTATATAATCTTTTATGGAACAACTTCTCCAGTATCTTAGAAAACTGTGACAATCTGGCGATAGGTCTATAATTATTGAATTCATGTTGATCACCTGCCTTGTAAATCGGGATCACTTTAGCAATCTTCATTCCTTCTGGAAATACACCAGACTCTAAGGACAGGTTAAAAATATAAGTAATAGGTTTGACAACATATTCAATCATTTCTTTCAACACTGAATTCAAAATTAAGCAACCACGCAAGCTTACACCAGCAATCAATTTAGAATCCCCAATTAATCTAGAAAGCATGTTTTTTGATACAGTTAGATTGGCTGGTCTAGTCCCAGCACCACATAGTAATTGATTGCTGTGGGAGGGCCTCATTTATCAAGTGAACTTTAAATTTTATAAGAGGACAAATTCCAGTTTATCAATTCAAGATTTGGTCCATATCAAATCAGATTATCAGATGTTCCTGAAGATGAACTAATTTTTTTTGTTTCAATCCCCATTGTATGAACTGAGGAAATCCTTGTTTGACAAAGTTAAGAGGAGAAACCCTGATAAATTTTGGATGTCTGACTATGATATGTTGAGTTTGTTCTTCGAGGTGGAGATTTTTGTTTTAACCAAGTTTATTGAAAAAGCATGGACATTAAGACAGAAAACATTGTACCCCACATAAGTGTACTACTTTTTCATTGCTTTGTTTGTTTAGGAAGATTCATTTGTATACTTTGACTTTTTCTTTTCTGTTGTTGTTGTATATGTTGATAGATACATAAGATCTTTCCTTTCTCTGCCATCTTTGGATTGTTTAATTTTTGCATTGTCTAGTGACTTGTAAGTGCATGGCACTTAAATAAACAAAATCAATCAGTCAATTAGTCAAAATCCAAAACAAATTGATTATAACAAAACCTCAGCAAAAAAGACAAGTGGAGGTCCGGAAGACGAGATGCCTCTGACAAATATTTAGCAACAGGTGCAGCTCACTTACTGTGAGGAGCAGATAACTGGAATAACAGGGTATGGGGTACAGGGGGTGGTGAGGGCTCTCAATACCAGCAGACCCAGAGCCCAGCAGCCCATCCTGCATAACATAGCATTCAACAATTGTGACAACACATGGGACAGGCAATATGTTTCAATATTAAATGGATTGTGCGCATTATTTTGCCCATTTAACATACATAATCCTCGGTGCACCCGGTGAGTAAATCAAGTGCCCATGTTTTTACGCATGAAACCTTTGGTAAATCAGGGCCCTAGTGCAATCCCAATGATGAAAAATGTCAGACTCTACACTACGCACAACAGAAGTTTTGTAGATGGCTAATTCGGCATCCATCTTGCATCCTACCTGTACTGTGAGCTCTCTCCAGTCAGTAAAAGACAGTCTTATCTTGATTCTTGTCTTATCTCTTGCTCTGTCGTTTCTCTCTGTCATTTCCTCTCTTCCTCTGATAATGTCTCCTTGCGTGTCTTTGCTGAATCAGTCACAGTGTGCGTTCAAAATGGCTGGTGTGTTTATGTCTGCTTGCTAGTGTGTGACCTGGTGGATAAAGTGGTACTCAGCTGCAAAACGCCATCCTGGAGGAAAAAGTTGTATAGTGCAGTTTCACAGCCTCTTGACACTGCAGGGCAGCGGCGACTCCAGAAATGTACCTAATGGATGTCACTGTGCCATCAAACAAGTCTGGAATGTGGAGTTTTAAGGTCAGAAAGTTATGTATGGCGTCTTTAACCAGTTCGGAGGTGTCTGACTCTGTGGGTCCTGTCTAACTCATTACACATAGCCTAATATACAAAGCCTCACTTAAATGAATGAACATTTAAAAAAATATCCACCTAACATCCTCTGGTACAAATAATTACTCCTAACATGCCAGCAAAAGTGAATAAATGCAAAGCTTCATTCAAATGTCACCCCCTATACAAAAATATTCAAATTTTTTGTGATTTGTACACCACCACCTCTCTGACTTTGAAAGGAAAATCTTCAGCATGAGCCAAAGGCAAATAGCAGCAGATCTTTTTGCCTTCCTCTACATTAGTTCCTCTGAGTGAGGGCTAAAGTCTTTGAACTTCTGATATTGAACCTCAAACTGAATTTTGTGTTTAGCTGCTGCTTCTGAAATATCCACAAATTTGCCTTTAAGCCAATAAGAGTATATAAATAAGTTCAGCTGATATTCGTTGTTTAAATTAGCCACACCTTTATAAGTCACCTAACTTTCTTTAACTCTATTCATCTATTCATCTTGAAACTTTACTTGCTCAAAAACTATAATTCCATCTGCAGCATCTCTTTCAAACATGATGAAATGATTTGAAATTTGCCCTATGCAGTATTAGTAGTCTCCTTATGGCTGCGGGATCAATAACAGACGCCACAGCTGTCAATCAGCTGCCTGGTATCTCACTGATAAATCAGGTGGTTCTGTCTCCTGTCAGAATGGTTCTAACTTAACCAATCACAGTCAGCATGATTAACGCAAACCAAACCCCTCTGGCCAAGCCCAGTGTTCACCTTTGTTCCTTTTAAAAAAAAGGTCAGAAATTGATTCTGTGAGGGCACATATAACATTTCAAACCAGTAAATAGGTTTGAACTTTTCTAGCTGCCCCCACTAGATAATAGGATTTTTGTTACGTGCAAGTTTAAAAGCCAACCAAAAAGCTGAACACAGGAGGCAGTTTTCAAAAACAAAAGGCAAGCTTTACCTTCTCATAGAGGAATTACAAAAATCTGAATAGGCAGACAAAAGCACAGGAAACATACTGATGCTAAATATGTGCAGCCCGAAATGATACAAAAGCAACACACAAACTGAACATGCTGGAAAGGTTTATCACAAGGAAGTCCTGTGAGGTTGCTGATAAACTGAGGAAGTGCCAATGAAAACCATAAGCTAAATACACAAAAATCCAGAGTAAATAGCCAAAAAACATAGCAGAAGTGCTGTTGTCCTTTTTTTTTTTACATTCCATGAGGATAAAACAATGTTTAGATGAATAAAGTTATAAACCCCAATGAGACAACAGATCATCCTGCTGCCTCTGGAAATGCAAGTGGTTATTGCTTTGTGCTAGCTCAGAAGCTGCAGAGAATTCAGGCTGATCCCAAATCAGTTTCGAAGGATCAGGACTGCAGGGTGCCTCAGTTCTGTAGCTGCAAAACAAGCCCAAACCACCACTCCTCCACCTCTGTTCTTAACATTTGGTGTGCTGTACATATATCTGTATCTGGTTTTCACCAGTGACGTGCTTTATGATTAAACAGCTCCACTTCAGTCTCATCTCTCTAAAAAACATTGTTCCATAAATCTTGTGGTTTGTTCAGATGTAACTTTGCAAAGCTTAGCCACGCTGCCGTGTTCTTTTTAGAGAGAAGAGGCTCTCTCTTGGTCACCATTTAAAATCACCACATCTGTTCAGGTCTTTTTCTACCTGTAATGTTGGTAACTTTAACATTTGACATGCTAACCGAGGCCTGTAGATTCTGAGATGTAGCTTTGGATAATTTTGCTCTCTCTCTGAACATTGCATGCTCTGACCGCAGTTTAAACTTGCCAACCTGATCTCACAGAAATACGTGAAATAAACGCGATGTTATTTCAACAACGGGATCTCTGAACAAGATCGGCAGCTGTCTTGAAGGATTTTTGCCTGTAAATAATTTATCATTGTAGAATGATGGACTGCAAATTGTTTGGAAATGGTCTTATAACCATATCCAGATTGATTGGCAGCAACAATTGCTTCTCTAAGATCATCATTTTCCTGCACGACATTGAGTTAACACACCTGAAAACTCCAGAGCAGCAAACTAACAAAACTTCTGCTTTAATAGAGGTGCTCACATTTACTGATGATCAAATAATCAAGTGCATTTGATTAGCAGCACCTGGATGCTGGTAATTTTTTCACACACTGCTTCTACATTTGGGCTTTTGTTATATAGATAATGGCAGAGTGTAATCTGTCAGATGTTGTTGTTCATATGAATTTGTAGGAGAAACTTTGCTGTCACAACTTTATTATCTCTAGTCTTTTACTGTACAATTCTAAATACATAAAAGCTATTTAATCTATAGGATGTAGCGCATAGCAATATGACGCCTTTCATCATCTGCTGAGGCTTGAAGCAAAATCAATTGTGAAAAAGAGAGGGTTTTTTTCTAAAATGAAAACACAAAGACAAAACTTACATAACGCGGCAAAAATAATAATAAAAGATTCCCCAACATAGTAATGAAAAAAAACCTCAGCAAATTAAAGATTCACATGGCTCTTCATAAGAAAAGCTGAAGCACAAACAGCGTGAAACTGAGCATCACGGCTTGTGCTCCACAGATGCTCACTGGAATTACCTGCTCATCTGTCCGTCACACTGCAAAAAGAAATCATCTCTGCTCACTGAAAGTGAGAAAAATGTGGTCTGTTGCCATCATTATTCCCAAAGAAATTTATTTAAGCATTACATTTCTAAAATCTGATCTGCTATCATCATAAAATCAGGACACTTCGTTCTTGACAGCCAAATCAAATTGTACTGAAATCAAGAGGAATTACTGCACTCCACTTCCCTTTTTAGAAGAAAAGAAAGATGGCTCAACTGAATATGAGAGTTATTATGATGTTTTGCAGTATGCCCCTTCCTTTCTCTTCTAGTTATTATTCTATCCCAGTCCACTAGGCTCTTACTGTGTGCAGTGGAGTGCCAATTATTATGGTAATGACTGAAACAGATATCAGATGGGTTTCCCAAGAATAAGCTTTTCACGTTTCAATCACAACATTCACATGTGTGCACGTGTGTTCACTGGAGAAAAGGAGGGAAACAGCAGCAGAAAGCGTCAGGGAGAGTTTCTGTGTGTGAAGAATTGAGTTTTTCTCACCTCCACCGGCTGAATTAAACGTTTATGAACGGAGCAAACCGCTCGGCTCTGCTCATCAAAAACACATTCCTTTGAACGCTGGAAATAAATTTGGGATTGTTATGTCAGAACGGGTAACAAAAATTGGACACAAAAGAGAGATATGACGATGCCATCTCCAAGGTTGCTGCCTCATCACACTCGTGTTTCATGTCTTCAGCTTTTTAATGGGTTAGTGTGATATTTATGGACCTCTATGATGGGTTATATCAAACATGTTGGCACTACCCTGAGATGATACCGAAATTATTAATCTTGTCTGTTAACCTTGTTTCAGAAAGATATTGTGTGACATCCTGTCCACAGTGCAGAATCACAGTTACTCAAGGAAAACTATAGAAACATTTCATATATCAGGTCAAAGCTCTAAAACTGAAGAAGCAACCGTTCTAAACTCTAAGTAATTAACCTAATCATCCAAAACATTGAAGCTAAAAGTGTTTATGCTGCCAAATCGGACCTGTGAGGGCACTGACACAAACCTCTGGATGTGTGCTATAGTCAGTTGTGTAAGTTCAAACTTCAAAGATAGAATATTAAAATGAATTCTTGTGTTTGCAATTTTGCTTGTAATTCATGAGCTAATTCATGTTGGGTTTTTTTCAGAGAACTTCCAATTATATTTCAATGCAACCCCTATTCATTTTTACTTATCACAAAGATATGTTATAAAAGCAAAGCCAAAACTAATTTGAGTTTATGTTTTATAACTCCATTGGGTCATAAAACAGAAGAAATCAAACATGGGATTTCTAACATATTTCAACTCTATCTCTGCAGCTGCTGGCTCAGCTTACTGTTTGCTAATGACACCTTGTTATTTTCACTTGCTGGCAGATAATGTCCTACTGGCCAGAAACCAGCTGTGAAAATTACATAAAATACTGACATTACAATGTGAGATTAAGAGCAAAAAACCCCAAAAACATCCAAAGCAAAAAGACTGCTTGTGGTTTCTGGTTTTTTGGTCACAGCCTGCTTTCATTGTCATTATATAAAATAATCCTGTTCTCTTAAAAACTTGAGGTGTTTGCTAGATACCTCCAATGTAGCCTTTGGTGTTGTTCATCGATGGATAGATTAGCATTATTAGACACCAGTTTGCTTATCAATAATTGATAAAGTGCCTCTTACACAGCTGGAGGGGCTGGAAGAAAGTCAACGGTCTCACAAATGGGAAACTTGAGACTACTTTCAAATTTTCCAGTTTGTATTTATTCACTGAGTGTTTAGCTTTGGCAACGATAACTTTTTAACTTTCAGATTTGATTCTAGGCTTAGGCTCCAAGACTATTTAGATAGTTTGGAGATCACCCTTCAAACACAGCTTCCTGTGCCACAGTCAGTGTAGCTCAGAAAACGGGAGGCTGTAAATGAAGAGGTAGAGCAGTCGTTTGAAAATTGGAAAGTTGGTGGTTTGATTCTGGCTTCACCAGATCACATGTCAAAGAGTTTGTGGGCAAGTCTGTGAATCCCACGTTACCTTTGATGTGTTTGGTGTTTATGTGTGACAGGTAAAAATGTACTAAACATAATGAATAAGAAATTCTGGATGAATGTTTCCTCGAATGGATGAATGTGGCTTGCTGTGTAAAAATGTTTTGAGTGATCAAAAAGACTAGAAAATGCGACTTAAGTAAAATCTTCCATTTATAGTTTCTTCCCATTTGTCTGGCGTGGTAGAAACTGTTTACCTAACACACCAAAAACTGACACTAAAGACCATCATCTGCTTTGGTTATTGACGACGGGGTACTGAAGAAACAGCAGGACATGATGCTTTTAGAGTGAAAGCAGTAGGATTTTGGCAGTCAGGTCAGTTTTTCTAGCTCTTTGTTGTTCTTTAAGCCATGCCTTGGCTGCTTTTGCTGAGCTCCTTTTGTTTCATTTGTTCTTTTGTTCTCAACTGGTCTAGTTTCTTATGTCACCTGGAAACTACCTTGATGGTGCATAAAAAATTATTTTTTTTGTCTGTCAAATATTTAGCATTTTTGGTAGATGCAGCAAATGAAGTGGACCCACCAATGCATGGCAGAAAAACATCCGGTGTAGAAGCTTTGTTGTCAATAAATATTTTAATGGTATCTCAGTGCTTCGAAACATCAAAAACACATCAAGGTGAATTATCAGGGAGGAATGATAAAAGGACAGAAACATTTTTTTAAGTAAATTTGCACCATCAGTTTAAGCTTCTGCAGGTTTGAGATGTGAGTTCAAAACCAGTTCCTTCCTTTTCATCATTTGTGATTATGCCTCAAGGCAAATGTGGCAATTGCAGCTAAAAGTGTGAGGAGGAGGAGGATTTGCTGCTTCTTTATATTATCTTGTGATTTTACAAAGGGAACATGGTTGAGGTGTTGTGCAAGAGGATGTGATTGTGAATTCTGTGCAGACAGACCCATTTCTGCCAATAACTAGAGAACTGGCTGCAGTTACTAACCCAGCAGAAACATACCATTAGATTACCAGCAGATCTTTATGTAACCGTCTCATTTCAACTGTGCATCAACCAGAATTCAAGGTTGAGTTACGTCTGTGCTACTGTTGAAGTACTGGATTTACAGCTGCCTTGTTAAAGCAATAAAACCTGATAAGATCACATTCTGCTCATTATGAAAAGGAATAATCAGCAACAAAATATATAATTCATGCAGATTTGGATTCTTCTTTAAATAAAGCCAATACATAAATTCATTGTATTAATGATCTATAACAATTATATTAATTGAAAAGCATCAATCTTACAGTTGATGACTGTTTTGTTCGCAAACAGCTTCTTTTCATACAGAGCAGATCAAGTAACTTTGGATTTTTAGACCCTTTGACGAATATAAGTTTCATAATGAGATACATAACAATCACTATACCATGGTCTGGGTGAATACTCAATTCTGATTGGCAACAAGGTGTACATTAAAAAAAGTAATGTAGGACACCAGTTAAAAAAAGTTCTGGTCAAATGGCCTGATTGTTCTAAATTATTGCGCTGCCTAAAATGCCAGTTGGTAAGCGTGGCAACAGAAAGTCAACATACCTCGCTAAGTGTTGTATGTTCACCCACTAATTGGGAACGTGAGCTGGGTTTAGACCGTTGTGAGATTTTTTTCACAGTTTAGGACGGTTCACGCCTCCGCGTCGTCCATTATTTTCTGATAATGGACACCTGGTCGGGCATTATTCCTTACTGGTCATCCATTTGTGAAAACAATGGTCACTAGCAATAGACTTTGGTCACTTTTCCATTAATGTTTGAAACCCTCTATTCACATTCCTGTGAAAGTGACTGAAAAAGTGCATGTATGATATTTGCAGCTGCTGCAATATTAGATTAGATTAGATTAGATTAAATTTTATTGTCATTACACCTGTACAGTACAAGGCAATGAAATGCAGTTTGGCATCTAACCAGAAGTACAATTTGTAGCAAGTGCAGAAATATATAAAGGGTATGTACAGAATATACAGAAGGGTGTTTATATATGCTTTATACAGATTAGTGCCATGAACATGTGTGCTAGTAACTACAGTATGAATATAAATATAATATACGGATTTGACTGAGAATGGAATGTACATATAATACAGGTGTATATACTACCTAGATGTAAATACTATATTTACAGAGAGGACAGTATGGTGATGTGTAGGGGCAGGGGGGTCAGTGGGGGGCAGAGTTCAGTAG
>JBBBVU010000013.1:19904494-19918294 GCA_037177055.1 Atherinosoma microstoma
GTGTGTGTGTGTGTGTGTGTGTGTGTGTGTGTGTGTGTGTGTGTGTGTGTGTGTGTGTGTGTGTGTGTGTTCATCTCTGGTGCAATAAAACAGGGCTAAACATGGGTTAAAGAGAAGGTCAAACATGCATGGACATGGTTAATGAAATTGATGTCATTCCAGCTTCATTAGATACTATTCCTTCAGGACACACTGAGCTGCCTTTGTTAGCATTACACATTCTAACATCTTCACCCCTGGTTGGTGTCCATATTTATGGGGTGAACAAAGCATAACAAAGATTTATTTAAGCGAACATGATATTTATGTCACTACTTACTCATCTTTTCCCCATTATTTATTCCACCCAGCTCCTCTGTTTTTCTGTGTTCCCTGCTCCCATTTAATTTCTTCTCCCTCTTCTCCTTCATCACCTCTGTGCCATCTATCATCCATCTCATCTGTCTCAGCACACCTCCCTATATTCATTTGGCACATATCCCTCCCTTCCTCTCATCTCTCCATACAACTCTGCCTCTGTCTTTCCCTTCTTCCGGCATGTTGAGCCAGTGAAGGTCATTTTAGTGTTAGGGACACAGAGGGGGAGGAGATGATGCAGCTACATGCAACTGCTGCTCGGGATAGCTGCAGGACAACGGATGGATAGATGGATGATAAGAGGACGAAAGTAAAAAGAGAGAAACGGGAAAGTCTGACAGAATTCCCTTTGATCCTTGTCTGCATCTGGATGAGGACACATTGTACTGGCAAGTCTGGCAGTACATACAGCTACCGTAACATTTTGATAGAGGCTCATCACCATTGTTTCTCTTTCAAATCATTTTGGTGTTGAGTACAGTACTATTGTTTGCTTTTTAAATTAAATGTTGGTAAATTAAAAAAAAAAATTCTTTTAACCCCAAAAGGACTGTTTGCTGAACCCTCCCTCAACCAGAGATCATAGCTCTACAGATTCCAGATGCGTAAAGAATGAATTACACCATGTATGACTGTATTTGCATGGTCTCGTGCATCTGTTGCAAATGTTAATGTTGTTGCCGTGCCTGACAGGCTACAGTGGAAATGTTGTTTCAAGGCCACAAAACTGCTAACTATAATGTTTTGTTGTGTTACAGTAGCAGACGTAACTCTCAAGACAGATACAAGAGAAACACTTGACCCTTTCTGTGTGGGAAGCAGGATGCGTTTACAGTACCATACAAAAGCTTGGACACACTCTGCCATTAAATCTAATGGGAAAGTGTGTCCAACTGTATGTTAAAGTTAAATGAAATATAAGCACCTTTATTATCTTTTTATTGTAAAATCTAAGTCTCATAGTTAGAAATAATCAAACTGCTACCATGTATAATTCCACCCCTCTTTGTATTAATCACAAACTACTGAGTATGCTGACATGTAGTTTTAGATATAATGTTTAGCATTATATCCATTATATTTCACTGTATAAGACTGATCTATCGGTTCCTTATAATCGCTGTGATCAGTTATATACAATGTTAGAGCTTTTTTAACAGCTCTGTATCAAAGAAAAGACTCCCCATATATGCTACAAATAGTTTTTGTTTTCCCCAAAGCACATCTCAGGTTGTTCATAATCATCTAAACACAAATGGGAGACTCAAATGTACAAATGACTCAAAAGTAAAAGTCTTGAAATGTTGAATACATTTTTGAACTCCCAATAAAAATGTTATTGTTCTGATACAGTATGTCATCATCTCACATTTATGGGATACTGCAAACCTCAGAGTCATACACAGAGTCAAACACAATGCATACACATGAACTATAGTCAGGTAGAAGCCTAATCCCAGATTTTTACATTAACACTGTTTAACAGATGAAGAAAAGCTTAAGCTGCTGAGCTTGAACGCTTCTTTAAATGTCATGTTGAGGATCAAACCAAGTTTTTTATACTGATCACCAAATCAAATGTAATGATTTCTGTCCAGATATTAATATTTAAGTCTTTGTAAATAGTATAACCAAGAAATTACAGACATTTCACAGCTCTAGTTTTAAAGCAAATCAGCCTGACATAACTCTGTCTGAAAACTCTTGGGGTTTTTATGGACTAGCTATCTAGTTAAAGCTATTGGATCTTAGTAGTTTTAAAAGAGGACACCTTCTCAGTTGTCATTATTATAATTAGAAATACAAACTTTCACTGGTTTCACTTAGAAAACCTTGTTTTCCCTTATGTGAGATCAGAATGCTATTAAAATGATCATATATTTCTAAGGTTAATCTTTCCACATTATGAATATAAACATTAGAATGTAAAGCCTGACGGCATTATTCTAAATAACACCTGCTGTGTGTTGTGCCCTTTACAATTTGTCAGAGCATATTAAAATCACAATAACCCTTAGTGTCTTCTCTCTGGCCAGTTTTATTTGTAAAAATACGATGTCATTGAGTGGTCATGTTATGAGGAAGAGTTTTTGGATTCAAACTGAATTTAAAATAAACTGTAACCAATATGTCAAAGGAGCCCAACGAGCTGCTATAGGAAGTAAAATTAGGTGTTTCATTTGGCCCACATCATAGTCAGCTCTATGAATAAATTCCTATTTTCATATCACATTGACAAGCGCTTGTGGGGTGCATGCAAGAGAGGTGACAGCAGTATTGAACCAAGGACAAAAATGTCTACTCTGGAGGCAACAAACACACAAACAGACACTAAGATGAACAGCAAAAAGTGTAGATTTGCCAAAAATGTCAGTGCCATTGTTCATTCTCCTGACAAGCCTTTTGCCCACAGTGAAAACTTGAGAATAACTGCTGGTCTCAACCGTCTCTGTGTCTTTGCTAAAGAAAGGAAAACTTTCAATGCCTTAGTAAAAAGTAAAGTGAATGAGTAGCTGGACTCTTTCACTTCTGTTCAAACTGATGCACTGAATCATCATGAGTGGAGTCAGCTGATAATCTGAGGAATTAAATGACTACGAGTCATCTGCCCTTGTGGATGTACTGTAGCTCAACAGTGTGATACAGAGTGGTGGCACTCTGCAGGAAGATAAAATGTATAAGAGTAGGAGCATGTTTTTGCATGTTGGGTTTGGCTTACTGTTATACTATGAATGAATATTACTTAGCCACCCTCCATTCTCCTGTCTGTCAGGCAGACAGTGTGCCTCACCTGTTCAGATTCCCTCAGGGACAGAGACCAGGGCGACCCTGGCATTTACACTCTAATGAAAACAATCACAGGAAACATGGTAATCTGCTCAGCTGTGGTTGGCTAAAACAAATTGTGCTCTTTTAAAAAGGCCACATGCTCAAGTGAGTAATCACCTATGGCAACTGAATCCATTCACCTAAAACCATTATGGTTGTGTATTTGACCCATGCTCATAATGCATGAAGTGTGCAGACCAAGTTACACCATGCATATTAATGTTAATCTTCCATTACTTTTAAGGATCACAATAAAAATAGATAGATCATTAGATAAAAATGAAAAACCAGAGTTAAGCTTTTTGGACCTCTTTTTTTTTTTTTGCACAATATTCTGTGCTTGTAAAGTATGTTTCCACAACAACAAGCTTTGTCCACTCTGTTTGTTCTGTCACAAATAATATGGCTTACTTTTATTCTCAGAGAGGATGTTTTATTACAAATAAGCTTTTTTCTATCCAGAACAAGAGGTTTTCTGCAGTGCTTTGCTGTCTGGGGTGAACAGAACAGAATAACATATAATGTAACATTTAAAGATGTTCATCAGATTTAACAAGTCATCAGGCAGAACAGTGTATGGAAACAAAGAGCATTCTCTTGTAACTAGGAGAGGTTATGCTAACAGATCTAAAACTGGTATTGATGAAGATGTCAGTCTGTCTTGGAGTTATGAAAATGCTCAAAAGCACAAGGCTGAAATGTGTTATTGAAGGCTCTACAGAAAGAAATGACTGAGCAGAAGATGTGACTGCAGGAGGTTGGACCAAAGCCTTAACAAGGACACTTTAATAGTCTGAAACAAACAATTGTCAGTGTAATGATATCATTAGTTATAAAATAAGAGCTTGAATCTGACTTTTAGATGTCAGACTGATAAATAATCCCGATGTGAAGCTAAAGAAGAAATACAACTGTGACTTACACTTTGATCTGTGCTCAAATTAGATAAAACAACATAAACATCTTCTAATTTGCAACCAGTTTGAGAGCTCGGACCTCGAGGTCTAAGGCTACTGTTGTCAGGATTCAGGATTGAGGGTAAGTGCCCCAAGTGAAGGATTTTAAACATGCATCTTTTACATTAGGGTAAAACAGAGCATACCATAGACATATGGTCTATGTCTATGCATGACTGAACCAGATAGTTGCAGTAAAGAGGGAATTCACTCAGATAGCTGGGCTGTTTAATTAACCAGTTAGTCAGCCAAGGTGGTTTGGGCATCTGATAAAAAAAAAGGTTTTCTGCATTGAGGTTTTATTTTTCATCAAATTATCTATCTCATCAGGCCCGGGGAATGTTTTGTCATCTCCCAGGAGAAAATGGAGGGTTTGATCAATGAAACATTTAATCTAACTTTTGTTTTTTAATATCTTGGTATGTAGACTTGGTCATGACGACTTACTGAATTCAAACCTAGCATCAGAATGAGGAAGAAAGACGATTTAAGTTACTTTGAATGTGGCATGGTTGTTGGTGCCAGACAAGCTGGCCTGAGTATTTCAGAAACTGCTGATCTCCTGGGATTTTCATGCATAACTGTCTCTGGGGTTTACAGATAATGGTCTGAAAAAGAGAAAATATCCAGTGAGCAGCATCTCTGAACACTGCATGTCAAACCTTGCACCAGAAGACCACACAGGTTTCCACTTGTGTCAGCTAAGAACAGGAAACTGAGGCTACAATTCACACAGGTTTACTAAAATTGGACAACAGAATATTGGAAAAATGTTGCATGGTCTGATGACTCTCTATTTCACCTACCACATTCAGATGGTAGGGTCAGAATTTGGCATAAACTGCATAAAAGTGTGGAACCACCCTGCCTTGTAACAACATTATAGGCTACCGGTGGTGTAATGATGTGGGGGATATTTTCTTGAAACATTTTCAGCCCCTTAGTACCAGCTGAACATGGTGCCACAACCTGAGTACTGTTCTGATCATGTCCATCCCTTTATGACCACAGTATACCCATCTTCTGATGACAATTTCCAGGATGATAATGTCACAAAGCTCAAATAACATCAAACTTGTTTCTTGAACATGACAGTGAATTCACTGCACCCCAATGACCTCCACAGTCACCAGATCTCAATCCAATCGAGCACCTGTAGGATGTTGTAGAACGGGAGATTCTCATCATGGACGTGCAGCCCACAGATCTGCTACAAATATGTGATGCTTTCCAGTCAATATGGAACAAAATCTCTGAGGAATGTTCCCAACACCTTGATGAATCTATGACAACAAGAATTATGGAAATTCTGATGGCAAAAAAGCAGCACTAGTAAGATGTGCCCTGTGGCTGGTGATTGTACGTAAGATTTATATCTGTTGTACTTTTTGACGTATTTAATTTCATTATGACTAATTTACATTTACTTTTCACTCATATTTTCTAGAGAGTTAAGCAGAAGCGTTTTGCTTGAGGTTGTAGCAAACTGACATGTCAGAGCTTACATTGTAACAGTGTGATTGACTGCTGCAGCTTATTATCTATGCTAAACACATAGGGACGATTTATCTCCCTCACAAGACGATATGACAATGTCAAATGAGTGCTTTCTGTTTATAACTGATTGCTTTTCCCATTTTGATGGGAATTACCTGGATCCACTTTTCTTTTTTTCTTTTAAAAAAGCTTCCTGAATTGTATCTGGTAACCACAAAGTGCATAGATGGCATTTACACTCACTGCAGTTACTGAACAGATGAATTGAAATAAAAAAATTTGTAGTACAACATTTCCCCTATGGCCTTATATGCGAAGGCACAATTACAACAAAATGTCAAGTTTCCAGTTTTATTTATGTTATGTGACTCCAATGTAATGTTTTCTTTGGTAGTCATTTTAGGCTCCTTGAAAAATGTTTAGATGCCACCTCAATTACACCAATACAAATGCAGCATTGCTGCATGTCACACCTCGCATGACTCCACCCTTGCAAGATAAAAGATGCTTTAATAACAAAAGAAAACAAAACTGTTTGTTCTGTATGTGTGCCTTTCAATTTGGTGAAGAGAGCAAGTCATATCAAAATAAGGACATGGGTTTATTTCTGTCCTGATTCTTTTTGGGAGGGTGACTTCTTGCCAGAAGCAGAAGTGAAGTGAAAGAAGAAAGAAATATGTCTGCTAGAGAGCCACAACCTCATGCTGCGTGTGTGTGTGCATGTGCATATGTGTGAGACAGATTGTATTTAGTCATGCTGTGGGGCAGGACAAGGATACAAAAAACAGAAACAACAGTAAGTGACAGGGAGGACGGAGGGCAAAAAAAAAAAAAGGATTAGTCATTATCAAGTGAAGAGGTGTGTCACACACATACGCACACATAAACAACAGTTCCATGTCACGTCAGAGGACACCGAGCTCACTCGTTTCCTGGGTATTTGGGCAACCTCCATCCAAGTCTTCACAATGAATCTTTTTTTAATTTCATTTTACGTTAAAAACAACACATTATGAACACAAGCAGGGGGCATCATGGCTGAGGATTTTTACCATTTAACTGCAGTGTAACAATGACTGTTTAAAAACATGGATTCTAAAAGCCAGTGTTTCAAAAGGCAAATAATAATAAAAGTAAAAAGCATCAAATCCCTTCACCTTGGAAGGTTGGACTTGTTTGACCTATTTTTCAGCATTTAGCAACACCTTATTAAATGTATATGTTGATTTACTCAAGTCAAAGCCTCTTATGATCTGTGTGTTTTAACTTAAGCTAAATATAAAAGTCCTTCCCTTTTCTTCTGTTTTATGTATCCCTCTGTTGAGTCGGACTCCAGTCCTCACACAGCTTAGCTAACACTCTATTAAACTGTGTTATAAACAGTGACATGTTAGACCGCTCTGTATATTGCCCACTTTTTGCTTCGTGAGGCTTAAGCATCACAATTAAATTGATGTTAGCCATGGAATAGCTGCAATTTTTGCCGTGAAATATCCAATACCAGGTCAAATTTAGACTGCTATCGACAATGCTGATCTGATACCGACACCGTGTACAAATACTTAATGTATTAGGAAAATAAAAATGAAATTATAGCTTCATAACTGTGCTACACGTCACCAACAGCTCTTTCTTGCACAGAGACAAATGTGGAGTCCTCTCAGAGTCCTTTGGTGCTGCAGGCTCCGAGCGTGACGTCTTTCTCATTTAAGCTGCACCTGTCTCTTTCCTCTACTCCTCACCTCATCATTTTCTGTGTTATTATTTATTCTCAGATGATTAATGATGTTTGTGGTGTTGCTACAGTACCTCACTGTCTTCTCACACACATCAGATATTGAACAGTTGCTGTTTGGGGAGCTGAAAAAGCTCAACACATGATTGCATCAGTGGGCAGCCATTGTTGTCAACTGTCTCAACTGAACTGAGTGAGCAGCACGTTGCTTCAATGCTTGGGCTGTGTCATATTTTGCATCTGATTTTGGCAGATGAAAGAAAAAAGTCATTCCTACCAACTACAGATCATTTAGAGTGGATCCTAATAGTATAAGTAATTTCCCTTGGGTTCCTGTTAATGATGCATTTACCCAAATTACTAAAATATTGATGTCTCTTTTATTTGAAAATCAATTCTAGAAGATAAATATCTGGTATTGACGGTAATGATATTTCATTATTGATCCGCACACCGCTGGAGGACATCTGAAAACCAGGCCATGTTTTAACGTTTCTTTTTTAAGTATAAACTAATGGAAAAGCAGGGATACAGATGATTTGAATTTTACTTGCCTTTAATTGGCTTACCCTAATTTTAACACCATGACTCTTGCATAAACTCTACTCCCAGTCAGATGCAGATAATGGTGGATAAAGCCTTGAAAAAAACAAAAACACTTGCTTCACACTTCTGAATGAGAAGTGTGTGGAGTGTAGCTACACATTGCAGCACAGCAGGCACGCAGCAGATGAGAGACGTGAGAGAGGATAGGTGATGGGAGGATTATTTACTCGAGCTAATGACAACTCTTCTCATTATTGGAGCAATAAATGCTTCTCAACAGGTGTTATTCCTCATAGACAGAAGCCTCTTTGTTTAGGGATTTTCTAATATTTTAAATAAACACGGAATTTTCCTCAGTTTCATGATATTTACCAGGGATATTTTTAACCCCAGTGGAGCAACATACCTACCTGTTAGTGTCACTGTATATGTTTCTGTTCTAGCAATAGGAGTAATAAAAGCCCCATCACCTCTCTGAACATCTCTAGTAACATGGAGGATGTGTTTCTGTGTTTGTTGCCCATGAAAATCTGTGACCACCTTGACTCTCTCGTGTGTGTGTATAGCCTACAGGGCAGACATCTTTGTCCTCAGTTCAATAGTTCTGTCACTTGCCCATGAATTATGGAAGTGTTTGGAAGTGACAAAGCACAGCTTAAAGCCTAGAGACACTTTTATTGAGTTGTGAGATGTGATGGATGTGTACCAGTGTGTTTGCCGTTCTGTGTGTACGAATATCTTCACTGTGGTTCTGATGAAAAGACACAGATCTCCCTCCTCATCTCCACTTTTCCTCCCATCTCAGTTGCGCTTCCACCACATGCTCTCTTGTTTTTTACCTTTTTTCCCCAGCAGCTGCCACAACAAAACAAACTGCAGATCGAGGGATTGAAGGTTTAAGGTTTCCACTCTGAGCTGTGAGCAGAAGCAATTATCCTAGTTAGACTGAATCCAGTCATTGTTATATTTATTCTAGTCATTATTTAGGATTATAAAAATTCAAACTCTGTACTGTCTGTACTTGGTATAATTTTACTTTCTTTTTTTGCCATGAAGATACTCATATTTCAAACACATCTGTAAAGAGCATATCTGGGTCCTGTTGCTTGCTCAAGTCCATGTGACTCAAATACTAAATAAATAGGTCATGCCACATAAGGTAAGCTGTAGCTGTCACTTTTGGAGGCTATTTTTTAAAAATCTTTTCTAAGGCAAAACTGTGCCACATCAGGTTACTATAGCAACACAGGTAGTTGAAATCCAAAGAAAAAAAAAGCCTCTAAACATTGATAATGTGATGTGAAAACAAAGAATTAACTTGGCTACTATCAAGGAGCTGAATTACATTTGCCTGAGAGGACACATCATTTTCTGAATATGATTAACATGAGAAATTTGCCTGTTCAATGGTTTTAGTGGATGGGGAATTTTTAATTAGAAAAAAACTTGGCACAAAAAGTGAAGAAATCAAGTAAATCCAATCCAATAAACAACATCAAACAAGAGTCAATAGTCAGAGAGGATTTGGCAAATTTTTCATTGGTGCAACCCAAATACTTTGCTCATACCAAAAATGCATTGACCTTACAAAATGTGACACCATTTAAAAGAGAAATAAATGGTGTAAGATTTATTGCCAAGAAGCATGTTATACAACAATGAAATTAGTCATCATATACAAATTATCTTTCTTTATGTGCTACTTAACAGGATTATTTTACAAAAACTAAATAAGACCATGTTTATATTGAACGAGGGTTGAAGAATAAAAGGAAAAACACAAACTCATTACCCTTACAGTAAAGGGATCTGCTGGCTTTTCCTGAATAGATGTACTTGTCCCCTTAATTTTGAATAATCGCCTCACTAAGACAGTGGTTGGGCGGGCCCCCCTGGAGGATGTGCGGCAACATGACAGGGGAGAGCGAATGGGATTGAGGAAATTTAGCAGAGAAAATAATGTTTTGACAGCTCAGGCTCTTGGAAACATTCTGGTCCACACTCCAGACCACTTGGTCACAATAATGCACCAATTCATTTTTTGCCGACCACCAAAAGATGTCAAGAAGAAAAAGGACTTTGGAATAATGGTGCATTAGATTTGACTTGGTCGGTTGTTGGATCTGGGAGCTAGAAGCCATCTTTAATGGCTGAAGTCGGAGCTAGTGAGTCTACCTTGACTTTCTGAGTCAGCTATCCAATTCGAGCCTCGGCTGAGGAGAGGTTCAAACAGTGGCCTTCTTGCTGTGAGGCAACGGTGCAGAGTTTGCATGTTCTCCCCGTGTACATGTGTGTTCTCTTCGGTTACTCCGGCTTCCTCCCACAGTCCAAACACATGCATGATAGGTTAATTGGTCACTCTAAATTCTCCATAGGATTGAGTGTGAGTAGTTGTTTGTCTCTCTGTGTACTATATGAGGGTGACTCCCCATACTGTAATTTTAACCCCATAACCATGGCATGTTTATTTAACAATGTAAAATGATACACCCGAAGCTTAAAATGCGTATAAATGGCATGTAAAAAGTCTCTAAAAAAGAATGCAGTTCATACACATTGTTGCCATGAGATCATTTTGGATGGCTTTTATATATTTCTCAAACTTTTTTTTATCACACTGTGATAAAATTTGCAATGTGATTTTGCATAAATGCTAGAACCACCCAGAAGTGAAGCTTTTCTCCAGCAGGAGTTTGAGAAGAAGTGGGAAAGCACGTCTTAACTTTTTGCCTCTTGTGAAAAGTTTAGAACAAAAACATAACTACAACACAAAAAGAGCCAGCAGCTCTAATAAGCATCACACACTTGCATGCAAACACACACAAGCATACGCACTTTCAGAAATGCACAAACATGCACACACAGTCTCAGGCATTAACCGAGCATGTTCCCTATAATGCCCTGAAGTTATCTTAAAGTGGCATCCTGGAGCTGGAGGGTTGGAGGCAGCGTGACTTGTGGAACAGATTTACAGCGTTGATGGAGTTTTCTACACACCACACTCACACACAGACAGCAGATACACACAAAAGTGAAATTGCAAATGCTAATGAGATTTTCTCATTTATGTAACTTTTCTCTTTTTTTGGGGGGGAAATTTTGTTTCCACCTGCAATGACTGCATAGTCAAGTCAAATGATTCACTTGTCATCTTTAATGTTGTTTATGCCATTTGAATGTTTATTCTGCATGTTTATATTTAGCTGACAACAATAACAGTTGAATGGGGATAAAATCCACAGATCCTCAACAGAAATCAAGCCTGTGTCACTGAGATGCCAAGGATGTGTACCGTAAATCAGTTTGCTCTTTCTATTTCATTTTTTCAGGGGTATTGTGTTTTCAAGGCCCGGTTGCCCGAATACCGCAGCTAGGAATAATGGAATAGGACTCCGGTTCTGACCTGTGAGGTCAGAGTCCAGTACAAGAGGAGTGAAAAAGCTGGAATGTCCTTAGCTCACTGTCCTCTTTATAGCTCTGTAACTTTCTAGAAGCATCCATAAAATCCACTCAGGTAAAACCTGAGGCTGGCACAACAATAGCCTCATGAGACGAAGCAGTAAATGGAATTGAAAAGTAGAGAGGAGAAATGTATGAACCTTTCTCTGCTGAAGTGGAAAACACTGACCTGGGTCTAAATCATTGACGAAAAGTGAAGGGAAAGAATTTAAAGAGATACTCCCTCCTGAATTCCAACTTGTTTATATAGTAATCTGAGCAACTCACAAACTTACTGTAGACGGTCATAGAAAAGAGTTCTTTTACTTGTAATTCCCTCGGCACTTTTGTTAACCTTGCCCTCTAAATTATTTTCATTTGTACCTTTTTTTTTACCAATTAGATATCAAATCATGTTTATTTCCAGCGGTTCCTTTGACTTTAAAATGCAAAACAGAGATTCTTTCATCGGGAAAAAATGTAAGAAAATAAATAAATACATAAACTTATTCTTCTGTAAAAAAATGTTGAGTATAGTGATTATAGTGAAAAGACTTTCAGGACTTTCATAGCTATAAAAGTGATATTTTTCAATGTTTACTGACTGACATTGTGACAGGCTATATCGTAACAAAAAGTCAATAACTTTTGAAAATTAATCTGAACCTTAATAGTGTGCCTTGATTGTGCCTGACCAAAATACCAAAGAAAGTGACATTTAATGGTGAGTGAAAACAAATATGAAGATCTTTTGGATCAAAGCTGTTCATGTTACACCACTGCTTCCGCTCCCTCCCTTCTTATACTTTTGCTTTATTAATTGTTGAACTTAACATCTCTGTATGTAATTCTTTTTCATGTATATGGACAAGTTTAGAAAAAAAAAAGTTTGTCCAAGACAATGAATTAATTATGTATAGCTCTGAGACTGTCTTGATATTTCTTTTAAGCATCAACTGCAAGAACCAAGTGGTAAAACGTACAAGCTAAGTACGATGTAATACTGCCGACATTGTGGTATTCCCACTGATATTCATTTCCCTTAATTAGGCCGACTCTCTGTGTGTCCACAAGGATTTGACATCATTTCTAATTTGTTGCACAGTGAAGTCTGATTAATTCACAATTACTGTGAGAAAAAAGAAGAAGAAGAAGAGGGCACAGGGGGCAGTGAGAATGAGGGGTTGTATAGAAAAGTTAAACAAAAGTGAAGAGTGACAGAGCATTTCCCTGAATGCAGAGAAAGCCTCAAACAATATTGGTTTCACACGGCTGATAATGATCTTTTTCAAGGACAGAAAGTGATATGGTGTGAAACCATCTTTGGAAGAGCTTCAATGCCAAAATGAAATCTTGTTTAGTATTAATGCAACTCCAGATAAATCTTATTCTTACATACTTTTGTAAAATCCAATTTATCTTTTAGATTTAGAGTCTGTCTAAGCACAGGACGTCATGTCAGAGCTAAAGCACAATGACAGAATATTGGGGGGGAGAGGATATCTACATTTTGAATCGAAATGATGAAAAGGAGAAAATAACAGTGAAATTAAACATGGACCGGGCTTTTGTAGAGATGATTTATTGAGTCACTCCATCTTAAGAGAGAACACAGCTTTGCAAGGCTGTGAGGAACAGGGAAAAAAAAACTAGACATTCAGACACAGAGCTTAGAACTGAATGATGAGAATAGATAATATGTAAGAAAGTTCATCCTCTTAGCAATGACACTGGCAGCTCTGCATTCTCTCTGATAGAGGCTGACCTTTGCAGTGCACATCTTATCCCTTACATTACAATCAGACTTAGCCCTACTTGACTGTCTGGATTTGGAACAGGGTAAGGTACAAACTTATTGCTAATACATGAATGTTTTAGTGATGTATCATTAGCAGCAACGGTTGTGCAGCAGTTGGCACCATCGTTTCACAGCAAGAAGGTCTTTGATTTGAATCTGCTTGTTGGCTGAGTCCTTCCTGTCTGACGTTTGCATGTTCTCCCTGCGCCTACGTGTCAAGAGACATGGGTGGTAGGTTATTATAAGCCAGAGATAGGTGTGAGTGTGCAAGGCTGTCTGTCTCTTTATGTTAACCCTGTGTGCCTTGCCTCTCACCCAGTGTCAGCTGGGACAGGCTCCAGCCCTCAGGGATACTCTGGGATAAGCTGATACTGCTAATGGAGAGTGACAGAATAATGGGTGTGCAGAGGTAATAATCTAGGTGAAAATTTGACACAAACAACCTTTTTGAACAATGCAATAGGAGAGTACATTTTTCTACTACTGCTGCTCAGCATGTTTCACTACCTTTCTTGTGCGTAGTGACAAATGGTTTTTGTATTACAACTTGGATAGACAGTGTGGGGTATTCAATTTCAATTCATCTTTATTTGTATAGCGCCAATTCACGACAATGTCATCTCAGGGCGCTTAACAGACAATCA
>JBBBVU010000013.1:19930233-19944510 GCA_037177055.1 Atherinosoma microstoma
ACACACACACACACACACACACACACACACACACACACACACACACACACACACACACACACACATACACACATACACACATACACACATACACAGGGGTTACTATGTGGTTCTCACATCAAACAGGGGTCAGCAGAGGAGAAAAATCAAAGAGCAACAAGGAGGAGCAAAACCGAACATACAACACAATGTTGAAGATCGTAATGTAACCTGGCCGACTGAGTTGTTAATGAAATCCTTTTGATGGGAGGTTTATGAGTTTTACAGAACAAGCACTGCTGCATTATTGTTATGTTCTGCTCGCTTTTTTGTTTTATGTATTTGTTTTGTTTGCACTCTATTCACTTTTGTTTGTATGGTAGGCTCTGACTATGTGTTTATGTATTTTCCCACGAGTGCAATCATTTGCTGCTCATCCATGTACTTCAGTGCAGGAGATTCTCCACTGGAGATCAGTTCTCCCAACATAAAATACTGCAGAGTGGTGTTAAATCCAAGTGAGGTGTGAAAGTGAACACAATATATACTCAATTAAAAGAATGTGTATTTTCATTGAAAATAAACAAAACATGAAACATGGCAGCCTACTGCTCTCCAGTACATGTAGAGATGCAGAGCCAAATTTCCCATTTGGGATTAATGAAGTGAAAGTTATTATCATTTTATAATTATGATTCTATTTTTATTTAAAGAAAAAAAATCCCAAAGAGAAGTACTGATTCAAATTAAAAGATGAAAAAAGAAGTATACCCCATCAGATGGTTCTTACAGCTGATCTCCACATCATAACTACATTTTCAACATATGAAAACTTTCTCATATTAAATATAACAAAGAAAAATTGCATGAACTTAAATAGTGATGCAACACATTTGCACATTATTCCTACAGCTGACAATTTTAAACAGATCACTTACATAAAGCTACAGACGTGGAATAATCTTCAGCTCTTCAACGCAGCGTTCTGGTCCATGTTCATCTATGCCAGCTGTTACTGACTCTTCCTGTCACAATCATTACAACCAAGTCTCTCTCTTGTCTTTTAAGTTATGTTGTTATATCCATTTAACCTGATACCTGTCTTGATACAGGAAAAATGCACAAGGATGAGAAAAATAAAAAAATAATCTGTAATTTCCACCTTGTACTAAAACTACAAAGAGCTTCTTGTTTACAAAAAATGGAAGAAGTAGAAAGTCGATTTTTGATAAAAGTAAAAAAATTCAGAAAAATAAGAATTCAAGAACAGATACCTAAAAATTCTATTTAAGTAAAGTGACAAAGTATTTCTACTTAGTTTCTTCTCAGCTCTGTGTTCAGGACGAGCACATCGAGAAAGTATAAAGCAACACACAGGTCAGCAGAAAAGAGTGTGAAGAACTCACTCTTATCAGTACAGACACGCGCACACACACACACACACACACATACACACAATCACTTTGAAATTCTCTGGAGGTTTTACGGTGTTGCTCGCTGGGTAATCTTCTCAAGAAGTTTGATGTCAATTTTGAGGAGTTTTGTGTCCTCACATGCAGCTTTACAGATCAACTCTTCCACAGACTACCAAATGTTTGAATCATGCTCTGTTGGTCTGAAGGAGATTCCAGACTATTGAGGGAAGGGGAAAAAAATTCCTGTTGTCATCTTCATATTTGTCTGATTCTTAAACTGTTCTTAAACATTCTGTATTTCCGAGATAGATATTGTCTCTAATATAGCTTTAATGCTTTAGAGACCTAATGAGCTCATTGGCCTAACAGTTGGGCAGACACAGACAGATCCTGAGCAGCAGGTGTGCACAGACACAACAGATGTTGTGTGAGAGACAGGGTCGACATGGGATGCAACAGTCATGCCCTTCAGGCTCCTGCTGTTCACATACAGACCCTTTTTGGTGATACGGCTTCATGCATAAGCATGACCATCCAGCTCCATGCAGAGAAAGTCACAGAGCAGTCAGATAAGACAAGAGGACAGACAGAATGTGCTTTCAGTGGCTCCACAGCTCCCCTGTGTGGTCAGTTGAGGTGGCACACACTGCAGGTGGCCCACCTGTGGGGTAGCAGTGTGAGACGGTAGCTGGGTCTGTTCATTGTCTGTATCACCAGATCTAATCTGATTGTTACAAAATCTCATGATCAGAAATGATGGAGCGTAATGGTTAATCATTTTGTGTATGAATTAAATAATCACCGAGTGGGCCGAGCCAAGACTAAACATTTATTCATAGAGAAACTACTCCTAATAACACTGTCTTATAGTCTTGTCAGTACATGAATAGAAACAATGTTCATCTCCAGATGTAGAATAAGATAAAGTGAAAGCAAGCAGTCCAGTACCTGTCAGACAAAAGCTATTCTAGTTTTCTTTCCATCCTTCCCATTTGATTCTGCTCCACTGCTCGCTTGCATGTCTCAGATTCATTACAAGCTGCGTCCTCCCATAGTTCATATTATTAAGTCTTTTCTTCCCCAACACATTATCTTATCGTCGTGTCATTTGCTCTCTGTGTAAATCCCTTTGTAACGAATCTGCTCTTCAAAGATGAGTTTTAAATAAATCTGGAGGGGACAAAGCAGAGCACACAGAGCGGTGAACAAAGCTTCTTTTTTTTTACCTTCAAGTTTCAAAAGGAGACTGCAACATCTTGTTTCATATTCACACATTTTTCTGCGGATACATTGTTCAACCAATCTGTTGAATGGTAAATGTTTGTCCTCCTTATTCCAAGTGAAACGCATATTTTCTGGTCTGCCTGAAAAGTTAAATAGATCAAGTAATTTGGTAAAAAGAAATCCCCAAAAGAAATTCATCTAATATAAACTAGCTAAAACTGAAGTCCCATGTTTCATCCTGAATATGGAGATAAAAAGATCCTGAAATGAACAGACAGACTTTATTTGCTTGCTGAGACTCAGTCTTAGCAAAGTATCCCTCTGCTCTGACTGTGTTAACTCTGGATTTTCCTTGTTGAGGAGCTCAAGTGTTCTTCACAACAGCTTTCTAATTCAGCTTCCAAACAAATGTAAAAACATGTTAATATATTCTACGTATTATATGTGCAATGTGAAGGACTGATAGTTTAAATCACTGAAAATAAAAGAAACAACTAAGATATGTTTAAAAATCTGAAATAGCATTACAAATATGAAGTCAAGGTCTGTGTGTTGTGTCAGAGACATCTTTTGAATTAAAGATGCTAAGCAGAAAATGTCAGCCTTTATCTTCCTCTCGCATCACCTTGTAGCTCAAGATGATCAATTTGGCATTTAGCTGCCTTGATCAATAAACATATTGAGTCAATTGATAAGATTTTATTGATTTATTATTTTTGAAGTCAGACAGAACATCGATTTCCCCACACATTTCTCATGATACCTGGATCCTTAAACTAGATTCAGATCCGCATCCAAAGCTAATCATTTATAAATTGGGTCACGCCTCACATATTCTAAATTTTTTATACAAATCTGTCCAGAACTAATTGAGTAACCTTGCTGACAAATTGATGAACAAACAGGCCATGTTACCTAAATGACCTCCAAGGTCAGAGTAAATTTGTGCAGAAATGAAGAAAGTTGCTTCGGTATTTCAGGATTATCTAACGGAACAAGCCACTGATATGTTTGCCACATTGCAACTTTAACCCTTGAGAACACTGGCTTTGAGAAGCTTCTCTGACTCATTCAACATAACAAATAAATGTATACATGTTTATTAAATATATGTTTGATTTGCTCAATGGTTACACCATTAACCAGTGTTTTCTTTCAGTGGTTTTATAAGGCTGGAAATACCTCTGAAATAGCATCCAGACCCCAATGGGACAGAGCTAAATTCCATTGAAACATAACAACCCAGTAATGTCAGGACTTTGAAACTAAGTCTTTGAGATCCAGATAGAGGTGAACCTAAGATGTGTGTGAGAAGGTTAATTAATGTACTTAAAGTCATTCATTCAAAAAACCTCAGGGAGGGTGGCCTTATAAAGGTCATCGTTGATCATGTGTTATAAATACATGAGGCTGAGCCAGCTGTCGCTCAGTTAGAACATACCAAGTGTTCATTATCACGAACCTTCAACCTCATTGAAATTTGATATGAGGACTTAGGAAACACACAAATGCAACACTTACCTCCAAGGTCACAGATGACCTTAAAACGTGAAAGATCAAAGGCTCTGATCACGTCTTTCCCACAGATGTTCCAAATAGAGTTCATCAACTGCATGAATTTGACCATTTCCTCATCAGACCTACACAAACACACAGAGAAAATAACTTTGTTTAATTTCTGCCTCTTTCAGTTATGTCTTACTACACTGAAGCTAAAGCCTCAACAATTTCTTTTGTAAGCCGTCACCTAAGGGGGCAACGTGTTAAAAGACACACACACACACACACACACACATACATCCACACTTTGCCCATATACAAAGTTTCTCCCCACGGCGACACCGTGGTTTATTTGTGTGTGACAGACAGGGTGTGGCAGAACAGAAGAGCCTGTGGTGACTACTGCTGCTCTGAGGAATCTCCACCTCATCAAGCAGCATCACCAAGGGGGCAACACACATCCAAACACACACATCCTCCTTCCTGTAGCAGCATTTCTGTTGTCCAAACTTTACTGTAGCAAAGTGCTCAGTCATCTGAAACTCAAGCCAACTTCAGATGACACAAAGACATCCAGAGGAACTTTGAAAGTGACTCATTGCTGGCCTTGGACTCTGACAGCATTGGATTTGAAAAGCTAAAATGGCTGTGAGGCCAAACACAAGACTGTCGACTTTAATGTGAGGCACTCTGGGCATGAGATATTGAATGCTCTTTAAGCAACATCTTGAGTCTTTTTTTTTCTCAGTGTTGGATTACATTTACTAGCACTCTATCTTAACTTGTGTGTAGTTCTACTGGGGTAAAAGGGCTTAGCCTGGTCATCCCAGCCCCTAATATACATCATTAAAACTTGTTAATGATCTGTCTGTCTATCTACACAGATGTCATACTCCCACAGCTTCCCTACAGGGATGTGTCATATTAGCACTGAGTTATGGTTAAATACTGGCATGTTACTTTGGCTTCGCTGTCTTATCAGCAACAAAAATAGAAAGGAGAGATGAAACATGTTTGAATAGTGATGACTGAATCTTTGAAAGGCATCATGTCTTCAGAATGACAGCACGTTGATAACTGGATTATTCATAAATGCTCAAGAACATTGAATTTTTAACAAATTGTCATATTTGTTGTATGAAAGGCAACCCAACACCGATGTCTCATGGAAATATGTCCTGCTTTTATACCAGGCACGATGCAAACTTTTTTATTTATTTCTTGCTATAATCTATAGATATCATCATGCAAATATACTGGTGATGGACATTAGTAAACAGCAATAAGAAGATTGGTGTTTCACAATAGGATTAAATATGAGTGGAAATGTCGGCACACATACGTTTGAATTTTAAAACAGCTGTAATTAGCATAGTAACAAGAACAGATGTGTTTCAGTCCTTGCGTTTCCACAGCATGGATGTACACTAGTGTCCCAGAAAGCAAAAAGAAAACAAAGAAAACAGATGGCTTTGTTTTCTGAAAGATATATAGATATGAACACTGGTGACACAGCCTCAGGAAGTTACTTCAGCAGTCAAACTGCACATCTTTATTCATACTGCCAGATGAAAAGCTTGTAAGAATCCAAGTGTAAACTGTTTTTGTATATAGTAGATACAGTAGATATGTAAAGGGTTGTATCAAAACTATTATGTATTACTAAGTGAATTTTTACGTGATTTATTTACGAATGTTTTACTATAAAATCTAAACATATTCTTCAGCTCTGCCAGATTAGTAAAAAAATAAAATAAGTGTTTTATCGCAGGTGTGTCTTGATGTGAGATCCACACATTCTGGCAGATTTCTCTCCAAATCTTTTCTGTTTTCTCTGGATTTACAATTCGAGCTGAAGAAGGGACTTGGTCGTAAATTATTCAGGTGCAGTACATGACTGGTTAAATGGTGATGAGTAAACAGGGGTATGAGTCATCCAGCCAGCTTTGAATCATCCTGCCCCTGCTGCAGCACTCCAACAACGCAGTGAATGACTTCGGCGGCTAATTGTTTCCTCTTGTTAATTTACCCACACTATTCACAGGGGAAATCAGGAGGCACCTACAACGGCTTCTCAGCATTAAATCAGTTCTGCAAAGGTGCTGAAATCAATCTTGTGGGGTTCATACCCACAAGTATATTATAATTTGTGAACACAATTCATAGTTGGAATTTTCCCATTTTGCAACCATCTTACAACATAAGGTCGTTTCTATTGAAGGATCAGGTGTTTTGGTAAAGGATGCAAGACAAGAGAAGATTTTGATGCTGTAAGAAGTACAACGATTTAATGAAAAGCCCAAATAACCAGAAACAGAAAAAAAAAAGTTGTTTCAAATGGAGTAAACACAGCAACTCAAGGAGTAAACCAACCGGGAATTAGCTAAAAGACAAAGGCTAATGACTGGTAAATTCATACATGTTTATCTTCATAAACTTTTTTCACAAAATCATAACAGAAATCGGCATGCTAACTTCTCTTCCAGATCCCCGTCAATCAAAGAGCAGTGAGTTTGCAAATGCTTCCTCAGAAGTTGGAAATGAAGGGAAGACGTTTTAGCAAGTTATTCCTCCGTGTTTTGCTGTGGATGTATTTTTCTCCTTTGGGGTCTGGTAGTGTTTTAAAGCACAGGGCCTCAGGCAGGCTTATCCAAATCTTTTAGCAAACAAAGTGTGAATTTTCGAGCGTGATGACCCCTGAAAACTGCTGACCAGCAGATCAGTGATGCGTTAAAACTGCGGGCACTAGATACTATAAACACACCAGACCTCAAGGACAATGGCAGCTCCATTTCACTCTTTCCCGTTCTCCCTCTCTGCCACAAGCTTCCTCACATCACTGCCCATACCCTCTCTCCCTGTGTCCCTCCATCTCACATTTCGTGCCTTCTAATGAATCCCACCGGTCTTTTTTTTTCTCTTTTCTTTCTTTTTTTTTGTGGGAGGAAAGAGTGAAATGGTGACAGACAGGCTTTAGATGGAGAGACGGGGATGGAATGTAAATGAGGAAAAAAACATGTTACCTCTGTGTGTGTGTGTGCGATACTAAGACAGCCTCTTACCTGTAAAGAGCTTGAAACAGATCTTTTGAGTTGACTCCAAAAGCCTTTTCATACTGGTTTTTTCCTTCTCTGGAAAATATGCAGACGGCCACATAACAAATTGTTGAAATCATTAATAGAGAAGTGAATAGTTTGTATTTTTAATACACATTCCAGCAGGGATAAGGACATTTATATCAAGGTGTTTCTATTCTTCTGATATCATCTTTATATGCACTGTATATTAGTTTTTTTCATTGCTTGACCATAATAAATACACTCATGCTGTCTGAGAGCTGCTGGCTAGTTTCAACAGACTTAATGAAAGAAAATGTTCAGACATAAAAAGAAAACCAAAATCCTCATTGGAAACCAAGCCTGTGATTCTTAAAGCGAACCACTAATCTGTGAATACTCCACGCTCTCCTTTGCACTTTCACAAAACAACATCAGAGCTCTATATTCAAGACTCACCCTTAGCCAGATGAAGCTATAAACTCTAACTCAGTGCTCATGCCTCAACGTCAGCCCCCTGCTCCTCATCTGTTTGGCACAGTGTCATTGTTTTATAATCTACTCCGAACCAGTCTAGCAAATCAGTCCAAGAACACAGCTCTCCTCCAGCTGCATCAACTCATTCCCACTCACAACTGATCCCATACTGACATTTGAATGTCAAACCAACAAATTAAATAAAGGCTAGGGAGTCCTTTAGGCATCACATTGTGAAGTGACGGTAGCGCTAAATTTAACGCGCTATCCTGCATGCAGAAAAAATGACACAAGAGTGGATCGGTTGCTTTTACATTTTGCATTTTACATTAGATGTCCCTACTTTATGGAACTGCATCGTCTATACAATAAACCTTTAAATGACAAAAATAAGAAAACCTAAAACGAATGAAAAGATTTAGAAAGTCTGAGCCATCCGTGGCCTTCTAGGACAGCTTGATATAAATTTAAGTGACTAAATTGTACTGACCTGACTGCATCAGTGAGATAGTGCCAGCAGAGGTAGATGGTTCTGGAGCTGTACTGGATGGACTGGTAGAGGGACAAAGGACTGGAGCGAGTGAGAAAGACACTGGCCTGCTCTGTGTTGCTGTAAAACACTGAAACAGGCGGGGGAAGACCGGCGAATGAGTGCAGGTGTGAGTGCACAGCTTGACCTTTTAAGTGTGTTGGAGATCAGCAGACATAACAGATGTATAGCGGAGTTGTGTGTGTAAGTGAAGCAGTTGGCAGTAATGAATGTCAAACCTACAAAAGACATAAGTGCCTAATGCCAACCAAAGTAGTACATCATTAGGAGCACTGCTTTTTTTTTTCTAGCAAACTGAATTCTAGTTGTCACATATTTGTGCTGTCCGATCCTAGATGAAAATGGATACATTAAACTCATATTAGAATCACTATCATTTGCAATTAGTACTACAGCATGAACCCCCGGAGAAGTTGGTAATTACTGTATTATTTCCGAGACTGGGTTCTGACCTTGTCCATTTTCATGGTGTGTGCTGAGTAGCTGCAGGCCCGTGCAGGCAGCCAGCAGCCTCTGTGTACCATCCAGACTAGCACCCACTGCCTGACTGATCTCCTCTGCAGACAGAGGGCGCGCTGCACCCAACAACACATCAAACACTCCCAGTTCACAGGAGGTGAAAACCGTCTGGGTCACAGAATGGAGACGGAGTGGAAATAATTAGTAAGAAGCAGAAGATTGGAGAATACAAATAAATCTAATAAAGTTTCATCAGTAAAAATGGATGACTTTAATTTAAAAACAACCTTTTTTTTAATGATATTGCATTATTATGATCAAAAGCATTGTAGCAGATTTTTGTTCCTGTTTTGATAATCCTGAGGTCTGATCCTCACAGAGGCCAAGAGGTCCAGCAGGAGTCATGTGACGGAACAGTCAGTAAGAAAAACATGTGTTTTTGCTGGTTAAACAGTTTATAAACCATAAGGTAAAGAACTTTTTTGAACTGTCACATGATCTGTATTGACTCTTAATCTGAACCCAGCAAATGAAAAGTGCCCAAAAAATTCAACACAGTATAATTAATAAAAACATTCTGAAAAGACTATCAGTATGATTACTTGTAGCAAAAATATGTTACCTTAGAGATAAGGAAGCCTTCCATGTACTCCAGTATTTTTCTGGGATACAAGTCTGCAGCAGGTGCCCCCTCAGCGGACCCCATCTCCTGATGCTCGGCCATAGCTCGGACAGGACTGCCCCCCAGAAAGACTGAATGTTTCGTTCCTCCAAGCTCTTGTACCTGTGAAATGATCTCCCCTTTAAGCCTGCTTGGCCTTGGAGACGCTTCAGCAGATGTTTGTGTGAGTGGCAGTGACGATGGAACCAGACTAAAACTAAAGTGCCCACCCAGCAGCAGCAGTGAGAGTAGCAGTGGGCTAAGCTGATTACAGCCAGATAACCCAGATTAGAGCATGGGCTCAGTCTGGCAGACAAAGAAACAACTCTGTGGAAACACTGCTGCCTTGTTCATTATCACTCAACCACTGCTTTCACATTCCAGACCTGCTTTTTGCAAAGATTTTATGACCTGAAAATATTGTCAATAGAGTGAGATGACCAAAACTGTAGGAAACCTTTTACTAGGTCTGATACTAGAGGTCACATCCAATCTATTTAACCTGCACATCTTGATGAGATCGCACACACCTAGTCTGATGTGTAGAATTATTTTCATGGATGATTAAAAGGACAACATTGGGTTCTCTCTAGAACCAATGAAGTTTTAGGTCATATTTAGGCATTAAGACTTATATCTTACATAAACTGTGTATAAGACCAAAGGTTTGAGCTTGAATATTGATCACCTTTGTTGAACAAAGTCTGATCCCTCTTAGACTAACTTTCTTATAATTATTTTTAGGAGTCTGCAAGAATAGTTCTGCAGGCTTCTTGAAGAACTTTCCAAAACTCTTCTTTGGATTTTGGCTTTGGTTTGTTCACTTCTTTGTCAAGAAGAACCAGCACTGCTTCAATACTGTTGAGATTTGGGCTCTGGGGAGGATTCATCATTCCACAAGATCTGATTTTAAAATCAACATTTCGTCATTTAGCTTACCTCAGCCATTTCTCTCCATTTCCCTTTCTTAATGGCTTTAATGGCCTCTGAAGAGGCTTTGGGGAATGCATATCACTTAAGATATTGTTCATCTGCTAGATATTTGTTCAGGCTTGCCACTTTCTTTTTTCCTTAAATTATTTAAAGGACACAGTGCACACCATGTTGAAATATGGCACGTTTTCAGCAAAAAACTCTTTGGAAATCACCTTGGTGGTGCAAAAACCCCATTTCATATCTGTCAAAGGGTGGTAACCTTGATATTTTATAACTGTATATTTGCAACAGCCTGCGACTTAAAAACAAAAACCAAAAAAAAACTAAAGACCGTTCTCGACAACATTGGTTCATGCCTTTCTACGCAGGAATAAAAAGGCACCTGACTCAAGGGATTAGCTCAGTGTTAAGATGCTTGATCATTTAAATTAGAAAAATAAAGAAAAGAAAGCTTGACATACTTTGCAAACCTTCAGAAAGCCTGGAAAGGTGCACTTTCATGACAAAAACTTTTATTTTCCTTTTTTTTTTTAAACAAAAAAAAACTAAAAACTTTAGAGATAAAACTACATGGTTCTTCAAGAAAAGAATAAGTTGTTAGCTTTACATTTTTATTTTTACCAGTTTGTGCAACACATGCTCCAGCAGATCATGATCATACGCAGAACAAAGTTTTAACCATGGCAGGCACAAGAAACATCAAAGTGAAAGTGTCAACAGAACAAGGATAATCTTCCTAAAGCGGAGCTTCAGTTACAATCTCTTATGTAAAAAAAAAAAAAAAGCAAAGAAAAAAGCTAAAGAAATGCATCCATCACTACATCATGTGTACAAGCAAGAGAACTGGTTTTACCTCTGTATTGTTGTTGTTTTTTTGTTTTAAATAAACTTGAATCCCAAAAGTCTATTTAACTTTTATCACAAACATTAAAAAAACTTGAAGAAAGCAAATACGTCAAATCCATCACTTGTGTTCTAAATTCACATATTCACAAAGAAACCATTTTCTGCATCAGGTCCAAGCAAGAGGTCCCCTTTCCAAAAACTCTTCACTGAAACTACATAATCATCACAAATGCAGTTGGTGATCATGAAATATGTGACAAGTTTTTTCTTTTTTGTTAAAACTTGGATCGAAGACAGAGCAAATAATGATGCCCTGATTCAGTTTCTCATTTGTAATAAAACATTTAGCATTTGTTATGGACCAGAAATTCTTCCTCAACTACAACAGTTATATTAGATACACCAGCTGCTTGTCAGAGCTTTTCTAAAGCATATAAAACTCCATGCAGTCTAAGAAGATTATACAAGAAAATTTTATGAAGGTCATTCTTCATAGACTTTGAAAAACTGCAGATGTCTTCAACAGACTCGATGTTTTAAAGCGGACGAGAATTTCAGTCTAAAAATTGTGCATCTGCCAAAATGAACCTTTAATTCCGGTTTTCCAATAAATATCTTAATGTTCCAATATCAGAATATTTATGGTCATTTAAAAAACACATTTTCAAGCTAACTTTAATACCAGCTTCAGTTTACTTTTCACATGAATAAATACTGATGCAGTCAAATCAAATAGTAAGTTGGAATTTTGTGTCATAAACCCATTACCAGTAGACACTTAACATCTGGACAATTAAAAATAGTCAGAGGTTTCAGCTTATGGGGTAAAAAGGGTGAAAAAATGAAAGTACGGTATAAAAACTACTTAAACAACTTTACTTTTCAACTTTTCAAGTTTTGTAGGCCCTATATTTTATTCTTTTGAAAGATGCTGAACTCCACATTAGAGTCCAGAAACTGTGAGCAAGTCCATCCATAAAATGCCAACAATGCCGAGTTCAGCGTCGTCTGGAGTGGCTCTGATCCCTGCTATCGCTGTGTCTCTGGTATCTTCGACTGTGATGACTGGGACTCCTGTGCTCTCTACTTTTGCTGCTCCTGGGGCAATGTCTACCGTCTCTGTGGCGACTACGCCTGTGGCTCCTCCCCCTGCTGTAGCTCCTCCCACTGCTACTCCGGCTCCTGTCTCGGCTGGAGCTCGTTCTGCTCCTGCTGCTGCAATGGCTGCGTCTCCTGTGGCGACTGCAAGTCCTCCTTTGACGGCTTGCGCTCCTTCTCCCTTGGCTGTACGAGCTTTTTTTTCTGTGGGAGTGGCCCCTCGCTCGTTCTCTACTGTGCCTATGCTGAACCAATTCTTCCCGCCTGTCCTCCCCTCTTCTCCCCTCTTCTGATTTCTTTTTCCCCAAAACTTGGGAATGCACACCAGATCTAGATACCGGCTTTTCGTTGCCATCAGCTGGCTTCATTCCGTTAATTTGACCCAGTACTCCCAGCATCTCAGTCACAGGATCAGAGGCCTCTTCCCTTGTTAGAGGGCCGGCCTGGTCCTGCATGCCGGCAGCTCCTGTAGTTTTCCTGCTGCTTTTCTTAATAAGGTTGCAAAGCAGTTTATCTCTCAGCTCTTTCTCTCTGCGCTGGAGCTCCAGTGCTCGGTGCTTCTCTACCTCCACCCTCTGCAGCTCTTCCTCCTGCTTCCGTCGGCAGGCCTCCAGTTGCTGAAGATGGGCCAGTTCTTCCTTTCGTCGAGCCTGCTCCTGCCGCTCCCGCTCCTCGCGTTCAGCTCTCTCTTTCTCCTGCTGCTTTTGTTTTAGTGTCTGAGGAGAAGAATACCACACAGACAGAAAGATGACAAACAATTAGAATAAAAAATGATATTCAATAAAGGCAACATTTATCCAGTGAAAGCTGTTGCAAGTTCCAAATATTTGGGTTCAAGCATCAGGACTGGCAAACTCATATCTGGGTTAGACAGAGCAAGGCACTGTCCTACTGACTCCAAGCTCCTGTGAAACTTCACAGTGATATACCAAGACCTCTTAAACCTCAGTCTCGGCTGGAACAAAAACTGTAAAAGTAACCACTGGTTTGTATTTGAATGTGTGTAAATGTGAACAAAATGAGCAACGCTTCAGTAACTGTAGTGGTACTAAGAATCAAGCTGATGTTCCTAAACTAATTCAGTGGTGTCTTGTGTTGCATTGTGTGAATTTAGTACCTTAGCTCTTGCCAGCAGCTCAGCAATGAGCCGTATTGATTCCAGATTGCGCTGAGCCAGCAGCAGCCTCCTCTCCTCCATGGCAATCTTCATCTGCAGCTTCCTCTGCTCCTCCTCCTGCTGTCGCCTCACCTTTTTCAAATTCCTCCTCTCCTCTTTCTCCCGCAGCTTCTGCTCTCGCTTCCGTATCCTCTCCTCTTTCTTTCTCTCCTTCTCCTCCTCTTCCTGTTTCTTCTGTTTCCTGGACAGATGATTAAATGTACCACAATATTGTACAAGTGATTTAATTAACCAAAAATAAATAGCTTCGGTTGTGACGCACTTATTAAACTAATGAAAATAAATTCCACAATACTCAAATCATACTTTTCCCAAGTCATTCAGATCGGAAAGTTTAAGTAGCATGTCACAGATGTATATGAGATGTTTAGATGGCAAAGACACACTAAAAGACAAAGACCCAAAAAAGCTGACACCTTCTTTGGGATGAAATGGAAAACTGCACTTGAAATTGCTCTTGGAAATTCTCCAGGCTAAATGAATGCATATTATATTGTTCAGCGCTATAATACTGAAAACATTTGACTTCGATACCACAAACTGTGCGGACAGAAAGCGCAGCTCTTTGCAGTAAATGCTCGCTTTCTGAGTGGGCATTGGCAAGCAGCTGCCGAACAAACACCGGCCATTTTGGCCAACTGTCCTCTTCATCCGCCCGATTGTCCTCATTTTCAACCGGATTGTGAGGGTTTTCTTCATCGCTGTTCTTGCCGTCAATGCGTTTGGGTTCAGAAAAGGCTGAACGATGGAGCCAAGAGACTGCTACAACCGAAATATGTTGCCTCCCAGAATGCATTGCAACGTGTATTACAATGGCGGTGTTGTGGATGTCAGAGAGAAATCACGGACCGAGAACTGCAGAGTCTTAACAACAACTTTATTCTCCCTGACACTCCAAC
>JBBBVU010000013.1:19975002-19997066 GCA_037177055.1 Atherinosoma microstoma
TCTGTCCTGCAGCGGACCTGACGCATCCTCCCACTGAACACACTCTGTTGTGCCCTCACTGTGACGTGTAGAGGATGCGCAGAACTGTCCGTTATCCTGAGCAGCTTGTGCAGCATTCTTCTCTGGAAATTCACAGAGAGTTCACAGCATTCTAAGATTTTGGCTTTGGTAATTGACATTTTACAATGTTGAATTTTTTTTTAGTGTTCTAGAATTATAGAGCAAGTTATTGCAATCTTTATTTTTCCCCATAATATATAGCAGTGTTCCATTCTGTTCTGAAGCACATTTTATCTGTAATGACCATGTTACTCACGTCATGAACAGTATTACGCTGCCGCTGACAATAAGAATACATGCTACCATTAGATATTTTATTCATCCTCAATTTTTTAAAAATTTCTGAAGTGTAAATAATAATTCTCCTGACTTTAATAGTGTGTCCATATAGGGGTGGGCTAAAACATGTTTCAGTGTGTGAGTTTGTATGTGCACTCATGTGCAAGAGAGAAGTCTTCCAGACTGCTCATCTGGGTATGCTTATATTTCCAAAGCAAAAAGAATTCACATTAGTAAGTGTTGCTCTTATTCAGTACTAAGATACCATGGTGTGTTTCATATACCAGCTGATGCAATGACAACATAGACATAGGTAGATGGTGACTTATATACTGAAAACTATCATGTCCAGTCCTGTTGGATCCAACAGAAGTGACTTATTGCTCATAAAGGCGCCTGTGGGTGGTTCTGACAGTGTTTTCACTCACTTTCTGCTTATGGTTTTATTATCACTGACTCTCTAAGGGCTACTTTAAATCCTGATGCCAAATTCCTCTAACCCAAAATTCCACAGCGTTGTCAGAAAAATATTTCTTACTATTTGCAGATGTGAGCTTGTAGATTAATATGGAAGGTCTAAAAGTGTTGCATCATTTATTTGTTGTAAGGCACATTTTATGTCACTACACTGATGCAGAGACAAAGCACTTCTCTTTAAGCCAGTGTTGTCCACAGTCTTTAAGCATGCGTTAGTATGTTTGTATTTTCCTGTGACTGAACCCACCTCTCTCTCGACAAGGGTTTAGGTTCAGGCCGAAGAACCATCAGAGCATTTCCAGAGCGTGTTGCCGGGGGCGACATGGGGAAATTGGTATCCAGGGATCCAGACTTCCTGTGCAAAGGCTCCAATCCTATTGCTCCTGCCATGTCACTCTCGATTGGACAGGAGCCAGCTCGTCCCTGTGATGCCATTGGACAGGAACCCGAGCGGGCGTGGTGGTGATGGTGGTGAGGATGGTGGGTAGGGTCAGTGGCTATGGCACCTTGACCAGCTAGTGAAGGGTCATGGGTGGGCGGAGAGGAAGGGGGAGATCGAGGCTTCTTCTTGGCTGCTGCCCCCGATAAGAGCTTTAACAAACCTGCTGCTTTCCTCTCCTTCTAAGGATGGAGGGATGAAGATAGAGATGGAAAGAGAAGATGATGGAACAGAGGGGAGAGACAAAGCAACAAATAAACTTAGAGCTAGAAATTATACATGAAAAAACTCCCAACCTTCTTTTAGAACCATTCAATACAAAGGGGATACCATATAGCAAGGATCTCAAACTCCGGTCCTCGAGGGCCACTGTCCTGTAGGCTTTAGAGATGTTTCCCTGCTCCAGCACAAATGATTCAAATGAAATGAATCCAACAGCTTGCTGTCAAGTTCTGCACAATCGACCATTAATTTGAGTCTGGTGTGTTGAAGCAGGAAACATCTAAAGCCTACAGGACAATAATCCTTAAGGACCGGAGTTTGAGATACATGCCTTAAAAAGCACATTAGGGCTTAAAATACTGTTTTATGTAATAAACAAACTATGTACTGAAGAGATTTTTAAAAGTCAAATTATGAATATCAACCTAGTCCTTTAAACAGTTTCATGATGTATCTAAAAAAAAAAAATGACTTGATCTCTTTGGTTTTCAAATGGTGCAAACCAAAAAAGTAAACCTCCATGATGGTTAGCCTCCTGATCTTAGGTCTTCTGTTATTCAAAAAAGTGTTAACAAAAAAATTTTAAATAATCCCCCCACGTAACAACTCACTTGGAATATTTACTCAGCACACCTAAAAAGAAAAAGAAAAAAAAAGGGAAAAAGAACCACTTGAGGCTATTCTTTTTGCTTTCCGCCCTTTACACATGACTCAATAAATGAACATAGCGATATCAGTACTCATACCAAGTCAGTGCTCATAGCGTGTGCCTCCTTACAGTCATTTTTATCAGACTGGTTGAGTAACTATTCTGTAGCTAACTACATGTGGAGCTGAACAGGTTGTATTGATCTGAGAGAAAGTGTCTTACGGTTACTGCAACAGAAAACTGGTGCTTTTCAATTCATGTTTCTTTTATGAGTGATTATGAAAGGGGTTGAACAACACTGCCCATTCATTAAAATTCTTGCAGTTTGTTTATATTTCATGCTTTCAGTCATGATGACATGAATCAATAAACTGGCCTGAGTGTGAGACGATATGCAGAGCTTTTTTTGTTTATCATTTCAGTTTCAACACATTGGCAGCAGAATCAAGTAGAAGATATTTTGACACAGGAATGATCCATCTTTTTGTCACTGAGGTATGTGTCAGCTACAGTTCTGGGTTGTTTTTTTCTCTCCAAACGTTTACTCCTGTTTATGCATGTACTTAAAAAAGTGTGAAGTGTTATAAAAAAAAAAGTGAGCTAATGCGCACAGTTTATTAAAACTCTTCTAACAAAGCACATCTATACATTCAGTATGTACTAGATGTTCAGTTTAGTGTTGTTTATCTAAATAAATGAAGAATATGTCTTTGTGTGAACGACCCTTGCACAATTGAAACGGCAAAATCTGAGACTGGATAAAACATTCGCGCAGTCTTATCAATGCACCACCAATAGTTCAACATTTCTCTGGTTCTTTTTTTCATGGAACTGCCTCAAGTCATTTTTATTCATTTTCCTCATTCCAGCAGAAATGACTTCAGTTTGACATCAATCTTTTCCTGTGTGTGCTAAACTCAACCGCCTTGAGATAATAATAATAATATATATACTGGAATTCATGTTATGGCCGGTACTTCCCCAGTCCATTAACATTCCCAGCCTTTGCAGATGACTGTTACACTATTTACTACTGATCTGGGCTCATAGCAAAACCTGACTGTGTTGCACAATCCTGTAAAAGGGAAACAATATCAATAAATATAGAAAATAACCAGAGTATTAATTGGAATTCAGAACCCAACATGGCAGAAACATTTTTTTTTTCATAAAATGTGTCTATGCAGCACAATTTTTACTCCATGTTTACATTCCAAAACTGTGATCCTCTTTTTTTCCCTCATTAATTACAACTGGATAGTAATACTCTGCAAATCAAATTCCCATTTCTATAATGAAAGAAAAACTGGGGCCCCTGTTAATATCTAAACTGTTTCTACAAACACAAAGCAGAACGTTTTCATGCTGATTTCTGTTGGAAGTTCACAGGAGAAAATTAGCAGAAACATTTCAGTTAAATGATCTGCCAAAAAGATGTCACATCTCTAATTTCTGGCATTTTAACGGGTCATTTAGTTAAATGGCAAAAATAATCAGCGGATTCATCTATCATGAAAATAACTGCCAGCTGTAGCACTCATCATCAGATAAACTTGGTCGTCAAACACTGAATAAACTCCAACACACTGGCATTTCACACCAACCTGTGTGTAAGCATTGCTCCGCTTTTGACATCCTACATCAACATTCTTCCAGAATTCCTGTTCAACACTCTTTACAACACAACTGAGGAAAACCTGACCACAACAGAAAGAGGACTAAGAAACAATTCCCATTCCTCAAGAGCAGGCTTGGCAAAGAAGATGGATGGAAGAGAGAGAAGTGCTTAGCAAAGCAGTCACAGTGGCTGTATGAACACTTTGACTCAGCAGACCCACAGCAGAAAACAACCATCTTTCATTGCTCTTACTCTCCAAAAACATAATACTTTTCCCTTAACAGAAATATCAGTTTATGCTGTTGTCATTTATTTAATTATTTGTGGACATTTTCTATTAAATATAAAAAACTACAACTGCTCACTGCCTCAATGTACAACTGTCTTGAGTGTGCTCTGGCATGGTACTGAAATACATGCTCATAAAATGTTCAACAGCTTGGGTAACACAGATTTTCTTTATTCATTTATTTTTTTGCTGTGCAAATACAGACTGAATTTTAATTTGGAGAGAGGGAGGTGAGGACAGAGAGGGAAATGATTATGAGTGAATGGATGGATGGATGGGAGAAAAACTGGCGGGATGTAAAAAGAAAGGAAAGTTGAAAGGAGAACTTGGAAAGAGAAGGGGGTGATAGTGGGAGGTTAGGAAACAAGAGTAAGAAGGAGGGGAAGTAAGAAAGTGGAGAGTGGGTGGAGAGTGGAGGATAGAAAGAACAGAGGATATAAGCAGGGAGATGGAGAAGAAGGGAGGCGAATTGAAAATGGCACAAAAAGTGAATAATCACTCCCTCTCTTCTTTCATCTGCAGGCTTAAAGGCTTAATCTGCCTCCTGTGAGTGTGTGCGTTCCTCTGTGTGTGTGTGTGTGTGTGTGTGTGTGTGTGTGTGTGTGTGTGTATGTGTGTGTGTTTACAGTATGTCAGGCTGCTGAGGTTGTTCCTACACAAACCACCAGAGGGAAGCACATACTCAATTTATGTGACTGATATGCAATTTAAGTCTGATTTTGCATCATGTGTTTTTGTTTGTGTGCAATGTTTTCTTTCATGCCTAATTAAAGAAACACAAACACACATTTATATATGAAAAATTGCATCAGTCCAGATTTCTTTGGTAATTTCTCTCGTTGAATGGGGAAACATTTTAACTCCATCTTTGAAAATAGCAGTGTGTTAAGACTGCTCTGGGCTCATACAAATAATGGCATAAAAAGTAAGAAAATCCAAGTTCAGTCCAGGAATGGAATGAGGAAAACAGACACGGAGAGCCCATCTGGAGGATATTTCCATGTTCATATATTCAAATAAGAAAAGAGTCTCTGTCTTAAAGCCAAGATGTTAACATTGTTTTCAAATGACTCAAGAAGGAAAAAAAAATAGGCAACTTTTGCTGTTAATAAATAAATATAGCACCAGAATATAGCACAAAAAAGAAAAATAAAGAACAATATCTCTATCTATAAATAATACCACATACTTCAGTTCAAACTGAGTGTTTCGTGACATTTTTAGACTTTTTAGACTGAAATCCTGCAAGCTATCCTGACAGCATTTTCCTTGGCAGCTGCTCTGTGAGTAAAGACTCTTTGGAAGTGGTGTGCAATGCATCTCTGTGTCCAGAATGATATGGTCTGCAATGTGGGCTGAGCTCCAGTATGTCAAACCCAGATTACCCTAAACTGTGTCAGACAGACAGTAAACATTGCTGCTTTGTCATTTCCTCTGCAACAAAATGTGACCATGTGAGGCCTCAACGCTAGCCTGACCTCAGAGAGCTGCATTCTTCTGCATCCAGATTTTTATATTTCAAAACCACCAATACTTTGCTGCAACAGTTTGTAATGTAATCAGTATGTGGGATATATACTTGAGTCTTTCCTTTACAACATATGATTCCCTGTCATCTTTGAGTCTGATGATAAAAACGAAGCTTGCTGTTCTGCAGCCAGTAAGTTGTTTGTCAGTTAGCCATGCAGTCAGATCAGATGCCCCAGAGAGAGAAACCGATAGGGAAACAAATGGAGCTGAGACAGATGTAAGCTTTCTGCACCATCCTTCACTGTAGGTGCCCTCAACAGTAGTGCCAGACCCTGGATTAATGACACTGAGATAGAGGATGTCTGCTGGCACATGTAAGTCTGAATGCACACCCACAAAACTCTGAAAGGTGAATGAAAAAAAGAAAGAAAAACCTTTTCTCACCTGGAATGGTGTTAAAAGAAAATGAATTCATAACGGAGAGTATTTACAGGGAGACTAAAATATCAGACGTCAAGAATGAAGCAAAAGGTATTTATTTCTATTTCCTTTCAGGTATAGTCTGTTATTAGTGTATCAGGTTTAAAAGGAAGGAGATGGAGGCTGCACTTATCTGAAGATTAGTTCAACCATTTTTTAGGGGGTGAGCCTCACCTTCTCTGCTTTGGGTGCGAGGGAGCCCTGGGTGGTGGCATGGGAGGGGCCCGGCGATGGCGGCTGCAGTGGGCTTCCTGGCTCGCCATTGAGGAGCACCGCTGACACGTTCGGGGGCGTGAGGCAGGAGAGAGGGGAGGAAAGGGGGAGGATTGGACGGGACGCTGGGGAGGAGAGGGGGGAGGGCCCTAAGCTGGATCCTGGAGACACCATAGAGAGAGGGCGACCTGACTGGCCAGAGCAACGCGACGGGGAGGAGCTTTGAGGACGCAGGGGGGAGATTGCCACAGTGGGGCGCTCTGGGCTTCCAGCAGGAGGACTGTGGACTAAAACACACAAATATATATGTGTCACTGTGTGAAACTGAAACAGCCTCTTACTTATTCATATGATCACTGTCTGATATAATAAGTCTATTGAATAATATGCAGTTAGCGTCATCATACAACATACTGGGAGGACTTTCTTTGATTCTTTCAATAAATAGCACCACTCAAGTGATCTTCTGCCTAAACATTGCTGGATGATAATGTGAGAGGAGCTGGTGCAGAATGCAGAGAGCAGAGAGTGAACAGTTGGTTAAAACTAAAACAAATTGAGAAACCATTTCCAAAAAGTGCCATTAAGTAGGTTTAAAGTTACAGTTGTAAATGGAAAAATCAAAACCGATATTTCCATTTCTGTGCAATGAAACAAAAACGTGCCGAAAAACAAGAGAAAAAAAGTTGAACTCTAACCCAACTTGCAGAAACAACAACAGTCTGAGAGTTTGGAGCACTGTTCCTGGTCTTCAGTTTGTTAAAGCACTTCTGGAGATTAAAGTGCACATAAATAAACACCCACATAAACATACAGATATGCATGTGAATGTTCCCACGTACACAAAGAGACACACATATACACACACACTTGGGGTTTCCAGCCACCTGCTCTACTACACCACAGTACTGAGGCATAGTCCTCAGAGAGGTGTGCCGGTCATGTTATAAAACCACTAAATGCCAGAACTATGCACATACTTTATTTTGTAATCGAGACCAGATGTATGTGTGTGTCTGTGTGTGCGTGAGAGACAGAAAGCAAGCAATGGGAGAGCAGAGAAAGAAAAGGGGAAAGAAGTGGGGAGAGAAGGGAGAAGCTCTGTCATTACGCCTCCATAAAACAAAAAGCACAATGATGTCATTCAGCTGTGTGTTTGTCAGTTTGTGTGTTCACTTGTGTGTAGGTATGTACGTGGGAGTGCACGTCTGTATGTGTGTTACACTTGGCAGTCCTCTCTCAGTGTGTTCTCTCCAGTCTCCCTAAAGAGACCTTCATCATTTTCACAGAGGGAGAAAGAAAAGGATACAAAGGGAAGAAGAGAAAGGAGTATTGAAGAGATGAATAGACTCTGAGTGGAAAGCAAGGCTGATATGATCTAGACCTTGTACAGACACAAGTGTGTGTGTGCGTGCTTGTATCATAAGCAGTAAGACTGCAGGATCAGAACACATCACCAACTGTGTTTTTTGGTGCATTTGTGCACAGCTTGTATTTATGAGTGCAGAGTAACACTGCAGGTATGCTAAACTATCCGTCCTAACAATATCTTGTTACATTTAGAAAAAACTAACACAGTTTCTATATTGTGGTTAAAATATTGCTACTGCACATTTCTGGAAACCATGGATACCAACTATCACAGCCAAGAGTCCCATCTCACTGTTGTATCATAACGACTTTGTGAGAAACATTCAATATATAAATGCTGCAACTAACACCAAATAATATTTTCCTAAACCTAGCCAAGTTATTGAAAGACAAACTTAACCCTAAGTTGCCTAAACTCAACAAAGTAGTTTGATTAAGTAGTTTTTGGTGGGTAAAACCAACCAAGAGGCCAACCTAAAAGTACACAAGTAGGTTTGGAAATAATGTGACCAAAATGAAACAAAGTGAACAAAATAATGGTTTCATCCTGGAGTCAAACTCGTCCAAGGCTCAGTCATAAATCTTTTTCTGATTAATAAGACTTGTTGCAGGTATGTGTCCATGAGAAATGTTGAGATTACACTGTAAGCAGTTGTAGTTTAAACAAAGTAGTGTCAAAGCCAGAAATGTTAATTGTTGATTGTGCATATCACTGGTTATTAACAACAAATATAATTAAGTTGGCTCGGCCAAAGATTGAGAAAAACACGTATTGAAAAAGTTCACATCTAGTGTCATTAAGCCTTCAAACAACTCCTCACTTTGACTTGAAAGTTTACTAAATGTAACAACATTTAATTCAATTATTTTGAACTTCAAACCTAATAATACTTGAGTTTTGATACTTAATAAAAAACTGATGGAAGTCAACATTTTGCAGATATAATCGATCTAACCATCCTCACTGATATGACGCAAACAAAAACTCTGTGGGCAGCATCACATATACATTTGAAGAGAGGTTATTGAGCTGCTGCACAGCAAAAATCCATCAGCTGTCTGGGATTGTCTGGTACAGAGATTCTATATAAGCACATGTAACCTCCATGTGTGAACGTTTGTCCTGTTAACAAAATTTCCCGACAACAGATTTATGTCACACATTTGAGATAAATCCAAACACCTATAGTCCACAGAGTTTCTATCTTCTAATCTTAGTGAATACAATGAACCGGATCACAGGTTTTTATTATTGTGTTGTTGTTTTTTTTTTTATAATTGCATGTTCATTTTTATTCTTTTGTCTGAATACTGTAAAAAGAATTGCACATGAGTAAGGTTTTTGAGGAAACTGGAGGTTAAAAAGGCTGACTGCAGAGCTGCACATAGTGTAGTAGCTACTTGAATTAATGACTGTTCAATATTCCATTATTCTGTAATCAGAGACTATAGGGGCTAAAATGCGGCAAGGTCCCAGATGATCTAGGTTCTGCTCCTGGAAGCCTATAGGCTAAGAAGTAATAGTGCAAAGCACGATACTGGAGAGACACAAGAGACAAAAACACCTCTGAGTGATCTCTGTTATCAACTTGCTAAAAATTTCTTTGAAGGGAAGACTTACCCTTATTTAGACTTTGCATGGATGTTGAAGGCTGTAATGTGTCTGTTTCTGTTGCATAACAGCAGGTTCTGTGTTGTTCACAAGTGTATCTGAGCTCATGAATAAACATGTTCTCATTTCGGTTTTCTAATGTGTCAAAAAGATTAGGGATCCCTCACCTACATCTGTAAGGTGGGATTGTACCGTTTTGTTATCTTATGATTATCACAAAGCATGCGAATAAGATTCATTAACAATTTGTTAGAACAAGAATATTTTCTGATGCTTGATAAAAAACCTAATGAGTACTTCTGTGTAGAAGTTTCTGCTTACCTAACTGCATTGAGGTGCGCGCCGGGTTAACTGTATGCTGGCTGGAGCGCAGGCAGTTCTTCAGCTGGGCGGCGGCAGTCTGTGGCGAGGAGGCGGGGCTGATGATGTTCGAGTTTGCTGAGGTCACAAGTGGGGTAGAGGGACGGGACAAAGAGGGGCCAGGGGATCCTGGGGATGAAGGGTTGGAGATTTTACCCGCCACCTGACTGCACCCACTTCCTCCTCCACCAACTGGACTGGACAAACCCCGAGAAGCACCAACTCCAAATGGAGCCCTTCAGTAAACAGATCGGAGAAGAATATTTACGTCTTTTAAAAAGAAATATTCTGACAACTTTTGACTTTTGTTGGTTATGCCTTATTGTTATCACTTTTTACATTTTTTTTTAATTTAAAAAAAGACCATTGACAGCACAAAAAAACCCAGAACAAAAACAAAAGAAATGTGCATCTTCTGATAATATTTATGGTGACCCTAAATTAGCAACATCCAGAAATAGTAAGTACAGCAGTTCTTTAATTGTGTCTCTCATTGCTTGTTACAGGGAAACACAGCCAGCTCCAGCACCATGCACTCTTGCCTAAGATAGCTCCGCACTAATTATATCAACATACAGGCTAATCCACTGAGCTTTTGCAGCTGTATGTGGAGGCTTTCAAAGCACAGCCAAACACTCTCTGGCAGCAGTGATGCCTGTTGAGAGAATATTTTCATTAAAACAGGAAGGCACATTTTAAAGAAACAAATTGGACGGAAAGATTGCACAACTACATCCAAATTACATAAAAATTTTGCTTAATTCACAAAATTGTATATATCTGTATTCAGCCTCACTGAGCAGCTGGCATGGGTGGAGACTTTTAGGTTAGTGAAGCACAAAATACGAATGATGACCCAGTATTTTATTAATTTTCAAGCTCTAGCAAAGTGAGTAAAATCAGTACCATTATCTGTCTGGTGGGTCAGAACAACATAGTGTATCATATATGGTGCTGCAGGCTGCTCGTGCTCCTGTTTGCAGAGTGCTGAATGGCAGAACAGTGGACTGAACATTATTGACGCAGCGATATTCACACTCTTATGGCTTCCGATCGACTTCCTATCAGACACATACAGAGTTATGGCTCTCTGTGTGTGTTCCCTCCAAAAAGACACAGTAAAGTTATTTGCAGTTCTTTGATTTGAAGTTCTCTGTAGAGATAACTTACACATTACATTTCATTGTTTTTTGTCCGTGCTGGGCTCCAAACATGGGCTTCCAAAGCCCCCTGCAGATATTTCTGTAGATTTAAAGACTTCATAAAATTTTAAGAGGGGAGACCCATCTTTTAGCTGCATTTTTTTTCAGCCCTTTTTCTTTTTTTTATCTGGGTAACATCTTGGATAACAATGAACCAAAAGCTTTGTATATCTCATCTTTGTACTATCTCATCAAAAAATGTGAACATAAAAAAAAGTCCTGTATAACTGCAAATTATGCCTGTGTGCGTGCATCTTTGAAAGCCTTTCATTATCATATAGAGAAATTTCTAAGCTGCACTGCAGACAAAAGGGGGGGGGCAGAAAGGAAGGGTGAGTGAGAAGGAGAGAGTATGCTTGCGTAAAAATAACAAATTGCCTCTCATTTGATTACGCGCCCATCCTGCCTTTCGCTCCTTTTCTCTCTCTGAGTGCAGAATGTAAAGCAGCCATTCATATCAACTGGAAGAGGACACCTGCTGTTTCTGCAACCGTTTCATCTCATTGTATCATTTCTCTTTTTCAATTGCTTTCTCTTCCTCCTTCTCCCATTCTCCTCACTCTGTCGCTTTCTCTGTCATCTATATTCTATTTAAATCTCTCCACACAATTCTCTCCATTCTTCACTTTCTCCTTTCTCAACCCCATTCCATCCTTTACCTTTTTCCTCCTCTCATATTAAATTTTCTTTCAAACTGTGTTTATCCTGCATTACCTCATCACGGCTTTGTCATCTTTTCTTTCTGCCTCATGTTTTACTTTTCTCTCTTTTTCCGTTTTCATCCTTTCCCACTCTTTTCTGCTATACTGCTTCATGTGGTTGAATACAGATTAGATGAATAGTTAGAGCTAATCTTTCATGGACTCTGGAAAAATGAAAGTAATTAAAATTGCAAAACATTTTCGGTCTTGTTTTATTTCCTCTGATTTACAAATGTTCTGGATGCTGAAAGTAATGATGATGATGACGATAATGATTTTTTCTATAATTTAAAAAAAAAAATAGTTATGTTATATTCAACTCAAATGTAAAAATGCCAAACAGTAAGTCAAATAAATAAAGATTACAAACCTTTTATAACTCGGTACATAATAACAATTATTATTTTGCATATACTTTTCTTGTATTTATGACCTGTCATTTTATATTTCATATGCATAAGTACTGATATGTCTGGGTAACCTTAGTAAATATGATGGTCTCAATATTGGGGTATTACAATAAGCATCAGGTACAGATTATGTCCACAATTGCATTTCCTTTAACTAAACATCCCTCCCCCTCAAAAGCAGTCTGAAAACATTCAAAACTGTGCAATAACATACCATAAAAACTACATCATTGCATTGTTCTTTTGTATCTGTATTCAGTTTGATTTTGAGTTACCCTGAAACGCCATGGTGTAAATTGCAACTACTGTCTTTGTGCCTTTGTGTGGGATAAAAATAATGGCTCAAGTTCTTTGCATTGCACAGCTTGGCATGACCCAAATTAAGTGAGGAACAAAGCAAAGGTCTGAATATGACACATGGCTGTTGTAGAGATTACACTTGTGCTCATTTTCTTGTCTCTTTAGCAGTCCATCAATAATGGGTGAAAAAACTGCTCTATGAACCGTGTCGTCAAATCTACAATCTTGATGTTTTGGCTACTTGCTTTACTGGTGATGATAAAGCCACTGGACTCTCCAACTTCCCCATTTCCAAGCCTGAACTAACTGACCTGGACACAGGGGTAACATAGTTTCCTGGGAAGACACCAGAGGCAGCAGTTCTCAGTGAGGTCCCTTTGAACCATCCGTCCTGGCATTTCTCTGTAACCCGGTACATCTCCCCTTTCCTCAGCTCCAGTTCGTCAGCCTTTTGAGGCTTGTAGGCGTACAGAGCCAAATATCTGGGGAGCACAGACAGAAAAAAATGTAGAAGTGTGATAGAAACATTGAGCAACTGTTCACAGAGTTCAGATTATCTCCCCATTGGCATCTTCATAAAGAATTCATGCATGTGGTTTGGCATTAGTGACTTAATCCCTACACACCTGGAACAAAACAGTCGGCAGGGGGAAACAGAGTTTCTTGATTTGTCATGAAAGAATCAATAGAGAACACAACATTATTTGTACAAACCTAAAAAGGTTTCATGCCAAAAATAAACTTATTTTCAAACCACTTTGTTCTTTTGTCAAATTATGAAGTGTCAAAGAACAGGAGTTCACATACAGTTAATCCTCCACCAACTTGGTCACAGAAGCTATTCTGATTGACTGCAGGATCTCTGACAGCAGAGAGAAACACATCTGGTCGTCATCCCACCATTTCTAATATTTTTTCAAAAATGTATGTTTATGCCAGCCCAGTATCTTTTAAGAAAAGAGAATAGAAATGAGAAAATTACTGTAAATACTCTATAAGCACTTGTCAAGTTTCAGTCTGACATCTTAAAATCCATATTTACAGGACAAAAACAGAGGATCAGTGGCTTTCAGTGAAACTACAAGTAAAAGTTCCCATTTTCATTCATAAATAAAACAAACATTCGACTTGTGTCCTATGACCACTTGAGGCTGAAGGATTTTTCCTCCTGAATGGTGTTGCATGATTTAAATGGATGCTTAATCACCAAGTCTTTGTTTACCAGCTTACACACATAATTTAGTATTCATCATTATACTTAATGTATATGACAGTGTGTATTTTACTGGATTTATTAAAAATGAGTGTCTGCTTCTGTCACTGGGAGACATTTATAGTATGTAGCACCAGAATCCGACAGAAGACGATAAGATCACAGAGTAAACAAGCGCTATATGTGCTGCCTCCTCGTTACCATGGTAACAGATGTGTGGACTGTCTCCCTTCTCCCCATGGCAACAGGAGTAGTTGCCAGGTCAAGATGAAAACGTCGGACCTCATCAGTGGGACAAACCCATTCTGGATTGGTAACTGTGAGTGTGTGTGTGTGTGTGTGCGTGTGTTTGCACTGTCCGTCTGTCTATGTATCCATGAACTACTTGGAAGGTGATATTATTAAAGATGACAACGCTGCTGTATTTGACTCACATCCTGCCAGAAAGACAGTGGTTAATAGTAAACACACAGACTCATTTAAAGATGAGAACTTGTGAGGACCTGGACAAAGTAGGAACTGAACACAAAAAAAGTTGCACAAACACACTTTGAAGAAGAAAAAGTAATTTTCTTCCTTGTAATCACTTGATAAAAATGTGGTGAAACACTCTAGGTCAGTGTTGGCATGAGGCCAACCACCTGGATGTGTCCTTGCATTTAAATAAGATTTTCATTTAGTTTTAAGGGAGTGTGTGTAAGATGATTTTTTGTTTTCCAATTCAGTCAAACTATGCAAAGGTGACCTCATCACCTTTGCATAGTTTGTTTGTCTATTGTATATTTGCGGAATCGTGCCATCTTTCTTACATATCCCTGTGTAATGTCTGATTTATTTTATTTAATTCAGTTAATTGACAAAAAAGCTTGGTGCCAGATTTCCTGGTGTCTTAATACTACGGGGTTGTAAGACTTGTTGAAACCCAAGCCTCACACAAGTGAGTGAATGGTGTGTAACTGTATTTTTCCTCTCTGAGGGGGATTTTATCCTTGACCGGTGGAGGAGTAAATGTGGTTGCAGAGGTGGTGGAACATGGCCAATATCTCTGGGCACAGAAGAGCAAATATTTCTAAAGCTGTCAGGAGGTTGAAATCTCGCTTGGATCTCAGGCGCATATTGACTCTGCTGATAAACAGAATGGGCAGGAGGAAGGAGGGACAAAAAAAAAAAAAAAAAAAAAAAGTCACAGCTGGTTGAGCTGACAGCACTGAGGGGTTACTCACATGTTGAGTGGCAGCTGCACCTTGGCATGGGCCAGCAGCTCAGAGGTTAGAGATGCCACTTTGGGGGGCAGCGGCACCCCTGCCAAAGAGGGAGAGGGACCGGGTGGGGATGCATCCTAAAGACATAGAGGAAGATTAAGGATACATAGAAAAGGAGTGGTTTGCATTTACATAAAGCATCATTTGAAAAATGTGCCTGCAGCCTTTTCAGCAGTCTGGCTGCAAAAACACATTGAACTAGGTATGAAAGCAACCAGGAGAAAAAACAGTATTCTGTCTCCAGCTGAAAGCGATCAAAAAGAGAAATGATGTTATTTGCATTGAACTGGCAAGAGAATGTGATCAAAGACTACAAAATCTAGAGCAACAAAGTGAATGCAGTCAACCCTGAGTACTACACAAATGTAGAGTTTTGAAATGTTCCGTCTTTTACATATTCCAAATATAGATTCAATGATTACAGTGGGATTTGGAGGATCATAGTGTGTGCCTGCACCTGGATGCGTGCAGCAGCTCTGGGGTCAGAGGAGCTGATGAGGACCGGGTGGGAGATCTCCATGCTGTGTCTGTTATTGAGATGGGCAGCCCTTTGGCTGACAGACAGGGCAGAAAATGAATGCCGTTTCTTGGCATTTTTCTTTCCCTCGCCTCTCCGATGGCCAGAGCCGTTTCCATTTAAGGGGGAGGCGCTCGGGGAGGGTCCGGGACTGCAGGGGCCCAATGGGGCTGGCTCAGAGCTCGGACCTGGTGCATTAGCTGGCATAGGCTTGTCGATCTCCATCAACTGCTTTGCCGTTTCATTTAACTGAGAGGAGAGAAGAGCAGAGGAGGGGGGAGGGTAGAACAAGAAAGAATTAGGTGTTAGATGTCGGACCAGAGTACTTCACGCACATCTCCAATGCACTTGGGTATTAGTGTAGCCTTTTCCGTCTGGTTTAAATCTCCAACATAACAATGATTACTTACAACAGCTGATCTGTGAGATCCTCCGTAAAACACTTGCTGTATCAAAGACATAAAGGTGAACACCCACAACCACTACTCGCGACTTTTTATTCTCATTCTGCAGTCTGATTTACTAAGGTTTATGGTTGCCAGTCTACTTGTCATTGTGCCATCATTTATTGGCAAAAAGATCTAGTTTTGTACTGTGCATGACATCAGTGTAATGACCGCTGTGAAGGAGAAGACACCTCTAGGAGCAGAGAGCAAGTGTTAAAAAAAGGAGACTTCCTTCATGTAAATTAATCCAGAATGACTGTTATTAGTACATAATGACTGTCGAGACATCAGTTTTTGTTTGCCGAGGATATCTTTACAAAAAGAGATAAAAAAAAGGACAAGCCTTTTGTTTAGAATGATCCAAACAGCATCTGGTGCATCCACTGTTTTGTGAATTCTGTAGGTGGGATTTCACAGCCCACATTTTCACCTACATTTTGTCTTGTTCTGAAGTTATTAATGGGAATGTGCGGCCTCAGGCAGGCTTATGTTCATAAGCCTTTATTCTCTGCAATAAGAGGCATTTTCAGAATGTGGAGTTATGATGATCTGATAAGCTCAAAACTTTTCTTTATTCTTTTTACAATAAGCTTTAATGACCTATCACCTACCCTTTATGTGATGTTCGTGGTCTGGAAATCTGAATGCCTTTCAACTGAAGACTTGAGTCTGAAAGCACTAGTAAGGTAAACTTTCTTTTTCATCTGAGTCAAACAGCTCATCTCAAATATTATGAACAACTTAACAAGTGATACGAAGAGCCCCCCTGACTGATGGAATATTGTGTCTGAGTGAGGAACAAGTAGCGCCGCCTGTGTCGTTAGTAAATTACCATCCTAGTTATCAAGAGGTCTGCATGTATGTCGAGCTAGTTCTTACTCCTCTTAGTAAGACAGTTTGTTCTCTTATACAAAACCTGCAAACACAGACAGAACGGTGCTTGATACAAAATAACATGAAGCACAAAACAAGGAGCAAACACATTACCCCATGGTTTGACATATGTTTTCATAATTTAAACAGTTTAAACAATCAAATCCATTACACACACACACACACACACACACCTCCATGCTGTCTTTATCTTTCTTATTCCTTTTGTCTCAGTTTGAGATAAAGCTAACTAAATTTTAAACCTTTACATGTTAATTATTGTTGACTGCATTTTATTCACTGATATCTGCACTTTGTCAATAATGCAGTATGTAAAGAGTTACAGCTAATACACACAGTAACATGATGAGGATTAACACAATATATTGTTCAACAAAAGTAATGGGTGGTTTATTTGAAAATCTGTCACATACTATGTTTATTAAGGATCACAATGCTTAAATCTTTAATCTTTTTATAGTGCTTTTGCTCTGAGAAACTCTAATAGGATGCAAGGACTGGGTGATTGCAATCTTGTACTCAGTATTGCCCAATAATCCTTCAAAGAGGTAAACATTTGCACCAGTACAGAATATGAAATAAGTTTTATGATCTATGTACTTTCTCGATTTCATAAGAACCCAAGAAGAGTCTTTGAAGATGCTGCCTAGCAACAGGCAGCACTTGGGCTCCGCCCTAACCTTACCCCCTAGCTCGAAGAACAGGATAAAATCCCAAACGTGAGGCCGTCACTCATCAAAATTTTATCAATCTCAGTAGCTCATTTAGTGAGCTCCCACTGTGTGCCATGTCGATCAAACAAACAAAGGTGAGAAATAGGCAGAAAACAGATGGAGTTTCCTCAGCTTCACAGTAAGATGTGGAGAACGTTTTATTTTCGTTCCAGAAACTGCTGATGAAGAAAATCCTACAGCATATGAAGGTAGTACAGCTTACAGTTATTTAGTTTTATATTAAGATTATAATAAGAAAAGTGATTTAATTAAGTTTTGATACCTTTGGCAGAGAACATGTTTCAGTTTGAAAATACAAAGAAGAAAAAATGTTTATGGTTTGGGTAAAAAAAAAACATATTTAACATGTTGGATGCTGTGTTGGGTCAATGCAGTGGTACGTTATTAATAGGGATGGGCATAATTAATCGATGATTGATTAATCGATCGCTAAGATTTTAATCAATTACATTATTTTTTTAATCGATAAAACAAATGCATCTTTAGACTTGTGCTGAAGTTGTATGTGAGCGCATATTTTCAAGTGTAACCATTGAATGAATCCCATTCAATTGCCATAAGAGTCGTTCAGCTTTTCTACTTTCACTGCATTTGAACATAGCCTATAAATACACATTTTTAACATAAAAATATTGATGATTAATCGAAAATCAATTGTTAATTCTCCTGATGATCGATTAAGACAATTTAATCGATCCCATCCCTAGTTATTAATATTATCAGTCAAACTCCAGCAAAAGGTTCTGGGGTTGAACTTGAAGGTTAGGGTTAGGTTGAAGGTTTACACCAGTGTTCACATGACTTCTAAACTATCTGCTACTTAACTCTCACCTCCATCTACCTCCCCAGATAGAAATCCTGCAACACGTTGCATGAACTCTTTAAACACAATAAACGCGAAAGATTTCTGTCACATTCGTCAGTAGTCTGATTCATTTAGCACCAACCTTGGTGAAAGTCTGTGTATATTTATTTGTGCATTTTCCTTAATGATTGTGCGATTTCTATACATTAAAGTTAACATCCAGCTCTGGTGTGAACTCTATGACATCTAGTGGTGCTGTCTTATAGAGTCGGACACACTCATCGACCGTTTGAGACACAGAAACTAACAAATGTCCAAACGAATTTACATTGTAATCACGTCTGCTTAACAAAACCTTAAACCCCTGAACAGTCCCTGGAGATGAGGTCAGGAATCTATTTCTTCTATCTGCCTTTCTGTGACTGTGTGAGGTATGAATAGTGCTGCCCCGTACGGGTTCATTGACAGTGATGTTTCATTTCCATAATAATAGATATGCTAATCAAAGGTAAATCATATGCTAATGAGCACGATGGATTGATGCTGCAGATATGACTCAGTTATAACTCTCATGAGGCTGAGAGGACACACACAGAGACAAGTGGTAAGGAAACGCATGATCTTATTGAGTCACTCGTACACTCACATTCCACAAATGCATCTATAATTACATGTAACACACAGAATCACGCACACCGACTCACACTTGTCACCGCTGTGTCAGTTTTTCTACTACTACTAACACGCTTGGTAATGCTGCAAAGGACATCAGGGTGCATAGACGTGTGTGTGTGTGTGTGAAGGACAGTTCTTCACCTAGTACTTTCTACTGAATGAATTACCCAAGGTCATCTGTTACTCTATATGGTGAGCAAATGGTCCTGTTTTTGAGGTTGAGTCTTATCTCAAGGTAATGCATGGACACAAACATATGAGGTGATATGTGCACTATGAGAAAGGTAGCTCTGCAATTTCCCACAGACATCCTCTTACTGCAACTAAAAAGAAAGAGAAACAAGGGTGTATATGACGTGCATTATAATCACAAATGACTCATGTTCATGTCACAAATAGCCACAACAAAGCAAAGCAAATACAAACAACTATGTCCCAAACTAACCTCCAATAAACATGAATCAAACTTGATCTGCCCAAAAGCTACACACACTGAATAAGAACCCACCTACACTGACCTCACATCTCCACATTACCGATACTTATGAAACACAATCCAACCCACTTGGTACACCCACCCAAACATCTAGTCTGGCACGGTGTATCCACTCCAGGTGTATGTGAACTCAACAGACGCAGCTTTACGCTACATTAAGCTCATTAACCTGATATACTCTGAACCAACTCAAAGCAAATTCACACCTAATAAACTGAACTATTAAATCACGCTAAAGAATTCTGATTCATTATTGTGGGTTTTCTGTTCTACTATGAAATTATAGTTAAGACAAAATACAGTTTTAGCACTGGTCTTTAGTTAGATCAGCACCCACATCTGCAGTGAAGTGATGCTTAATGCAGCTTGGTCCTAGTGAAGATGTTCAACAGCAGCAACGTGTCAAAAACATGATTTTTTTGTTAATTTCAGTGTGACATCTGCAGGTGTCTTAATGCAAAAGAATGCAGCACAAAAGCTGCTAGAACTTCTATAAAGGGTGCAAAAATCCACCGAACAACCATGCATGTGGCCAGGCTGATCCATCACATGAAAAGCCAATATCTGAAAGATCACTTTGTTACAAAATGTGGAAGTTTGTAATTCTAGCGCCCCCCCTTTTTTTTTTTTTTACATGAGCATTAACAAGTTACTTTGTAATTAGTGAAACAGACCCACAGATCAGTTGAGGTTTCAGCTGGGCACCCTCATTAGCATCTCGCTTCACACACACACACAAATACACCCTCAAACCCCTGTACCCCTGCTGTGTCAGAGTGATCTGATGGAGAGGCCTAAATTATTGATGCATTTCTATCTAATAGGAGCCCCAGTATGACTGTGTTTGTCCCAGTGCTGCTCTGTCTATGGCTTTTCATGTTACCTAATTAAGAGGTTTGGTCAACCAGTTAATGTCATGGAAATGTGAAAGGGTGGCCGAAGATCCAAGTCTGACTTCACTGCAGTCCCACACAGAGGGAGAAAGTGAGTGTGTTTCGGAGATCAAATAAAGGAGGAATTGCAATTTCAAATACAGCTGTATTACACCATATATTTTTTTAAATTATTGATTGGCTGCTTTTTCAAAAGCAACCAATCAGAGCAGATATGAACAAGAAAAGCCACATTTGGTAAAATCTAAGAAAAAAAAAGAAAAGGGTTCATTGCAGACCTTCCAGCATTATATAGATAAATCAGGTGTTTCTCAGCTGAAGGACAATAAATCTCCAAGGACTAAAGGAGGGCTGGAGCTCACTGATTGCTTCTCAGTTCAAAGTTGTGAAACTAATAAGTGAGCTCCAGCCTCTTTTATTCCTTGGAAGAGTGTAAATTTCACTCTGGTTTTCACCTTTTTTGACAACCATTGAGTTCAGGGTTGAGTGTGAGGATGTAGGGTTAATGAAAGGTGATGTCACTGATGATGGCACAAGTTTTGATACTTGATTTGTGACTTTACAGACTTACTTGCCAGTTTGCTGTTTTTACACTACTTTGACCTTACAGATGAGGTAAATGCACCAGCTGAGCTGTGTAGTCACACAGCAAAAACTAACTAACCATAACTAGCTGAAATGAACCCAAAGCACAACACAAGCCAGAAGTAGTGACTTTTGGCATGTGGTTCTGTTCATGAGGAAGAAAATGGTGAAAGAAACTAAGCCTCACTCTGTTCTAATCTAAATAAATTCCCTTTAAGCTTTAACACATCCATTCACAGAACACCTCGCACACAGTAACTGACCTTATGCAATCACACGCTAAATTATTTTCCACTTTGACTGAATTTCCTGTCAGTTTTAAAGGCGTCATTACTTATTTTTGACAGGGCCATGAGAGAATCACTGTGTTCAAGCATTTATGTTGATGGGGAGAGAAAAGAAGAAAACACATTTTTCACCACTGCCATCTTAGTACAGCCTAAAAGCCTTAAATATTATCCAACTTAAACTGTGCATGATATTTCTTCAGATGCACAGGGATTAAACTACATTTCTCTCTTGACAGGCATGGCACGATGAAAGAAGGTAAAATGTTTGGTGTGTTATAGGTTTTAACCATTCACTGAGAAGACATCATTTAAGAAAAGCTCCATTCCAGCATTCTGTCAAACAGCATGGCTAATGCTAATTGCATTTCTAGGTCTGATTGTGTTTGGTTGTGTATTCATCAAAAATGTGTGATTAATTCCAGGCTCCACCATGTCACATCCTGAAGATGAAGCATCATGAGGAACTTCATGGTTTAACACATTTATGAACACACAACATACCAACCAATCGAGTGAAATAATTTCAGATTTGGTCTCATCAAAAACATGTTACATTCTACCAGCCTTTGTTCATAAAGAGAAGAAAGAAGATGTAATCATCTCCTTTATACAGCACTAATGCTGAAATCTCACATTTCTGAACCCTTTTGATTGGTACAAATATTGGAAAAGCTTAACAGAACAAGAAAGATTATACCACTTCATAAGAAGACTGTTTTATGTCTCTTCTGTCAAAAGTAGCAGCAGGATAAATAATGATAAATCTACTGTAATACAGGTGTGTTTTTTCACAGCTTTGTATATCAGTTTACCTCCACATAGAGGATGGGGAAGATGCCAATCTTGTCTCCCAGCATGCCTTCTGCCCAGTTCTCATCTACTCGCCTGATTACTGTCAGTACCTCATCCTGGAGAGAGAGGAAATGAATGAAGTCACACAAATACACACATAAACACACTTTACACTGTACGAGTACACAATGTTTGTCCAAACAATAGATGTGCAATGACTTTTAAAACAAAGCAGGAGAATGCCTGTGTGTTACAATGATAGATTTGAGTAATTTATGAATACATTAAGATTCTATAGGGTTTTAGGTTA
>JBBBVU010000013.1:20002058-20024743 GCA_037177055.1 Atherinosoma microstoma
AGAGAGAGAGAGAGAGAGAGAGAGAGAGAGAGAAAGAAAGAGAGAGAGAAAGAGAGAAAGAGAGAGAGAGGGTGTGTGTGTGTGTGTGTGTGTGTGTGCTGAGCAGGTGCTCATAAATTACAGCTACTTGCTGCTATTGGCTAACCAATTCCATTAACTCTGCATTTATATGCCAGGGATGCATAATTAAATGTAATTTACATTTATTATTGAGTACAGTAGGGTTATACTGTAAATCCGTAGTAATTTTATTTCACAACTAAACACAGTATTAATGCTATCCTTAATTAATCTGAAAGAATTCTCAATATCATCACTTTCCATAAAAGATCATGTCCGAACCAAACAGGCAGATCAGCTCAACTCGTGCACGGAATGAATAAGTTACATCCGGAAGTTACCACTTGTGTTGCTTTGTTTTGTGTCAGAGTGGGACATATGGAAGAAGAGTTATTCCCTCCAAGCAAACAGATTAAATCCACCTTGTCAGATTTTTTGGTTATAAAAAAAAAAAAATGGCATAATTGGCATAATTCCAAAGGAATATTCATATTCATCCTGAAAGTGTTTCTTTTACTTAACTGAGCCTGAAACTTTTTTTCTTTTGTGCTATGGGTCATCTTCATTTATTCTTAACCAGTAACACACAAACTGATTATCACACATCTAAACAAAGCTCTCTTTATTATGACTTCATGGATCAGCATGCCTATATGCCAGCTCTTGCATTGTGTAGATGATATAATGTTGCGACCTATACATGGGAATTTATTGTCTTTGTTGTTCACCACTGACACCCACATACTTTTTTATGAAGTAGTTTTCCCTCTGCTGCTCCACTCCTCACATTACTCATTTTATCATGGGCATGGCATTTTCAAGTAGAGGCCTAGAAATATGGCTCAATGGGTGAACTTTGCATGCAATTTGACTTTAGAGCATGGCAATCTTCCAGGGAGAAATGTACCTTATATCAGTACTCAACACAGTAACAGATGGTGGACTGAATGGTGATTTTAGTTTAAAACATTTCCTCTTAAAAAGTTTTAGAATTGCAAAGTCATAGGGGCTCTGTAGCCTGTTGGAACTATTCTGTCACTGGTCAACCCAGTGGTCCATCACAGAATTAAAAATAATTAATGATGATTTTTTTTTTTTAAAAAGGCATCCAACATGCATGCTTTTGGACTGTGTGAGTAAGCTGGAGCCCCCAGGGAGAACCCACACAGATTTAGGGAAAACAAACCCCACAGAACAGCCCCAACTGGGAGTCCAACCTGTCAAATCTGGTGTACAAATGACATGATCTGCATTTTATTTCATGCTCTGATGAAAGCCACCAGGTGGAAACATTAGCATGCTTGCTGACAATGCTGGAAAATTGACAGGAGTCGACCTTGTCCTAAAGCTCTGTGTGTCTGCTTCTCATTTAGATTTGAGCAACCGATGTTGGATATTTGGTTTAGAACCACAAAATATATTATTTTGGAAATGCCTTTTAACTATTTAATTATATAGTTATGATAAAATTCACTGAATGCTTTCATCCTTTAAGATGCTGATAGACAATGATTAATCATGTTAAAAATGCTACATACATTAACCTATAGATTCCTACTGTTCCTGCTGGCCCAAACGGCATTCTTACTTAAGTACAGCGGTGGATCATGACATAATAACTAAAATAATGCACTATTAAACTTAATTAAAAGAGTAAAATACTACTTTAATGTTCACTACCTTCTCCCTCTTTCTGCATCATGCTGCTGGTGTGACTTTAACCATAGGGGTGCAGCTTTTTATGTCTCTGCTGTGCTGCAAAATCCATTTGATACATGAGCTGTTCTCTATCATATGCCAGTAATGGGTATCATTTCTGTAACTCTTCATTTACAGTCCAAGTGTGAACATAAAACACTAAAACATACTTCACTCATAAGAAATTATCTCTCAACAGACATGCAGTTACCTGAATGTGCATATTCATACAGTTAAATGGCAATTGTTCAAATGTGGATGTGTCTTTTTGTAACAAAGTGTAACAAAGCTGACATTTATTTACAGTTTTATATGTAAAAAAAACCACCACAAAAACAAAATAACTTTCTAAATAAAAGAAAAACTGTAGCTGTATTTTGTAGAAGAGCTGTGTTTTCAGATGGCTTAACTATGAATGTGTTTGTTGCAGGGCAGGGGATAAAAAATCTCTGCAATCCGCCTCAGAAAAATGTGTAACTGCTTTACCTATAAAATTACCAGCAAATGAAGACTGCAGGGATTAAATAAACCCAGAATTTTATGTCTTCTATTTCTAATTTGCAGTTCATCCTTTGCTAGTTCGCTGAGGTCACTATTGTGTGCCTTTTAGAAAAAACATTTTTTCTTCAGTGTTCTCAGGACTGCTACCAGTTGAAGTGAAGATGAATTTTTCCAGAGCTCGTCATTGATTTGATGTGTGAAAAAAGTAAAAGAGTGTGATCACAAAAAACCCATTCCAGGATTGCTGGGTCTCATGTCTCACACCTCTTAAGTGTTAGCTTTTTTTTTTCTCTTTTTTTTGTGTGACCCGAAAGCAGCACAATATCATTAGTCAGAGCACACGCACACACAGACACACAAACATTCCCTTCTGCCCATTATAAAAATCAACAAACAGTAATTACTACACCACAGGGGTAAGAGAGGATTCTGAATATGTGAGTGTGTATGTGTGTGTGAGATGCCCTTGGGGAAATAATATAAATGCACAAGTCCCTCCATCAGCCGTTGCTGAGCGTCCCATCTGTCAAGTCTCTCAGTGTGTCTTCAGTAGCCATAAGGTTCAGGGAGGTGACTTGCCCAACATGAGACTGACTGCCTCATTCAATAAGGCCACAGTGGGACACAGAAAGACACATCTACACACCAGCAAAAACATGTATTGTCGATGAATCAGTGCGTTTTCCTTCCTTCTTTTTCATATCGAACCTTATAAATACCATAGTTACCGTTTTCTGCAGTAAACGTGAAAGCTCTTCTTATGGGTAATGAAACACGTCTTTGCACATTGTTTTGATTCAGTTAACACAGGAGGAGGTAAATGGTCTCCAATGGCAGCAGCTAAATTCTGACTGACATCAGAAACTGTCTGATTAAACAATCACAAGTGCAATGCAATGTCAGTTTTTGATATCAGTCTGACCATGTGCAGCATAAAACAAATACACAGTACAAAGACTGTATGTTAAGGAAGCAATAACTTTGATTCCTTATATCTTTGATTTATAAACTCTTCAAATGAAATGAAAAATTTACAGAAGTTTACTTTGAAAAAGATCAGTATGCACAATGTGAGTCTGGCAAGCAAGCATAACAAACTGATCTTATGAGATCAATGATTAACAGCCAACCTCAGCTATGTATTGGTGTCTACAAAGCGGAGCTACGTGCTTGAACATAATGATGCAACATTCACTACTTGTAGCCTTGTCAGTTTATTGACTTCATCTACTAATCTATAAGAACAGGTCAGCAAAAAAGAAGAAATTTAAAGCTGCTTTAGATACTATTCTTGGCTTGAAAAGGAATGTCTGAATACAAGTATCTTCAGTGTTATTTCCCTCATTTATTATTACTGAAACAAATTCAATTCTATACAGAAAAATATCAGTGAAAGGATTAATACAGAAATAATGCAAACTATGGTCTTCTCTTTCTTTTCAATGTTGAACACAATTATAATAAAAGGAGAAAATGGACCATGTTGTAAATGTTTCCTTTTGCCACTTTCCAGTCTGTATTTGTTTGTGTGATGTAACCACATAAATCAAACAAATGACACTTTATTGTAAGATAATAAGTAAACTGAAAATTCTGATGTTTGGCTGTGTATTTTACCATTTACATGAGGATTTCTCTGCTCATCTTTGTTTAAATGTCAGCAGCGTAATTAAAATTACAAAAAAAAGGAAGAGAAATCTCAATATTCAGGCTCTCTTGAGGGTTCTTCCTTGCCTGAATAAATCAAGCATGAAGATAAAAGCGACCATAGCATTAGAGAAAATGTTAGTAAGTAAATTCAGCATTAGCTGGCACAACTGCTGGCTTTGCAGTAAACTTTGGATAGAGTTAATAATGTCATGCACGACAAGCACAATCTTTATGCAGCTTCTGCAGCCGTCCCATGGGATTCCCATTATAAAGACAATGGCTTTAATGCAGTTTGTTTACCAAATAGTCCAATTTCTTTTTTTTCTTTTGCATTTTCATCTTTTTTTTTTTAAATATCAGGTCACATTTAGCTGTGTAAATATTGAAACTATCCATTTCTTTAGAGTCCTTTGAGGGTTTTTATGTCTGGGTTAGCTTACATGAGTAGATTAAAGTAACTATAGCACTAAAGAAAATTTAAAACAACACACTGACATATAGTAAATTTAACTTCCTTGACAGAAACTGGTGCTGGTGATGCACTACACTTTGGGAAGAGTGAATAATGTCGCTCATGAAAGCCACAAGCTTTATGCTGCTTCCCATAACACCCAGATTGTAAAGACAACAGCTCTGATGTATAAATTCTGGTGAACTTTTACTACTGTGAGATATTAAGTCAAGCCCCATACTTTACAAAACTTGGCTTTAAAAGGAACAATGACACTGCAGGCTTAAAAACTTGGATATTGATCTGAAGATAAAAGCAATCAGCAGCAGTGCAGCAAAAGCAGCTACCTTCAGAGATTGTGACAAATCAACTTTGTCAGACTCACATTGTGACCATTTTGAAGGGGAAAAAAAGAAAGCACAGTGAGGAAATTACAAGCAAAGGTTTTCCCTGAGTCACACAGAGTAGAACAGTAAACTGCTGCAAACCAGTCATAAAAACATACAGAGATCACAGGCTTAAACAGATTTGTCAAAACTATCTGCACACAAACTTACTGAAACAGCAAGCCATGACAAAACAGTACAATAAAAACTGATATGCATATAAACATTTTTGGAAGTGTAAATCCATTTACTCATTTGTGAGGGCCAAAGCAGCAAAGTGTAACTTGGAAATAAAAAAAGTCATGGAGTGTGAAATAGAGGTGGCTGGTTTTGAGTTTGAGGCCATATTGGATGAAATTGAATTTTTTGTTGGGTTAAAGTAAAGGGGGTGACCAGTAAATGATTTCCTTTTGTTTTTTCCCTCCACTGTTGTTGTAGAACATCAAAGCAGAACATTTCTTGAGTCACAGATCTCACATTTTATTTTGTTACAACACACTGACTTAATTTTTCATTTACAACTTTTTTTTCTTTTGTCAATTTCTTTAGATTCAATGATCATATCAGGATTTGTTTCTGAAAACAGCAAAGCAGTTCTGAAAAACCAGGATGAGGTAGTTTTGATATCAAAACTGGCAACAAGAAGCATGAAATCCAAACTGCAGTGTCGTTGCTTCTGGAGGTTGTCAGCAGTTATTGGAGCGCTGTGCACTTAACAAGCATCTGACTTCTTTTTACTGGAAACTGCCTCATCGTTGGGGTTGTTCCTCAGAGGAAAAGTGTAACATATCTGATGATAGATGAAGCTGCTGCAGTGAACCAGATGAATTTGAACGTGAAGTCAACACCAAATTGCATTTCACTTAATCTACATGTTGTCACTACATATTTGTGTTGCAAGACAAACATTATTTAGGTCTGGCGATCCATTGTGACACATAATACATCATTTTAAAAGATATTTGTCTTATTTCTCCTCTTTTGCCAACAGAAAAAATGCCATTTTCCATGTGCATCTCAATGCATTTCTTAGGGCATCCATTGCTGACACAGTCAGAGCACTGAAGCTGCTGACTTGTTTTTACTGTGTTACCAACAGTCTCAAAAAACATTTATCTGGGACTGAGGAACAATAAGAAACAGTCAGTGAACAATACCCACCGTTACACAGACTGGATTAATCTTCCACCACCTGACATTAACAATACTATCAACATCAGTTCTTACACCACCAGCTTGCAGGTTTGTACAAGCTCACCAGTTCAGACTTAATAATGAGAACAGATGAAGCACTGTTGGATCTCAGTGCTGCTTTTGACACAGTTAACCTATTAGACCAACTGGAAAATGGGATGGGAATCTCAAGTCCAGTTCTGAACTGGTTTAAATTCTTCTTAAATCTTTGGCACAATTGCTAACTACATCTCCTCAGAAAAAGATGACGTGCAGAGTTCCCCAAGGCTCCATCTTGGGCCCCTAACTGTTCAGCATCTATTTGCTCCCACTAGCTCAAATGATGGCAACAAACAAAATATCTCACCATAATTATGCTGATGACACTCAGGCCATGTTTTACATGACAACACTGTGGGAGCAAGACGCAACGTTTGTGTTGCGATCTGGCCTCTGTTGCACACAACAACGCAGTGTCGGGGGGGCCACTATGCAACGTTTTGAGGATGGGCTCCAGGGTGGAATTTTCTCGCGACGAGGGGGGGTGTGGAGCCGTATAAACCCAAGGTGGAAGCTCTTAAATAAGACGACGTCACTGCCCGCTGCGAACTCTACAAGCCACATGAACAAACTAACAAAAACAACAATGGCGGATCCCCATGTTCTTTTTGTGCTGCTACATATTTTGAAGCTATTTGGTCTCTTAAAACAAAACTTGCTCATCATTCAGCATGTATGTCGCCAGCAAAGATGTTGTCTTTCAGTTTAATGAGGATGTAGTAGGAACTAGTGTAAACATGAGGTGTATCGTTGCAACTTAGTTTTCACTGCCATCTAAAGGCCTGGCATGCATACTACATCATATTCACTCAATTTGCAGTCGTGTCAATGGCATTCGGATTAATTCCGCCGTCATATAAATGCAAACTTGGTAGCAGCGTTGTCGTGTGAACTAGGCCTCAGCTCTGTATTACTGCCTCACCAGGGGGCTACGGTCTCATACAAAGCTTAAGTGCATGGCTCAGTCAAATCAATAAGTGGATGTGTCAGAATTTTCTTCAGCTAAATAAAGATCAAACTGAAATTATTGCACTTGGAAACAAAGATGTGTGTCCAAAGATTAGTGCCCAACACCAGAAGCCTGTACTACGAAGCGTGATTAACATACCCCGGATATCTCTCCGTTACCTGGGTTAACTTACCCAGACATTCAGGATCTGGATAAGCTGCACTACGAAGCTGGTTATCAACTTGGTAATTCAACCCAGGGTTTTCCAGTCTGCATCAGTGCGCGTTCACATAAAGGGGGCAGTATCTGCAGCATCTGACCATCTCACCATGGGGAATGCCCACAGGCTGCAGAGTAGCGTATGTCACCATGGGGGAGCAGACAATTATTCTTCAGAAATATGATGAATTTAAACACATCATCCAGGCCAATAGCAACACTGTTTTCACAGCAACAGCCAGGAGGGAATGCTGGCAGAAACTGTTCAACTCTGTTGATGCATAAATTCGCCAGATTATGCAATAATTGCCGAACATAAGCACTCTCATCACTCCATTTCACTTTATTATGGCCAAGACAGTTAAGCAGAGCTTTCTCTCTTTATATTATGTCTGTGTTTCAGCAACATATCAAATTGATAAAATTTTCAGGGAATCTCAGAAATGGAATGAGGAACTAGTGATAGATTTTGCGGGTGTGTTTGTTATAGTTTACAGTGACTTCTTCAGAGGCATAGCACCCCCGTGTTTGTGCTGGAATATTAGGACCGTAACAGCACGAGTTGTGCGTTCCATAAATTCATGATTCTGCAGTTCTGCGATGTGTGATCATTATCATTAACCTTGTTATTTCAGATGCAACCCTAGTGGAGTAAAACGGACTTGGGAAAAAGTCAAGAAGAACATCCTTCAAAGTGGCCAGTGAAGGCTTTATTTCTTCATCAAAAGGACTGCATTTATACCTAAAAACTCTCTCCTTAGTTCTCCTGTCATCATTGTCGTGCCAACGTCATCGGGATCTTCTAGAAGAAAAAATGGGCAGGTTCTTTTCCAAGAGAGCTGATTGATCAGGAGGGTGGCACTTTCTACGCGCCGATCTCTTATCCAGAACTTAACCTACTCCGGACCAGGTTAGCTGTTCAGTATCTGTTGCCGTAGTGATTCATGAAGTTAACCAGCTTCGTAGTACGGAAAACCCTGGGTTAACCCCGAAGTTACCCCGATAAGAGAAAATCCAGCTTCGCAGTACAGGCATCAGTTAGCAATGTTAAATCAAGAGATCAAGCCAGAAATCTTTGGAACATCGTTGGATTCTCGAGTTAAATTTTAACTGCCATATTAAAGCAATGACCAAATTAGCCTGAATAATATATCTAAAATAAGTAAACTGATGGTTCAACATGATTTGGAAAAACTCGTTAATGCATTTGTTTTCAGTAGACTTCAGTAGGGTGAGGGTCACACAAAATCATTAAGACAACTGCAAGTAATCCAGAATGCTGATACTTGTGCCCTTAAAAAGACTAAAAAAGGGAACATATTACTCCAGTTCGCAGATCTCTACACCGGCTTCCTGTGCACCAAAAAAAATACTTTAAAATATTGCTGCTGGTGTACATGGCGCTGAATGGTTCCGGTCCAAAATGTATTTCTGACCTGCTGAAGCCATATGAGCCACCGAAACTTCCAAGGAAAATTATTGTTTTGTTTTTATGCTCCTAATATCTGGATCAAACCACCAGAAAACCAGAAGTCTGCTCCAAACCTTAGTTCTTTTAAAACTGGTCTTAAAAGTCATATTTGCAACTACTTTTTATTAAAGTGTTCTTTTTTAAAATATGTGTCTCACATATATACATTGACAGTGATGGTGTTGGTTATGATGATAATTATGGCGATGATGGTGATGATAATGATTTTTATTTATGAAACATTTAAAAAATAAACTTGTGCTCTCAGTGAAGTGCTAGCTTCACTGAACTGAATTAAACTAAACACTTTAAACTGTGAAATGGATCATGAGGTTGTGATGCATCTGGCAAATTTTTAAGTTTAATCTTTTTTAAGATAACTATCTTTTTTTTTTCCGCTGGAAAAAGCTCATAAAAGAGTAGGGATGACGACAGATACTGAATTGGGGGGTGCAAATGTTAAAAAATGTGTAGATTTACTGATGTTTTACAGTTAAAATAAGTCATCAAAATGGTTTCCTCCAATGATTTTGCCAATTGTCAAAGTTTAAATAACAAAACATATCATTTTCTTTCCATTTCTATTCTCAGGCTTAATAAGGTTAGAGACAAATGGAAAGTCTAGAAGCTATTCAATGCTTACTCCATAATTACACCTTTGAAATTGAAGGACTACAGCTGTAGTAGGGGAAATAAAAAAGTTCCATAACAAAAGTCTGATAAGTATAGCAAAAGTGAAGAAACAGATCCTCATCATAATATACACACTTATACATAAAGTAGAAGGTGATGCGTTTGTTCCCCTTATGACCATAATTCTGTGGGGTAGTCCTTAAGAAGTGTCTTACAATCTTATATCTAATCTTAGAATCTGAAAACGGAGTTAAATAAACTACTAAATAGCGTTAAATAAAGAAACAAACACAAGCTACTGTATGTCATTCTATAACACAGCATGACTGTTTCAGTAACAGCAAACCAAATCTCAGTTTCTGAAGTTCCACTTTGGTCAAATATTTGCATACTACGTCTGTGGAGAAGCATCAGGTTAAGTAAGCTTTGAAAGAAATGTGAAATTAAGGGGAATAAATGCTCTTGTTTAGAGCCGTGGAACACATTCTGGATTCTGTCATCTGTCTCCTCTATTGCTCAGCAATGCAAACATTCCCACAGCAAGTCGCTGTGTGAGTGATTTTGAGGGATGGTAGATGGAACAGGATGTTCCACTCTGCTCATATCTTCATCCGTTTTTCCGGCACCAAACCATTCCGAGTCCCAGCTTGTGCATTTATTCACCTCCATACACACACACACTCTTTAACAGTGATTACTTTGCTCAGTCTTCTCCTACGTACCTGTCCTTGGAGGGACACTGGGCCATTACAAGTCAGTGTATGTGGGTGTGTGCATGTGAGAGATATTGTGTGTGTGTGTGTGTGTGTGTGTGTGTGTGTGTGTGTGTGTGTGTGTGTGTGTGTGTGTGTGTGTGTGTGTGTAGAAACGGCATAGTAAATTTGCAATGGGTCTTTTTCCACTCTGCCGCAAGTGCAGCTTCCCATCTTGTGGTGCTGTTTTATTGGAGGAGACATTCGAGCACAGCACAAACACACACATTCACGCACAGATGAAAAGGGATTACTTGTATGTTTAAAGGTTCATTTATAGAAACTAAAAAGGTTCACATACTCACAAACAGCTCCTAAAACCCAGAGATGGTGTAGGTGAATTTACAAGTAAACAATATGGTGGATTTTTTTCTTAAGCAAATTACACCAACATGCAAGTAAACACACACACAGACGGATATCTATGAAAAAAAACTGTGTCACTACTTCAGCGCACTATTGATTTACTTTCCATTTATAATTCATGAAACAACACACACCTCAGGTTAAGTGGAGACACACATACAAACCGGTAGTTTCTCAGTAGAGAGAAGGAGAAACACAGCACCACTTTCTCAAACACACACAAAAACAGGAGATACACACTAGTCTAGCCATGTGGAGCAACCAGGAGTTCATTCAACTCAACCTTCCCTTCACCTCCCCATCACTCCCTCATTCCTCCTCTGCTATGTCTCCACTGTTTCTGCACTCCTTTATCACTTAATTCATGGTCTACACTTCTCAACTTCCCTCCACTGATCCGCCACTTCTTCCTCTCTTCCTGCTGTTTCTCTTAAGAAAAATGCTAATATACTGTATTATTATAAAATTATTTCTGTACTGATTTCCAAGATCCAACATTAACCACGACCTCTGGGGCCTGCTTAGTTGAAATCATTTTATTCCTCCATCTAGGTGAGAGCTGAGGTGGATGTGAGAGGTTGTTTCCATTTATTTGCTTGTCTATTTGTTAGAGATTACTCAGAAAATACCAAGCTGAGTATCATGAAACTTATTGAAGGAAAAAAAATCTGTTAAATGAAGGTGTTGATCAGGAACAGTTTTATCAAAATGATCAAATACACCTTTGGTTTTGGAGGTGGGTGTGCTTTTTTGAGCAATTGCATTTATTATTCACATATTTTAAATCATGAAAAGTTGCTTACGATCAAAGAAGGAACATAAATAATAAAGAAAAACTCCAACTGTTAAATCCTCACACAGTGAGATAACTGTTCTCACACAGGCACAAACCCCCAACACACAGCCGTCTTCAATCTATCCCCAGACATTTGTACAATGTAATATAAACTTTCATCTCCACATTGAATATTCTTTGTGAGTGTCATCTTTGACTTTCAGTCAGACTCATATGTGGAGGTTATTTGATTGAGTGAATGACTGAGAAAGAAGCAGTGGCAGGAAAAAGAAGCAGAGCTGAAGATGGGAAGAGACAGTAAGGTTTAAAACAGAGAGCTCAGGGACCGCATGCATATTCATAAGACTCATCTCCATCTGAGCTGTGAGAGAAAAAGACACCATCTAAAAAGAACACATGCACTCACAGCAGAGCTTCTTAAATAGGCAAGCTGTGTAGTGCCGGTGGATTTGTGAAGTGGATGGATGTCTTACCTGATTGAGTACCCGAAGTGTCGAAGTCAGAGATATCAAGGAAGGCAGCGAGGAATCCAGAACAAAGAAGAGAAGAAAATTACTTTATTATTTGATGAGAGAAATAAGTCTATTGAAGCAAAAATTGAGTGAGCTGTAACAACTGAACAGATGCTTACAGCTGTAAAACCACTACAGTGGCTAGAATGAAATGCCATAATTACCTCCAATTACCTTTGATATCAATAATTTCTTAAGCTTTACACAACTCTGTTACCAAATAAACTTATCACGAAATCCTAGATCCCTGGAAGTCCTTGATAAATCTGTATAGTATGAGTATATAGACTGTAAAATGTAACATTGGTTTTAATAGAATATATTTAGTGGATATAACTTCATTTTAATCTAGTTATCTATACTAATCTTAAATAAATCATATGAACTTTGGAAGGCAGAAGGTTGAATAAATGTATGTACCCAAGTCGAATCGGTCTAATTGGGATGAGTACATGAAAAATGGTTATGGAGGAGTGGCAGAGTTTCCCAAAATGCTGTTTACTTCTAATAACAACAAATTAGGGGAAGTTTTTGTATGAAACTTTGCACTTTTACAGTTTAGTAACAGTTAAAATAACCCAGTACTTTTGCAAGGTACTTTTTTGTTTTATTTTATACATTTGGTTGAGCAATAATCCAAATGACATAAAAAGGTTTGAATTAATTTCAGTAATGGGTAAAAAAAAAAAAGTGAATAAAAAAGTATCATTATCTCATGTCACCCTCGATGATCTTTACCTACAAAACTCCTCGTGTGAGATAAGAAGCTCTCAGCTAAACAAACACCAGAAAATTTTTGGGTCACCATACTGACCTCATATCAGCAATAACCCCCCTTTTCACAAGTTTCAGTGTATAGGCAACATGTTCTAGACATAAAAAATACAGTTTACCTGCTGTAATGTTAATTGATGATGACAATGAATGATTTTTAATTAATTCTGGTTGTGTCATGTGACTTCTCAGTTACTGGGCATCTGTGTGTTGAAAAACAATTATCCAAGCAGCTGCTGCACCATGGTCTGACGTTAGTTTTTAGCAAAAAACCACACCAAGTTCCTGCTGCAAAGCAAGAGTCATTTTGAGTTAATCAAGTTTCTTCTACAACTTCCTGTACTTAAAGCAAACTCAGATTTATCAAAATCATAAAAGCTTTAAAAACTCATTCTAGTTAATTGTACACAATAGAGATGGGACGATATGCTTTTCTCCCGATTCGATTCTTTTACGATTTTTTTCTTGCGATTCTTCGATATTGCCGATTTTTGTGATTTTTACTTTGCTTTTTTAACACCAGACCAGTTGTAAGTTGAATGATGACAATGTTTACAGACTACCTGTATATCAGGAGCCATATTTTCCTCACATGTGCGTCAGTTTTTAAGATGTATTCAGCAGCAATATTAATAAACCAGCTGAAAATGAAGCATCTAAATTTGGAATACAGCTCCTCTTGGAAAAGCAAATTTGCTCACGACAACACAGCAGCCAGACCATCATTCTGCATGCTATAATGCTGAACAAGTAAAAAAAAAAAAAAAAAGAAGAAAAGAAAAGAAAAAAACAGAAAAAAGATTTTTAACAAAAAAATCGATCTAAAAATCGTGAAACAAAAAATGCGATTTTTATGTGAATTGATAGTACTCAAGCTGACAAAACACATTAAATTCACTGTGAATTTTCAATGCCCGACCACTTCTAATCTGTGGCATTTCACCAGGTACTACTGGTAAACTTACTCTGACATCTGACATTTCAACACAATAGAATTCAGCCCGCAGGGTCACAGGTGTAGCAAGAAGATGTGGTTAACAACCTTGTTAGTGTCCTCTGTCATTAGCACCCGGGGCTCCTGTTGTGCTTTGTAATAATGAAGCAGCTCTTTTCTTCAGCTGCCCTCACGCTTGAGAGCTGACTCACGTGTTTAGAGCAAGAAACTTTCAACGTGTGTGCTCTGATTTGAATGTTTGAAAGGCCAATAACATCACTGCAGCCCTACATTCAGCTTGTCTGAAAGAGCAATGGAGGAAAAATTAGCTGTGGGGAAAGACACATATGACGGGGTTATGTGAGGTTGCTAGGGGTGACAGGTTATTATGGATGTCTCCGTTGTATTGGTCGCCTCCTCTGTCTATCCCCCCCCGTTACTGTGGCGACAGGGGGCCGTGAGTGACAGATGGTTGCTGAGGCGTGTCTGCGGTTGTTAAGAGCACTATGTGTCAATCAAAGACACACACATAGAGAATGACACAGTCCAGGCCAAGAAAAATCCAAAGTGCACCGAGTCAAAATGCAGAATGCATCTGATAAATGCTCAGGGTTCTATCTATCTAAAATAAGTCAGAGGCAAGAAGAAATTTTGGCCCTCATTAAAATGTCTGCTGTTGGGAGAAGCTAAATGAGCAGAGGGTGGACCGATATCCATGATTTTCTTTCCGCATTTAGAGCAGGATTAGCATGTCTTTTTAGTTGAACATAAAAAAGAGAAAAGAGGAAAAGGAAACCCTGAACAGGTTGGAACACAGTGACACATGATAAAATGGTCATTAACAGATGAGAAATGGAGGACAAAAAGAAAAAAAAGAACACCACAAATGAAAACTCCTGTTTGACCAAAGCAGACCCTAAAGCTTTAACAGCTTCTGTGGTGGTGCACTGTTCTCCACCTGTGCAAATATGATCGTCAGCTAAGACCGAAAACTGTAGCATCATGAGTCTGCAAACAAACATCTAAACAAGCCTGGTGCATTTTCCAAACAAAGGCTTTGGACTGACGAGTTTAAAATGGAGCTTTAAGGCTTTTAGAAAAAACAAATATTGCATTTCATGAACAAAACAACTGTTCAGCACAAGGGTAGACTGATCGTATGGTGGAGCAAGTAGCAAAGAGAATAATTAAGTTAGAGGGAAGAATAGATTCAATCAGATTTAATCAAATTCTGGAAGTAAACATAAAACTATCTGTGAAAAACTATATATGGAAAAATGATGGCAGATGAATGACCTACAACACACCTCAAAATCCAAAGTGACCCATCTCAACAGCAGCAAGCTGAATTTGTTTTCAATCATTTTTGCAGCAAATCCACCTCAACATAATTTGAAATATGTGGCTAGACCACAGAAGTGCAATACATGGAAACTGCTCAAAAACTCAAGAACAAGAAGCATCTGCAAGAATAACGGGCAAAAATCTAAATCCAAGAAATTTGAGCTGGCTACAAAAAACATTAACAAAATTTATCTTTGAAAAAGGGCCCTGCAATAGACTGGCGACTTGTCCAGGGTGTACCTTGCCTCTTGCCTGATAATTGCTGGGATGGGCTCCAGCTTCCCCGAGACCCTGAATTGGATTAAGCGGTACAGAAAATGAATGAATGACATTTGAAAAAGGTTTTAATTAATATGCTCAAACATTTGCTTGTAGACCTGTTCAATTTTCCTGACTGCCCTATTTTTGAAAACTTTAAAACATGGGAATAAAATAAATTAGTACATTTTACTTCAATTGTTAAGGAAACATGAGATTTTTTAACATGTAAAAACCAACTCATCTTTTATTTACACCGCTTTTCACCATGATATGACCCTGCAACGCCAATATAAAGAGCAGCTTGTTATTTAGTGGATGGAAGTGAAGAAATAATGAATAATTCAGCAACAAAGCACTAATTAAACGTGTTTAACTCTTCTTATCAAGGAGCAAACCCTTTATAATTGAAGCAAGAACCTTAACACTGGTTTGCTCATTTTCAAGCTTGTGAAATAATACCATCTCAAAATGAAAGAAATTCTCTCATAGTTTGATACTTCTTTTCTTTTTTAAATATCAAAGAAAAAAGGTTACCTCACAGCCACACAGATCAATAAGACATTGTTGAAGTTCCTCAAGGAAACTTAGGCAGCAGTTTGTTTTTCTAGTTATACTGTTTCAAGGTGCTGACACAGAAGAACTTAACACAAAAGCAAAGTACATTTGTGTTTGGCTGATTATTTCTCCACTTTGATAATACCAACTGGTGTTGCATTATACATTGTTGGAAAACCAGATTAGTCATCTTTACAATGAGGTATAATTTGTAAGGATTGCAGAATGAACAACAAAGCTAAATATGTAGGTAGCACCTCCCCAAAAATGAAAGGAATAGGAAAAAAACTAAGCTTCTGCAATATCCTCCTGTTGGTATTTACTGAATTTTGAATTGCTTGGTGAATTGGATGATTGCATTCTCCCACATGAGGAAAAAAACAACACATATTGGCCATTTTTACACTTAATTCATTTTACACTGTCAGGGACCTCAGTAGTGTGTGGAAGATCCATATGCAGCTACAACAACTTGGCACCTCCTCCTCATGCTGGTCACCAGCCTGGCCACATTTCGCAGCGGGATGGCATCCCAATTCTCAACCAGGAGTTGCTGAAGGTCAGTCCCTGTGATTGTTTTGGTCACACCAGCATATACAGCCCAACCAAGATGATTATACAAAAGCTGTGTCGAGGTCTGGACTCTCGCAGCAAGCCATACCAAATTCTGGACTGGTGATATTCTGATGACCCTGGCTCCATCCTGGAGAATGGAGTTAGGTCCCAAATTCTGGAAATATGGGATCACCACTGGCTCCAAAATCTCATTCTGATATGTCTGTCTATCAATTGGATGCCCCTCATACATTTGTATGTCAACACTTTAATCTCAAAACCAGAGTGAATACCAACAGGAGAATATTGGAGGGGATTTTGGCACATAGGGCACTACCCACACATTTAGCTGTGTTGTTTATTTCACAGAAGCATGATCCTAACAAGTTATACCTCATTGTAAATGTGTCTAATCAGGCTTTCCAACAATGTATATTACCACACCAATTGGCACTATTAAAGAAGATAAATAATCAACCAAACTGGCACAAAGTTTAGATGAGATACAGAATCTATTTCAACCTCTAAGTTGTATTTGTGAAAGCACGTTTATTAAAAGTTATATTCATAGCCAAGTAGGATTAGGTCAGTATGTGCAGTAATATGGGTAAATGCTGACATTCTCATCATGACATCAATTAAAGCATATTCATACATTAACATTTATATTATGATATGTCAAATCCAAACAACCAACCAATTAATTGCTTGGATTTCCTGAGATCACTTAAGGACACACATGCATATAAGTAATGCCCCTGTGTCTGCTCATACTCTAAAAATCCTCAGCCAAGCCAGGGAGACAGTGAAACAGACCAGATGGGAACATATCCGCCTCAGATAGAGTTAAAGTAGACTGATATTTATATCAAATAAACAGTCTTGACACATGACAGATGAACAGAACAGATGGGGATGATGTGAATCAGAGGCCTGAACACTACTGTCTAATGTTCAAGTGTTATCTAGAGGTCTGCATGTTAAGAGGAACACTGAACTGGTCCGCTCACATTGTGGTGTGAACACAGAGAAAGAAAGAGAATATTATATCTCTGCACCTTGTGTTAAATTTTTCTCCTTCCACATGCTACGCAAAAGCATGTTCATACATGCAAAGCACTACAGTCAAAAGGTAACACACACACACACACACACAGACTCTTCCCTTGGGCTCTGCAGTGAAGACTTGTTGAAAGCGAGATTTCTCCAGCATGATGTTACTTCCTTTAAATGCTAAAATGACTGTATGCACATACACTTTCACAACAAAGCTGATTGGAGGGAAACTTTCAAGTATCCACCAATCAGCTAGCAGCGATGTATGACTGCTGTATCCCTTATCTATTCCTCTTTCAAACACCTCCTCCCTGTGCTGTATTCCCATATCTTTACATCCACCGCCTCCTTACATCTCTTCCTGCCATGTTGCTTATCACATGTAACATTGTTTCCTCTGCCTGTTTCTCCCCATCTTTCTCCTGTTCTATTCTGTCTTATCCTGGCGCTCCATGGTGTTATGTTTACCCTCCGATTGATCGTTATCTGTTTCTCCGTTTTCAGGTTAGGGTCATTATCCATTTGGACACTACCTCAACAATTTAATTTGTACTTTCCCTGCTAACAGGAATTGAAAAGCTGGTCGGTGTGGTCATATGTGTTGAAAAGTTGCTGTATTTCTTTTGTCACATAGAGGTTTATAATAGCCTTTTATTACTCAAGTTTATTTGTAAAGCACATTGAAAACAACCTCAGTTGACCAAAGGGCTGTACAAGAACAGGTACACCTGTTCAATTTCTTGTCAACACAATTGACAAATCAGATACTGGCCGACTTTTTTCAGAGAACTGATCTACTCGGATTTTCAAACGGAAACATCTCTAGGGTTTACAGAGAATGGTCTGAAAAAGAGAAAATATCCAGTGAGCAGCAGTTGTCTGAAAGAAAATGCCTTGGTTTGTTTTCTTCTTCTGTTTTCATTTAATTTCTTTCTAAAAGTTTGTTTTGTTTTAATGTAATTTCTGCAATGTAAAGCACCTTGAAATTGTCCTGTACATGAAATGTGCTCTATAAATAAATTTGCCTTGCCTTGTTGATCTCAGAGGTCAGAGGTGAACATGAAAGACTGCTGCGAGATGATAAAAAGGCAACAGTAACTCCAATAACCACCAGTCAAAACCAAGGTATGCAGAATACCATCTCTGAATGCACAACATGTTGAACCTTGAAGCAGATGGGCTCTAGCAGCAGAAGACCACACCCAGTGCCACCCCTGTTAGGTAAGAACAGGACACTAAGGCTACAATTCACACAAGCTCAACAAAATTGGACAACAGAAGTCTCCATTTCAGCTGCCACATCTGGATGGTAGATTCAGAATTTGGCGTAAACAACATGAAGACGATGATCCATCCATCCGCTTGTATCAACAGTTCAAGCTGCTGCTGGTATTGTAATGATGTGGGGGAGTACTACCTCTGACCATGTCCATCCATTTATGACCAGTGTACCAATCTACTGATGGCTACATCCAGCAGGATAATGCACCTCGACACAAAGCTTAAATATTCTCAAACTGGTTTCTTGAACATCACAGTGAGTTCAATGTACTCCAATTGCCTCCAAAGTCATCAGATCTCAACCCAACACGGCACCTTGGGGATGTGGTGAAACAGGAGATTCTCATCATGAATGTGCAGCTGATAAATTGGCACTGGACCTGTGTGATGCCATTACGTCAATATGGAGCAAAATCCCTGAGGAATATTTCCAACATCTTGTTGTCTCTATGCAATGAAGAACCAAGGCAGTTCTGAAGGTAAAAGGAGGTCCAATCCGGTGCTAGTAAGATGGACCTAATAAAGTGGCCAGTGGTTGTCAAATCTGCATTGATGTATTTGTATACTATAAACATACATTTCATCCTGGCTATAAGAAGTAACTACTGTAAGGTTGGAGCTGACAAAGTCTTACCCTGATAACAAAGATGCTTCAAAATTACGATGTAAAATCTGGATGCATATCTGTGAACAGCTGAAGGCAGCTGTTGCCAAGCAATGACTAACACGGTTGAGCTATGCTGAAAGTAAAAGGCAAAATCTCATGTCCAGACCACATTCCCAAAACCAGGTTGGTTTGTTTCACACAATCATCTGGAATGCCACTTGTTGAATCTGGTTGGAAAAGAACAATCTTTTTTAAAGAGAAAAAGATTTGCCTGTTCATCAAAGTCAAGAAGGAACTTCAACCAATCAGACGAACTAAGCGAAACCACATGGGACCAGTCGGTGAATAGGAGTGACTGTTGATTGTGGTCACACCTGAAACCCATCTCTAGCTACAATATAGCCTGCTGATTGGTCAGAACATCTGCTTTTCAGTCACAGACAAACAGCAGTCAACGGACAAAAGATCATTTAATAAATCATTTAGCTGGTTGAGGCAGATAGCTGCTCTCTGGTACTGTTTGAGCTTTTTTCCCCTCTTTCACCAATTGCTGGATCAAAAAGGGCTTATCTCTATATTAAAGTGCCCTGAGACACCTTTTGTTCTACTTTGACATAATATATTACAGATTAGATCTAACTGAATAAAAGCTTGTAACATACCGGATTAGTAAAGGTGAAGGACTTTGAGTTTTTATGATACCAAAGCAGTTTCAGAGGGTATCAGGGACAAGTAAATTCACTGTAGCAGCACAAAAGAAGACAGTTTCTGAGATTTAACTGCTGGCTCAAGTCTTTTATCACTGGGAGCAACATGGCAAGGACAGACATACAGAGGGACTGAATATATATCTGTCATGTTTAAAGAAAGTCTGCAGAACACATTAAGATAACGGCTAACACAACAAATGACATCACCAAAGGATTTGCATCCTTGGCCTTTACTGCAGTCATCTTCAGCTCGTGCATGTTTATTGTCACTGGTCTATTCCACCTCTTTATCATCTTTGGTTGCTTTGGAAAATATCAGGAAACTTTGTCTTGCTGAATGATAAAAAATACAATGAGTTTTGACTAAACCTGAGCATATTGAATATTTCTCTATAAGACTGCTTTCCTCCAGTCGCTCTACCATCAGTAATAACAGATCAGCCACATTGTTTCACAGAGATGTTATGCTTTGTGAAATCAACTGTATCTTTTTACCCCACTTTCCAGTTAATGAATTTTCTCAAAGATACTGGTTTTTGTTTCATCAGTCCATAAACTTCAGAACCAAGCCAGTTTCATTTTGTATGTTTCTGTGAAGTGAGACCATGTTGAAGTGACTCCTCTGATGTTAAGGCGTAAATTCTCTGCTGACCTTCTTTGTTAATGAACTGAATAAAGCACAACTTCCCCCAGAAAAAAATAACTATGCTGACCTTCAGTGACTTTTGGACCCTTTAAAAGAAAACTTAAAGACACAATTTAAGATAATCAGAATCTGCCATTTAATTTTTCAGTGAATGTGCTGAAAGAGTCTGAAAGATATTGTCTGGAAGGTTTAGACACACTTCTCAACCTTTTGTATATTTGATAAATTAATTGTATGTACAGTAAAGTTTGCCTGAAATTGTTAATTTAACACTTCATTACAGCTCATCAGAAGCACATGGAAAAAACCCTCAGCTGAGAGAATTGGGTGATTAATATAGCCAATGACAATGCTTATTCCAGAGGATTTATTTTTCTTTTTGCACAGGTTTTTTTTAAATGTCAAGTGTTAACAAAAGCACAGCTTTGTTGAGGGAATGAATCTCTGAAGAAGCTCCACTGCTAGCTGAGGCACTTACAGGAGGCACACTGGTGTCTATCACATTTATTGGTAAACTGATTTACTGTCATATCAAATCACTTCTGTAACATTAACATCTTGTTGATTTAGAATACATCCCCTGAAAGCTTGTCTCACATCTTCTTCTCATACACTGACAGAAGTCTAAAGATTATTAGACTTCGAAGACGACATTTCCTCACCACTTCCTGAAATCATATCCATTCATTTGAAAATTCTGGGATATGCCCAATATAACTTCCCTTGTGATTCAAGAGTCACAAGGTAATGATCACATGAAAGTCCACTTTGCCAAGGTTCAAGCTTTATGTTTGAGGCCAAGAGACAATTGGATCAATCAGCCCATCGTCTGCGGTCAGCTGGGTGGGTTTAATGTGTGGAGAAAGTGTGTGCCTGAAACCCTTAGTTTAGCTGCTGCTATAGAAGTACACAGAGGCTTAAACTAAACACTAGAGGCTTTTCTCAATTTCCTTTTTCCCTGACTACAGCTTCACAAGATTTTGATTTACCAACTGGGTCCACACCATTAAACTGATCTGTAGAAGCTAACACATAATAGATTGTGACAGTGAGATGGTTCATCCTATCCAAACCTTTTATTATTTTTTGAGATGGATGCTTTATATCCCTTGTGACTAAACAATGGAAAGTAGAAACTTTGCTTGTGCGTGGCAATATCCAAAACAACCGCTGCTGCCAAACATTTCAGAGCAAAAGTCTGCTTCACAGTGCTTAGTTTGACCATTTCCACATGCAATGCATGAGTTTACAAATAATCATAATGTAATTTGTTAGTACATAAAATGTATTGTTTTCTTATAGAAAAATAAATTAACGAAAACTGACTGATATTAGGAGTGATGCTATTTTAAATGCTGTTAATATAAATTACATATCTGCCACTTTTGTATTGATTTATTCCAGCTTGTTGTTTGCCCTGCTCAGTTAATGTCCTCCCAAACAGCCTGTAAATGTGGTACAATTTTGCTGTTTGAATGGTCTCAGGCCATTCCAAAATCAATTATGGCAAAAAATATATAAATAAATCTATCATAAAAAATAAAACAGGGTCACAAACATATCTGCAACAGTCCACAGACTTCTGGCAAATCTGATTGCTTCTTTTATTATTGGGCTGACAACTCCCAGTGAAGAATTACTGGAAATAAATGGAGATACTGCTTATGATAAAAAGAACAGCAGAAAGGGGTTACACCAGAAAGCGAACAAAAGGAAGCAGATGGGAATATCTCATTTTTAATTTTTCTTGAGTTTTGTATAGAGAGGTAAGAGCAAATTAGAACTGAAATATTATGTATAATAATAAGTTTGTCCAATAAATGGGTCCTAAAACAACAAATAAAAACAGAAAGATAATCAAGCCTTCTTCATTGAGTGAGTGAGTGGAAACGACAAGGACCATTTCAATCGCTTTTGCAGAAAAGTAAACAGTATTTTTACAGTCTTTATGCAAATCTACATTTCAAAGTGCACAAAATGCATAATTTTGTGCCTCCTTGCACCTTGTTACTTTGAAATGCTAATGACCGGTGTGGCTCATGCTTTCAGGGTGTGTGTGTGTGGGTGTGTTTGTGATTGTGTGGTAGTTTCTGGTTCATATCGCATTCCTGTTGAATGAACATCATCTTCTTTTCTCATTTATTTCATTTGTCACACATACATACAACTCAAAATTTCACAGAATAAAGAATGCTCACGCACCAACGTACACACACACACACACACACACACACACACACACACACACTGTGAATATGTATGAATTAAGTTTGCTTAGTTTTTTT
>JBBBVU010000013.1:20067864-20080285 GCA_037177055.1 Atherinosoma microstoma
AGAGAGAGAGAGAGAGAGAGAGAGAGAGAGAGAGAGAGAGAGAGAGAGAGAGAGAGAGAGAGAGAGAGAGAGACAGAAGGAGAGTTAGTAATTACAGGACTCCCAGTGTTTTCAAAGCCCCTCTTTTATCTTACTCTTCCTGTGGCTGAGAAAAGAGGAAGCGGCAGAAAAAGAGGAGGAGGAGGGGAAAGACGAAAGTCCAAGCTTTAGTCCAATTCAGACACCAGGCACCAGTCAGCTGCATCACAGACTCACTCAAACTAATTGATGTCCTCTGTTTCAAAGACATTCATCCTCTGAAAGTAAGTGTTTATGTGTGTATGGGAGAGGGGTTCATGTAAAGCACTTAAATGGTAGTGTGGTCTGAGTGTTATTGTGATTACTATTTAATGTAAAAAAATCCGAGTGTTGGTTCTCACCAATGGTTTTACATGTAAACAGTAGTAATAATAACAGGCAATTAAAATGTTTTGGATCAATTATTAATCAAATTATTTGGGTTTTGATGTCTGGTCAAACTTTTTCTGACTATTTTTCTGACATAACTGGAATTTTACTAACATATAAAGTACAAAAAAATAGTAGAACCATACATTAGCCTGCTCATACATTTTCTAAGAAATTATATGATACTGTTTGGCAAAGTACAGTTGTATTTGTAAATGTTAAATCTACTGAAGAGAGCCAAATGTTCTAAAAAGTGTGGTGCCAGAACAAACCAACTCAAACGCTAATATTTTAGTCATTTAGGTTATTGTTTGTGTTTTATTAAAAGACCACACAATGATGGGGTGGCTAGAGGCACCGCCTCATAGCAAGAAGGTTCCTGGGCCTTTTGTGTGTGGAGTTTGCATGTTCTCCCTGTGCATGCACAAGTTCCCTTCTGATACTCTAATCTAAAACCATGCATCTTGGGTTAATTGGTGTCTAAAGTCTCCCTAGGTGTGAGTGTGAATGTGTGCATGTGTTGGCTTGGTGATTGACTGGCGACCTGTCTAGGGTGTACCCTGCCTATCGCCTGATAGCAGCTGGGTTACCTCCAACCGCCCTGTCAATGGATGGATGGATGTTTCATTAACTCTAGTCTCCTTGGAACTGCAGCAGTATGGTGTATCATTTTAAATCTTACCTTTTTTATCTTTTCTCATAGTGCTGACATTTTGTCCTGCCAGGGGACTGCAGATGTAAATTAGCCTAAGACTAACTCTGGTACAAGGCATCAAATAGAAACATTTAGATTTTAAATTGTACATGGTCCCTGATAAATAAAATAAGATAATAATTTATCTATTTTTAAATAGAGGAAGTCTAAAGAATTAATAAAATTTTCAAAAATCTCAAAACCAAGTAAAATAAAACTCATTTTGTAGCCAGTGACAAGAGCAAATTTAACAAACTGATCAGGGAAGCTGGCTCTGTGATTGGTTGCTGACAGCAGACATTCGAGGCCATGGTGGAGAGGAGGTCTGTGGACAACCTGTTATCTATCATAGATAACCCTGACCACCCTCTCCACCACACACTGGACAGACAGCAGAGCTCCTTCTCCTGGAGACTCATCCAGCTCTGCTGTCACAAAGATCGTTACCTGAGATCTTTCCTGCCCCAGGCACTTTACAGCAGTTCTTCTCTGTCAGACAGAGGCTCCAGACTGGTTAACTCTCCTTCGTTTTTTCCCTTCATACACCAATTCACTTTATGTTTACATCTTGAATCCCATATTTTCCATATATCCCTTTTTCATTTTCTTACTTGGATATATATTTGTAAATTGTATATTGTACATAGCAATTTCCTTTTTCTTTTCCATATTTGATCTGGATATTTGTTAAGTGTGTATTATATAGTATTTTTTGCATCATATAGTTTATTAAATTGTATTCTCATTTTCCTTTTTTTTCTACAATGCCGCTGTAATAAATCAATTTCCCAGTCTGGGATCAGTTTCTGAAAATACTTTTTCCCCCCATCTTCAGCATTTAAAGCTGGGATATACAAACATTCTTAGAATATTTCCTGGTATGGATATTACTTTGCTATTCTTCCTTTTGTCATTTTTAGTTGTTTAGTCTATCACCTTCCTCGATGTACCTTCAGACCTCGCCATCTTCGCCAGTACACGCCTGCGAACACCAGATGGCGCAGTCGAGTTGCAGTCTGCAGCTTGTTAACCGTCCTCACTGACAGTCATCCTACCTGAGAAACGTTAATCGGTTTCTTTTTCAGGGCGGAGAAAGCCACAAACTCACTTTTTTCTCATCAAGGAGGAGCCTGGAGACACACTGACATGCACCAAAGTGGAGGCTGAGACACGAGTCGGGCTGAGCTCAGTAAAAACCTCTTTAGACAGCCAGTCCGTTGGCGATGCTCACCCAACGCCAAGCTAAAGATTGATCACCGATCGCAAGGACAGATCGCCCGTCAGCTGATCCTGCAGAGTAGCCGGAAAAACCAGACCAGTGTGCCCCCCTGGTAAAAGCTCCCAGGTAAGAGCTGCGTTCTCAAGAATGCAAAGACGGATTGCTACAAGACTTAGGGGGGAAATTCCTGAGCAACACGTTTTTGTTTTTTTTTTAATGCCAGACAAACATGTGCTTTAGCCTTCTATAATATTACCTCACAGAAAAATAAGCGTGGGTTCTTATTACTTTTATTTTGAGGGGACATGACTTAGGGGAGAAATACTGCTGAAGCACAGAATACAAATCCACCTAAATATTTGATTACAATGAGTTAAAATATGCAGTAGTGTCTCAAAGAAGCAATAACCTCCAAACTTCTTTATTTATTAATTAATTTTTTTACATGATTTAAACACCTGACTGGTTTCCACGAATTTAAAGATGACGACATGAATCTTGTGAGGGATTCAGAGAATTGAATGATTGAGTTTTGATTTGCACTGATATCATCCATGAAGAGGGAGTGTGAAGCCAGCATCCTCCAATAATTCAGAAGTATGTGAAGGGTACTGTGCGTGTTGGTGCAAAGTTTTTAGCCCAAGGTGGCAGACTAATTTTCACATCGCTTGCTTTATAGTTTAGGCCTCACTAACTTTGTGACAAGGCTGTGATTTAGAATCCTAAAAATGCAAAAGAAAAAAGGCTGACTTTACTTGGCGGTGATTTCTGTCTCTGTGAAGTTTGTTTAAAAGAAATAAAGTTTGGGTCGTTAAATAATGCTGAATAATTGCATTGCTTTTTAAGCCACATCAGACTTATCATATGAGTCAGTTTATGACAATTTATATGTTTGTGAAAGCTGCACATTTGTGACCCTTGCACGCCTTTCTCCTCTGTCTGCATAATTGTTTTCTTGGTGCCGCCTGACTGTCCCGGGCCCCGTGGCCCCCAGGGGAAGTCCTGCCCGCAGACAGGCAGCTGAGCCCGGCTGGGAACATGTCGGGTCCTGCCGAGCCTCTGAAGTCTGCTGGCTGGCTTTGAACTGGAGCTGCTGGAGGTGGAAATCAATCCGTCTCTATCCACCGTCTCTCTGACTCCCCCTGCAGCTCCCAGCGCAGCCCATCACCACTGCCTCCGAAATCTTTCATGTTTACAGGTAGAAAGGCAGAGTAGACACAGAGAAGAAACAGGAGGGAGTGTAACTCATCTTCAAAAGACATTAATATGGTTTCTGGGGATTAAAGGGATGAAGACAGAAAAACTAACAAAGCCTGTGCCTGTAGTCATGATCATCCTCCACTAGACTGAAGTGAACAGATAATTTGTTTACTTACTCGCTGCTCTGTCACTTAACGCTGCTCAGTATTGGAATTTACACAATAGCTCTATTTATCTTGGAGTGATATCATACAAAGGAAGAAAGAATCTTGTGTTTTTCTTGTGAAAGTTAATGTTGAGATTTATGTTGGATCACAGCTGAATTTAATCCCACATGACGTGCCCATTTACCCCTGTGGAGAAATTTATAGAGCTCAGGGGACCTTCTGCTGTTGAAAGTTTTGTAATTCTTCACACATCTAAGAGGAAATTTCATCTTAAGACATCATGCAGAGTATACTTATGGAACTTAAGTTATTTAAAATCATGATGTTGCTCCACTGAATAATTTATTGCTACTGTTGCTTCTTGGTGGAGGCTTGTGCCTCACAGTCTGATTACCACAAGGAGCATATGCAAGGGCTGCAGTTGCGCTGCATTCTGAATAATGGTTAGCATTAGATATATATACTTTGCAGATTTAAAAGGGAAAAGCTGGAAGATACATTTAAGAAGGGTAAAATTTAAGTGTCAGCTTTAACCCCACAGTGATAATGATGCTGAAGTTTTATTACATTTAGAAAAAAGAAAATATAGACTTTTATTCAAGTTTCAGTTTCTCAGCTGTTATAGGAAAACTGTCTAATTGTGCAACGTGTACTATAATTTTCTGCAGAAAATAACATGATTTGCTCTTGCTGTAGAATAAAATGCACTAGAGGTGCAAATATCTTGAATGGTGCACCCAAAAAATTGTTTGTGTGATATTAAAACTGAAGTTCGTTGAACTACTACGGAACAATCTTTGTTGATTACAATGGCATATTAAGAAGTTTTTTCTTTTTGCATGAAAATGATCCTATTAGACATTAACTTGGGTTAAATGTTCAGAAGCTCTACCTCTTCCTCATTTAGTGCATATGCAGAGCTGACTGTGCATGTTAGCCCTGCTTCTTTCTCCGCTGCTCATCTGGAAACAGTTACTCACCCTTGACTTTCCTCAAAGACTCAATGCTTCAGCTTTACTAAGTTATCCATCAGCTTATAATGCATTTAAGCGTGTGTCCAGTCATGAGTTCTGAGAAAACCCCATGCTGCTGCTCGTCGATGGGATCAGCTCTTTAAATTTGTTACATATGAAACTCTGGCTCTCTGAGAAGCCATGGTGTTGACTGTCTTCTGGCATATGAAGAGATACAATATTGACGTTAATGAGGTTAAAACCTCGCTGAGATTTTTGGCTTTGGAGAAGAAGCAACCCAGCAGCCAGAGGATTTGTAGAATGTCAAAGTTTCTCAGTTTGCATTTTTATGGCTTCTAAAACACCTCTGGCTGTGGAGAAGAGTCTGAACTGTGCGAACATGCATATGGTGATTAGTAGACTTTTAGTGGTATAATTCATTAGACCTCTTTCAGGGAGACCTTCAGTTCCGCTGCAGTGAGACCATTGACCAGGAGCCACCAAGCCAACGACTGGTCTTTGGGAACACCTGGGGCATCAGTGAAAGTCCATCTCGCTTGTCTTTTAAGTGTCTGTTACATAACATGCATTGTCAGATCCCACCACCATTTTTGTTCTTTTCACCAGCATGTCAAATCGCCATTGGATTTCTCTTGAATTTTCATTGTGGTGCCCCATCATCATTGACCTCTGTCAATGACACAGAATATTCTGGTTGGTTGTTCAATACAGCCGGAGAATCCATGGTTTCACTTCCTTACTGCAGGTTCCTTTTTTTTTTCCTTCTCTACCCCTTTCTATCAGTTTCCAAAAGGTTGCCAGCACCATTCCTGAAACAAAGTTTTCTCTAGCTAAATCCATAAAACTAAACATAAACCTTTTGTTTTCCCAGAATAAGTAAACTTACTGCCCCCTTCTGTTCTAGTGAGTCTGTGTGTTCAAGTGAAATTTTTTTGCTCAGACTCTGAAGATGCAAGGAGGTCCATCAGGGGGGTCATTCGTTATTGCTGGTCCTTTGCATTGATTTGATGTAGAAACCCAAAACCAAGGCAATAATATGCCACAGGACACGTGTAGAGCATTGATAAATGTCTGTTTCTCTTGTGTTTGGGTGTGAGTGCCCCATTACCATTGTCAGCCTCCATTGGACTTTTTTTTGTTTTTGTTTTGGTTGATTCGACAAACATGCAAATTGTCTTTGTGGACTCTACAGTTAGGAAATGGGTGGGTGGATGGATGGATGGATGGATGGATGGATGGATGGATGGATGGATGGATGGATGGATGGACATTGCAATGCGAGGATACCCAGCAGGATTTGCTGGTTCCTAACATTGTTTCCAACAGGATACTGTAGCCTTATTTACCATTGCAGTCATGACCACTGAAGGCTGCATAATCTACACACATGAATAATTGCTTTTTAACTTTCTATGAACAAACACCCCATGAGGACATATTGAGTGGAGGACCATCTCTTTGAAATTGACAGCACCAGTCAATGAATAAAAAGCACCTCAACGGATCCTTTCAATCAATCTGCAAAGTGCTGGCTGCAGTTCAGTTTCAGTCCACCTGTGTCCAGCTGTGTAGGGCTGGACTGACACTTCAGTTGTGCACTCAATAATAAGGACTGAATCTTTTCAGGATGGATAGATGGATGGATACCCCCCTCCATTTACTTTATCATAGGTGTCAGCTAGAAAGAAGGTCTAATATGTACAGATGAATTCCAGGTTGCAGGTTAGGCTTCCCACCTACAGTCAATGCAAAATAAACAGAGACAGACGCAGAGACGGGGAAAGAGACGTTCTGCCCCAGCAGAGCTAAAGAGGGGAACAAGGGATCAAGGAGAGGAGACGATGAAAGACAGATTCACCGGCAGGCAGAGAATCAAAGAGCCTGCTAAATGACTGGAACTGCCATAGGTGTGTGATACGAAAGAGCAAGAAAATGTGTGTTGGCATTTGCAAGTTCTTTTCATGTGCCCTAAGAGTTTGTTTTTCCTGCGCACCGTGTGGGAAGCTGACAGTAAGTCTGTAATTAAAGCAATCAAAAGATGAAGGGGGAAAAAAAAAAGATCACACACTCATGCAAAAAAACCCGTCATTTCGAGCGCAGAAAGTATTCACAGTGTTTCTTTTTTGTCTTTGTTAAAAATTCAGCACATTATGAGGTAAAAGAGCAGAGTATATTGTATACATGATTATTGTTGGTGGAATTTCAAGTTGCACCAAAGCATGTTTTGACAGTCCTGTAAATCTACAGTTCACTTTGATAAACCGTGGTGATTCAGTTGGATGGAGTTGGGAGTAAATCGATATTCAGCCAGAAGACGAGGGCCAGCTGTTGTCTGAGGTTTGGGTCTGTCTCCAAAGTTGGAAATCTCTTTAATTACGGGTTTATTTTCCCATCAAACTTAGACAGTAATCATGTAGCAAATCAGATGTATTTATTTCTAGCTCATTTACTTCCTCATAAGTTCGCCTTGGTGGCTACTTTGTTCAGCGAGTTGGACTTCCTGTGGGACTGATAGAGATTTTTTAAAAGCAAAGGAGAGCTTTGCGGAAACATACACAGCCCTGTCTCGCTCTCTTTAGATCCTGTTCCAATCAGGGAGCTTCATTAGGAGATGTTTTGGAGGCACGCTTGTGGTCTAACGGCACTGAAGGTGAAAGCGGTTGGTCTGATGTGACTGACAGGCTTGTTGCCGCCACCACCCACTTTATTTACTTTCCAGCTGCCTGTAAATCATAGAAGCAACATGTTCCTTCTTCACATTAGAAATAAAAAAAAAACTAGAATAAATAAAATCAGCCGGGACAATTAGAGTGACAGCGAATTGACCAAATTCCTATAATAGTTGGGATGTTGTAATTTTTTTTTTGTAAGTTCTGTGAAGTATTCAGGAGGATGGGTGGATAATTATGGCCATTGCTCAGGTAATAATATGGTGTTAAATTGCTTAATAGTACTGTGTCAATATCTACATTATTCATCTGGTGACTATATTTACTGTATTTCAAGGCTTTATCATGAATCCAGTCTGTTGTTTTAGTTTTTTTTTTTTCAATTTTGATCATACAGAAAACAGAGGCACGGTTGTCTGAGTTGTCAATAATAAAACAACAACAACAAAAGAAGCGTAGATATGTCTGGTTAGGGTGAGTTGTTTACCAGACCTGGTGGAGGTTTCGATGACAGACCAGAGAAACTTAATAGAGGGGATTTTCAAAAAGTTTGTGGTTTTTCTCCTTTATGCCTTCATCTTTTATCTACAAACCCGCCCCACTGAAGTTTTATCACCAACGAAAATTCAGATAATTAACTGGTGTAATATCCTACGACTGTAGTTTATATCTCAAGCTCGGTGCTAGGGTTTGGTTGAATGGCACAGGAAGAGAGACAAACGTGCAGTGATGATAATGACATCTTGCATCTGTCAAGGGCTCAAAGATAATTAGTTTAATGTGCATATCTGTTTGGTTAAGTTTGGGCACACACAAACAGAAACATTCAGAGTTTGAAGGTCGTCAAACTGCATTACATGTGTTTGAGATTTTGTTGAGTCCTGGTCTGTAAAAGTAATTGCATTTTTAGGCTTTAAGGGTCCTTAGCAGAGCTCTGATTAACTTTGGAACTTGTTTATGGCCTGGAATAGATTATGTTTGGAAGTGTGTAAGAGTGTGTTTATGGCGGGGCTAGAGTCATAGCTCGGCCCGTGAAAGACTAACATTTTTACTTTATTGGACATCATATTGACAGTCCTGGTCCTTGAGTAAGCTGGATATGGTAGACTTTCATCTTTACAATGTAAACAGAAGAAAAACTTAACCTGAATTTGAATGTTAACATTTACATTAAATTGCCTTTATGATTATAACTGTGCTGGTTTTTAACTGTACATTCAAACTTTTTTGAAAAAATCATGGCATGCAATGATGAATTATGTTGTTATGAACAGTGTATTAGATAAAATGATCAGCTAGTTGCTTGTAATGCATAAAGATAACCAATATATTATGATTATAGGTCTTTTTAATGTGGGAAGGGAAGTAGAACAGTTGAAAGGCGAAGGAGAAAACAGGGAATGTTTTCAATGGAAAGCAGACTTTTCTTTTCAGTCATACCAAAATCCAGACTGACAAATATCCTTGAATCTGAATGCTGCTAATGTGATTGTCATCAGAAATTAAGTGTTTTTAAAGAAACCACAGACCTTCATTGTCTGCATTGCTTTGCTCTTTGGCTTTGTTCCCTTGCCACTAATTGGCCTAATACTTACTCAAGCAGTCATTATTAGACACTGTAATAAATATCCATTACAGAGTTAAACGGTGATGGTGAAAAGCCATTTCCCACACAATTCATCTGTAACGGTATATAATAATACGGAGGTGGCAAGACAAAATGCCTATTTCCCTGAGAAAATGGAATTAAGTTAGTGAGACAGAAAAAAAAGGCAGAAAAACTGAAAATGCTACATTGCTGTTCAGAATTGACAGAACTTTGAATCTTTTCAGTACAAATGCAATTTAATCAATAACGTAAAATCAGAAAGTTTTAATGAAACATCTTAAGTTATTCAATGAACAGACGAAGTAAGGGTACATAGAGTGAGATGCAAAAATACTGATCTAAATCTAAACATCTACAATACCCACTTTGATTTTGGGCACATGGGTTTGAGTGGACTTTGAAAGATTTGTGTGTGCCATCTGCTGCAAGAAATTTCTTCTCTTCTTGATGCTCAAAATAGTCATTTGTGACACAGGTTGTATGTTAGGAGTCGAGTGAATTTGGAACCAATCAGGCATCCCTGTTGCTATGACATCAGATGTGCTTACCTGCAGCCTTGCAAATATTTGTAAAGTACTGATAAAACAATATTTTAATGTTAACTCATTCTTGGTCTGTAGTAAATGCACATGTTGGGGTAATCTCCCAGTAACTGCATCTCATTGCATTTACTGGATGTATTCAAATGAACTTGTCAAGTTGCAGTATAAACTAATGATGGTTGTCTTTGAGTTTCATATGAAGACCAGAGGCAGCTATGGGAGAAAGTGTTCTCAAGCAGGAGGAGCAGAGTAGACATTAAACAGGAGAGGACAGTCCCTGTCTACCTATTATGTGTTTGTATGAGTTGATCTATGGGAATTTCCATAAACTCAACCCCACCTTTCGCCTACAGGTGAACATTATATTTTGATGCTTTCTACAGAAATACCGGCTCAAGTCTGTTTTGAAGCTCTGCATCAGATGCTTAACAATATTAAGGCATTACAGCTGTCACTACAGGCCAAAGAGCTTTGACGAAAGACAAGCTTTTCTTGGGTCTTGTCGATTTGTGTTGCGTAAATTTCGGAGGTTGATGAGTTTGTTGTGCATTTTTTGTGATGAAAAAGAATAAATTCTCTTCCCATTGCTATGTGGCATTTCATATCAGATTTCTTCTGCTAACAGAAATAAGCAATCAAATGCAACCAAATGAAAAACAGATATGAAGACCGAGTTAATGAAGTGAAGGAGGCTGTTCAGTCCATCAAATGTTGCAAAATGAAAAGGCTCTTAAAAAATAGAAATAAAAAAAAAAGAAACAATGAGTAAGAAACAAGAAGCTAACAACTCAGAGCTACTTGGTACATTTATTGTTTTCTTCTGATGCTGTAACAAACAACATACTCTGCTTGATAAAGACATAGCTAAAGACAGACGGGTTAATTATCAGAGATTATATGACGGTTAGAAGATTAATACCCTTGGGGGTGGGCTAAAGGCTCAGGCTGACTTTCATCTCAGACCTGCCTCAACAGAGAGAGCTAGGTTTTGAGAGACAGGGTTGAAAGAGGTAAAGGAGAAGACAACAAGAGTTTTCAAACGCAGCCGTACTAGTGCATGTGTTTGTGTGTGCATCACTTTAACCCCATAATGAGTAGCCTTGAGGGGGTCCGTTGCCATTTGGCAGTTTTTCATTTCCCCATTAAAAAAAAAAAGAAAAAAAAAGCACCATCTACCCTTTTTATCTCTTCAGAATTGACACAAAACACTTATCTGCTCACACCCACACACACACAATGCATACCGGTTGTGGCCTCACCGCAAGACTTTGCACAATTAAGCTTATTTTTCTCTCAGAAGTAAATGCTGTGCACTTTTAAACACTATAAATGTATGTATTAATTTGTGTGCATGTGTGTGTATGTGTGCGTGTGTGTGTGTATGCTGTAGTTAAGCAAGATCAAACCCTGGGGCTTTGAGAATTAGCCATCATTGAAGATCTGAAGGTTTTTTTTTTTTTTTTTTTTTTTGTTTTTTTTGTGGCTCTCATCATAACCGAACATGGCTGTCACACTTCAGGCAGAATGGCGGCTCTTTGGTCTGAAAGCCAAATCAGAAATCACAAAACACTTCAGCTCACAAGAAAAAGCATCAAGAATGCATCCTCTGTCTACACTGTGGCCTTGGAAGAGGAATGAGGATTGGAAAGAGGGGAAAAAAAAAGAGGTGGATGGAAGACATCTATATATGTTCATGGTGTGTCCAAAACAGAATAAATGACACGTAAAAGCATATCACCAAAAAATCTTGGAAGGGGAGGGAGGAAATGCCACAGAAAAATATGTTTAAAAACAACATAGTAGGTTTAGTGTTCACAGACACACTGAAACTGGAAATGTGACATTTTAAATGATCAAAAGCTGGGACATTTAAGGGCAAGTCTTTCACACATCACACTTCATCGGTTTGTTAAACATTGCTCAACAATTCACACGAAGCATGTTTGTGCCCTCTGGTTGAACTTAAAGCTTAAAAATGTCATTAATTCAGCAGATTTTTTGATAAACAGAATTAAATTGTTCCAAAAGGCTGTTTTTTTCTTTTACACATGAAATGCAGACGATCCATAAGAAACATTCAGCCGTAAATTCTGCCTCAACAGGAAGGAAAACTCTTCTCTAGAGCGTCTGGTTCTCCAGTCAGTGTTGCTGTAATAGGTTAAAAAATGTCTACAATTAAGTTTTGTGTGAAACAACCCCCCCCCTTATTTTTTTGTTATTATTGTGAACTATTCTATTTACATTTTACATGCTTAACCAACTCCACGTCAGTAGATGGCGCCCATGCGCCCCTGTGGGTCTAGAGAGGATTTAGCTACAGGCTCTGGGCATGTGCAGCTCAGAATAAACGAGCTCTGGCCTGAGCAACACGCTAAAACCTTTCTCGTCTTTGATCCACAGGTATGTTAAAAGCTACTTCTATCTATTAAAACTGATTGAAACTGAAATGTGAATGCATTATCATCCGTTTTGTCATGTTAAGAGAGACTTATGAGATGTGAGATTCCAACAGTTTGTTTTGTAGTTAACTTTTTGTCTGTGTCATCACTTACGTAGCATGTTTTCCCAGTTCGTCAGATACGCAGTGAATTTGAAAGCACATTTTACTGACAAATACCTGTAATTCCTGTTGTCAATTATGTTCTTATATGATGTTAAAGAATTAACCAGCCAGTAGCATATTCTATGAGGACAAGTTTATTGTAACGTCCTTTTTCGCCACTAAAGGAGTGTATTCTGCCGCACTTTGAGGTCCGTCTTGTCACTGAACATGGAGTTTTGTTTAAATATTTTATTATTTTGACTTATTTTATTTGTGAAAGTTTTGTTTTCTTTTTTTATGAGTAATGACATATGTGAATGTAGTCGTTTATTATGAACGCAGCTCAGAATAAACGAGC
>JBBBVU010000013.1:20080385-20101227 GCA_037177055.1 Atherinosoma microstoma
GTGTGTTTGTGTGGGTGTGTTTGTGTGTGGGTTGTGGGTAAGAAAGAGCAAACCCTTGGGTTTTGGGAAGTGGTCACCATTGAAGAGGTGAAGGTTTTTTTTTTTTTTTTTTTTTTTTTTTTTTTACAGAAGTATGCGACATGGAAGAGTGAAATCCAAGGTTTGGAGCCAGACAGACAGATTTTAACCTCAGATTGCAGATAATTGCGGCTTCTTCCTTTTTGTGTCTCAAACACAAACACACGTTCTTTAATGCTCTCAACAACTTCGGATGGATTTAGTGTTGTGAACTGATTTGACCTTAGGGCAGATCAATGAAAGCAATAGCAGACTTTTATACAATATTTTCAGAGTTTTGGAAACTTAATCTATTCTGCAAAGATAAACAGAGATGGGATTGACAACACTGTTGTTAATTTCCATGAATACATCATCATGACAAGCCAGCTAAACTGGTCCACACTTCAAAGAGTATCGTGAAACAAAGTTAGCTGATTTTGATGAGTGACTCTAATGAGAACAACCTCTAGTTTGTAAAAATTTTCCAATGATAAATGCTGGACATTTTCTTGCCATTCAAACCGGGATTCTGATTTTTTTTTACTTTCCCTTAACAGAAATATATATTTCCATATATGAAATGTGAACTGTAGTGAGTTAATTGATCTCAACAATAGTTTTTCTCAGGTTAACATTTTTTCTGAAATATCAGTGAAAGTCAATGTAAGTCTTGAAAGACTGTCTCAATGAGATTAACTCAATATATAAATCTTTAAAAATGTATGGTTTATCTGCGAAGTTGATAGTGAGAAAAAGTTTTTTTTTGTAAACAGCAAAACTGCTGTATATATATATATATAATGAATGGAAAATTGGCTTAAGGCTGCTACGACACTAAAAGATGGTAATTATTGTATAAATCTATGGGAAAATAACTGTTTATCATATCATTATTTACCTACATAAATATTTTCCTGATCCGGACTCAGTTATTAGTTTCACTTTTTTTAACGTAACAAAATCTTCATTATGTACAGTATATTATGACCTAGGAGAATGTAAACAGTTATTTGCATTAGCATATTTTTAATCTTCTCATGGTTTTCTTTGCCAGGTTTAGATATAAATGTCAGTAGCAACCAATATAACTTATTTAACAATTGAATTAGTGTTGAAATCTTGACTTATCTGCGTAAGGCACCATTTGCATAAACAATGTAAAGGTACAGACTTTGAGCAGTCGTTGGTGGTGCTTGTTGAGAGATATGGGGCAGTAAGGCAGGATTCACATGGATGCAATGCTTCAACGCTCAGCAGTGGGTGGGCTTGATGCTTGGAACTGTGGTGGTAATTGTAGTGAGAGCGATCATGCAATTAGTCATGAGTTTGATTGGTTGGGGCCTCTTGTAAAAGTTGAACTATTGTCAAGTTTCTAACGGAGGCTATGCAATGGACCCAGAATTCAATTCATTAACATATGTCTACTCCATTGAAAGTGAATGAGAAGTGAGCCCTTTGATGCTAAAATACGTACGTGTTAATCCAGCCTCAAGCTGCATGCAAGCCTCTCACCTTTCCACATCTTCATTTAAAGACCCCAGTTGGAATTTGTAATGTTGTGGTGACTGCGTCCATCATTTACATCCTCTATAAGCCAGAAACACAAACTATCACTGTATTCCGTAACCTATACTGTCTATCTATGTCCCCTTTTCTATCCCAGTCACATTCCACATACGGTCCTAAAATAGCCTCTAAAGCACTTAATAATTATTCTTTGTCTTTTTGTTTCCCCCCTAAATTAGAAACTACTGATATAATTAAAAATGTAATCATACCAGGTTACCACTGCCAGACTAATGTGACAGACATAGCAAATGAACTGGCATATGATTAAATAAGTGATGTCACCAACCATGATAAAAGCAGAGGTTAGCCAACGGTGATATATGCACATAATTCTGAGTCAGAAAAACGCCATGGGCTGTTCTACTGCTATTACCTGTTTATTGACGATGACGTGATGCTAACAGGACACCAAACGTATCGGGGCCACACACAGACAACATTCCCACTGACAGCGCTACTGTTGGCAGGAATGCTTAGATTCCTGACTTCACTTATAGTATAGCACTCGGGGCTGAATGCTGGAAATGTTAACATGTGTTTACACACAAGTGTCCGTTTGTCATTGTGCATCTTTCTGCTCTCACAGGAAAAAGAAGCAAAAATGTCAGAGAGGAAAGGCCAGAAGAAGTCCATCTTTCTGTCGATATTGGTAAGTTTTCTTTCCCAGCCTCATTTACAATTCTTCTGAGTTAGTTTTTCTCCTTTGCCTTGCTCAAACAACCACTAGCACCTTCCCATTTCACCACCCTTCCCTCACTCTACCCACATTCATCTTTATCTTGTCCTCTATTCATCTCCTCCTTATTTTCTCCCTTTCATGGCCTTTCTCAGATTGGCTGTCAGAAACCCAGATTAATCCAGCAGCATGGCTCATGGCCACAGTTGACTCCACAGTTGGCACTGCGTTATCCAGACTTTGTGGTGCTATGTGCCAGCAACTTGCACAACTCTCCGGCACTGGTACCCTTTAGTCAACCTTAAAATTGAGCAGAGAGCTTATATCTTTAGACTCTGAGATTTTCCATTTGTTTTGATGTTAAAACCTGCTGGCGGCGTTCCCGACAGGCTCCCACCCCTTACCCTCCTTGTCTATCTCTCTTTAGTCTCTTATTGAAGGTTAACATTTTGAGGTCTTACTCAACAAGTAAGAAATGTTTGGATTAACTTGTGGAGTATAACCCACAGGATGTGTTGCTCATATGCAGAATTGTATACTGTATTTTATGATGCCTAAGGGAATATATTTCCAAAGCATTGTTACACAACTGCCTGCGTACAGTCAGTGGGGTGAATTGGAATGACAGGAAGTTTGTTTTTCCAGCTGTGGAAAAATAGAAAGAAGACAGTTTGACAAGTAAAGCAGCATCTAAACATTAATTGTCTGTAAATGCTTACTTAATTCCCAAATGGACCCATAAATGTTTTAACACACCAACAGTGAAGAATTGTAGATGATGTTACTTTCTTCTTTCAGTGGAAATACAGGGTTTAAAAATCCATACAAAGAAAAAAAATAAAACTGGATCTTCCTTTAATTGTAAGCAGGAGGAACAACATACAAAAAAAAAAAAAATGCCTGAAGTTGACCTTCTCACAGGACAAAAGGTCAGGATATCTATTCCAGATCAGATTCTTTGTTTGTTGGACTGTATCAGCTGAAACAGACATGAAATGTAGCAAAGAAGTAGTAAAGTAAATGAACCAGTCACTGCTGATAGCATCCATACCCAAACAATCTGGCAATTTGGGCAAATGCCACATAAATCGAAAGGCCACCACATGAGGCACCCATGAACAGCTTACTTAACTGGGGAGGATTTATCGTCCCATGTAGGTACACGAAGTACGGTTGTCACCTATCCCTATCCTTTTAAGTGGACCTCTTTGACAGTGATCAGCAAGGAATTATTAAATGATAATCTACAAAATAGTCTATAAATTGATAAATATGTTTTAAGTTTAACTAATTAATTCAAAAGCAGCATCACCAACACCCTTGCTAAGCAAAAGGCTAACTTTGGTGGCATTGATAACTTTTATCATTACAGTTATTACCATCAAAGAGGTTGAATGAAGAGCTCAGGTAGAAGTCTGTTTTACTGCAAAGCTTCTTCCTCTTGTCTCCTACTCTGTCCATTCCGAGCACTTTGGGGGGGAAAAACAGATGCCGGTTTAGGCATTTGTTAGAGATTATTGCAGTTTTCCACATTTTTCGCAGCTTGAAGTTTCCTGCCACTTCTTCAAGCTGGCTGCAATCTGCAACCTCACCACTAGATGTCACTAAATCCCACACACTGTGCCTTCATATAATGTTTGTTGAGTTGTATTTACACCAACTGCACTTGAGGCATGTAAACCAAGGGTCGATCTGTTTTGGATCTGGCTTACATTATGAGCTGGTTATCTGGAGAGAGAACAGTGGGCTCATATACATAATGTATAAGTGTTCAAACAGAGCTTTGTGTCTTCTGACAGGAGATGAGGAAGAGGAAAGAGAAAGAGGGAGATGTTATTAAAACAACAGAGACGATGGAGAGATTTAGTCATGCACCCATTTATTTTCCCTCCATCATTTTCTGGACTGCAGATGATTGTTAAAAGTCAGTTAGTTTGTTTGGAGAAGGACAAAGTATGCTGGTAAAGCTATAAACAGCTGCTACTTATTACATTGAGCCACAATGCCACACCACACACATACTCAAACAGACACATGCTCAGTCACGTTTCCATCACTTCAGGGGACATTTCATTAATTTAAGTTTCCTGAAAACATACTCCAAGTCTAACCAAAACCCCATCTCATTTCAATTTAATGTAACCGTAGTCTTAACCTTCACTTTTAATCCCGTTTTCACATGAAAATTTAGGATCGCTGTTATGAGGACTTTCTATCCCTGGAAGGGATGCGTATATTTACAATGTGTAAACGCAGTGATGTCTTTGTGACGTGAGTTAAACACAAACTCAATACCCATCCTGTCTTTTTAAGATTAGACCTTATTTTAGTAACAACTAATTTTCAAAAGACAGTTTTCTGCATCTCCTGACATAAACAAACCAAACGCTATCATAAAGTTTTCCTTCTACATTCATCTTATTTGAAGAAAAAAAATATTTTGAGAAGTTTGATAGCATCAGAAGTGGGTGCAAAAGAATGTGGATGCTTTGAAATTGTGTTCATTCTTTTGCTTTTGCAAGAGTAGTGATTATCTTAATTACATATTTGATGTGCAGATGCTTGTCCTTATAAATTGTTTCAAATTTATTTCTATAATATGGAAACCTATTTCTGCCACTGTGAAGTAGTCAGAATATATATATATATATATATAGATATAGATATATATCTATATAGATATAGATATATATCTATATCTATATATAGATATAGATATAGATAGATATTATGGGGCCTCAGTCTTCCAAAAATCAAACCTATCTAAGTAATAGCTCAATTTTAAGAATTATAACCTGGAGTGGATAATCCATTTAGCAGATGTATCTCACTTTACACCTTCAGTCATTGTAGACAGGGCGACTTGTTCATAATAAGTTAAATTAAATTGTTGCATTGACTGTAATGGGCCTATGTTGGTAACTGCTTGGAGGCCTGTAGGGTCGGGGGTGCTTAAGCATCTGCACGATCTCCATCTACACTACAGAGTTGAAACCAGACTGAATGTAGTCAGAGTACCCTGTATGGTTACTATTAATCAAATAAAATAAAATAGCTCAATTAGATGTCTCTGGCCATACACATCATATATTATCGTAAATCTGTAAATCACACTTCATAAAAATGCATCCAATGTGACATTACAATATTTAGCATTTGAATCAGAAAACGTACCAAACTCAAGAAGCTTATATTTCAGTTTGGTCTTTTTTTTTGGAAAGAGCTCAGGTATGTTTACAGGTAATACACAACTCCAGTTCTCCACCACCATGAAAGTCCCACACTATACATTGTTAAATTATTATTTTCGTAGGACAACTCAAAATCTGAGATAGGAAGTCATTGTTATAAAATTCTAACTCAATGTTATAATACGCTAAGTTGAAATCATGAAATAGTCATAGTAATACAATAGTATATCAATACTTTCATTCGAGGATTAATTTTTTTCTTCATAGTGGTAGAGATTTGTTTCCATAGTATTAAGAAAGTAAGTTTAAAAAGCTTAGATGCAGGATAGAGAAATAGTAAATAACTTGAAACAAAAAAAGAACAATTAAAAACCTATTTAACAGAATATAGTTATCAGAAAAAAAGCATAATTAAATAAATGAATAAAAAAATAAAATTTTTACTGTATAACTTTATTACACTGCATTTGTGTTGATCTTACCAGATTTTTTCTTCTTTTTTTATAGTGCATCTTTAAAATGTTGGAGTTGTAATAGGCCGAAGGAAAAAAAAGAGAAAAAAGAGGTTGATCTGGATCTGATCAGAAGTTAGTGAAATGGCCCCTCAGCATGTGTATAGCCATTAATTTCAGCATAAAGTTGAGCTTTGTCAGTTGGAAAGAATGGAGACTTCTTGTACTCTGAGTCTGTCAGCAGTGCAGCAACAGCGTGATTGCATTAGCACGAATATGTCATTTTTGTTTTCACAAGTGTTGTTTGGCAGTCTTACATTTGTCTGCCTCTCCAACTCTCTCTCTCTCTCTCTCTCTCTCTCTCTCTCTCTCTCTCTGTCCCTCCAGGTATGTTGTATGTTTGCTAGTGCAGAGGATTCTTACTGTGGAGAGTATGAGTTCTTCAACAAGACCATCAACAGCTGCCAAGCCTGCCCTCAGTGCCAGCCGGGACAAGAACCGTATATGGTTGGTGCATGCTCCCACGCACATGAAAACCATTAATTTAACTTAAAATCTTGCTTGTTGCTGTAATACAGTAGTTTTTTTCAGTGTTTGCACACTCTGAATACATTTAAAGTATCAAAAACTACATTGGGGAAAAAAGTTCTACAAAGATCACCATTTCATTGCTGAATAATTGCACGAGAAATAGATATACACATTTTTCTCAGACCACCCACAATATACACTCACACACATGTAAAAACACATAGCTGCACGGTGAAGGGTGCCTTAATTCAAATGAACAATTTCTCTATGGTTTATTGCTCTCATTGACTTCAATGTGAAGGCATGCATTACAGTGAATGACTTGCAGTAGTCAAACAGTGATTTAGCATCCGTCAGTCAGCCTGCAGACAGCCAAAGTAAACACAGTGTGGGTAAATGCTTCAGTGGGCACCCCAGGGGGGGAGCCACACCTTCCTAAGAGAGACAACTGCAGTCAAAGCAAACATAGGGAATTATAGTTATTTGGGTGCTGCAATATTTTCATATTTGAGTATTCCCTTAATTTTAGCCACTTTGTTTTTAGACAGTCAGGTGTTGTATGACACACTGAAGTGCAGAGTTTCTAGGCTATATATGCTCCGAGTAAAACACTGGAAAAATTAGCAATGGATCAAACTACACTGCCTAGCCAAACAAAAAGTCACCACTTGGATTTAACTAAGCAAAGATGTATGAGTATCCGGTTGGATAATTACTGTATGGGCGATTATCTTTCAGCTGGAAAACAAGTTATTTAACCTCAGCTGATACAATGAGCAGCTTCTCATTTCTCAAACAACCATGGCGAATGACACATCCTTTGGATGTAGAAAAGATGTTAGTCAGTTTAAGAAGGGTCAAATCATTGGCATCAAGCAGAGAAAACATCTGAGGAGATTGCAGAAACTACTAGAATTGGGTTAAGAACTGTCCAACGCATTGATAAGTGATAGGTGATCACTTAAGCGTTTGGTGAAACCAGATTGTAAAAAAAAAAACATCAGTAGAACTCATGGCTATGTTTAATAATGAAAGTAAGAACATTTCCACATGAACAATGTGAAGGGAACTCAAGAGATTGGGACAGAACTGCTGTGTAGCCATAAGAAAACCACTAATCAGTGAGGCTAACCGGAGAAAAAGGCTTCAATTTGCTAGGTGTCATAAAGATTGGACTCTAGACCAACGGAAGAAGATCATGTTGTCTGTTGAGTCCAGATTGACCCTGTTCCTGAGTGATGGAAGCATCAGGGTAAGGGTATAGCCTACTGTATAAGCCTGTGGGGGCATTTTATGATCTATTTGTTGCTGCATTTGGTCAGGTCTAGGTTCAGCAACATTATGTGCCCAAAGAGGTCAGCTGACTACCTGAATATACTGAATAACCAGGTTATTTCATCAATGGATTTTTTCTTCCCTGATGGTGACAATGCCAAGATTAATTGGGCTCAAATAGTGAAAGAGTGGTTCAGGGAGCATGAGACATCATTTTCACACATAATTTAGCTAACACAGAGTCCAGATCTTAACCAAGAATCTTTGTGTTTGTGCTGGAGAAGGCTTTGCACAGTGGTCGGACTCTTCCATCATCAATACACGATCTTGGTAAAAAAAATTAATGCAACATCGGATGCGTGCTGTAATCAAAGCTAAAGGCAGTCTGACAAACTTATTAGTGTGTGACCTTTTTTTTTTTTTTTTTAGTGGCAACTTTTTTTTTGCCAGACAGTGTAAAATAATACAGAAAAAATGCTTCAGCTTATGCAGCTGGTTAGAGAGTTGGGGTTATTTAAAGTTTTATTTTGAAAGCCGAATACGTTTAAGAGCTAAAAAATGAACAACATTCATTCTAAAACAGCATTTCTGGAAGACTATCAAAAAGGCAAAACATTGAAAATTGGTTTGAACAATGAAATGATTCTCACTATTTTTCTGATTTTTCATTTGAATTCTTTTACAGGTAAGCTCAGTCTGTCTTAAAACAGTAGCAAGAGATCAGAGCTTCAGTTACGCCAGGCAGGCAAAGTTAGCTGAACTGACCACATTTGGTTGATGCCTACTGGTAGTGGTTGGTTCTGGTCCCAAATAAATCAACAGAGTGCCCATTTTTCACCAGTCAGCCAATTAGTTGTGTTTATTTTTCCTTCCTCTCTTACTTTTATTCCTCTGTCTTTGTACCTCCTCTTGTACTTTATAGAAAGCCTCACTGACAATATGCTGAATTTGAACCTGTAAATTTGTCTCTTTCCTGAACAAAACCAACAATAAGAGGCTAAGTCTGCTGATCTCTCATGAAGAATAATTTTGTAATATTGTTAAAACCGAAAAAACAACCCATAATCAGTGAAATGAGAATCCGCTCTGCACTTTCTTCAGCTGGTCTGATCCTTTAGGGGCCACAGCCTGTAATTCCATGATCTTCTATTTTCTTGAGGTTTTCTTGCATGTGGGTGAGCATGTGTTTTGACATGCTTTTAATCAAGGGATAACCATGAGGTTCTTTCTCACAACACAGACTTTAAAAAGCACATGCCCACACTCACTTAGATAGATATATCACACAAAGTAGTTCTTGTATCCAGAGTCCCATGTTTGTTTACATGAATGCAAACTCATTTAAGTCAGACTTATGTCTCCAGTTGTCTAACTTTCATTAAAGCTAAGCTCCCATGTAACCTGATTGTTTGAGATACAGGTTCCACAGAATGATCCAGCCCAGGACCTTTGTTACTAGTCATTTAGCTTTTTCTCTCCTCCTGCATTGCCCAATACATTCCTTAAATGTTAACTTTAAAAACAAAGGTAACAATTCCAGGAAAGTTTCTGCTTGTTGGACACACCTACCTTCCTACCGCCTACACTGAGTTGATCATACGCTAGATTCAAAAAGGTGAAAATTTGCTTTGGAAAGGAAGAGGCTTTCAATCACTCTGGAGCTGGTTTGAGGCAACGAACAGAAGCAGAGTCGCAGTAAGCCTGCGAACAAAAGATCCAAGGCTGGCTTTAACCCAGAGTGACATGATTCTGCGGATATCTCAGGGCACTTTTCTATCAAACAATCACAACGAGACTTGCGGCCATCAAACAGAAGGGCGAGAAGATTAGGTTTCTTCTAGAGCCAGTCTACTGTAGCCCAAAGCTAAGAGGCACAGGCCGGTTTAATAGACAGATGAAAGCAAGAGGGAAATTAAAGATGAAAGAGAAGGCAAAAAAGGGAGAAAGAGAATGTTTTTGTATGTGTGGGCATGTGTATGTTTGTGTGTGGCCTGCTCGGCCTCCCCACTGAGAGGAAGTACCATGTGGAGAAGATCGATGCTAGAAAATAGAATGATGAGTTGGTCATCTTAAACACTACCAGCCATGGAAAACACAATATGCAAGCACACGCACACACTGTACACACACAGAACCTCTGTGACCAATCAGATTTCTTTTTTTTTGTCATCACAGAAGAGTAAAGCCAGATTTTTGTTAAAGACATGCCTAGAAACAGATGAGTATTTTTAAGTGTGCAAAGTGTATGTTTTTGAATTCGTGCCCACATCATAGCACATAGTCCCCTTGATTTAAGAAGATCATTTAGAATGATTTATCTGTTCATTATTAAATAAAGTTGATCATGTCTAAGTGAATTTATATGTGTTTGTGTGTGATGTGCAGAGCTGTGGTTACGGTTCCAAGGATGTGGACTTTGCCTGCGTGCCGTGCCCTCGGGGAAAATACTCCAAAGGAAAGTATGAGATCTGCAGACGCCATAAAGACTGTGATGCCCTCTACAAAGCTGCTGTTCTTGTGGCAGGGACACCAGAGAGCGACGCGGAGTGTGGACCTTGTTTGCCAGGGTAAATCACAACGACACACGAATGATTTGAAACTGCCAATGATTGCACCTGAATGATTTAAGCAGTTCATTTCACAGTAAGCTTCTGCTTTGAAGCTCCACTTTGTACATATACAGCTCATAACTGCAAAAAAAAAAAAAAAGTACTTGTGCCATGTCCTCCAGAAAAAAAGCTGTCACTGTCAGTATCAGCTCTTGAGCTGTTTTATATGTCAGGCTTTTTTTTAAGTCTGTGCACAGATGTTTAAGTTGGTGGATTTTGAGGGTCATAGCAAAATGTTCAACTGGAACCTCTTGTGTAAATCCACTGGGATTCTGAGGTGTGTTTGGAATTATGGTTTTTGCCATCATCCTCTCATCTGGAGCATTTTTACACACAATGGCCCTCAATTATCAAATGAACACACAATAGAAATCTGTGTGCACGACCATTTCCATGCAAGCATCTGCATTTATTAATTTCGACATGAGTGTAGGATACGATCAAATCTCACGACAGGTCTGAGATTGCGTACGCGAGTTTGAGTCAGTGTGGATTTGCAGTGCAGCACAGCAGCCCATAAAAATAATTATGAAACAAACCTCAAACCGTCATCTAAGCAAGAAACACATATTCATTACTCAGAAATAACCCATTTGCAAAAACAAAGCTTATTAACAATAACAAAAATAATAAAAAATATTAAAACGATTCCCAAAATAAAATAAAAAAGTTTAAATGTTTTATTGCAAATATTTCATGTTTCATTCACTGGCTAATTCAACAAAGATCTTTTTTACTCTTTCATGAAAGTCACTATTGTGCAGGTGTAACTCCACTCCAGAATCCGCTGAATTGTTTTTGCAGACAAACAGTGTTTTGTTTTGTGTTTTTTCAATAAATCCTTTGAGCTGTTCTCTTGGAAGGTTTTCATCATCTGCCATATCTTATCTGCCTTACACACTGAGGAAACAGGAGCCTTCTCATTGTCCTTCTGCTTTGTGGAAACTGGTTATTTAGATTTTTAAGAGAAGCCAAATGTTGAGTGAGTTCTTGAGGTGTCAGTGTATTTGTAGGGCTTTGAAACTTTTATCATTATAATGAACAGACTGTAGCCTAAGAAAGCTGAGTCCTTGGGTTAAAAATATTTCCATACAGCAGCTTTCATTTGTGTGATTGTGTGTGATCTTCTCTTAAAGTAGTATAGTCTGAGAACAGATGTGGATTTGCCAGTCAGGTGTATTTCATTTCCATTTTCATGTTATTATTTACCAACTGATAGAGCTATTTATTAACTTTTAAATATCTGCTGTTTTTTATCTTGTTTTTCTCTTTTCTGCCTCCTGTAGATCTGTTGAAATTCTGTAAAACTACTGACATAGATGTTAATTACAACACCTGTGTGTTGGATCGTTAGAGGAATAAAGAAACTGACCCACTCATAAATGAAATGGTTCCTGGTCAGTCTCCACAGAGCCCCTTTTAAAATTTTCCTGGCATTTCATTTTGTTACCTAAAACAAAGTATTGGAATGAGCATGACATGAAGTAACCACATAAAGTGTTCTGATTACATGGTTTGCAAAAAACCATCAGCAGGATGCGCTCTGACCTGCACACCAACTACAGTGAATTTTGCAGAAGTCATGGCACCTGTGTCGGTGCAGATTCTTCCAGACATACATTTAATGGCAGCTTCATTTATGAATTTTGAAAATTGGATAAGGCTGAAACATTTCTATACAGTATATATACATTTTTGATATAAGTCGCTTGCAGATATCCTAGGAGACATTATATTTTCTTAAATTAAAATGTAAGTACAGCACCATCAAAGATTCTGATGTCATGACTGATGGGTATTATGGAAATATATATAATAGAGTAGGTGATAAAGGGTTAGCATGAAAATGAGATATTCACAATCTGCTATATTGATGAAATTTCCTTCTGTCAGTATTTAGGATGCTTTTCTGCTGTCTTCCAGTTATCTTGGCTCTGATACACAGGATATTGTTTTCCCCCCTTCTGATTCGTGTGATTGTTACAGAAGTGAGTGTGCAGACACTCAGTTGGATCATGTCTGTATCTCTATTCTGTGTATGTTGTTCAGGGTGCCGTGAGCTGCAACAAGCAGAGTCCATACATGTTTCCTGCTGAACAGAACAGGCCTGAACAGTTACTTAAAGGTTGAGTTTAAGCTTGTAGCTAAACATAAGAGAAGACTTGCAAGAAAATGTGAATAATTTCCTGTGTATTCATGTCACACTTCTCTTCTGCTTTGACTATAGGATATATTGTGCAAAGTTATCTGGATCTGTTCTTGCTATTCAGGGTCAGTGATGCAATTTATGTAAAAGTGCATTTTTCTCTGTTGTTATTCAAATGCCAGTGGCCGTCTGTCAGAATGTTGTTGGAAAATCTTCAGTTGTGTAGACATTTGCCAGGCTTATGTTTTTTGGAACATGCAGCCTTTGTTATATTTTTTCATTCAGTAGTTTTGGTTTTGTTCGTGATTCCAAAGTTGAGACCACCAACTAAAGCTCTGGTTACTTCTTTCTCTGCTTCATTTCTCAATGTGTGCTTTAACTTCACATTCAGTGTAACTTGTATATTGTTTTATTTCCTGATCTAGTAACTGTGGTACAAATAGTGTTTTTAAATGTAAATGCTAAATTAAGAGTGTTTACATCCAGTCATGGCTAAAGAGGAGAGTAGAAATGAGGCATATATGAGGAATGAGGAACATATTTGCATGTTTCTGACTTTGTTTTGGAAACAGATGTGTAAACAGACTTTTAAGCATCTGGTTCCAGAACTTTTTCAATATTGGACCTACATGGACCGTGTTCGTCTGCATGCCTGCATCAGTGCCTCACATTGAAAATGATAACCAGAGGAGCTAAAAGTCATATAATGATGCCTCACTAAGATGGAAATGGATACGGAAAGACTGGAAAAAGAAAACAGCTGAAGCAATGATCAGGAGGTGTAGAAAGAGACCAAGTAAGACTGGGACATCATTGCAAAAGTGTCTGTTTTCCAGCATGATGATGATTTATAGCACAAGGCCAAAATCAGTCATGAATTTATGACTTGGCCAAAGAGTATCGCCTGATTTAAATTCAGTTAAACATCTTTGGGGTAATGAAACAAACGATCTTCCAAGAAAAAACAGCTGAAAAAAATCTCCAACAGAATCGGAAATGTAACATCCTACATGGCTGTTCATTTGGGAGGGCAAGGTAATTATTGCAAGGTGTTTCATATTGAATTGCTTGTGAAGTGAGATTGCACAAGGGTGTGTTCAGTACACACTGTAGGAAGGTAACCGCTGATTACCTGCGGGCTATGTGAATGTAAGTACTCGAATTTAATCCTCATACCCCAGAGTTGTGAGTGATTCAATACTTTTTAGCTATTCACAGCCTTGGAACCTTCTTACCTCCCTCCCTTCTTTTCCTTTTATATACATTTCATGACTGAAGGCGCTATCTGTACCAAGCTGTGTTCAGTGCCTTCAGGGTGTCAATTATACACACTTCTTCAGAGTCAAACTCTTCACCTCAGCTTCTTCCCCATACTTAATCACTGTGTAAGTGCAGAGTGTAGAAAGGTCACATACTGGAAGGACTTACTTGCAAGTGTTAAAACGGCGGTCACTAGAAAATCTTTACTGGTCCTGTATGACCAAGGCCTGTATTCTATGTTTTTAGTATTATATGGCGGAGTCAAAGATTTTGATAGATGATGATTTTCATGAAAGCAAAGCTGTGAATCAATCTCACTCACAATCGAGGTTTCTCAAGTTACAGTGTTTAACTAGTTGTTAAAATGTTAAAATTGTCTATTTTCATGCATTGCAGGTATTACATGCTAAAGAACAGACCTAAAAACCTCTATGGGATGGTTTGCCACTCCTGCCAGAATGCACCACGCAACACCAAAGAATGTAAGGCCAGCTTTTTTGTTCTTCTTTTAATTATCTCTCTTGTTTTCCTTCCATTTCCTCCCACGCTCTTTTCTCTAACGCTGCCTTTTGACTGTGAGTTTCTCCTTTTCAGGTCTGTTCAAACAGACCTGATTTCCGCTGCAATAAAAGGCACTGAACATGAAAGTTTTCCGTCTGAAAGAGAGGAAATAAAAGGGGACAGGCTGTGCAAAAGCAGATGTCGAAAGCCTGGTCCTCGTTTGAGGGAACAGTTGGAGGTCAGAGGTTACTCTGACTTCTCTCAGACCCTCTGGTCAGTGTCTTCCCTTCTATGTGGGCGTCACCGATGTTTACAAAGATGTTGTACACTGGTTCCTCCTCCCTTCGTCGGATCATTACTTTTCTAGCTCCACAGGTTGTTTTGCTTCTCAACAATAACATTACAAGCTCACTGATCATCCTGCGTACCTGACACTTGTCTGTCATGGATATGAGTGTGTGTGCATGCAAACACTACACCAACTGTTGCTGCACTTGTTCATACATTTTAGTCTGTTTGACTTTTAAATAACAGCCATCTGCAAATTAAAGGATTTGTTCTTGGATTTTTCAATGCATCTCATTCTCCAGTGGCAGTTTCTAACATCTTTTGATCTTTAATTTGTATTTGAAAGGGATTATACACAAAAATTGAATGCATATATGATAAAAGTATGGAAGCAAGTATGATGCTGTATCACATCCAACTTTTCTTTTTTGCCCCCTCACAGTTGTGTTTTCATCAATTAGAGCTCTGCAGACAAGCACAAAAACCCTTTCTAACTCGTGTCATCCTCAGCCATCATTACAGATTTCAAGTATTAAGTTCTGGAAGTGTGCAAAGAAGCCTTTGAGGTGCAGATGCTGACAAATCTGAAAAAGGAATGAAATTAACTTATACAGCGCTTTTCTAGTCATATGTTGACCGCTAAAAGTGCTTTGACACTACATGTCACATTCCCCCATTCACAAAGCACTTCTATTGTTACATACTACGTGCTTTCTCCTATCACTTGCATTCATACCACGTTAGACACAATGTGGGGTTCAGTGTCTTGCCCAGGGTCACTTCGGCATATAGTCAGGGGAGGCCTGGAATCAATCCACCAGCTTTCTGGTTGGCTCTTCCTCCTGAGCTACAGCCGCATACAGGACCATCAGACCTTATATTTCAGATGAGCTTTTAATGAAGTGTAGTTTCAGATACTTTCCATTTCCCAGTGTTCTTTCTGTGGGTTTATCCAGTTGTGACAGATATATGATTCTGAAAATGAGGAAATGTCTACGGGATCTGACTCCACTGTTTCTTCCTGTTATGGGGAGGATATTTATGGGCCCATAGTTGCTCAAAATTCCCTCTGAGAGTTATTGAAGAGTCCGGAAACTAATGTCATTGTTATTGTGTCACATTTAATGAGCGTGTTTTGAAAGATGAAAACCCCAAACAACCGCCTGGGCCTGCAGAGGAGAGGGTGTGAAGTATGAGCAACGGCATATATCTACACTTTATGTTCATGTGTGTGTGAAGAAAACACACTTTTCAACAGTATTCTAACAGGCTCTTCTTTACAAATAGAAAAACATATTGAATTATTATTTCTTAAATAAAATGCAAATCAGAGAAATGGAGTCATTTTACAATCATGAAGGCAGGTTAATCAAGTGATTGTATAAAACAACTATTTTGGAAATGTATGTATATATTTTAAGATAACTTAAAAGAATCTTTCTTGTTTAAATCATAGCATTTTCACCCAGTTACAATGCCCCATACCATGAAAAAGGTCAACTTTTTAAGAGGAAAATCATTATAGCTGTGTTTTGCATGACAGGAAATTTTTAAACATGCTCAAAATGTATAAAACCGCACTATTTCCAGAGCTCCAAAAACATTGCATACCTAAATTTGCTTTGCAACATATTCTTATTTATATGACACTGTTACAAATGCAGTATTTCTCTATTGTAATATGTTCAAAAAACACAGTGGCAGTGTTAGAGTTAGATATAAAATACACATGGTTATGCTTAAATATTAATAAATATATACTTAAAGATTTGCATCGTGTTGACTAAATGCCTTTTTATGCATAATGACTAATCTAATCTTATTGTTGTCATAGTTTCTGCACCATGTTTCAGACATACAAAGAAATCTTCGATGACATGTTTCCCTGAGAGGTCAGGCATTTAAGAAACAACTTAACTGTTTTATAGTTTGACATGAAGCTGCTCTGCAGTAAAGCCTCACATTTGCTTAGAAAGTTGAAATAAATCAGTGTAACAACAAATCCAGCTTTAATACACATTTAAGCTATCACTTTTAAGTATCTATTTTACCAATTGAAAACCACAAAACAGGAACTTTAAAATAATGCTCCTCAATGGTAAATTAAATGAAGGCGCTGAAAGCTAGGAGTTCTACTTGTTTAAGGTGAAGGCAGGCTGACACTTGCCATGTAATCTGTAAATTACCTCGGCTCCTGCCTAGCTCTGTGTGTGTGATAATTAAAACTTTGGTAGGTATGAGAAAGACAGATGATTAGCGTGTTTGTGCTTGCGCTGATGCTACTCTTTGGCAGGCTGTGATATGAACCGGTAGGCATTTGCTCAGTTTCTAATGTTTCCTTGATTTCTTTTTCTGGCAGTTTCTGCAAATGCAGCTTAACGCTTAAATTGATGTCATTTTCAACATCAACACAGGTCATCTAAAATCATGACAATTACCCATTTCTGGAAATAAACCTATGCCTCGTACAAGCTAACTGGTATCACAGCTCTCACCTTAAACCACGTCTATAAACACTGCCCTGCAATTCTGTTTCTTTTAGTTTGTTTAGACCACATTTGCCCTGCAGAGTTGTCATCGTGTACTGTGTGTTCAGCCTGCGAGGCATGATTAAGAGATTAAACCACAAGATGCTAAACAGAATTTCAGTTCAGGCTCATATCCTTATCCAGAGAAGTGTAAACACATCCCCGAGTTAATGTCTGCAGCCACAGGGTGTGTGTGTGTCTGTGTGTACGTGATGACACGAGGCTCTGAGACCACGGGAAGCGGTAGGGCACATGCCAAAGAGTTCCACAGTGTATCAACGCGCCAAAATGAAAGACTGATTAAAAGAGCTGATTTATGAGCTGCCACAAGTTTACAGCTCCATTAGGAAAGAGGAAAAAGAGTCGACATCTAAGGGGAGGGGAGGGGGGGAGGACGGCGGGTGGAGCAATAGAAAGATAGCTGAGAGAAATGTGGACAGTGTTTGCTGTTTTGTGTCCACACTTCCCAATAAAACAGCTTGTTTACAATGGCAGTAGACAGTCTGAGAGAGACCAAGTTTAACTGCTGTTCAGATCATTTGCTTTTGTAAAATGTTATTGCTTGCAAAATGATGTCAGGCAACACGATTAGGGAAAAATGTCAATAAAATGCAAAGCCAAAGCTAACATACCATCATCAGCGAATGCTGGCATGTGAACTTGAAAATTTGTGGATATTCAGAATAGTTTGACTGAAATTTGAATGAAAATATTTCAGCTTGTGCCTCTAAATCTGACTAACACCTTTTCAGACGAAGCATTTGGGGCTTGTTTGAAACCACTGTGTTATCATGAAAACAGTAGTGCTTTGAAAGGACTGGTTTACAGTTAGAAAATGATAAAATTTTATGATAACGCACACCCATTGTCAGGGTGCATGCCACAAGGTGATGGCCTTGCTAATATTTCCTGCTGTTCAGAATAACTGCGCATCATTTATAAATGAATGGTGTTTATGTAAGTCATGGCAAACAGGGGCTTATTAATGTCCATGTAGACAGGATTTATAAGCACCAGCCGGTGATTATATTAAAACACTACTCCAGAGAGGCAGCAGCAAACTGGAGACAGAGTTTGAAGGTGGGTGTGGTCTGGGCACAAAGACACCCATAACCTCTTCCCACACCATGCTCATGTCCCACATTCTTATAGTTTTTCCATCAATCTGGATAAATGTGTTTCCTCATTAGTCAGTATGATTAGAACGACCAGCATTGGCTATGCTGGAGGATCTGTAATGAGAACACTTCTAGTTTTTATGTATTTGAACTTCTTTTATGACATAAATTTATCTGATGTTAAAACACATTATGTTTACCTGCAGTAGCAGCTTACCTGGTCTGTAAATGTACTGTGTATACTATAAGGTGTATTAACTAGAAGTGAAATTTGAATCTATGTGTACATGTGTGTGTTTTTCAGGCATGCAAACCAATAAGCCAGATACAAAAGCTTCACCTGATACTGGCAGCACAACAATCTTCCCTCATCCGAATAAAGGTATAAACACACACACAGTCAGAGAGGTTTATTCTGTCTCCATCCACCACCATCCTGGTTTCTTGCTTGTTTCTACCAAACTCACACTTGCTTTACACCATGGTCTTCATTTTTCAGAGTCCCTGGGACAGGGTCACCTAGCAACGGCTCTTATCATCGCCATGTCAACCATTTTCATCATGGCCATCGCCATCGTTCTCATTATCATGTTTTACATCCTGAAGGCCAAACCCAGTGGTCAGGGTGAGGCATATACAGAAAAATACACGCACATGCAATTTTACATAAAAGGCTGACATTTGTGGTTTATGAAGTTCTGTGTTCGTCCGTATTTGTGTGTCTGCAGCATGTTGTTCTGGACAAGTCGCAAAAGCAGTGGAGGCTCAGACCACCAAACAGGAGGACAAGAAAGACGTCCCTGGTGAGACACACACACAAACACACTTAAGTATGAACGACAGATGGTTTTTATTGTTATTTTTATTTTTCCACTGTCATAATTTGAGGTCTTTCGTAGTTAAAGAAAAAAAAAGGTTACTTTTTCTTCATGCATGGTGGTATTGTGGTTAAAAAACCTCATCCTGGCTTTGATGAAACGTTGTCATGTTGATATGAAACACAAGTAATTTTATTATTTTCTGTGTACATGAGTCTAGCTTTATCCACATTTCACATAAATGGGGACCACTTTCTGGTTGATCAAAACTTGATAAGGGTTTAATTCACAATCCTGAAAATAACTGCCAATCATGTGATCTTCTTCACACTTTCTGAGGATCAAAGTCTTGAAATCAAGTCCTCAGTGGGTTCTGAGGGAATGGTAGCTTAGTGGTTACAGAGGTGGGTTTCAAGTCCACAGCGTGCCACCAGAGGTGAACCACTGTGGGCCATTGATCAAAGCCCTTAACCCCCCCCCCCTCCAACTGTTCCCAGGTTGCCAAAACATGGCAGCCCATTGCTCTCTATCCGATCTAGAGATGAGTTAAATGCAGAGCTGACTCCTCGAATCGAGATTAATAAAGTAAAAATAATCATTATGGGAAGAGCCTATGTTGCCAGGCAACATTATGAAGACATTCTGCCCTTTTTTTACAAGTTGGCACAACTTCCTTAGGTCTTACTGAAATGTCTGTGAAATGCTTTGGTTAAAATACCACAGAAAATTACCACGTTAAAAAGAGTACAGTTAAAAGTCTGAGAGTTAACAACAGCACACACAGCGAACTAAGCTGAGACTGTATCCCATCAAACGTTGGAAAAATACTTGCCTGGCAATTTTATTAAAAAGAGACTAACCTAAATTTACTTTGGCTGTAGCTAGGCTGTAGGCAGTTGGCACTGACAAATATTTTAGGTGCAATTTTGTCATAAGTCACTCAAGCTAAATCTTAACAGTCAGCCATCCGATTTATACTACAATCAAAAGTCAAGAAATAATTCCTAATAATTGCCAGAGCTCTTAAAAGCTGATTCTGATACATTCAAAGACAGAAGGGAAATTTAAATTTCAAACTTCTAACTAGTGAAAAAAAAGTAAGAATACCTAGTCCTAGAAGATGTCAGATTTCATAGTCAGAATAAAAAATATTAAACAATAATCTGAAGGAGCATCATGAGCATTTAAACTGCCAATGAAAATTTGCTCTTAATATCAAACCAAATCGCAACAGCATAAGAGTTTTCACTTCCCACTGCTGAGGTACCGTCAATGCAGCAAGATTTGAACTTGAAGTTGGGTAAAGATGCAAAGGCAAGGCATTTCTTCTGTGAGTTGGGATGTGATGTAGAAATCTACTGCAAATCTTTCACTCTAACTGAATAAGATGGACTAGCCCAAAAAAACTGTGATGGTTGTCTTGTGTTTTGTAGAGTTTTTGAATTGACCCAAATATTTGCTGTCGATGCCATAAGTGTGATAATCAAAGCATCAAATATAAACTGAATTTGATACTTTATTCCCACACTTTTTATGTAGGTTTGACTACAAGTCGATTATATTTGAATTGTTTGATATTGTCTCATGACTCATGTATGGCCAGATATAGACAAAGTGGGAGAACATGGACACACTTCTCCTCATCATTTCAATCCATCATGCCATGTTTCATAACTAATCGGTCACCATTTGAGCTTCAAATTAAGTGAATTTGGCTTTAATTTCTGTGAAAACCAACTATTTATTCATTCATTCATTTATTCATTCATTCATTCATTCATTCATTCATTCATTCATTCATTCATTCATTCATTCATTCA
>JBBBVU010000013.1:20101327-20127745 GCA_037177055.1 Atherinosoma microstoma
TTCATTCATTCATTCATTCATTCATTCATTCATTCATTCATTCATTCATTCATTCATTCATTCATTCATTCATTCAAGAAGTGATAAGGAAAGTATATACTACCTAGGAATATAAGTAATATAATAAAACACCTTTATAAAAACCATATAAGGATTTTTGAAATAGGTTCTTGTAACTTGGAGAAACAAAAGTGCAGTGCAGGAATAAAAAGTATATGAAGATATTAACATTCCAGGCTGTTGCTTTATTGAAAATCCCTCAAAGTTCTCATATCTGCAAAAAGAAGCAGGGTGACAGCCTCACTGCTCATTGCTGTTTCCACAAACTTTTTTTTGCATGATGCACGGCTTCAAATGCTGAGCCCATAAATATACACTAAAAACCTGATTCACACTCATATATACACTACAAATAGTACAAAGACAAACAAAGCTAAAACAAGACAACTATAATTAGTTTCTTTTTTACTCCAAAATGACTGCAAAATATTTTTACTGTGTAACAAAAGCTAAAGCCACCCAGTAGTTTTTAACAGAATATATAATTTTTACTAATTCCTGCTTCAAATTCCTTTCAACCCTCTATTTACAAAATGTAATAACTGTTTTTTTCCTTTCTCTTTTGGGTATCTGTGGATGAGCTTTGGTCCACAATTCACAGCTTCCTGTGGTGTTTTGCGTTCAGCTGATCGAAGTTTTCACTTTTAATTGAAGTTACAACCTGCATATCTTTTTTTTTACAGTCCCTACACAGTGAAAAAACTGTTTCCTTCTGAATTTTTCCTTTTTTCCAGTGTAAATCATGGGACACGTTAAGATCTGCCCTATACAACTCAAGCAATGCTAATAAAGTCTACATTTAATGTCATCAAACAAACTATATCATCTTATCAAATCTGACTGATTGAAATGTGAACATAACATTGCCTTAACATGTATTTAAGAGCATATTGCAGATTCTTTTGCATAATATATGCAAATGCATGTGTGTTCTTGTGCATTGTTCATTTATGTGTGTGTGTATGCTCACAGACATGCAGAGTGATGAGTGTATCATGGTGGAATGTGAAGTTTCCAAAGCTAAAGCCATAGGTTGCTTTAGGCGCCATTTTTCCTGACAATGATGCTCTGTTCAATTTTACTTCCAGACTGACTGACTAACCACTTACATGTGGCGTGAATAAGAACACACGCATACACACTAATTACTGTAGCTCTAACCACAGACACATTATGACTTAAAAATGGAATAGCTGAAAAAAACATGATAGAGCGGTTGGAGTATTATTAGGTCTAAATGTCTGCATTGTTAGTTATCATAAATGGCTGCACAGATATGTGCTGATGAGTATGTGTATGTGTGAATGCACTTTGGATGACTGGTGTGTGGACGTGGGACAGCAGCCCATTGCTTGGAGCTCTACCGGAGCTAGCTGCCACTCATGTAGACACTGACTTAATCAGGCCGTGAGATGAAAGTCCCAGGCGTTTTAACCCAAACTAACACATGTACACACAGCATTTGTTCCTCTTAGGTATTCACTCATTAAGCTGTCTATTCCTATCGGCATCTGGGATGTTAATGTACTTTCACAAAATACTTTTATACATCATTCAAACTGCAATTGCTCTGTTTAACAAACCTTTTAGTCTCAGGAGTCTGTTAACCTTCAGGATCTCTGGCTAATGTCAATAAAGATTTAAAGTTGGAGATGTAATGTGATCTCGCTTGGTTGATTCAGCTGTTTACTGATATAGTATTGATGTGTTTTCCTTTTTAACTTTGAACCTGAATTTTTTTCTTCTTTTTTGGGGGGTTTCACAGACAGTGTGGTGATCTTCTCAGAAAAAGACGAGTATGACAAACTGAAAGCTCCTCCTCAGAAGACTGTGAAAAGGTGAGAGATGCCTCCAGTTTAGATAAACTCTGCTCCTTCTGTCTGGTTAGACGAACTGGATGAAAGGAAACTAGAATTCAAAGTGATTTTGTTCAAATCCAGGCAGCGTAAAGTTCTAAGTGGCAGAAAGTGAAGGCGCTGTGTGATAAGAGCTGGAATGCAGCCTGGTTTTAGCTCAGCAAGATTCATGTATGAAATATGAAAGACAAAGAACTAAATTTCTGTTGGTCAAAAGGATGTCCTCTTTATCTTGACAACCAAATAAGTTACTGATGCTCATACAACCAATATATCACACAGGGATTGACCAAATCTTTAGTGGTATAGCTTCATCGTCAGTTTTGGATCACTGTGGTGAAAGAACACTGTTCAAAGGCAAAAATCCGGATAACAACTTTAGCAAAGCTCGGTCTCAAATTACCTTCTGAGACGTCTGGATTCTCACAAGATCATTAGCTTGCCATCTTGGCTTTTGACGCAGTATAGATGCCACTTTAACACCCTTTATACCAGAACTGTAGAATATTTATTCATTTAATGTTGACATTTTCCCTTTCCCAGCTTAGTTTTTGTACAGTAGTGTGCACAGATGGACAATCGGACAAACCGATAACAACAGATGAATAGCCAATATTTGGCCTCTTAAGGCCCAAGTTCAAATTTTGCATGTATTTTTTATTTCTCCTGGCCATTTAAGATGAGTAGAAGTATAAAACATAAGAATTGGCATTGAATAGGAAGTAGTTTTGAGGGCAAAAAACAAACAAACATTATCAAATGGATGGCAGAGTCTATTTTTTGTGACTCTGCCTGGTCATATGAGGTTGTGAGTCTCAGGGGTTAGTACACTAAACATTAGAGTTACTCCCATTACTTTTTTTGGTCATATATCAATTTAATCTGTAAAATGTTCACAAATAATCATGCTGATTGTTTGCTGATCATGATAATGCAGTTTCACAGAAACTCCACACAACAGTATCGTTAATAATTTTTCCCATTATTTACCGATTATTAGGTCACCACAGAACAAGCCAATACAGACAGTTTCTTTGCTGCTGGCTGTTTTTTTTTTGTTTTTTTTTGTTTTTTTTATGAAGAAGATACTCTATTATGTGGCTTTGGAGCAGGCAGAGGTGGTTTTGGAGAAGCATGAGGTAAGGTAGCACATTATGAGCCCTGAAGACTAAAAACACTGAGAGTCAGACAGTGGGGGTAATTGTCGGAATGGATAGGGGTATTTATTCCAAGCTTCACTTAAAACCACCACCAGGTGAAAGCATGTCCTAGCAGACAACAAAAGACTGATGGTTTTCTCACCTTCCTCTCTGTATATTGCCCAGCCCTCATGTGAAGACAATGCTGTTTTATGAACAGTGGTGAATGTGCAGAGGGGACATACTGCTGACACAAACATGCAGAGAAACACTGCACAAATCCTTGAATTGCTTGTAGTATGCATACTTTACACTTTTACAATTCATAAAGAGAGTGTAAATGAAAGAACAGCGAGACACACAGATGCACGTACACAGGCAAGGACACACTCCTTAGCAACAATAGCAGTCAATAGTGCAGTAAAGCAGCATGCCAGAGGATGTGCTAACTCAATGCATTAGCTGCCAGAGTGGGTGTTAGATGTCTGGGAAACAATGCCATTTTGTGTATGTGTGTGTGCAGTTGAGAAAAGAGTGTGGGACATGGAAACAATGCCATTCTGTGTGCATCTCTGTCAACAAGGTGCTTTTGCGAGAAAACCCAGAGCAGACTGAAAAAGGGAGATGATGTGTGATAAAGTGATATTGTACTGTATCATGTTGTAAAACACAGGGTTGCTTCAGTCAGACAAGAGCATCGGCAGCCATGGCAACAAAACTCTCTACATCATTTGCCAGTTCTTGGGAAGTCACAAGGCATTCTGTGTATGGCTGCCACCTTTTACTTTACTTAAGAAAAATTAGTGTTAAGGTAGATGCTGCAGAGTTGTTCTGAGAACTAGAATGAAAAGTAGTACTCATGCATACACATGTGTAAAAAAAAAGCTTAAAAAAAGAGGAAATTAACATCATGGCTACATTTTGCACATTTAGCTAAAACATATCTGGTTCTATACAACACAGCCCTGATATAAAATTTGATATGTTTTTGCAGAGGTCTGAAGCAGCTGGTAGCGTACTATAGAGACTAAAAATGGAGGAAAAGCCAGAACAACTTTGTCCAAAACGAATAAAATTAATCAGGCAGAACCACTTAAGCTCACAGAAGTCACTGCACCTGGCCAGGAAATAGTCTGGGTCCTCGACCTCCTTTAAAACCATAAATCTCTTTTCCTCAGTTTCAGTACATCTTTAACAATAGAGAAACAAAAAGTATTAATTAGTGTGCTATAAAAGCGCTAGTTCGCTAATAAACTGCTGACTCAACCTCGGCTTATTCATCCATTCATTGGCTTTCCTGGCAAGAAAGCTAATGATTGCATATTCTGTATGTAATATACTATTACGAAGAAATTAGACACTGATCTGGGTCATTTATGTTCTGGAGTGCTGCATCAGAGCAGAGCCTCTGTGTTAATTTGAAAACTGACATCTATAAGTATTTGGACAAACTAGAAATTTGTGATACTGATTATACATGTTTAACAGCTTAATTAGAAGAAATACAAGGTTAAAGAAACTTACATTCACATCTTAAATAACTCTGCCAATACTTTTACTAATTATTTGGTATGGATGTGTTTTGCAATTGCAGTGAAAATGATGCATCTTCAGAGAATGAGCAGCTGCTGAGCCGCAGCATTGACAGCGACGAGGAACCCACATCAGATAAACAGGGTTCGGTGGACACCACAAACCCTAATACCAACCTGTGTCTTGTCAATCTGAACAACAAACCTGACCTCTGCCTGCTCTCTCTGGGACTCTTGGACCGCGGTCGTGCCTGCAACGGCGCCCCCACCGCTTCAGCCAGCCAGGCCAATAACATCCAAAACTCCAACCACATCAGCAATGTCAACCACATAGCCAGCAGCAACCACATCAGCAATGTGAATGCGATCAACAACAACAATAAAACTCCAGGGGTAAGAGGATGAAGCTTTCAAAGACTGCACTGCGTCTAAAATATGATCAATTCAGCATCATATGGACATCTCATAATGCTGTTTGGTTTTTTGTAAACCACACAGATGCTACAGAGTCGAAGGAAGAAGATACTAGATCTGTATGCCAGAGCCTGCAATGTTACTGAAGGTAAGTCTCTAAATAAAACAGAAGAAAGTATCCACACACTAAAAAAAGTCCTTCAAATCTTAAATCCATGTCCCCTCTCCAGGCCTAAGCCCCACAGAGCTTCCCTTTGACTGCCTGGAGAAGGCCAGCCGCATGCTGAGCTCCTCCTACAGCAGCGAGGCGGCCGTGGTGAAGACGTGGAGGCACCTGGCTGAGAGTTTTGGGCTGAAGCGGGATGAGATTGGCGGCATGACCGATGGTCTTCAGCTCTTTGAGAGAGTGAGCACAGCAGGTTACAGCATCCCTGACCTCCTAACTCGTCTGGTGCAGATCGAGAGGCTAGACGCTGTGGAGTCGCTCTGTGCGGATTTGCTCGGAAACAGCGAGGTGGCGGCAGTGGCCGGACGGCAGAGTATCAACAGCTTTCACAGCCAGTTGGTCTGTCCTTCCCCATGCACATCTCCATCCCAGCGCTGCGCCAGTGTCTAAATATTCAGTGAAGCAGAGACTTCAGAGACTTGAAAGTACATGTGTATGTAAGGACAGATTCTGCTCTGAGAAGGACAACACATATACAGCGTACAAGATACCCTATCACATGAAGAATGTCAGTGGGCTCCTGTCCACAATCTTTTTTTCTTTCTTTTTTTATAAGAAGCTAACAGTCCAAAACACTTCAACATGCTTATTTTTTAATCTAAGTGTTAGAATGTTTGAGAGAGATGGACAAAAATGAAAAACCTCAGATTGAAATTATCCTCTAGTTCGCTATCAGTTAGATTTTTTCTTCTGCATGAATAATCACCACAATAATCCAAATTTTTCATTAGCATGTTGTCCCCTTGAAATGCCTCAGAATTTGTTGGGGGGGGGAAAATAGCTCAAAGGCCTGTGCGCTGGACGCAACTCAAGAAGAATATTTTTCCATACTTATTACTTGGGTATAAAACTGATCAGAAAAATACGTCAGTGTGCTGGAGAGCCACCCTGCTACATTTCCAGCTGGCATCCTGGCCACCTCTTTGCAGCACTGGAAATGAATTGGCTTTGAAATGGAGGCCTGAAGATGCCCTATAACTACTCCAGCAGCCCTTGTAGTTCTAGTCTGAAGGGCCTCTACCCAGTTGAGAACACTCCAAAAAAGAGTAAGACTTAAGACGCAGGGTGTTTGGATTGGGCCTTAGTTGTACTCTTACTGAACCTTTGGATCAGGACCAAAACCTTATGCTTTTTCCTGCAGTTGATGCACCCAGATGTTTGTGCCTGTATAAAGAAAGCAACCTGGTTTGACTGCAGCATTAGTTAACATTCATAAGTGCTCCTTTAACTGTGCTGTCATCACTCAGAGAGAAGGAAGATATCAGCTCCCTACTTACAATGCAATCATCCTCGCCAGCTGGAAATGCTAAAGCATTATTCAGCTCAGCTTTCATCTGCTAAACTCTCTTGTGAACTTGTGGCATTTTTTCGTGCACTAGTGTCTCTTCCTGAATCTTAACATAGCCAGAAAACACGTGCAAGAAGACGAGAGCAGATCAGGAGATGATCATTTTAATGATTATCATACAATATGTGTGGAGAGTATTGGAAAAACTGATGATTTGCAGATACAGTGTGTGGAAAAGTTCAACCACTCACTTCACAAAAAACAAATTCCCAAAACCCATAGATTCATTTTAGGTGGTGTGTTCAGTGTTCAAACATTAATCCAATAAACTGGATGAGCACAGCACTCTGCCAGAGACCACATGTCTACAATCCACTGTCTACAACTTTAAGACAGATTCACATACTCTCCTACTGCAGCTACTTCCTAAGCAGTGACCCAGCCTGTGACCCAGCACTATAACTTTGCCTGTTTCTCTGCTTTTACCCCAATCCTGCGGTCTACTGCTGCCGCCAGCCCTAATTATTTGGCGTGTGGCTCGCCATGCCCCTAACAGGCTAAAGTGTTGTGGTTTACAGAGCGGGTGCAAAGTGCCTGTGATTTCCAGCACCTAATTAAGCATTTAGGGCCACTTAACTACTGAAAGCCCAGTGGAAAAGCTATAAAAACCCTGCATTAAAAAGAGCAATGCCAGGACAGATGAATTACTAACTGCCCCCAGGGTTGCTGCACTGTGCACGGTGAAAGATTGCTGCCGGTCGTGGCGGAGCTAGCGCTACAGTTGTTCTACAACGTCTGCTCTCATTCAGCTTTTGTGGTTGACTCAGTCATGCTCAGACAGGATTTAGCCCCCCTCTCCCCTATGGGACCAATAGACTAAACAAGAACAATATGCAGTTGTGTGAGTCCTGAAAGACAGCTGAAGCAAGTTAGGTGTTATACGCACGGTTCAGAAATCTCAGCTTTGATAAGCATCAGACTAAACCTTAGTGGAGCATTGTGCTAATATCCATTTTAACTCTATCAACAGTGATGCTCACAGTTAAGAAGCTGTAGATCAGGTCTGCTAATTTTCATTTACAGTTAAGCATCAAAACTAGGCCGTGAGCTCCAAAGTCCGAGCAATGCCAAGAGCTGCTTTGATCTCATTTCTCTGGAAGATGACTGATCTGACGCCTAATGTTGCCTGCATAATATCCCATAACTGCTCAGCATCTAAGTTTTTCTCTCTTTTACGCTTTTTGTTCATATTTTACATTGCAATCTGGGGCCGGACTCCAGCACTTTAAATTAATGTGCATGTTCATTACCTGCATATCTATAAGTTTTTTGTTTTGTGTTTGATCTTAAGCTCCATTTTCAACATATTGCTCTCTCCGAACAGTGTTGTTAACAAATGCATTTACATATAAAACACATGAACTTTTTTTTTTGACATTTTATACAGAATGTCTGAGAACATGAATTGTTGGTTTGAACTGAAATGAAAATATGTTGTCTGACATATTCTATGCTGATATTATAATATACAGAAGCCAAACATAAATTACTTACCTCAGTAGCACATACATTAGTATAGTACATGTAGAAATACACAAGCTCTTCACAGAACTAAAGTGTAACTGTATATATAAGTTATTATTGTACATAAAGTATGCTTTAATAAAGATGTACGGTGGAGAATGATTGTATGTGATTGTCAATGCTGCAACAGCAGATTGGTGATTGCAAAATCTTTCTTTGTTAAATCGTGGATGTCTGGTAAAAGGATTATCTCTTTTTTTTGTATGAGGCATTGTTCCAATTTAAACTAAATGCCCGACTTAGGGCAGCAAAACTAAGATCTTTCATTTATAGACCTGGTTTGTGCTGCTGTTTGTGCTGGTATTCAAAATGTTAACTACAGTACAGTACAGTAAGCAAGTGTTCAATTAAAAAAGTTGCCACAATCATGATCAAATCAAGATAAAAATGTAATCAAACAGCACCATATGAGAAGGGATTCACATTGCGTATGGTAAATAAACCACACAGATGTCCATCATTTATGTTTGACAATCATTATTGCTGAGTCTGACAGGGTTCGTTAGTAGCCTGGAAACACTGAGTGGAAAATCTTCAAACATTTAATTAAAGGTCATTAAATGTGCCATAATATCTGGATGGTTAGTCAAATTAAAGATGGTTTAATTGGAAAAATGATGTAGGATGAGATTAGAAGCCCAGACTTAAATTTAGTCATGACACATTCCCCTCAAATGTTCTTTTATCTCTTTGACCAGCTTGCTAAGTCTTAAAGCCAAACCACTTTTCTTATACATAATAATTGAACTGAATCACTTTTATGAAGCACTCATCATACAGTAAATGGAGTGTTTGTAGTTTTCACTGTCACCAAATGAATAACAGAAAGCTTTTATCAACTTGGTTTCTGCACCAACCGGAAGCAATCATCTTATAAACATCAATTACGTAAAACCAATCTCCTGCACCCGCTGACTTTTTTTGACTGAACACTTATTTCTCATCAACTCCTGCAGTGGCACCTCTCTGTCATCCAGCTTTCACTCTGTTTGGGTGTGTAGCTGTGCCAGGATTCCAAAGGTCTTAGCTAAATGATGAGGTGTGTGTCTGTGCTGGCTGGGGATCTTAAGGTTGCCTCTGAAAAGGTCCGTCTGGCAATGGACACATACAGTATATTGATGCTGCTGTGAGGCATCAAGGCAGCAGCTGGAGGTCCTTTCCTCATCATATTTGAAACACTCAAAATTGCCCACAAGTAGTCCTCCTCATTTGAAAAGCTTCTTCCTCCCTGCACACACACATTAAGTAGGTACATGCATGTCTTCAGGGTCTGTTTTTTTGCATCTTAAGAATTTGGTGTGGCTTTACTTTTTCTTTCTTTTTTTTATAAGTATAAACCACAGACTGTCTCTTGAGGGCAAGGCGTGCCAACTAGGAGAGTAATTAAACCTCTGCCATTTAGCTTTATCCTGAACACTTACATGCACACACTCATCCTTGTCAGTCACGCATGCAGTCATTTCAAACAGCAGTGTCCAGACGTAAGTAAGTTGTATTTTCGAAAACCTCTTTAGATCCTAACATGCATCTGTTTAAAGTGAAGAGTAATCATTTTCATTGGCCAAAACTGCAGCTCAGTTTTGCAACTATCATACCAAAGTTGCTACAACATGAAACACTGTCCCTCGTTTTACCAGCTGTTGCATTATGCAGCTTAATCAGTATGTTCATGTCAGACACATGATTCAGTTAGACTTAAGACTAGCTAGCTTGGCTCCCTCAAATCTTCATAGATAATGGTTGTGGGGCTATTTTAATTCATATCTAGATTATTACAGTGGTAAAAAAAGGGATTAAAATTCCAACTGTTTAAAATCAATAGCCACTGACATTACAGACTGGTAGTATTCCGATCAATGAAATTAAGCAAACTGAAACATTTCCAGGTGTAATAATTCTCACCAAGCAGAGTACAGTACAAGGAAATTCCCTGGTTTCAATCATGATTGCCAATTGAACTGATACAAACCAGGAAAACAGAAATAAAGGAGTGAAAAAAAACTTAAAAGTTGGAAACTGATGGGATCCCAGCCTTCCTACCATATAAAACCCCTGACAGCTGGTTCCACTCAACTCTATCACACAATTGCCCATTTACAGCCAGGTATTTTACCAGAGCCTCTACGTGCTTTTTTGCATTACTCAAGCAGCGTATTTATGCATTTTGCGGCTGGTGAAAATAATATACATTTGGTGGTCTGCCGCACAGAACTGCTGATTGACTAAACTTTATAGTTTTGCTGAACTGGAACTGCTGATGTTTCTCCCACTCACCAAATAACATTTTAATAAGGTTTAACAGCCAGACCAGAAAGGGGCGACTGCTTAGGGTAATTTTCTGAATTTTTGGTTGACTGAAAGAACCCAAACATAAATCAAGTTCAGCATATCAGGTAGTGTGGTGGTGGTGATACAGTCCAGTGTGTAGACTGGCAGTGATAAGCCCATTTGGAAGCACAGACCAGACATCTTAATGCAGATGGCAGGCTGGACACAACTTAAATCAAGAAAGTAAATAAACTGGCTGATGTCATTTCCTGGAGTAGACTTGCAGCTAACTATGGACCATTAAAATGACTGGCCACAAGGAACATACAAGTTACAAATAAAGGCAAGTTGGTCTTTGAGACCTGAAACATCTCATGGGAAGGGTAAAAAAAATACCTTTTGAGTACAAAGAACTAGTGAGTTAATGAGTAATTAAATATGTATTATTAAAATTGAGTATGAATTTTACAATGCTTCAACAACTGTCTCCTGGGTCTTTTGACTCATCAATCCATACCCCCTGCTCTGCTGTTTTTAATAAGTTCAGTTTAAAAAAAAACATCATCTTATGAGACTATCTGGTTCCCTCCTAGATGCTATTCCTGCATGTTTTAGGTTCTTTCTACTATTGGACCTTCTGTCCTGTCAACAGCAGCTTTACCCATGGTGTGGTTCCTGGGACTTTTAAAGATGTAATTGTACAGCAGTGATTAAAACAAATCTATCCTCAGCCCTACAGGTTTTCAACAAAATAACACAAACTCCATTAAATCCTGATTAGTATGCTTTACTTACATCAAACTGTATGTTGACACTATATTTCCAAAGTTTTAATATTAAGAAAACATAAAGAATTAATTTTTAAGTTCTCCTTCTAGCTTATTAATATCTAAATGGCCTTGCTCCACTCTACCTTTCAGCCTTATGCTGCTTCTCTGTCCCTGAGATCTACCAATCAGCTGACTTTAGTTGTCAAGGGGACAAGGCTTAAGCTCAGAGGAAATCAGGCTTTTGCAGTAGCAGCTCCTAAACTTTGGAAAAAAGTTGCCTTTGAACATCAGACAGGTCTTTTCTCTTTCTGTTTTTGAATTTAATATAAAAGCACACTTGTTCGGCCTGACCTTTTCTACTAGGTGATTGTTTTTATCTATGTGTGTGTATATGTTTGTAAGCGTATGTATGTGTGTGTGCACAGGTAAACGTGTGAATGTGCATGTGTATCTTATGCTTATATATCGTTACCTAATTTAGGTATTTTGCACACTGTACAGCACTTTGGTTCAATGTTGTTGTTTTGAATGTGCACAATAAAATTGGATTGGAATCACATGAGGGAGAATATAGGACAGTTTCATTTTGTGGATAGGCTGGGGTTTGAACCAACTACTTTTCAATTTGAGGTCAACCACTCTGCGTCTAAGCCAGGGTGTCCAACTCCATTCCTCAAGGACCGCTGTCCTGCAGGTTTTAGACGTTTCTCTGTTCCAACACACCTGATTCAAATCAAATGGCTCTCCTCAACAACTTTTTTTCAAGTGCTTCCCAAACGTGTTGATCCATTAATAAGATTCAGGTGTGCTGCAGCAGGAAAAATGCAAAACATGCAGGACATCTTCCCTCCATGACCGGCTTTTGACACCCCTAGCCTAAGCCTGGGTATTCTTATTAGTGCGTAAGAATGACTGACATCTAGTGAAGATGGGCAAAGAAATGACTTCACGACAGTTGTGAATGGTCAGTGGCCAAATTTCTTCCAGACATAATATTTTCATCTACAAGTGGATCCAGTGGCCTTGGGTGCAGTGGTAACTACACCACAGGTAGCTACTTCAAAATTGCGTACGTGTGTACTGTCTTCTTCTATGCGCCTTTTAGGCAGTTAATTATCCCAAAAACTGCTCTAGCAGCCATCAAACAAAGCCAGTGCTGCCGTTTTAAGTTTAGAGGGTTCTCACAGCTCCAAGCAACATACAGTACTTGAGGCCCAAACACAAAGACCAATACCAAACAGTGTATATTACTGGTAGCAAAGGAAATAATAATTGTCAGGTAATCTTTAAGGTCTTAGATTGGGATTAAATGTATGGGGGACATCAGCCAATGAACGTTGTTAAACTATGATGTGAGATACTTACTCCAACATAGGGGATGTCAGAAAAGGAAATGGTGAAACTCTCATGGGCTGCATGTGTAACCACTCAGCATATTATTTTCAAAATGCTGCTTTGCCAAAGGAGCAGATGCGTTGCTGGAGGCTTAAACTGACGAGTGGCTTCACACTTGTCACTTTTTCTTCAATACCGTCTGCAATTAATAAAAGTACTTTCTAGTTTATTTCACCACAAAAAAACACTTTCAGACATGTGTGAAGAACATTTTTCTGTTCTATACAGTGAGCACAATTCACACATACACACCAATGAGTGAGGGTCAGCATTAAGATTCAGCATGTTAATATGTGGACAGGAGGAACCTGAAGATCAAACCACCAACCGTTTGATTGGAAGATCATTTTTTCATCCTGAACCACAGCTGTCCTATTTGTCCTTTAATCTTAGAGTTGACATGCTCCCTTAGAGAAGAGACAAATAGTGATAACATAATGATCTTGTCATAACCAGCCACACTGTCTGCCTTTAAGTAACATACCATTTCTAAATAAGAATACTTGGACTTTCTAGGGAACATATGAATGACTTTTAACTGCCTCTGCAGATAGTTTGGTGTACTTCTCACCACCCGTCAAGAAGAGCAAACTCATGGATAAATATCTCTTGGACTTATGCACTCATGAGTGTTTCACTTGCTGCCTTATACAACATTTTCCAAAGTTTCTCATGAAACCTGACATTTCATTTTGATATCCTCCAGTGGCATCAGAATAATCCGCAAAAGCTCCTTTATTTCAAATCTAATCAACTCTGTTCTTTACAGTTGGTGAAGCAGCAAAATTAAATGAGCCAAGAATTAAAAGCAGGCTAAAACAATATCTATCAAATTGACTTAGTGGGATGGACAGCGATTTTTCCTATTCCCCTCTAATCCAGCAATTTAGACTTACCCCTGTAGATATTAAGATCCTACCACATATTTACAACAGTGCAATTTTCCTTAAAAGGGTACTTGAACTAAAATGTTTTCCAGCCCTTGTATTTATATATAGAACTTGAAGCATTGTTCTTCCAAATATTTTGGTGCCTGCCACAAAACAGAAGTGGCTATAAACCAAAGTTATTTGGGGTAACAAGATTCTTTATCATTAAATTGGTTAAAATAAGATGCAGCTTATGGGCAGCGTGATCAAAAGGAAAATAAAAAATCTCTTTAAATTGACCTACAGTAAATAAAGTGAGTGTACTATAGTGGTTCTTTTCTTAATTATTGTGCAGTACTATAAACTAAAAAACACAGCAAGGTCTCATTTTCTTCCCACGCAACCTTTCCTTGCATTTGCAAACACTTTCCAAGAGTTTGCCTTTACTCAAGAAATGACTATAAGTCAAATCTTTAAACAGGTTTAATGTATTTTGGCTAAACGTTGCATTTTAAAAAAAATCTTTTTTCCCCACAAGCAGATTGTTTAGACTCCAGATTTTAATTTATTCCATAACTTAAATATCAAGTAACAAAACAAAAAAACAAAACACAAAAAACAAACAGATAAATGACAGATAAACTTATAAAACCGATGATCCTAAAATCAAACATACCAGTAAAAGTCTCATTAACAAAATAAAGCCATGTTTTCAATAATCCCAATCATTCATTCATATTTAAAGTTGAGCTTTGGTCTTGCAGTGCGTGCAGGAATCAGGGATGTTAGCATATCTGGGGAAATACTAACCCACAACAAAGATGAATACGTCACACTTCCTCTTATGTTTATTTTATCCAAGAACAAATGTTTTTTCATAATATCCAAGACACAGAAACTTTTATTTCATGGTTTTCTTTTAATTAGCTCTGAACTACTAACAAAGTACGAGATCAATTCCAAAGTATTTAAGGAAACGGAGTGCAAAACTCATAAACTGGTATATTAACCTACTTAGAACATAGCAGGTATTCTACCATCTTATAAATATAAGCTAGATTTGATGGCATGTTTCAGTACCATATGTTAGTTGGCAACAGATCTGTAACAGGAGTGGGTTAAAAAAAAAAAAAAAAAAAAAAACGGACAAAAAACACCAAAACGAAGCACCATAGAGAAGCAGAGCCTCTCAGAAGTAAAGATGTGCAGAGATTCAGAAATCAACAGAAAAAAACATGTCTACAAATTCTGAGGTAATTATAAATGAATTTAAAGTTGGAATATTCCATCACCTAGATCAGGGCTTTTCAATTCAGTTCAATTCGAGGGACTGCAGTCCTGCAGGTTTTCAACGTTTCCCTGCTCCAACACACCTGACTCAAATTAAATGGATCCAACAGCCTATGAAGCTCTGCACAATGACTCATTAATTTGAGTCAGGTGTGTTGGAACAGGGAAACATTGAAAACCTGCAGGACTGTAGCCCTCGTAGGACTGAATTGAGTAGACCTGAGAGTGTACAAGCCTATGTGTCAAAATACCCCAAAATATTTTGGGAATCTTGAGACATCTTGGATGCCAGTGATCTTTGGGCCCTCAGAGGGAGCAACATTAAGAACAGACATGATTCTATCAAGGAAATATCTGGATGGGCTCAGGAACACGCTCATAAATCACATGGTTTACTGTGTTATTCACAAATGCAGGTGAAAACTATCATGCAAAGAAGAGGCTATATGTTAACATAGTCCAGAAACATAGTTGTCTTTTCTTGGACAAAGCTCATTTAAGCTGGACAGAGGCAAAGTGGTAAACTGGTCTGTTATTACAAAAATTTAAATTTGAAATGTTTTTTTTTTTTTTTTACTGTGTACATCAAATTCTCCACACTTAAGAGAAGAAGGACTATTTGGCTTGTTATCAGCAGTCAGTTCAAAAGTCTCAATCTCTGATGGTATGGGAGCGCTTTAGTGCACATAGAACTGGTATCTACCCAACTGGAAAGACCAAATCAATGCTGAAAGGTATATGCAGATTTTAGAGCAACATCCAGATGACATTTTTGTCAGGGATGCTCTTGCATATTTTAGCAAGACAATGTCAAACCACATACTGCATCTATTACACCAGCATGGCTTTTTAGTAGAAGAGTCTGGGAGCTGCATTGGCCTGCCTGCACTCAAGACCTTTAAACAAACATTTACCCCATCATGAAGCGCAACTGGTCATCTCAGTTCATACTGGTGAAGTCCTGGTTCCATGAACTCCTGGAAAAAAACTGGTGATCTAGTTTGTTACACAGTGGTAAATTTTTATGAAACAGCAAAATGTCTTCCTTTCAACACCCAATGCATTTTCTAATGTCTTCAGTAAATAAAGTATTGGTTTATGAGAACTGCAAATCATTGCACTATTTTCATTTACATTTCACATCCAAAGTGTACTGTAGTGACAGGATATGTCAGATCTTACAATCTGATTAATTTTCAAATCGAATTGTTTATCATGTGAGAACCCAATGTTTCTATGGCATCATACAGACAACCGATGTACAATTTGAGGATATATTCTATACTCTCAAATTCAATTATGATAAATATAAAGGAAATCAAGAAAATCTTCCATCAAGCTTGCCATATTCCAACCCTTACCAGTGCAAAAATGTTGCCAACAACTGAAGTTATTTAAGGAACTGTAATGCTGCAGGGACCTTGAAAAATGCTGGACACATGTCTTTCAAATTCATACCAACAAAAAAAGCATCCAAGTGGTTTTTAACAAGTGCATTTCATCAGCTGTAATTGTTCCAGTCCACCAATTTTCTCCATCAGTGTGCCTCAAACAGAGACCATTACTGCCATCAACCCACCCTTGCTCTGGAAAAAATATGTTTTATATATAAAACATGAATTTCTGAATTTCACATATGATTTCCAAACTTAACATACTTCAGATTTTTTGTTTATTGCCATTAAAAAGTTTCATAGTCACAAGCCCTCCATCTGCAAGAGTGACATTCATTTTAAAGAAACAGTTTTTGTCATAGGGAAAGGCATCAGGTTAATAACATGAAACACAAAACACCATGGGTAATCAAGTGCATAACAACAAATTGGAAGCTTACTTCTCAGACAAATTAACAACACCAAAAAAAGTCTTTTGGAATAACATCTTACGCAAATAACAGATTATGCTTGCAGATGTTGTTTGGAGGTAAAACTGCTGCCTTTGTGACTCATCTGTGCACAAATTAAACAGCAGTTGTGAACCAGAAGTAGAAACACGTGTGTGTTATTTCAGATTGTGAAGGATGGCTCTAAGGTTGAGGCAGAGAAACGTGTGCGCCGGGTCAGTTCTGTGATGCAGGTCTTGTATCTGGAGGTGGATGGATGAGCTCTCAAACAGACAACGGTTTTTCCTGGAGAAGTATAAACACAATACAAACCACCATCAGTCAGGCCACATTTTCTGTTAAATCTTTTCCAAAGTGTCACTCACATATTGAATATGAGCACAAAAGCAGAGACGAAATAGCTTCTTGGCTGAATTAACATTAATGGATGAGCAAGCCAGAAGAGAAGTTGGAAACAGTTTGAATTAAAATACTTTTCCAGTCTTGGTACAAAGACCCAAACTATGATCAGTCTGTGTGCTTTAAATCGGTTACTGCTCAGAAGACATGGCTAGTTAAAATGGGACTGGGTGGTGCATGAACTTTTAAAGGTATATTAATATACTTTTGCCCACTATCTGACGAAAATCGAATCCCTCCATATTAAATGAAGTTGTGTTTATTTTTGTTTAGTGTAAAAAAATAAAAAAATAAAAATCACAGGAGATATCATTGACACTACCTTATGCTGGAGAGCTTCTGCAGAAGGATGGAGAGCTTCTCGAGTGACAGCAGCTCCAGACAAGGGTTTTTGTAGAGCTGAGAAACTGTCCTGAAAAACTCCTCACTGCTACAAGCCTCTAGAAATGGATTTAAGTAGCCTACAAGCAAAGCAAAGAGAGCAGGATGGATTAAAAACATTACACTAATCAGCAACATATTCTTCAGTTACAACTCAAGAGGAGACGGAAATGATCAGATTTATTCTGCCATGCTTTTTAGATTTTCACAATGAAAACTGTGTGGATGCCAAATGAACGATAAAAACACTAACGATCAAACTGTGTGAGGAAGAGAGACAGATGTTGGTCAGAGTGGTTTTGTGATGGTTGGATTTAGAAGAACTTCCCTGCTGTCGATTCTAGCTCTGACCTTCCCATCATCAAACCACAAACTCAACCATATGCACACACATGGAGATGAAACAGAGAGGACAACATCATCAATGCAAACAGATGGTACATGCACATTTCTTAAATCAATACCAGAAAAAGTTGACCTTCTGAAGTCCTAAAATAAACCTGGTTACTGGTAAACAAACATTTGTTTCTGCTAAAGTCACATTCCTACCCTTTCAAAACCTGACTATTTTCTGTCTTAAAGCAGACACGATACAATCTGAACAATGGAGGGACTTTTCCGGCTGGTACAGCAGTTCTGCTGGTATCAAATCACAAGTGAAGATTGGACAGGGAATTATAGGATCGCATTCAGATAAAAAGTACAACATGGATAGAATCTGACAATATGAGACAGATGAAGCTTGTTCAGTCTTCTTTCTACCTACAGATTTAATAATATGACCTTTCATGGTTTAACTGTTAACACAGCTTTTTTTTTACACTTGGTATGTTTCAAACTCAGGGTCGCATGGGGGGCTGGAGTCTATCCCAGATGCTGTCAGGTGAGGGACAGGTCACACCCTGGAGGGGTTGCCAGTCCATCACAGGGCCAAAACTGAGACGAACAAGCAATGAATGCTTGGATGAAGTCTCCCAAACTAAAATTCAACAAAACATTTTCTGAACAATGCAACAGTTACAAGCAGCAGAAATGTTTTTGTTATTCTTCATTTAAACAGCACACACAGTACTTCTTGTGCTCTTGTACTGGCTTTGTTTATTCAGGTAAGTACACATGTCTGTTGACAATAGTGAAAGAACAGAAAAGCAAGAGAGCCAGCCTGGCGGTGCCTCTGTTTTTTTTTCCCCCCCTACAACTTGCAACCAATGCAACCTAAGATACTATACTGTAACACCATCTGTGAGGTTCCGGTACATTTGATTATGTTACATAGCAACAGGAGTGGTTTAGTGTCTGCTCTAACCCTAAAACCACATATTGGAAGAAGATTGCCACTGGAACGTCCTCAAACTCGATGCTGCACTTCATCTGTAAGCTACATTTGCAACAATGTGGATGCATATTGAGAGAATTTAACACACAAACACAGTGAAACAAACACACCACCTGGAAGAGACAACTGATAAAATAAGATATTGTGGGACATCAAAGAGAACTAAACATATCAGAAATATTTCTGCTTTAAGTCATAAATCTGACTGTTGCAATCATGAAAAAAATGCAAATACACACTAACAGGCAGATTTTGATGACCATAGAGGTTAAATATACTGCATGAAGCAGTTTCACAGTCAATATACCCAATGTTAACCGCAAATCAGTCAATGCTATGATGTCTATCGGAGGTTTAGTTTGTCTACTGCCCTTTTTCCTGTGTTTGTAGTATTTAGAGGACATGTTGTGGAACTGGTATGTGACCAAACTTTATACAAGCAGTCAGAGATCCTATGTACGCATTTTTGTGTTCTGTGTATAAGTACTTTCTGTTTTGTTTTATTGGAGAACTTCAGGTGTAAACCTCTGTCCCCCTGTTACTCAACATTTTTCCATCTCCCCTCATTACCGCTGGTAAAACACAGTAATTAGCAAGTCCTGCTAAGCTTCCAGTTCCCTTGAAACACAGTTCAAGCCCTAGTTGCTTCTGGCATATGGTTCTGCTTTGTATTAGAAAACAGCAGTTAAAATCATACGGTTAATAACCCAGGCGAACTCCCTTCTTCCATGAAAACACACTGCAGCTGTTATCTCAACCTTATCCACCTCCATCAAGTCTTTTGTCTTGCCATAAAACAGCCAGGAGGAGGTAGAGGTCCAAGGTTTTATGACAGCAGCTTCCAAATCTTATTGCCTGACCAGTGCTTATGATTGATGTGAACAGACCCACCGTTACTTTTCACATGCGGTTTTCATGTGGGGATGATATGGAGTGAGACAGCGAGGGGGCTGGTATTAATCAAAGTAAATAGTGATAGTTGGGACAGTCTATAAATCTGACTTACTAAAGTGAACACAGCAGCGACGTCAATCACCAACTAGTTTTCCATTCACAGTGAGTTACACAATTTTGACTAAATCACAAGTGAGCTGGGAAAAAAAATACTTGTTCTGTCGGTGAACGTCAATTCAAAGGGTTACACATCTGTTACAATATTTGAGAGTAAAGAATGCTACACTGTCTGAGACATCAGTTGCAGTAATATCTCACCAACACCACAGGCAGCTGCAAAAGATAAACCATGCAGCATTACAACGAAAAACAATGAGCTCAAACAAAATCCAGCCTTTAAATCAAGATTTAGGGCCAACTTCAAGTACATGGCCAGACATGTATTCTCTGCCTCTGATTTTATTTCTTCCTCTCTTGCTGTTTGAGACATTTATGGTTTTAAACATTTGGGAAGTAGATGAGCAGATGAAGTAAGAGGACATTGTAAAAATGAATGAAGGCTAAGTTTACAAACTTTTCAATTCTTGAAAATATACCTTTACATTTATTTGTAGTTGTGGTTTTCAGGAAGATCCTCACAGATGAAACTATGATGTCAAGTGTAATTTTTTTCAAGATTTTTTGGAAATAAGATTAAAACTATTTTAAAGCAATTTACAACAATAAAAAAAAACACTTGACAGAAGATAAGTGCAAATGAGCCGACTGATCCAGAGAGCAGCCGCGTCAGACGCATGAGTTACCACCACCCAGGTCAAATGAGCTGTTGCCCTCTTACTTGTCACAGTTGGATGCTCTGGAAGCAGTGCTGGCTTATCATTGGTCAGATCAGTCACTGGCTTCAGCAGGGATAAAGCCTCCTGATCCAGGTATATAGTTCAATAGTCCTATTTTGGTCTTTGTACTGCAGCATACTTGGTATGAATTTATAGCCCAAGACACCATGCTGTTAGAGAACACTGTTAAGAGATCATCAGGAACTACAAAAATGACGCCACACTACTCTGTCAACTCACAAATGTTTTAACTGTCATGTCTGAAGGAGCACAGTGGTGCCTTTTTCAGATTTTATAAAAAACTTTATCAATCCCTTTGGGCAGGTTCCCTCCGAAAAAAGAACTTGGTATTTAGTAATATCTGTAACATGGGGTTGGGCGGTAACAAGGTATACCGTGGGGTCTTAAAAATAGCAACGATATCAGTTTTAATATAGTCAGTAAAAAAAAATTTAATTCACTTATAGACTAATCCGCGCAAACATCGGAAGTAGACCGTCCGCCATCTATGCGGTTCCTCCCCTAATGAAATCTAATGAGAATCCGGTCATTTTCTGCCTGAAAATGCTTATTTCTTCACAATATCAAGGAAACCAGGGAGGATGTGAAGTTGTTAGTGTCTATAACAGCAGTGTAAAACTTCCGTTGTGGAAAAAACTAAATGCAAACAACACAGACCTTTTAATTCATGAAGATTGCTCCTGTCTTAGACCGCTGCATTCACGCTGATTTCATGCAGAAGACAGGGATGTTGGACAGAAAAGACTCGAAAATATTAACGGAAAGGATTTTATTCCCCAACGACAACAGCTCAGAAAGTTTCAGTGAAAAGTTGTCAGTCTGATGTATATCCTGTGTTTCCCCGCTGCTGTCATCATAATGTTGCAATGTTTATCACGCTAGTTGATGCTACGAGAAGCAGAGCTGTCCTGTTGCTGAGAGTAAATGACTGATGTGGGAGATATTGTGAAGTGTTACAAAGCGCAAACCTGCAACAAAAGGAAAAAACCAATTGAACTTTAGTTCTAGCATCATAGATAATTGTAAAAGCGTAAAATGAGCGTACTAGGTTTTATTATGAGAAGCTGTACTTCTGAAGATGTTCAGCTGTTAAACTTCCGATGATCCGCCGGTCATCATGTTGATGTTAGAGCTTTAAATCAGACACGTTGGAAACTTTATTCTCCCGCGGTTCATATAAACAATTTTATTCTAGTTTTTAGAATTTAGGATTTATTTATTCTTTACACACCAGAGGAGATTTAGTTAGAATAAGACTTCTTGTTTACTTTACGTTGCTATATTAGTTATTTTAGTGTGAAAAAAATACAGATAAATCAAACTATTGACATATTAGGAGTGTTCAGGTGAATTTACATATTACAGTGATGGAAAATTCTTGAAAGAATCGTCATTATTTTTTTACAATAATCGTACCAGGAAAATCTGTAATCGTGACATCCCTAGCTGTGCCTCTTAATGCCTTCACCATATAATAACAACACAGTATCACTCAGTCATTATACATACAACACAACATATTTCAAAGAGGGATATTTTTCAGCTGGAGATACATTCATACAAACATCAATAAGCAATACAAAACATGTTAACTTACGGGACTGTTCAGTGAGTTGCATTAGGATGTCTATAGGTCGATGAAGCCCCACGCGACCAGACCTAAGCACAGACAGCAGCACGGACACTCCCCCGTATTGGATGAACAGACGTCGGCCCTCCTCAGATTTAAGATCAGCATGGAGTCTGTCAAATGCCTGGGCCAGTACATCAGCTACAGACGGGAGAAATATACACAGTCAAAAACATTTCATGCCTTGAGCCAGTTTTAAAATGAGTCTTTATGTCGAAAATGTATCTTTCAGATGAAATACTTTAAAATGCTATAATGACAGTCTGAGTTAAATGATGAAGCATCTTACTGATAAATAAAAATAAAAACTCTTCTACTCTTCACCTATCTCAGGGTACTTTTGTCTGATTTATTTCTCACTTCATCTATTTCTCTTTTTTGGGGTCTTCTGTTCTGTGTGTTTGTCTTAATAAACCCTGTTGCAAAGCAATATCATCCAAGGCAAGTTGACATCCATGACCTCAAACAGGATTTATATCCCGATATATATGATAAAGGGTCTTTTTCCTTGTTTGATTTTGGTCTGAGGTTAGCTTCCTACAAGAATGGTACCTGTTATGATTTAAAAGACAGAAAAAAAAAAAGAGTGAGCAGCTACATCTCTCAATTACACTTAATTTGGTTTCCCATCAATCAAGAGAAGGACAAAGAGGAAACCTGGAAAGCAAACAGACAGAAAATAGTTTGTAATAGCATCATTAGTATCTCTACCCAATCGGATGGAAGAGTATTTCAGGTTGCTAGGTTATGCAGGTTGAACCAAGTTAGTGCACAAAGATTTATAGTGCAGGAGGGCTCAGAGCAAAACCTAGCTGTAGCTAAGAGCCATTTGCCCTTTTGAAATATATACATCAAACCAACAGTCACGACACATTGTGAATTAAACTGCCCTGGTGAGTTTCCAAACTTCAATCTCGATCATCTATAGTCGTGTAAACACTGTGGTGGAATGATAGTGGGTTTTCCACCAGCATGCTAGCAATTACAGTAACAGCATGCTCATGTTTGATGGGTCTGTACATATTTCATGGCAACCATAGAATTTAATCTGGATCCCACAGCAAAATGACTGACAGCGAGATTTTGTGTGACCACTAAGCCACACAAGATCATATTTATGTCCTAAATAGCTGTGCATATTAACACTGAACATCACACCACAATAGGCCAAAATATGACAGACTGAAGCACAAACATGTCAATGTAACACAGCCCATTTCATCTTTGGCCAACTCTGTTTGGAAATCCAATGATCAGGTGGTGCAAGCCACATGTCTTACTCTGGATCGTAAAGTCTTAAGTCAAATCCAAGTTCTACACTTTGTTTTCAGCTCTACTAACTAATAATGGACTATTAACTCAAAATATTGACGATTAAAATGTCTGTTTCAATCTTATAACTCATCTAAAACTTTTTTTAAATTGCATTGCACAGATATGTTCAGCATTTGGTTAGGAGCATCAGATGCGGACTGAGAGGCTGATGCATAGTTTGAGCATTGAACACCTATCCTTCAGTTCAAATTCAAGATCTGTTAATAACACATGCCCCCTCAGAGCAAAGGGTTAATACAAAATGCTGTCTGTACAAGCTGACACTGGATCGCAGCTGAACATCAAAAATAATGTTTGGATGAAGTTTTAACAATCACAGATTTGTTTAAGCCATCTGGAGAAGACATGATCCACATCTAGTTCTGCTAAACTGATTAAGCTTGGAAGAGATTTATGTGACAAACATAAGAATGCTCAAATTCATCAATGATTTTATTTGCTCTCAGGCTTTATAGCTGGGTAGAGTTTTGAAGAATTTGCCATCCTGCATGTTGTTGCAGTGCTTTATGACCTTAAGTCTAAAACAATTTTAGCTTCTGCAAGATAACAGATTACACTTTCAGTGGGCTTACACAGCTTATTTTAATACTGATAGCCACGTGCGCGCATGCAACAGGAACTTGTACTTTCTTGTGTAGTTCACTTTTGAGAATTTAATATTTGATTGCCTTGAATGATCATTGTTAGACAAGTTTATTTCAAGCATCAATACAATAATTGTCACTTCTCAAGTTTCCCTTTTAAGAAGAAGGGTAATTATCTTATTGATAAGAGACAGTATTGCTATCACCACTTCTTTAGCCACAACTTCTAAAACTAGTAATACTGCTTTTTATGTAACCTGTACAGTCCCCACTGCTATTACCACTTACTAATGTCACAACTATTAGCCAGAAAATCCCTTCCGTTCATATTAACACTGCTGTTACAACATTTAGTTATTAATTCTGCCTACACTATTATTGTTGTTCATATTGTCATAGTTATTCACTGTACATTTTACCATAATTCTAAATGTACTTGACTAATATGTTTCATCACTGATACCTTGTGTTAGGGTGCGAAGGATGATGAGGTTGGAAAGAATACGTGTGTGAAGACAAGGGCTCTGGTAAAGGGGCCAACTCCTGAAGGGTCCAGTAGCTTTGAAACAAGACATGGGCAGGTCTGGATCTTTTGAGTGGAACACAGTTGACTGGGCCGCAGGCCTTAACACCTCCTCTCCAATTCGCCGCACAGTAGCAGATATGTGCTGTGAAAGGTATACAGAAAGATACATCTAAATAAACAGAGTTAGTTTTGTTATAAAACTGTCAACAGAGGGAAAAATATGCTAACAACAATCAAAGAGCATTGGCTACAATGCAAGGTCAGCTGACAGGGAGCCAGCAAGAGTCTTGACAGCAAGAGCCTTCTCACATTTCCTTTTCTCCCCAAACTGATTCACAAAGGCACCTTGACCTTAAATCATCTTCCTTACTCCATTTATGCATTGTGCTCCAATGCTGGCTGTATTTCTTCATGAAAACGGACACATATTGCAGCAATAAGAGGGCATATGATTCCAGTTCAACATCAAGCATGTCACTTTGCTGATATGACATAAATTGAAAAACAAACATGATGCAGTCAAGCTCCCTGCAGCACTATTGCAGAAGACGACCAAAGCATGGAAGATGCGGGCTGTGGCTAGGGCCAGTGGGTGAAGACTGGATTTATAATCCATGGCAGAAGCTGGGATATAAAACAACAAGCACAAGATTTGAGGACTGGAGGCTGACATTTGGTCTGCATATCAGTATGTAGACTACAGAGTATGTCCACAAACTGTAATTGGTTAACATTATAAAGATGGCTCAACCATCACCTCTTTAACCTGTAATTGGTGAAGCCTTGTGTTTGTTATCAAGGGGTCTCAAGGGACTTGTGGCCACATTGCTGGAAAATAGAAGACACACATATCTATCAAAGCTACAAAAAACAGGAACAGCTTGTTCTAATGTCAAAGCTCTGCTTAACACAAAGATAAGTGGTGTGTGTTTTGGATGGTGGTGATGTGTGTGTGTGTGTGTGTGGGGGGGGTGTTTACAAGCAAGACCAAGCTCTTTATCTGAATTCAAGATTGAACTCGACAGGACCTCCACACAATAATGCCTCCCATGCTAGGGGGGGTGGGGTGGGGGTGGGTGGGTGGGGGGAGTCTGAATCTTGTTATTAACTGTATGTCCACATGCCATCTGATAGCATAGGTTATGTATTAAAGGAGCTATATCATGCTTTTCCAAGCCTGTCAAAGTCAGCTTTAGGCAATTATATGCTATTTTAGCACCTACGGCACTATGGGGTACTTTTCTATTACGAAATAGTAGTACATTTCTATGCCCGGTTTTCAACACGGAAGTCATAACAACTCGACCCCACTGAAACCACGCCTCTCTCCAAACTGGCGACTGAAACCACGCCTCTCGGAACAGTCAAAACAGTAGCCATGAAAATACTTGTAATCACTAAAAAACACGGTAGTAAAGATGGCAGAGCGAATGACTGTGGAGCCTTAGTTCTGGACCCGGAGTTTGAAGTGCAGAAATGACACAGAGGCCTCGAAGAACATTATTAGACGTTTCTGATTGGTAAGAAACTACGTGTTTTCCTCAGTGTATCTGAAGCAGATTTTCGTTGTAATAGGCTACTGTTGATTGCATTTGTAGGCGCTCTTGTGGAAATTGCGAGACAATGCCCACCGAGGAGGAAAATTTAGCTTTGGTGTTTTTTTGTCATATAATACTGGTGACTGTATATGGTGGCAGATACAAAAGTTTGTGAATCCTTATCCCCATTCCAGCTAAATGCTATTAGCACAACAACAGTCGGCCAGGAGGATAGACTGGACTAAACGACTGCCACACAGCCATCTCTGAATCACCTCGCTTCCCCCACACACATTACCTTAGGATGAACGAAAAAGACGGGGGGAAAACTACATAGCTTACATCAGAGCATATCTAGACAGAAGTAAACGCATGTCCAGAGACAGTCATGCATCCAAACCTTA
>JBBBVU010000013.1:20149723-20161053 GCA_037177055.1 Atherinosoma microstoma
GAGCAGCTTGTGCAGCATTCTTCTCTGGACAATCAGCTCCAGCGGCTCCAGAGTTATCCCCAGGACAGAACCAGCCTGAAAAGACCAGAATTGAAAAGACCCATTATTCAACTTTTTGACCTTGAAACTCCACTTTCCAGACTTGTTTGAAGGCACACTAGTGACATCTAATATGTGCATTTCTGGAGCCGTCGTGGTCCAGCAGAGTCCTTTGGCAGAGAAACCTCACTAAACAACGTTTTTCATCCGGGACACATGCATTCTGAGTTTCGCTTTGCGCATGTTTTACACACTAGCAACCGGCCGTTTTGTAACGGATTCAGCAAAAAAACATTAGAAGACATTGTCGGAGGAAGAGAGGAAACTAAAGAGACCAGAGACAGAGCAAGAGATAAGACAATAGTCAATATAAGACTTGTTTTTACTGTCTGGAAAGAGCTCACAGTACAGGATGCAAGATAGATGCCGAATTAGCCATTGATGGGGAAATGACAAAAGTTTAGCAGTGTCTCTTTAAAGTCATAATTCTGAGATTCATGTCAGAATTCTGACTTTTCTCAGACATAAAGAAAGAAGATTTTAGTTTAAAGTGACAATACCAAGAACACTAGTCTAATATGACTTAAAATGGTTGATGTAGTGCTGCTGCCAAGGTTCTACAAGGCCCATCAAAGTTCTTATACGCACATCAAACATATAAACACACCCTGGCATTGAAAATACCCAGAAACAGCTGCATGTATGGTAAGCACTGTGTATGTGTGTGTGTCCATGAGTTCATGAGCATAGAATTCCTTATTTTTGCACATGTGGGCACCATACTTAAGTCAAGTTTGGGGTTCCGGCATCTTGGCAACTACTATGCTAGCGTGAGAACCGGAGAAAGCTGTATGATTGCAGAGAGAAGATCGAGCTTTTCAGCAACTCACTAGTTTGCAGGCTGGCTATGAGATAAACAGAATGATGAGAGAGGAAGATTAGAAGATGGAAAAAGAGGGAAGAAAGTATGAACGCTGCAACAGCCTGCCTGAGTTAAGGCTTGCATAGTTGGTGCTTCACCAGTCTCTGCTTAAAATGAAGTTTCAGTTCGTTTCCTGGTTTTTACTCGCTTATTTAGGATTTCTTAAAAGGGGGAAAGGGAGAGCAAAAAGATCATTTATGTGGCCATGTTTCTGTCTGTGAGTGAAGACAACTTCTCTCCATCCTGTTCTAATATGCATTTCTCCAAATACTGAAGCTAATTTGTTGCACCCATAGTGTTTAGTTTTCACATTCTTACATCCTTGTAAAATTGCTCATGGAAAGTGCTCTAAGTAGGGATGGGCGTATTGATACTTTTGAATACCAGCCAGTCAAAGTATTGGAATTGATACTTTTTGGAATATTGAGATACCACTCTGCTGATAAAAAAGCAGAGTGTGTGGCCATTTGTTTTCAATTTCAATATGCAGTGGTTTGTTTCTTTCAAAGAAGGGTAATTGGTGAACTGGTTATACAATCATATACAACATGATACAAATCTGTAATCTGTATTTTTTACCATTAAAGCCCAACCACATCTTATTTTTATCTCAAACCCTAACCATATGTATCAGTTTTCTGCATAATCCTTACCTGCTGAAAGAGGGGTAAAAAAGTGAAAAATTGCCAGATAGTATTGGATCAGGTGATCCATGGCACAAGTTTAAAAGGTAGATGTAAGCATGTAGTAATTTTGTAGAACAGAAAACATTGTATAGTAATTTCCAAATTTCTGAGTGTAAATTGCAATTGATCATGTGCTTACACATTTTGGTGTGAGCCTGCATTGGGGCGGTTTTTTGACAACCAAAACATAGCTGCACCCCTTCGTGGTAATGATGTAAAAGTGGCCTCTTCCTGGAGGAGTCTTAAGGACACTGGCAAAAGTGCACAGGAAAAGATTCAGGAAGATGCTGTGGAGATGAAAGAATTGACATGGTCTCCTCATTCTCCAGATTTTAACTTAGTGGTGCATCTGTGGTTTGTAATGGAAAATTAAATGGTGTCAGAGCTGTTTTGGCTGAATGACTGTGACATGTGTAATATATAAATGTGATACAGCTATAGATAAAGCCATGATACAGCTAAAAAATGCTTGGTTTGGATTCTGCATATTGTTACTCATTAGATTGTTTCTTTTTTCCAATTTGGCATCTTGTAATCAGTTAATTGTGTTGCAGGTGCAAAACATTGACTTGAACTCATTTAGATTTGCAGTGCTGATAACATTTTACTGTGTGTCTGATGCAGATGCAATCTATAGCCTACTGTAATAAAAAAAAAACAAAAAAAACAAGATCATGACGATCTTGGTTTTTTTTTAGAAAGGGCAGCAGGGCTCAGGACTCAACAGGGCACAAAAAAATCTTTTAGTCAAGGTTGTTGTTTTGTTTTATCAAATTAAATCCATGTTCGCCACCTACTTGAGACTGTTTGAAAATCTGGCAGTCAAATTGGTCCACTTGTGGCAGGATGCGCAGCCTAACAGAAGGTCTGTTCTCCTCCGCCGCTCATTAGCATTTTCCTTGGTGTTAGCCACTCTGCATCACAAACTCTTTCCCTCAGTTACACATTCTGGCATACACACACGAGGGGTGTGCGTGGGTAGATAGAAAGCAGAGGAATCCCTGATAAGCCAGTGGCCCGGCGGACGAAACAGAGAAAGGAATGGCAACTATGTCGGGCATTCACAACAGTGTGTGGTGTCACCAAACAAAGCCTTCCCTTCTCCCGCCTGTCAAAGACACCATTGTGTCATGAGGAGAGAGCCTTTATATCACACACACATTCCACAAATGCTGTTCCCCACATACACATATACACAGAGAGCCTAAAAATGTAAACCTGGATCTTTATAAACGTATAGAAATACATATGAGAATATGCCAAACTATTATGTGAGCTTTGTTTTTCATCCATGACATCATTAACTACGAATGAGAACTTATCAAAATAGATACAATGAACCAATTAACTGGCCAAATTGCACAATGAACATACATATACACACACAATACCATCACAATTTAAGATAAAATGACATTTACAGCATTTTTTATTCTTGTAGCTCCATTTCTTTGGCCTGTAGACATCTGTACTGACAGGATGGATGCTCCTTGCTGGGAAGTTGAATTTTCCATGCATGGAGCTCCTGGTGTGAGTCACCTGTGTGGGGGTGGGAACAACGGGAAGCAGGCTGACCCACCGGAAGACTGGGAAGTTAATAACAGCTGACCCTCTCATGAAGGGGGGGCTTACAGTGAGAGTGTTTTACGGTTGTTTGTGTAAGAGAGAGGAAAACGGTCTGAGAGAGTGTGTTAGCCTCTTCCTGTTGCTCTGACAAGCTCCTGACTGCTCCTGCCACCTCCGCCTCATCTACAAAGGACTCATGGGAAGGTGGACATGACAGGAGGGTGGAACTCCCATATGTCCCATGTCCTACTTTCCATCGGCTCTACAAACACCTGTCAATCACTGTCAGGGAGGAATGAGAGCTACAGTATAGCTGGAATGTGCCTGTTTGTATGTTTGAGGGTGAAAAATAAAAATAAAGACCAAATGGAGGCTTCAAATGTTCAACATTTGGGGTGTGTAGTGTGCAATGTGGAATTGAGGAGGAAAATGGAGAGTGTTTTAACATCAAGGAGAGAGAAGCATTTTATATTAAAAGTTTAGAAGGTGTGTGCTGAAGGGGTGGCTGGGCTGCTGATGCTGACAGGTTGAAACTATTTAGGGCCGGCACTCCTGTCAGCCATATAGAGAGCTTCCCAGCATGGGGGTCACCATGACAGAGGAAGCTCCCAACTTCACTTCCCCAGCTTACAGTGACAGAGCATGCTGGGTTTCTGAGCCTGGACAAGAGACCCTGCTGAGTGACTTTTTGTCCACAGGATGCCTGGTCACACTGGTGGATAAAGACCCAGACAGTTGGGGCAGTAGTAGAGTACAGGGACAAAAAAGAAACAGTTGAGGGACAGTAGGGGGGAGAGAATTACCTGCCAATTAGGCAAAGTTAATGTGAAGAATGATGGGTGTCAACCTGTCAGAACCCAAGGAGGTGAAGGATGAGCTGGATAAGCACCATGTTATCCCTCAGATTACACTGTCTACTGACATGATCACACACACACAGCCGCTCAGGCATGCAACTCAAACACTGTGGGTGTATGATAAGCTGTATATCATCAACATGAGTGATTCCAACTATTTAATGATCCAAGACATAATCCTTTGAATGCAACCAAGAGAAACAATGGTTTGTTATTAAACTGTTTTTTTTTTTTGTTTTGTATTCTTTGAATCTTTGTTAAAGTTCCTCCTTGTATAATCAAGTCACATGCTTTGATGTCATACATCCTCTTTCTGAAAACAAAAAACAAACAAAAAACCAACAACAACAAAAAAAACACATTTCCAACCACTGTGGACTGCCAGCACCACTTTTACCAACTCTATTTTTATTGACAAATTAAACAACTTTTAAGACCCATTTAACATCTTTCTTTTTAAATGAGTGATTCATAAAAAAAATCTGGTGAGTTTGAGGACATATATCTTCAGAACTACCTTACAAGACAAGGTCTTGTAAAGGGTATCAAAGAAACCTATAATCCTGATTGCAATTACTGAGAATGATAAAATAACACATTGGTTTATACACATCTTTTTTTTTCACCTATAAAACTTGCATTTTGTGATGCTGCACAGCTTGTGGTTCCACAGTCCCTTCAGGATACCACAGGTTAGTTGTTTCAGCTGTCAATGGAAAGTTGGTTCTTGTGATGGCAATAAAGATAAAAAAGAAGTAGAAGAAAAAAAGAATGATCAGGGTCACTGGACCAGGAATGCCCCTCTGTGGCTCTGGTATGTATGGTATGATCTTTATGGGCAGCATGGGACAGTAGCAGCAGGTAGGGTCACATAACAGAGGCTGGGATGATTGACAAGCAGGTGGCTGAGCAGGGAATTCCTCAGTGCTGAGTAACTGTCTGTTTTCAGGCTCTTTTCCAAAGATTTGATACAAAAAGGTCCTAGTGTAAGACATAATCACTGGCTTATATGTTACTGAATCTATTATAACATATTAATTGTGTGTTATAACTTAGTAGGGTGCATTTAAACAATCTTACAGCATTCATGCCTGGCCACTCTTAATACACATATTGTATTTATTTTTCATTGATTAAATTTTTTGATTACATAGTAGTTATTTGTGCTGTTTGGACAACTTGTTTGATTCATATAACTAACTGGAGGAGTGTTTGTTCGTGCCATTTCCATTCCTTTAAACTGCTAATACAATTTCAAAAAAGTGCTGAGAGTTCAACAGCTTCACACCTCAGTGTAGTTGGTGATTTAAACCAAACAATGACATCCAGCATTTTGACGTTCCTACCAGAGGAAGAAACACCCTGGACATTCCTAGCAGCTACAAAGTCCTCCCACATCCACCATGTTTTCCTGCTTCTTCAACTCATTATCATGCTGTTTTGCCATCTAGTCAGTAACAATATCACATTTGGAATTGATTAACTACAACCAAGTTGACGAAAAATAGTTCCTTAGCTGCACAGCATTGGAAGTAAAAAAAAAAGAAAAAAAAAGAAGTCAAATGGTCTGAATCTCCACTCCTAGCAGAGCTGCAGTGGAGCAGCCTACAGTGGAGACTGAGCAGGGGAAACAGGTGTTAGTAGCTAAATGTGCTTTCAGTGAGCAGAGGAATGACAACTATGTACTGGCCTCCGTGGTTACTGGCACATTACCCAGAGTGGAGCTGACAGAAACAACCCACTGCTGCTGTAGCCACTCTAGCCTTTATGAATGGAGGACCTTTACCTCTGATGGAAGAAAATCTTTTGTTGAGAAGACTGACTTGGCAACTTAATGGCTCGATAAAATCTGTATTAACATTAGTAGAGAAACAAACTGAGCTTTATAATCTCCTTTCGAAAGTGCAGTTAGTATCTGATAATTAAAGTGCTTGTTACAATCTCACTCCTTGGTAGCTTTGAGTATCAGAGCTTCGCCAGTGGCTACTTGAGCATGCATTTAGTTTTTCTGATAATGTTTGCTTTTTTATGTTAAGATTTGGCAGACTATAAAGGGAAAATATTATATCCTGTCTGCACTGTGTGTGGGCAAGCAGTGGAATGTGGCAGGCCTGCATTGTGGGTGGAAGTTCTTGCTGTATGTTGTAAACAGCCGAAATGTTGATCTTCTCCTGTGGTATAACTGTGTATTGATTTTTGATTTTATAACCTTCCCTAAGCTGTCTGAGCTCCAACCAGGCCTCTCGCACGCCATTCTGAAGTTCATGGACCTGTGCAAATATTCCCTCCCTTGTGCCATATGGGACCACATATATAAACACCACCTATGTTGAAACTCTTTCAAACGTCTCCTTTTTTTTGGGATTGGGCCCTCACTAAAAATCCTCAAGATGTGAAAGTAAAGCCATACTCAAAGAATTGCAAAATGTATTCAGTTTTCTGCAATAAAACATGCCATGTTGATTATTTAAAGATGGAAAATTTGGCTGGCTTGCTCATGCAAACACACACTCAAGTCTTACTTGTGCTTTTTTACATTTATTTTACTCAGTGTTGTATTGGTAGAAAATGAAATATAGCCAAATTATTGAAAACTGACATCAAGAACCCTTGGGGCCAATTTTCAGCATAACCGATGCCCCTCTCATGTCCCTTTTTCACATAGGGAACTATCTGTAACTGCATTTCATCAGGCATCTGTCATGATGTGGGTTTTGGTTTTGCTGTCCTGGTTTCCTGTATTATTTTGTATTTCATCCCTTTCTGTAGTACATTCTGTTTTACTTCCTGTTCTCGACATACCTGGTTCCATTAGCTAATTTGCTTCACCTGCTCCTTCTTTAATTTGTTCTCCTCAGTGTATATTTTTAGCCCATGGTTTCTTTTGTTCAATGCCAGATTGTCGTCATTTCCCCAGTGTTGTCCTTGTAGTAAGTTCATGTCTCTATTTTTAGTTTTACAGCCCAGTTAGCTAAAGTTATTTTCATTAAACCTTTAATTCCTGCACCTGTTTACCTCCTGCCCCCTCACTCTACATTTGGGTCATCATTATCCATGCACCGTGATAGTGTGATCTGCACCATGACAGTGATCTGGTCCATTATGGACTCATCAGGGACCATGATAATTCTTCTTGAGTATTTTAGGTGGGAGGAGGCAAAGAATCTTCCCGTGAAGCCAACCTTATTTAGAACCACCCAGAAGAGCCTCCTGGGAGAGGAAAGCTTTTAGGAGATCCCATTTGGTTGCCCGTCCCCACAATGAGGCAGAAACCATATTTGGACAAGAAGTCACCTTTCTGGGGGACCAGACTCGCCATGAAACTACCATCATGGTTTTTGGCAGCATAATCCAGCCTCCTGATGGTCGTCACCAGGGGGATCCAGTACGACGGCCCTCATCCATCCTCCGAGGGGGGTCAACCTGAGCACTCCCTCTCAGCTATCACTACAGATGAGATGCTCCAGAGGGAGGCAAGGTTCAAGAAAACCTAACCGCATTCAGTCTCCAGTGCCCTGCCTTCTCAGCATCCCAGTCCGGGTCCACACCGCAAGTACCACAATCACTGCTGACACTGCTTGCTTCTGCTCCTGTTCCTGCACGGGGCCTTGCAGACAATGCCACGCATCTCTTCAGAGTTCCAGAAGGGGTCATGGGGGACCCGTCTCTACACGTTTCTGAGGGGGTCCCGGGAAGGGACTCTCCTCTGCCTCAAGTCTCAGAGGGGGTCCCTGGGCGAAACACTCCTCCTTCACCTCTGGTTCCTGTTCCAGAGTGGGACGCTCCTCCTTCGTCTCTAGTTCCTGTGTCCGAGCGGACCCTGCTTGGCTCACCTCCATCAGTTCCTGCTCATGCACCTGAGGAGATTGCCGCTCTTCAGACGAGAGAACATACAGCAACAGTTAGATGAGACCTAACATGTAATGTATCTAAACATTGGCCAATGCTTTTGGTCTTGTCACATTGTTGGATGTGACAATGATATCAAAGGTGCATAATAGGTAAATAGTAAATTATGTTTTTTTGTTAATGTGAAATTAACTTTGGGCATCCTTGTCCTTTGTGTTTCATCATTATGTATTCTAGATTACCTTACTTCCTGTTTAATTGTGAACATGAGCTTCCATGTGCACTTCAGATAATTTTTCTTTCTGCTTTCAGCTTACACATCACAATTCCCTCCACCTGGGGTTGCTTTCCGCAAGTTTGTCATTATTATTTTTCTGTGTCTAGCTCTATGTTTAGTCTTTTTCTGTTTTGTTCACCTGCATCATTGGGGATTTTCTGATTCATGGACTTCCTGTCTCAGCAAAACCTTTTTGACTATGAAGAATGAAGTTCTGTTTCCTTCTCATCCCCCTGCTTTCCCCCATAAGTCACATTTAGATCCATACCTTCTTTCTACTAAACTAAACTCTGACAATATTTGGTTGAATGAGGTTGAATAAAACAGCAAAATGACAGTGTGTATGACTTGGCTGTAATTATGTAAAATGGTGTAAAATGTACTTCAGTATTTATGAAATTCTTACTGGCTAGATTCTTCAGCTACAAAAGCTTCCACTAAGAAATTTATTATACTGAAATATTTTCTAAAGAAAACATTCCGGTCATAGTGTTTACATGAACAGGAGGTTAGATACTTCATTCATATTCCTGTTTACACGTTAAAGAGCCACTGAGGGACATAATGGCCATATTATGTCCCCCGATGACTATTAGTGTTTGCACACATGCAAAATCCTTCATTATATTGATATCCATCAAAGCAGAGAGCTTTACTGAGGTTTCTTCTTTTAGTCATGCATTGTAAAGCAGGAGTATGTTTTACAAAATGCCATAAAAACCCCAGTGGGTGCAATTGTTCGATGAACATCTCCATAATGCAAAGTCTATGCAGTTTAAGTGTTTCTTTCTCTGAAGATGACCTTTTGGAATTAAGGTCATAATCTCTGATGGCATGGGGTTACATTAGTGCTTATGCTGTGGGCAGCTTACACATCTGTGAAGGCAACGTAAATGCTGAAAAGCGGTTTTAGAGCAATTGCCACCATCCAGACCAGGCACTTTCAGGAAAGGTCTTGCATATTTTAGCAAGACAATGCTAAATCACATACTGCATTTCACCAACAGAAAACATTCTGTGCATCATGAAACAAAAATCTGGCAACAAAGACCCGGGAAAGATGAGCAGCTGGAATCTTGCATCTGACAAGATTAAGACATGTGTATGAATGTTCAGTGGTGGTTGAAGAGCCTGTTGCCATGGATTGGCTGCCGAGTTTCCATCAGTCTCGGGTAGCTCTGGCTACACAAGTAGCTTACCACTACCAAGTTTGAATGTGGAGTGTATGAATAATGGATTCAATGTAAATTACTTTAGGTGCCTTGGAATTTTCCCAACTTTTTGTTTAGGTGTAATGCTCTCAAATTCAAAATGAGCTCATACTTTCCATAAAGTGTCTCAGTTTCAATATATGATATGTTGTTGATGTTCTAATAAAAAAAAGACTTAGGATTTGCTAGTCATTTCATTGTTTTCATTTACATTTTACCCTGGATCCCAACTTATTTGGGAATTAGGGGTTGTATTCAGAGAGTTTTAGCCATACTAATAACATTGCAGTGTATTATGAATACCCAATGTTGGTTGGATTTAGTTTTGTTTTTCCTAAACAATAAAATCTACAATATGGTTGAAGGTTGGCTTAGGTTTTACCAGAGTAAGTCATGGAGTTCTTCATGGTTCTGTACTCAAACCAATACTTTTCACATTGTACATGCTTCCCTTAGGTAATATAATCAGACAGCATGGAATAAACTTTAATTGCTATGCAGATGATACTCAGATTTACTTATCAATGAAGCCTGATGAAACTAATCAGTTTGTTAGATTACAAAGATGTGCCCTGATTTATCAAAGGCTTGTGCCTCTTAAAACACGTGCAAACTTCATAACGGGTTCAAAAACATGATGTCGATGATTTACTAACCTGGTGCACCCAGGAATGCCTGAAAAATAGCATCACAATCCATTTTGTGTTTTTGCCCTGAATGAATATGCGATCTGGGCGTTCCTGACAGAACGCGCACTGGGAGTAGTAGGTGCAAATAAATCAGCTTTGCATGCACAACGTGATTTACAAAAAGTGGAACTGATTGCACTGGCTGTTTTGGCCCCTATATTTAGTGCTTCTGAAAGGCAGGCGTTAACTGTATGAGATACGCACAAACGGCTGCAGCTTGGATGAGAAGCAACAGCCCGATGCCGCAGGATTGCAAATGAGCATCAGTCTGATTCACAATATTTTCTCATGAGCGGTGGGTGGCAATGTTCTATAACCGGCGCGTGTCATACCCCAGAGATCTGCTCCTGGCAAGTGCTCAGTATTGGTCAGAGGAATCTCTTCTGTCTACCCCCCACCTGTCTTATTTGCCAGAGTTTATTATGAGCATTTTTTTGTTGTTGTTCTTCATCTGATATCTTGCCATCTTTTCTTAACCTCATCTGGTGTTATGCTTGTTTTTCCAACTGTATTTATTTTTTGTCATATACCCTCCCATTGCAGTCCTTCTGGTGACATTAAGATGTCTTTGCTTTATTTCTATGTCTTCATGTCTTTTCCACTAGTATTTTGATCTTCATTTGTTTTCCGTTTGCAACTGTCTTGCTCTCCTTCTACATAGTGAATCAATTGTGCACACTAAATCCTCATTTAAATAAGGCTGTTTGCCCCCGTTATCAATTATGCCATCAATCTCAGTAGATCACCCGCAAATCATGGAAACACAACAGGTGCAATTTATTTCTGGCACATGCAATTTTGTGCTCACTATTTCGGATCTTAGTAAATCAAGGCCAGAGACTTGGATGACTCTGAATTTCCTTCTTCTAAACTCAGATAAAACTGAGGTTGTTGTCTTTGGACCTGAAAAAATCAGGACTAAATTGTCTAGCTATGTAATTAATCTTGATGGAATTAATTTGGCTTCCAATACTATGGTGAGGAACCTTGGAGTTATTTTTCGACCAGGATTTGTCCTTCAATTCGCATATAAAACAGTTTTCTAGAACCGCCTTCTTCCACCTACGTAATATTGCCAAAATTAGGGACATCCTGTCTCAGAGTGATGCAGAAAAAATAGTCCATGCTTTTGTTACTTCAAGACTAGACTATTGTATTTCCTTATTGATGTTCTGTCCCAAATATGCCCTGAAAAGTCTCCAACTGATCCAAAATGCTGCAGCCAGGGTTCTGA
>JBBBVU010000013.1:20161153-20173626 GCA_037177055.1 Atherinosoma microstoma
CGGGAGGCAGACACCCTCTCTACCTTCAAGATCAGGCTTAAAACCTTCCTTTTTGATAAATCCTATAGTTAGGGGTGGTTGCCCATCCCTTAGTTATGCTGCCATAGGCTTCTACTGCTGAAAGATATCCCATAATGCACTGGACTCTTCCTCTTCATCTCTCTACTCCTTATCTTCCATGTATAAATATATGAGAGTATTGGTATCATTAACATATTTCTCTTCTTCTGTCAGCAGATTTCCCTGGATAAATGAGATGGCTGTTGTGTCTCTATCTGTCCTCTCCACCCCAACTGGTCGAGGCAGATGGCCGCCCTCCCTAAGCCGGTTTCTGATGGAGGTTTTTACCTTCCTGTTAAAAGGGAGTTTTTCCTTTCCACTGTCGCCTCTAGCATGCTCAGGATGGGGAATTGGATAAAAGTCAAGATTTGATGCAATCCGTTGGTTTCCTTAGCTAGGCTATTTGTTATGATTTGGCTTTATGAATACAGATTGATGACAACTGATTGGCTCGAATTGTCTGTGAAGTGCCCTGAGATGACATTGTTGTGAACTGGCGCTATACAAATAAAGCTGAATTGAATTGAATTTTACCTTTGATTGTTGTCTGTTTAGTGTTAGTCTCTTCACCATCTTTTTTTTCATGAGACAGGGATGACTAAACTGCTGCTCCAGGTTCTCTTTTGTGCTCACCCTTTTCTTCCATTAAATCATATTGCCATCTGAATAAAATAAGATGAAACTGCAACCTTATCTAAACTTAATTAGAAAGCTTATAGAATTTTAATAACTTCTGATTAAACCAAAATAAGACAAGTGCTTCCAGCAGGTCACATTTTACTGTTGTTCAGGAAAAATGTAAAGTTTCATCATGTCTTCTGCTCCCTGGGTGTTCCTAGATGTTTATTAAAGAGGAGTCGGGTATCACTTACAACGCAGATGATTTGTTGAATCAAGCACAATTAGCAGGACAAGTGTTCTGTGACAGTCCCAGTACGCTTCATTAAGCTGCCCTGTTGACACAAACAGAGTGGTGAAAACTGAGCCTCTCGCTAATACCCCTAACACGCTTAATACTTGTACAAGGAAGGCAAATTAGCTTTAATTACAGCAGTGATTTGTAGGGAAGCTGGTTTGTAAGTCAGGAAAATATGTTTGAATGTTAAAAGAGGAACAAAACAAAGTGATGAGGGATCATAGCTGCCATATGCATCTTTTTCTTACCTTTATATACTGTATATTTTTCTCCATCCTATCCATCCTGATCTCTGTATTTATATAGCTTTAAGTTCAGGCAGATGGTGTTATGTTGCTGATTGAGAGACTAATCATTCGCTCAATTACTCAGGAATGCTTAGCTGGACCATGTTATGACTGATCAGCTTTCTCCCTTTCACTCTTTCTTTTCATCTCTTTCTCTAGATTCTGACTCTCTGGTGTGCTACCCCAACATCTGTTTTCTATCTCACTTTCTCTCGCTGTTTATTCAGCATTCATTTGAATTCAGTTCAGTTCAATTCAGCTGGGCTCCATTCATTTTGATCCAGTTGATTTAAATTCAGTTGAACAATGCAAGCCTTTAAAGTGTATTTCTCCATGGTTGCAATGTGGCGTGACATTTACATGTTTTAAATAAATAATCATATTTTAACCACCTACAGCTTTTTTTTTCTTTTTGCAAAATATTCTTCCTTTGCACCAAAAGAAACGATAACATTGCAAACAAGATGTTACGCAAAATTTATGACACACAAAAGGGGGCAAATAAAGGTTAAATGAACAAACATAATTTAGTAACACACACTAAAAAACATTAGTAATTTAACTCAACAGCTAGACTGAGGTTTTTAGGACAGCTTTAACAAGGATTTCAGCCTGTGCTGGCAAATAAAAAAAAGTTTGGGATGGTGAAGGGAAGACTGGTAGCAGATGGGAATTCCAATAAAATAAAACAGAAAATTTAATTATTTCCTGTAATCTCCGAAAATATATATAATATTCTGTGTCATGGAAAGGACATAAGGCTGGTCACAGAAGAGGCAATCATGGCATCAAGTAGATGAGAGCCCACAACCACAGATTGGCTTTGGGTTTATGCTTTTCTCATTTACTATCTTTTGTGCAGGTCCATTGCAATATTGTTGAGTGTACTCGTGTCTGTGTATGTCTGGTTTATAATTGGTTTTGTCTGACGCAAGTATACTATTGAACTTAATTGCAAGCAAAATACAAAAAAAGAAGTTGATATATCAATTTAGAAAAATATATTGAAACGTCAAATACACATAAAGTCTTTCTTTTCATCACATCTATGATATTATGCAGATAAAACATGCATAGAGAAATGTTCTGTCAGCACAAAGCACCTGCTATTTAAACTTTAATTAAAATTTTCTGCTACACATTCAACATTTCCCAAATTTATAACTACCCCTTTGGTCATTTTACAATTACATGAATTCCCTTTTGCTCCTCTTACAATATTGTGATTGTGCATGTTTGTTGCTGTTCTTCCTGCGGTGGAAGGACCTGTGGTGATTCTGTAAGGCTGCCAGTGGGATGCTGGTTAGCATGTTAGTGCACTACATGCTGATGCAGAAACTATATGCTAATGTTAATGAGGCTTCTACTACAAAAGTACAGCCTTTTATTTAACACTTAAAACAAGCCCAAAGAGAGAAAGAGAAATGGGAGGGTTTGTCTATTCTGTCTCCAGCCTAACAGATAAACACAATTGAATGATTTTTTAGAATGGATTACATCATTTGTGGCATGTTGCATTTATATAGACATGTAAATGATAGAAAATCATTTATCTATAGCTGATCATCTTACTACAGTTCAAAATGATTTGATAGAATTTAACATATTACCCTTTATAATATGTAATATTATCAGATACAAACATAACAAAATGAATCTTAACGTGCCACTGATTAAAAATTACATCAAAAATGGTTTTAGAGGTTTCTAACTAGATTTCTCTCATATTAATGAAAGCTTGGGAGTATTGAATAAAATGAATGATGAATAACTTGAGCTTTGTTGTACCAGTTGCGTTCATTTCAACTGTCATGGCTTACTTTTGTTTGATCACAGTATAGTCATTTTTAAAGTATTTTGTGACACTTGTGCTTCTTCAATATCAACCTGGCATGTAAATCAATTTATTTAAATCAATTTATTCAGTGTTTTTGTCTCAGAAATTAATGAAAATATTTTAACTAGCTTGTATATAAAAGAAGAAAACAACAATATTTGACCAAATGTAATAAATACAAATTACCATTCCATGGACAGCTATGATAAATAGTTGCCATGAAAATTATTATGAACCTTTCTGATCTTGCTTGTGTGACATTGATAGCTTCCCTAAAATTTGCTGTCATATGTTTTGTTTTAGAAGAATCTAATAATGAATCTAACCACAAATCTTGATGACAAAATTATTTTGTCAGTTGGAATTATATTAATAAATTTGTCCTCTTTCAATTTATCTCTTTTTTCCTGCAAGTTATTTGTTTCCTTTCAGTGCATCATGATTTTTTGATTCTCTGGCTGGACATGCAGCTGCTATGTTCCAGATTTAAAGTCCTGCTGTTTAGTCAAGATGGAGAATGAGATACGTGGGAGCGGAGGCTGGAATGTTTGTGGGCTGGTACTGCTGATCATACCACCTGGTCAGACCACTCATGACACACACACACACAGTTGTGTTTCCATCTCTTCAGAGGACATTACACTGATTTACATGTGTTTCCAGATGCAGGAGACTTGATCTCATCTTAAAGTTTACCTTATAAATGCTCTGTTTTACACTATGTGGATACACAAGCCCAATAAGGTGTTGATTACGTCAAACTCATAAAAATTGGTCCCAGCCTTTGCCAATGACGATTTTACAGAGCCTCATCATTATTTCAGAATCCAAAAGCAATTTACATAGCAATCAATCCCTGAATTTTCAAGAACCTCACTCAATTTATTTCAATATGGTAAACAAGCTAAACCCATGGCAAAAAGGCAGTGATACCTGAAATGTGTCTTAGTGTTTGAGCATGTGAGCAGTTTGCCACTACCTCACAAACTTCCTGTCCAGACAGGAAATGCATTCTTTTGTGTGTCTTTGTCAGTCTGGGAGTGTGTGTATTTTCAGTGTGCATGTTTGTGTGAAAGACATATCATGGTGTTCTATAAAAGCTGCCTGTGGAATGCAGCAAACTCCCCTTGGTGCTACAAGGGGACTTGTTAGTATTAAACTGATTCTTTCTTAAATTTCCAGAGATTTCCTCAGTAGCTACACAATGACAAAAGGAAAATATAAGAATAGTGTGCTTGAAATGTTTCTGGCAAGTCAAAATACACCTGAGGAAAAAGAATCAAAATGTAAATTTCCACAAACTGTTTAATAAATTTATTACTTCAACATCCAGTACAAATATTTACACTACACATTCCCCGAAGGCTAAATAGCATAGGCGGCATTCAGGCAACATTTTTAGCAGAATTTGTTCAGCAAATGGCAATTTATCGGAGAAAAGCAGCACACACACACACACACACACACACAACAAGCAATTTACAGCTGTCAACAAACATGTACTGTACAAATAAAATGTGGATCAAAATCAAGCTCTTGAAACAGAACCGCTTGGTCTCACAATTCATGTAAAGGAAACAGTTTTGTGCTGACAAAAAGAGAAAGCATTCTATTCTTAAAGCTAGTAGTCTTTTTTTTTTTGGTAGTTTTTATAATTCTTTAAGGGTCTTGACAAGGAGCTAAATCATCACTCTCATTCAAGTCCAAGCCTGAGTTCATCTCCATGATGATTGTGAAAACAGTGTGGGACACATGGACCAAGCAACAGTTAGCATCCTATATCTACATTTTACATTACAGTGCTGGTGTTGCAGCCATACATTGTTATGTCAAAGCTACAGAGTAAGTATTTTTTATTTTTTTTTTGGTGTGAGCTGATATCATGAATCCATCAGTTAGAACCAAACTGATGTCTTTGCTTTGGTCTGATCAAGAGCTGCAGAGAAAAAGAAACAAGGTAAATTTTACCACTTATTGCACAAATTAGTAAACATGATGTTTAACAAATGCTTGTCAAGCAGATATTTCGATCATACCAGAATCATACACCTCCAAAGATCCATGAAGGGCAGAGGGGGACCAGGCGACAGAGGTCGCCGTGATAGGACTATTGTTTCTGGGATCCATCTCTGTCTTCCCCCCCTCGCTGTGTGGGGAGCTACCTGTACTGGTGGTGGGCTGGCTTTGGCTCCTAACACCAGGCAGCAGCAGCGTGTTGAATCTGGGATCCAGTGCTGGACTGTGAGCTGGGTATGTGTGAAGCATGGAGTGATGGTGTCTGGCGTGCATGTGGGAGCGGGGGCGGGGGTGAGGATGGTAGACATCGTGAACATTGGGGTAGCTGGTTGTGCTCTGGGGGCTCAGACTGTAGGTCCAGCTGTCAGGGAGGGTAGCTGCAGACGGTAGGCTGGCCTGGGAGAGCATGTGGCCGGCCCACAACGCTCCATCCGGGTGGTTAAAGGGAACTGGGCTGGAGGAAAAGTCTGGGTGGACTGAGACAGAGACAGAGGGGAGGCAGGAGTTGGCTTGTGATGGGAAAGCACTGTTCCAAGTCGAGCTACTCTGACTCTCCTGGAGGGAACTACCATCTGAAATGACCACAACACAAAGTTTTAAACATTTCAACACACTGCCATGCACTGTTTTATCACCAGTAACTTTATGTCGTAATTAAATCAAATCAGCAAATTCTTCAAATTAGTTACTCCTCTTACCTTTCCATAAATTAGCAGTGGCTGAGGCAGACGGTTGAGTCACTCTGATGGGCTTGGTCTCGCTGTTGAAGGTGCTGGACTGACTGAGAGCACGGGAGAAGTGCTCATCCACTACATCACCAATGTCCCCTTGAAAGTAGGTGAAGAGTACACATCTGGAGCTCAAGTATTCTGCTTCTGCAGGCTGAATACCATCCTTCATCTCTGATTCAGAAGAGGATCTGCAGCCTGATTCAGCACCTGCTGCTACAGGAAGCCGCTGGAGGCCCGGATCCCTGGGTAGCATCCCTCTTCCTCCGACTTGTTGCTGCTGCTCCATACACTCTTGCATCTTACTGTAAACACTCAGCTTCCTCTGGAGGAGAATACAAAAAAAGATTAACTGATAGATCCTAGCAGGAATATGCAACGTCTGTGAATAACAGAAAACATTAAAATCTCAAGTATTTTTTCATAGACTCCTAAACACAGTGGACCATTTCACACGTGTGGTGTTGTGAAATCAAGTCAAAATAATAAGACCCCCCACATAAAAAAAAAATTAAGTGTTGTAAATGATCATTTTCCACAGAACACTTTCAGTAAAAGGATATACCTCACGGAAACAACGTGGGAATCGTGTGAAGATGACTTCCCTTTACTGCATACCGCATTCCAACTATTTGTAAAGCTCCGGTCCTCATTCCTTTGTGATTGACTGGCTGTCATTACATCACCATACCACAGGATTAATAGCTTCGTGTCATTACGCGTGACCTAAAATGAATGCCGAGCCCCAGACAGGAATTTAATCATTCAAAAAGGAAAGTGAAGGTTAGATTTAAATTTGAATGTCGTAATAAAAGTTTGAGGTGGTATCTGGAATATTCATCCGCCGTATTCCCGACTGTGCCAAGAAAGTTAGTCTTCAAAACTTTTTTTTAGAATAAGTGATAAACAGGCTTTGAAAATATATATCCTAAATGACATATTCTCCACTAGAGCTCTTGTGGAAGTCATTCCTTAATCCCAGTTTTACAGGAGAAAAAACTTGGGCAAAGTATCAGCGCTTATCTGCGGCCACAAAAGCTGAACTATGGAGCGTCTCACCTGTTGCTGCTGATGGTGGTTATAGTACGTCGTCTTGTACGCCGCTGCAGGGAGGTAGTGCGCTCCATAGCTTTGATGATACATCACATCCAGGCAACTCATATCGACCGAGTAAATCAGCTACGAAGGAGGGGGGGGGGGAAGTCAAGGAGAGAAACTGGCGGAAAACAACCGAAAATGACTCTCCTTGAGACTTCAGACGGGCTGTGTCCTCCAGGCCAGCAGTGGCTCCATATATGCCCAAATGCATACAATGGCCATGTCGTCCAGTTTGCATACAAACAATGTGCCTCCCGCTGTGCGCTCCACCAGTAGCCACCCGGGGCCACAAAATGAATCAAAACGCTTTAAGACACACAGTATATCCGGGGAAAATACATTCTTGACAAGTTTTCAGATTGCTTTTATTTGAGTAAGAATCCCCTTCTTCTTTTTCTCTCCCTCTGTTTTGGAGGGGAGTTATATTTAGAGAGGGCTGTGGCTGTTACGCACGCCCATCGGGGTAGGGCCTGTATGGCACAGTGCAGTTCAGAAAGGCTCCTCTGCTGAATGGTTCTATTCCCACTGCCGGCTTTCAAACAGAAAAGCTTCATTTGCAGATATATGAATCAGTTTTATTATTCAAAATATTATCTTTTCAGCGTACTTAAGGCAGGAAACCATGTCTTCCCGTCACATCTATTTGTTTATGTAATTTATTTTATACTTTACTGGATTAAGCGGTTGTAGAAAATGGGTGGAGATGTTTTTTTCTTTTGTTGTTTGTTGGTTCCTGATATTGCTGGCATAACAAAACCTCCACTATTGATTTATTTCATTTACTGGATTACAAAGACAATGAAACAAAATAGAGTTTGAATCACCTTACGAAATTCTCCTCAAGGACCCCATAATGATCAAACATTTACTTTTATTGATCCCCCACTAAACAATTTTAAAGTGTTTATGAAAGAGCAGATTTTTAAATAAATGTAGGCTATGAGCTCATGTGTCATGTTTGAGCAAAAGGGGCAACTTAGTGGCTTGAATAAAATAGTCTGTCAAAATCAGATTTGAGTTATTTAAAAGGATTTTCCTCTCTTGTTCAAAAACCTAAAAAATAACAGAAGGAAAGGTGGAAATTTCTATAAACTGGAACACTGTGTGTGTTTGTGTATACATGCAGTGAGCCAAGTTGCTGAGTATTACTGAAACCTAAATTGCTCCCTCATGGAGCAAAACTCATTGATTGATTTAAACTGTTTGCTGCCATCTATTGACAAGACAAGTGACATGACATGTTTATCAGTTTGACCAAAATTCCTTCAAGAAGGCATTCTGCTTCAACGCAGATGGATCTTAGTGTGAGTTTAGATGACTATTAAAAGTAAACACAAAATTGTAATATAATTTATCAATGGTGATGTGCAAAAAAGATAAAATCATCAGCAGGTGGACGGATTGAATAAGTATAATAAGGTAAACCATTATTTATGATAATATCCTTTAGCTATTTGAGCCATGCAGATTAACTGCTTGTTTACTGTGGATGTATACATTACAGTACAGTGTGATATGTGATATAACCTGGAATAACACCAAACCAGAAAGAAGAGGAAACTTGATTAAACAGCATAAGATGTACACTGCATGATGAAAAGAAATTCTAAAATATCCTTTTAACTATCAGTAGATGAAAAGTAGCAACAGGTTTTAATGAAACAGTTCATTACTTTTTGATATTCATAGGGGAAAAAATCCTTAATTAAAGATTTAAGACATTTAAAAGGATTGCAGCCTATAAATCACTGTCTGCATGTCTGCCTTGTCTGTCTGCCTGCCCGTTCTTCGCTTATCTCTGTCTGTCTTCAGCTATCTCACTCTTGTGTTTGGTTTGCAACATTGCTGCCAGTTCAGATAAGATTTCAGTAACATCATGGTACATGCATAACTTTACAAAGATTATTAAAGACTCTTGCAGGACTTGAGTTTCCAATCTATAATTATTATTTCAGCAGTATCAAAAAGGTGGTCACATATTAAGAGAAAAACATCATACAGTTATTGAATTAATTGTGTTCAATAGAAGAACAGGTTGGGATCATGATAGCAAAAAGCTTAACCACAAAAATATTTTAAAAAAACAAACACACAATTCTAATATCTGCTGAACATATAAAGTTGAATGAAAACGCACTTTATTTTGCATTATGAGAAATACATCTCAAATAGATATCCATGGGGGGTTATGTTTGATAAACAGTAAACAGATGAAAAACATATAAAGACTTCAAGTGACCATGAGAGCACCTGTGTGTGAATTGTAAAAGTAGCATTGGTTATATGGTCAGAAAAAAGAATGTAACTTACATTTAACTTAAACCATGATCGTTTACTAACATTGACCAAATAACTTTTCAATCTATCAAGAAAAACAAGAGTCTTCACTTAAAATGTGCACTTGTGATGTTAGAGTAATTCATTTGATCATTTTTTTTGTGATTTAAGAGGTTACCTCTAAATAACAATGTTGAAGTTCTGTAAAAATCTCTAACACAACAAATTATTGCTGGCATTAAAACTAGCAAGTTATGCTAATGTTGGTCTGACTAGCTTAGATCTACCATTAGCTGTTAGGTATGCTAAACTAACTACAGCTTATTTGGGAGACCAGAGTAATCATCTGCATCTTTGATATGGCAGGGATTTTTCCCCCCTCCTTAGTTGACATTCCCTGAACAGGGAGCATGTGGGGAGTAATGTTTATGTACTCTGGAATGTAAAATAGCTATTTAGTTCCTTTGCTGGAGTAGTCTTGTACTTTGCCTGTAGCCACATTTAGCTGTCTGATATACGTTGTACCTGACTTTTCTGTTCCTACTGTCCTAAATAACACTACGTGTGTTACTGTAATGTAAATTATTTGCAGAGGTGTTAAATGCAGCCTAGTCCAATAAAAGGTGCTGATATTATACATGATAATAATGATAGTAATAATATCACAGTATTTGAAAATCTGACCTCACATTCACTGAGTCACTTAGAGTATATAAAATATCCATACAGCCCTCTCATTTCCATTCATTTGCACAAAAAATACATAATCTGTGATCTAACTTGCCTTTTTTGCAGTCACAACTTGTCTGCATAAGAAATGGTCCACTAGTAGTAGGCTAATGCCAATGACTTTGTCATTAAACATGTCAGTAAACCAACCAGGATGAAAAAACAAAAGTAAAAACTAAAATTTGACTGAAATTGATTACTTGTTAGCTTGATCAAATACACCTGTGTCCTTCTTGTCCCCACATCTTTAATCTGTGGGAAAAGTCCTGCTCTAGATCATCAATAATCACTGTACTCACAAGTCAATTTTTTCCTATTTTAACGTAGTAGTACATGAAAGACAAGTGTAAAAAAAAATGTACAGACCTGCTTTATATCTGACATGCAGACATTTGTTTCCTACCCTTCATTTACATTTTATTATTGTGCATTTCACCCACTGTGGGGACCTGGAGAGAGATAAATGTTCAAGACACAACAGAAAGATTTATTATTGATTTTCTGCCTCAGCACTGCACCATGCTGTTGTTGCCACATCTGACACTTGGGTTAGCAGATATGATGACACTTCAGGGACTGTGGCAAGTGAGTAACAATCCCATCAATTTGACTCATGTTTCATTCACTTTGATGACACAAAGAGAGCGTGAATTATTCAAACACACACCGCGGATGCTGAAAAGGGGCAATGTTCCTGAGGAAAACCCCTTATTATTAAAGACGGAAATGCAGTATCTTCAGTTTTGTTTATTTCACTGTAACATAGCTGTTCCAATATCTTCCATCATCTTAATAAAAGTTAGACAAGCAGCAGCAAGAGCGTGTTTTGGTATTGCTTTTTATCATCTTTGAATTGCATCAACTTAATTGCTAAGGATGTATCATCATATTCTTCAGAATTAATGACATTTAAAGGATATTAACAACAGCAAATGCAAGGACAACTAACTGACCAGTTTTGTAATAAATAGCAGTCAACATGATAAAGACCTGGAAGTATAACTAGGACAGTTTGAAAAAATGATCTGTTATGCCACCAGACACACTGCTCAGTGTGACAGCACCGCCAGACACAGAGACTGATTATAAAGTAGTGCATAGCTGAGTTTGTTTGCATCTCCATCTAGCGTTCTCATAGAGGAAATCTCCTCCTTGACCGTTTTAGGTTGCTTTGGAAGTGGGGCAGTAGAACACTCAGAGTGATGCTGTGAGACACTGCAGGAAGTATCAGATTCATGAGTGCATTACACCAGACAGATATGCACAAACTGTCTGACACAAAACTCTGGACCTCCAGGGTTTGTCATCAAACATCTGGAGCAGCTATAGCGCCTCCACTACTTTCCTCCTTAATGAGGCACAGAGATGATTATTAGTGGATGCTTTAGAGGGAAAATCTGGGGAGAGGGGAAAGGGGCTGGAATTAACTTGGAGAATTGTTTGCTTTTCCCCTCAAAGAAGGAAAGACCTCCAGTGCTTTAGATCTAAAGAAACGTCATGCTCCCAATAAACTTCTACTACATTAGATCACAGCAACATTTCTGAGAAAACAGAGTTGAGGTTTGGGGGATACATTCCAAGAAACCACAAGAGAGGTCTCAAGGGTCTTGTCCTAGATCTGAGTCTCACAGGTAAAATAAGAACAAATCCTATACTTATATGCCTTTATCTTCTGAAACTGTCAGAATTAAAAAATATTGTTAAAATCACCAATGTAATGCATTCAAAGAAACATGTCAAGAAAAGGTGTTTTCTAATCAAAATCAGCCTTTTCCCACCTTACAGCAGGTGTGAGAGAACACTGAGCTCTGTTGATTAGATTTCACATTAAGCGGACTGCAGCATCATGAATTTTGTGCTGTGGTTGCTTCCATTCTTTTGCTCTGGAGAGGGTTTAGAAATGTGCACCTGCCCGGCCCAGCTCTCCAGATGACCTAATGATGATGACAATTATGATGATGCTGTGGTGATAATGTTGCACACTATTCTGATATGCAAAAGATTGAGCTTTAGCTGTTTAAATTGTCTACCAGGTTATATTATTTTTCATAATTTTGATTTTCAAACAATAATACAATTTTTGAAAGAGACTGACTTAATTAGTTAATTAGTCACTGAATATGACAATATTGGTGTTTTTATGTTTTTTTTAATTGCTAAGCCCTTTGCACTGCAATTTGTTTCGTACGAAAAGCGCTTTATAAATAAATTTGATTGATTGATTGATTGATTGATGGAAGGAATATATCATCAACATACTGCAAACATCATGTTAGAATATTTAAAAACAGCATCAAAACTTATCGTAGTAATCTTTACATATTTTAGCTTGAATCACCTCAATATCAACTCAACAGTGCAATTGAGTCTCACAAGCTACATTGATCCATGGTAATAAGGCTCAAATTTTATAATAAACATCGAACAAAAAGTTCGGAAATTTGTGTCTGGTAGATTATTTCTCTGTTGTAACAATGCTTCTTGGCAATAAATTTCATACTGTTGGAAAGCCTGTTTATTTCCCT
>JBBBVU010000013.1:20178558-20220219 GCA_037177055.1 Atherinosoma microstoma
TGTGTGTGTGTGGGGGGGGGGTGTGTGTGTGTGTGTGTGTGTGTGTGTGTGTGTGTGTGTGTGTGTGTGTGTGTGTGCGTGTATGTGTGTGTGTGAATGTTGATACACTCTATAGTTAGTGCCTTAACATTACCAGTCTGCTTGCTCGGGGCTAGATCACAGGCTGAAGGGAGAGGATGGGATGGATTAGTCAAGAAAGTGCAGAAAATAGGAGACAAATCAGTGAAGAGAGGCAGGGAACATTAAAAAGAGACATATTTCTCCGTTTTTTCTTTGTTTTTGCTTTCCTTTGCTATTTCTAATTCATAATTTCTCCTGATTATTATTTGCAACAGAAAATGGATTGCGCTGTCATACACTCCTTGCAAAAAGGATAAAACTAGGAAAATATAATGCATAAATGTGGGTGTGATACTTAATAACAATTGATAACTAAAAAGCCTCAACATAAAGCAAAGTTAGACCTCCTAATGGTAATCCATCTATTATAGAAAGAAAAACTAAATCCCAAATTTGATCCCAAAGTATTGGTTTACATGCCATTGCTTTGTTGCAACAAAGTCAAAGACAGGCTTAGTGCCAGCAGGTCCTCTGTATGCTTGGGGCTAGATTTATCACCACAAGGACCCTCTGATGATGAAGCCGTTTAGTGGGGTCCCCATAGTCCTCTGCTGATTAGCGCCAAACATCTTTTCTAATAACCTTAACAAGAGCAATGCCTCAGGATGACATACCAGTGCATACGGGGAACTGTGCACTCTCATACACCTCCTTGGAGATAAAGAAAAGAGCTAAGGGCTACCCATCCTCCTCTCCCACTCTTCAAAGTCACCCTTTTCTCCTGTCCCAGCTGTAACTTGGGTCTCTCACCATTTCTAGGATGAGACTCCCCCACCTCACATCATCTCATCTGCCTCCTACCTGCACCCAGTTCAGACAAATGCACAAAATTGAGTTGGTTATGGTTCAATAGTCCCAGCACCCAACAGAAAGTTCCTTTCAGCATCAATATGAGATAAGACAATATGAGTGGATGGAATTGCTCTCTTCAGGGGATAAAAAGGCAAGAAATGAAATTGAGGTTATGTGTTATGCTGTAAGAAGCTGAAATGCTTTTACAGACCAGCTATGTTGATTATTCTTTTATTGTATGTATTTTCTGTGTTATTACAAGTGTATCACGTGGCTCACGCCCAGGCGCAGAAAGTGCGAAAATGCCACGTGAAATGACTAAGAAAAGATGAACCAGTTAAGATGATTAAATGAGTCAGTGGGAAAGAGTAAAGGCCATTAAAATATCAATTTTGCGAACTCACTTGTTTGCTTACCTTTGTCACATAAACAAAGAAAAAAAGAGAAAATGTCTTTGTTTCCAATTAACATTATACTTTCCAGCTTGTATGTTACATTCAGATACACGGTGGGTTATTGTTTCAAATGAAAGCAACCACAATCAAACTCCGCTTAAACTCTTTAATTTATAGGGTTTGTTTTTCACTACTACCATTAATGATATTTATATTGTTTTTAGTTTTTTATAGGATCTAAAGTAACGACAGTGGAGCGGGAATTGTCTTGTTTTCCCCGGTATATATTCTTAAAGAACTATTTTACCGCACAAATACGAATCTGAAACTACTCATTGGTATTTAAGCACTACGGTGTACCTGGACACACACATTAATGAGAATTATTTTCCCGATAGAACATTTATATTTATATAAACGTATTTTTAAAGAGTGTTACAACATTTAAAAAAACAAAATAATAACAAGATATTCATTTGACGAAGTCAACATGAAGGCAGCATGAGAGTCCCGTCATGACGTCACATTGAGCCTTTCAGTCAGTCAGCTGAGGGAGGAACTCCGACAACAGAAAGTCAACCAGGAAGCAGAAGCTGCTAAAACTGCCCCACCGTCCCGGTCCGACGGCTTAACAACGGTATTCTCGACAGAAGTCGGTATATCAGTACAGGATTTTTAATTGGTATTTAAGTAGATACAGAGCAGCGACATGGCTTCCCTGTTCAAGAAGAAGACTGTCGATGGTAAGTTTGCTCTGTGTTAAAAGCTAGCTAAGTTGTTTTTAGCCCCGGCGTTCAGCCTGCTGTGTTGTTCTGGACTCAGATTTAGCTTCACTTGTTTAACCTGTTCTCGATCCTGTTGAGTCACCAGTCACACTACTGATTGGGGTACAGCGTTGAAGCGCTGCCAAACTCAATGTAGCATAGGTAGACATGCTATTTTTGTAGCGGGATTAAAATGTAACCCTAAACAGCAAGTAAATACCATTAAATGTTACGAAAATAGTATTTTTCCTCACCACGCAATATTCTGGTGAATATAACCTAATTGTTGGTTTTAGGCTGTAGGAAAAGGGTGATTGTATTGCCACACTAAAGCTAAGGTGAGGCGATTGTCTTCAAATGTGCATGAACGGTGAAACCAAAGCCTTACTTTCTATCTTTTCCATCTGTCAAAACGCTGAATTTAAAATATGTATCAGCTGTTTAAACAGTTGTCTTAATTTACTGAGGGTGTTGTCCTACCTCTGTCCCATCTCTCACACACATAATTTGGCTGCGTTACTGTCTACTTGTACACCACACAGACTGTAAAGTTTTAAGTCTGGTGGTACTGTGAAAAAATTAATGTGATCTTTTTTCTTAATAACCACTAGTGTAAAAAGAAAGTGTGATGTGTGGGAAAGGTATTAAAGTATGACATAATTGCCATGCTATCCTTTCAGTTTGAGTTCATTTAAGTTATGTGCAGCTCTCAAAATTTCTGAAAGCCTTCTACTATAAATATTTGAGTATTTTTCTCCAGGCAAGGTAATCAGCCTGACAAGGTCAAGATGGAAAATGTGCCTCTTATTTTCTCAAAATTAATGAATCAATTATTTTGTTTCAAATACTGACTCCATGGACTGGATTTCCAGAGGAAAAAGCAGGCTAATCTCCAGCAACTCTGGACATGAAACTTATTTGTGTGGATAATAATATTAAAATGTAGCAGCAGGTTTAAAAATAGACCCTACTGGTTTAGCCAAATCTTTTCACAGCTGTATTTACTCCTCCCATTACTGCTATTCCAGCCTCACCCACATTGACAATTTGCACACTGTACTCACTGTGCTGTGTTACCGCCGCTCCATGTCAAGCTGTCATCAGGTCCTCTCAGCTGTGATTTTGTGCAGTCCCTGTCTCATGTTCTGAATTTTCCTCATCCCTCTTTATCTGGACACAGTGTTGTGTTTGTTGCCTTGGGTCGGGCGGTTGGAGTGGTTTCTGGTTATTTGGCAAATTTGGTTAGTGGTGGCGGTGGGGTTAGATCACACATATTTGTAGGATGATATCCCTCCCACTTTGAGACGTTGGCGGCACGTCACCTTATACGTATTTATGCTTCGTTCTTACAAGTGGCCCGCCGTGCTGACGTTTCTCTAAGTTTATAGTAACTGAACTTTTCAGGAGGAATAAGCTTTTCTCTGGCACTGAAGCACTCCTTTTCCTTTCAAATAAAAAAGTTTATTCTATTATATACTATCTTATGAATAAATTGATCTTAATCAGTTGTTAAACACCTGTATTTTAGTATCAATATCTTATAACTCACTGTCTTTAAGTTGTTCTGTGATTCTATGAACGTTTATTCCACATCTCGTATCATGAGGAGGGATCAGTTACTACCTATTTCATAGTTTCTCTTTTTTCCCTTTTCCAGTCTTAGAGGTCTATAAGTGTCTTTTTTGTTGTTTTTTTTTTAAACTGAAGCTTGAAGGACAGCATGATGTAGGTTTTATAAGATTGTAATGCAGATTTGTAATTTGGGATTATATCAGAGATTTAGTTAGTTTGATTTATTTTACATATCTATATATGCTTCAGTGTTCATTTTCTTAAAAGTGAATTAATTCTCAAAATACCTATATTTCTGATAAATCCCAAAATCATTAAGTGTGTGTGTGTTACATTGATTAGTTCAATCTTGTATTCATAAGAAGCCATGAGTGAATGTGTGACTTCAGGGTCATAAATGATCTCACATGATGCCACCTTATGTGTGTGTTGTTTAGAGCTGACTGACTCAACATCAGTGTGAGCTGCCCAGGCGGTTCCTCTGTTGTCAGTGTCAGTATGCATTCAATGTCCTGCTGATTACTCAGTGGTATTTCACATGCATCTGGGCACACACACTCAAACATGCTCACTATTAAGATGCTATGCAGCTGACTTGGACCCTTGCTGAATTTTTAATTTTTTAATTTTTCTTCCTCTTGTTGTTTTTCCCTTTTTTCTTTCTTGTTATGATTGCACGTTAGTTTTATTTTTCTGTTTTATATATTTCTAGAAGGCAGACAGCACATAGTAAAGGCATGGTGTAGCAAGTTTTAAGATTGATTCTCTGGCTAAACCGATCTGAAATAACAGATATTCACATTTTGTTGAGTGTATATTTACATTTTTGCATTTTGGTTTGTCTAGAATGATGGTGGGTATCATAAATGTCCAGGTGTTGCATCTGTTCTAAATTATTAACTAATCTTTCTTCCTTGCTGTCTTGCTTTTTTCAAAAGACATCATCAAGGAGCAGTCTAAGGAGCTGCGTGGCACTCAGAGACAGATCACCAGAGACAGAGCAGCGTTGGAGAAACAAGAGAAACAAATGGTTGGAATTCATGCATACACTACAGCCATACAAAATTTACAGCAAGTATAAGTATCTGCATGCAAGGCTATTTAAGATTTCTACATATTGCATCAATGCTTTATTACAACCCCCCCTTTTTCCTCAACACATATAACCACAGCCCCAGATGCTTATTACATCCACTTTGCACAATTGGGGATTGAGTCTTATTGGCTAATAGGTCTAAATGAAAAGACAAGAATGGTCTGCTGTGGTGGCTTCTCTCCAGGCAAATCAGAGCACACACACACACATTCAGAGGGACACGATAAAGCTATATTCACAACTGCACACAACATTTCTAATCTCTGAAAGATGAAAGAAACTGACTGTGTCCTCCCCACTCTCTTGTATTAAGTAAATATCGTACAGGATGTAATTACCTCCCGGGGGAACCACGTTTTTCCTCTTCATTAATGCTTCCCGCTAATTAGTCTGGTTTTTAAAAGCTTTGTTGCACATTCTGGATAAAAGATACCTTAGCTAAGAAATTGAAATTGCCTGGATTTGCAAGTTAGCACAATCATGATTGTCCCCTGTTGTACACGCATGCACATTGTAGATGAATATGAAGTAGGACAGAGGTTATCCCCCAAAGATCAGAGGACTTTTTAAGTCAAGCTGTTAATTTACAATGCTTTTTTTAAAAAGATGAAATTAACTAAAAGGAATGTAAAAGAGGGAGAAACACACATGTCAAAACAAGGCCATAATCAGATATAACCGATGCCTTTAAAAGAGCCAAATTACAAGTTTATATGTATTATTAATTATGGGTGGATTTGATGTAGCTTAACAACTCTTATTACTAAACCCTCTTCCAGAGATGTAATGGGATTTTGATTCTGTTTAATCATTTTTCTTTATTTTGGCTCACAAACTGATTTTTAGGTTATTTATTTCAACAAGGAGTTTATTTCTTTGAAACATTGAATAAATCTGATCTTTGTTTGTAGCAGAAGTTGTTAAAACTGGTATCGGCCATGTTGTCCATGTATTGTTCAGAAAACTCTTCTGTATTCTGGCCTTTCCTGGCAATAATGGTCAATTTCATACTAGGTAAAATCTGTCAGCCTCACACTTCTTTCCAGCATGGCATCATTTATTCATTAACCCCCAACTCCTCCGTCTTTTCTGACAGGGAGGCAAACAAGACATTATAAGCTTGCCATCAGCAGTAGCCTCTGCTTCTCTCTCTCTTTTTTGGGGGGTTAAATCTATTCTGGTTGTTTCAGTTGACGTCAGTGTAAGCCTTGTTTTTCTTTAAAGGTCCCCAGACCAGCCATTTGAGCCAATTATAGACAAGCTAACTTATCCTAATGGAGTTGGTGTATGTCTGCAAACATTTGTGTTGGTGAGAGAGGGAGAACCCCAGAGCTGAGAGGGGAAAGTCTATTGTTTCTGTATCAAACATTAATAATTGATTGTTACTTCCTGAAGAGGATGCTTTCAGCACACACAAGAAATAAACGAGAACTGTTGATGCCGAGAGGCCTGGGAGGCTTACTGTAACCTGCAGTTCCACTCTCATCTCTGGGGATGCTCTCACCCATTCATGCCCACTCACTGGATCACTGTAGGCATCAGGATACTTTCCCATATTTACTATAGCTAAATGCGTGTATTGGCTTGCCAGCAAGTAACATTTGATTTCTCTGACTGCATTTACCCCGTCTTTATTTACAAACACAATGTTCTCTCTGGGGCTTTGTGAATTTCTGTTTATCAATACAAATATTGTAATTGTATACAATTGTTTACTTTTGTGTGTATATTTGTGTGTATTTATGATGTCATTTATATCCCCTAACTATTTATCTGTTGAGTTTAGGGCTGTCATGATATCAGATTTTCCATACATGGTTATTGTGGCCAAATGATTCTCAGGAATCGGGTTGATTATAGCAAATTTGACTAAAAATTCAGTGAACTAAATATGTTTTGCTTCTTTTTTTAGCAAACAATTTAATCCAAAATATGAGTTGGTTTTCAAAACCATTTGCACCTGGTATTACAAAACCATCATATTTTAATCTTGGAGGGAAATCAACTGACTATTGTTAGTGTCTTTGAAGACACATTTTTTTATTTTTTGAAAGAAAAACAGGTTCTGTACTGTGAAAACTGTGGGTGCTGGGGCCGTGGAGGAAAGCACTTTTTACTTTCCACCACTGTTTTTGTTTCTGTTACATTCTAGCTCTGATAATGAATTTCTAAAAGGAACTTTTTCCGCTAAATCAATAAGTATTTTCAGAAACAGGACTAAGAAAAGTCCTAGCAGTCATCCCATAAATGAGCCGGTCATTTTGTCATTCGAATCATGTTTCTAAGCCGGCTAGCGTGAGACCAGGTGGATCAAAAAATTAGGAAGAATAATTATTACAAAAGAAAAAACATACAGCCATATTGCACTTAGAATCCCACTAACATCAACTCTAATAATCATTTGCATTGTTACATGTCTCGTATTTCTATCATGTCTGCTATTGTGCAAGGCTCAGGTGGGGTTTGTGTGAAGTGAATGTCATCAGAGGGTTTTGCTGCTCTCTGCAGACTGGTTTACCAAGTCATTTGTTGTCACCAAGCTGACTTGTGAGCTGATTTAATTTAATGCAGAAACTACAGGAACATGTAGCAGGAACATGCACATTTCTATGGATATCCAAACTTTCTGAATGAGAATTTAGAGTCTCTTGCTATTTTTTATGTTCTTAAACCTTAATTTTTACCGTGGGTATTGCAAATAAGACATTTACCCAATGTGTGTGCTGAGAATCATTCAGACCCAGATGAGTCTTGGAACTGTCAGAGAAGTGTACCTAATGTTCACATCTCCCTTTTTTCTGTCTCCAGGAGGCAGAGATAAAGAAAATGGCAAAGAGTGGTAACCGGGAGGCTTGTAAGATTCTTGCTAAGCAGTTAGTCCAGTTGAGGAAACAGAAGAACCGGACGTATGCTGTCAGCTCAAAGGTTACCTCCATGTCGACCCAGACGAAGGTCATGAACTCTCAAATGAAGATGGCTGGTGCGATGTCTACCACAGCCAAGGTAAGATCCTGTGCTCAGTAAGAAGCCCAAAACACTTCATTGTGAGGAAGAGCTACTTCACTGTGAACGGTGTTTACCTCACTGACTGATTCACTGCCAACTAGCAAAAATCATGTTTCATGTTTAAATTGACATTACTGATATCCACCAAATTTAACTGGATTTTAGAAAAGGTGACACATGGTTTGATTTTATTTGTGTCGATCTTCAAACATTGTGATTAAAATTTTAATGTGGAAGCTGTTAATCTTTAGAGGCAAGTCCCAGCATCATTGTTAATGAAGTGTAAGAGCTACTGTCTAGCCAGACGTAGACAGGTCAAATGTAATTAGGCTTCAGACTAATGGAGGGTGATGACGTGTATGTGAGGTTGTGAGGGGGGGAAAAATGTGGCAAAATTAGCATAAAGTTTACACAGATGCTCACCTGCAGTTCTCCATAAATAAGAGCAGCAACTTTCATTCAGCAAATAGTTCAGCGTTTTCTCTTTGCTCAGTGGTGAGAGGCCGCATTTATGTATGTGAGTGAGTCTTGGATTACTGTTATTATAAAGTCATCATGAATGCTGGCAAGGCCTATAGAGCCTCGTGCCAGCCAAAAGGATTTTGTAAGACCGATCTAGTAAAATTTATGTCTTGGGAAAGTTTATTATTACCTCCACCAAGTCGTCGTTGGTTTGTCTGTCAAAAATAATGGCCACAATCATTGGCAACATTCTTTTTTACAATGGCTTTGTGGAGGTCTGCGCTCTCTGAGTGCTTCTAAATACACTATTATAATAATGAGTATTTTTTTTAAAAGTAAATTTGTGTTGGATCAACAAATGAAACAACCTTAAAGATTCAGCCTGGTGGGAGGTTTTCATTTTCACAAATACACGTCTTACAGTTTGTTGCTTCTTATCAGCATCACCTAAAAAAAGATATATCTCACCTTTTTTTAATAATGCCTACAGACCATGCAAGCAGTGAATAAAAAGATGGACCCAGAAAAGACAATGAAGACTATGCAGGACTTCCAGAAGGAGAACATGAAGATGGGCATGACTGAGGACATGAGTAAGGACACATTTTGCACACACAGCTCCAGTAATCACAAGTCAATCACAACTAGATCATCAGGATATATGGGGATGTTGTGAGGATGAATGATTTCTTCGAAGGGGAAATTGGGGAAAAATACAACATGATTCAAGAATTTGAAAAAGGAATGAACACTTTCTCTCTATGAAGTCCAAACTTGTGAATGAAAATCAGGTTGTTTCACTCTTTTGTGTTTTTCTCCTCCCTGTCTGTTACTACCTGTCCAGTCAACGACACTTTAGATGATATCTTCGATGAGTCTGGGGATGAAGAGGAATCTCAGGACATTGTCAACCAGGTTCTGGATGAAATCGGCATTGAGATCTCTGGAAAGGTAGGAAACTGAGACTGGCCTTTTCTATGTTATATACTATAATGTTTACACTTCAAGCATTTAGAATACAATTAACCCTGTGGGCAAGTTGAGAAAGAGTACTTCATTAATAGGATTAAAAACATTCAATATCATTACACATTTTACAGAAGTAACCAGTGTTAAATGAGTGATTAGCCCCCAGCAAGAAGAAAATGGCTTTTACTTGGGTGTTAAAATGCATCCCAGCTGCCACATGGTGGGGCTCGCCCTCAGCTTTTTCAGCTTTGCTATAACCACCTGTCCGCTGTGTGTCTGGCTCCCCCTGGGGGGCTGCATGAGTTATTACCTTTCACAGCACAATGCACAAACCCAGTGTCCAATAAACACATTCACAGCTGGGGAGAACAAACAGGCAGTTTGATTTAAAAAAATAAAAATGGAATAACTGTCTTGGTTTTAGGGGGGTACAAGTACTTCTCACTAAGTTACAATGAAACACTGAGCACATCTTTCCCAGATTGCTCAATTTTTGTGTTAAAGGCTTTAAATGTTTCCCTCTCAGCCTGAAGCTGAAAGAAATTAACTCAATTCATAAACTGTTAGGATAAAAAAACACACATACACAAAAAATAAGCACCTATATGGTTTATTCATTTTGACTATAAAATAACAAATGCCACAAATGACCTCAGCAAAAAGTAATGTGCTGATTTAATGATTAACTTAAATGAATTATGCATTTAGGTGGTGACTCAGCCCTTACTGTAACACAACAGGTAAATAAAGCCCAAAAGACTAACAAAATGTTATTATCAACCAACAAACCTTTAAAGAAGGTTTAGAAATGAGCTCTCAACTTTTACAATTCTTTGCCGCACTTATCTAAATCTCAGGTTGGTTATGAGAGCAGTGGGAACACATCATGATGGAATAAAGATTGTTATGGGGTCTCAAATAATTTAGAATTTTAATTGATGATAATTACGATCTGTAATTGTGTCTTTACTTTAAAGTAAATGCAAATTCTAATGGGATTTTTCTTCCAATGTATTTTTCCAGATGGTTAAAGCTCCAACTGCAGGAAAGGCTGTTCCCGGAGCCAGCTCCTCTAAACAAGCCACCATCTCTGACGATGAGATCGAGAGACAGCTCCGTGCTCTGGGAGTGGACTAGTTGTCTATTTTTTTGTATTAATGTTCACATTGTAACTAGTGCAACATTAATACTGATCGATAGAGACTCTGTCAGACACACTGGTTTTGTCATGGTTCAAATACTGCAGGTGTAAATGCATACCTACGCATATAGAAACATACACATGCATTCAGAGGCATGCCGACAGATGTTTGATAACTCATTTTCTCACAATCTTCTGCAGGTTGCCTTAAAGATCATTAGGACAGATCATCTGATCTGGTTATTTTGAAATATTTATTACAAATTTGGAGAGGTTACAACTTGATGGTGGAACCAACAATAAATGCTCAACCTAAGCAACCACATACACCTTTGTTTGCCACCTTATCTGTCTTTATAAGGGCTAGAAGTACATATTTGAGCTTGGAATTTGCTTTTCCTATTTTTCTTTCTTATTCCTGTTATCTATCAGCATTTTTTCTGTTATTGAAGATGGATGATCTCTCTCCAACAAGTTTTAATGAATAAAACATGGTAATTAAAAAGAGCTTAGGGGTTGTCAATAAGCAGATGGAATTAGTAATTTTTCTGCTCAGACTATCTCTGTCATTGGTTAATTTAAAGCGATTTGATTCACATTCTCTAAGGGAAACTAGCTTCATTAAGGCTTTCTTTCGACAGAATAGTAATTTTTTGTTGGGACAAGCCTTTGTTTAACTCCCCTGTCTTTGCTAGATTGCTTTAACATACAAGTGTTAAAGTAATCATCACACAACTAATCACTGCCGTCGTACATATAAAATACTGGTCGGCCATTAAGGCAATTACCATGCGCTACTATAGAAACTGGAATCAGAAATATGCATCTAATGTGTAACTTGCATGAGGTGAGGCAGACTGATATGAGGGCAAACTGATGTTGTGATGCTTTCAAACAAAACTTTAACACAAATTAAGACTAATGACAGACCGGCAGAATTTTGAATGGGTTGTCTGATGTAATCTGAATAATCAAATAAATCTTTGGCTTCAAAGTTTATGTTTGATTTAAACAGTGATTGTGGGGTGGCCCTGGTCCTGCAGTCCCTCTTCTAATTCAGCTGCTGTGCAGTTACTGTCGTTGGTTATTTTAAGCTGCCTCAATCACAAAAACTGCACACTACAACTACAACATTATGGAAGTGTATGCTAAAATGACACTGTGATATACAGGATGTTTTCCCCTCTCTGGAGCTGAAGCTGACTCTTCTGGAGAGTGATTTTTTTTTTTTTTTATGTCAGCAGCTTCAGGCTATATGAGAGTGACAGCAACATCTGCTCATAGTAATGTCTTTCTGTCTCTGGCCTTTTCGTTTCTATATCGATTTCTGTTGCCAAAACAACAGAAAATGTGTCTTGCATGTGTATGACATGTACAACTTATACAATGCATTGATTTTTTTGATCATTTGCTCCTCTGCCATGTACCGGTCTATTATAATTGTTAGCAGAATGGAGACTTCAGCAGATTTTGACCTCTGAGTGCAATTCCATGGATAGGATATTTAGTGTTTTAACTCCTTTTCTGTTTATTTCTCATTCATTGTAAATTTACTCTGTAAAAGGTTTATGGCTTTTATAAGGAATAAAGTTTCTTCAGGTACAATTGTAAGATGTTTTAATGTTTTTTTTTATCTTAAGGGCAATGATTTTTAAGGATTTAACTCCTTGTAAATGATGTACATTTTACTTTGCTACAGAAAATGTAAAGTAGGTGTAGGTATTTAATGCAAGTAATCGTTAAATAACTTATCACCACTCAGCTAGTTAAATTCTACAAGTTTTAGACTGATGACATGTTCTACAGAATTGGATAGATCCAATGGCTTGCACTGGCTGTACAGTGTACATGGTTGGTAGTAAACCTGATAAAGCATGTAAAGTATCCAGTGTGGTGCTTTAAGAAAAGAGACTGAAAACACTGAAACGGATACATTTACTAATGTGGACTTGCAATAATGCAGCTATTTGCATTGACATATACTTAAAAACAGATCGACTTATTGCTAAACTTTAGTTATAGCTTTAATCCTTTATGTCTTTTCTAAAGACATAAAAGTTCAGAGAAAGATTCAAAGAATGACTTCAATGAAAAAAAGCTGTATCTTCAGGAGCAGCAGCAATAAATCCAAGGCAGCAGGGAGCCTGGCTTAAGCTTCTTAGTAGCTTCATCTTAAGTATTTCCTTGCCTTAACTTTTCACTATCCACCCCAAGAAGTGTATCAAGCGGCAGTCCATGACTGCTGCATTTATTTCCCCTGATAGCACTCAACCTACCCAGCCAAACATAAGTCACAGTGGAAACTCTGTTCCTGAATGAAGGTTTCCTGTGGTGTTATTAATGAATCTTCTGTCTTTGCCCTCCTAATGTATGTATTGATTTGGTAATACAGTAATAAAGTATGAGACTTGGCACATGTACAGGAGTTTTTCATAAAACACAATTTACTGTTTTAACTGAAGTACCTTACAGTGTCTGGAACTGGATCAGTTTCAGAGATTAAGTGAGAAAATTTGTACTCCCTAAGTAAATCTTTGGCATGAATAAAGACATTTCTTTTTGATAGTCTCATTTAACACATGCTTTCATTAAATTAATCAATTTCAAGCTCTTCCAAACACCAGATTTACCCCTGATGTGCATCGTGTGTAATACACGGTGCACACTTTGTTACACCTTCTCTGTTAAGAAGGCGTTATGTTTGAGCTCGTTCCCTCTCTGCATTAAGACATTTCACATCAGTCATCATAAACAGGTCAGAGTCTCGACTGACTGATGTTCCGCTTTGTCGAGGCAGAAACGGCGCAAGCAGCACAAATCTGAAAATGATCAGGGAAACGGCTGACATCAAATCCATTTTCTGTCAAAAAGTTTCATGCGTCAAACCATAAATCAAAAAGATTGTATGCAGCAAAGTAGATCAACACAATATATTAGCTCTCAAATAAATAGGTTGTTGGACTACAGCTACATTAAATAAAACATTTGTCTTAAACAACACAGTAGCATAATTAAAAAGAGCACAAAAACATCTGTTTGGATCACAATATGACCACAACAACATCAACAACAACAAAAAAAAAATCAAAGTTTTTAAATCCTGACATACATGTTGAAAACTTCATTATCTTCACGACGATTGAATTTCCACTTTTACATCAGTATTGTTAATGTTTTCAGAAGGCACGGAGCTGATCTTTACAAGCACTTGTCTGCACTCTGGTGCTTATGGGTGAAATTACATTTAGTCTGAATGTTTAATAGACTTTCAGCATTCACAGTGCAAACATGGCACAGCCAAGGTTCAGTGCTTTTAAATGTCAGGGCTGGGAGCTGCAGCATTTCCTTTTTTCTTTTCAATCTTCACAGTTTCAATATCAAACAGCAAAAACTAATGACTGGTGTTCTCTTTGACATTTATCTTTTTTTACATTTGTATTTTCTCTGGGACAATGTTGCATTAAAATACTGCGGGAGAGAATTTCTGTAAGTAAACAAGGACAGAAATAACATACATATGACACTGAGAAACTACTTTAACTGATGTGTGTGTGTGTGTTTGTGTTTGTGTCTGTAAAATCAACTGACATTTGCAGCTGAGTCTGACATGCATTGTAGCTACATTATAATGGAGTGTCTTTTCCCCTTTTCATTTTAATTTACCAGACAGATGTGAATGTTAATTTGAATGAAATTGTTTTTGTGCATCAATTTTGCTGAATGGAAGGTGAGGGAATTATTTTTAGTGTTTGTTTTTCCCCGTTACTTGTTGAATAAATTCCCCAGAGTCACAATACAATTATTGCTCTTGTGTATATGTGTTTTGAAAATAATGCATCCTTACAAGCAGTGGTCATGCAGAAGCCTCTGTCAAAACAAAACTGAAAAATGCTGTCTATCTGAACATTAAATTATGTCATTGGTCTTTGTATTTTGCTCATTTGTGCGATGTAGTTTGGACTGATTTTGGTCAAACAGGAGTTGAGGTTGAGGCTTGTTTTCACACGTTTTTCCCTTTGGCGTCTGTTGCAGAACCAGACTCGGACCACCTCCTTCTCCAGATGGAGGCCTTTTGCAATCCGGGCTATCTCCTGGGAGGATGGTTTACTTTTCTCAACAAAGCTGCGCTCCAGGGCCTCTTTGGCTCCAAGACTGCAGTATCAAATAAGAGACAGCAAAGAAAACAAGCTGCTGTAAGGATGAACTATTTGAAAGGTAGGTTTTGTACATTCAGTCCTCACAATACACACCTGATAGTTGTTCTCCTTTTCCTCTTCCGCTCATTTACTCCTATTTTATCATTGTACAAGGCTGCAGGAATGTCAAAAATATAGTTAAATAAGCAAACCTCTGATTTCAGAGATGACAGAAAACAATTACTTTCAAACACCATCCCATTGAAATAGCATCAACGATAACTCACTTATCATTCTTATCCAACAGAAAACCTCACATGACCAACATGGTGTTTCACTGAATTCATAGAGCCTCCCCTATAAAATAAATATTGGGCTACACTTCAGTGATAAATTGCATCTTCACTGAATCCTTGATGGTTTTGCATCTTCCCTAAAAATGGTGAAAATGAATCAGTCTCAGAAGGAGCAGATAAAAGTTAAGTGATGCATACTTTATGATGTGAGCACCAATTGTGTTTCATGTAGAAAGATTGTAAGGCAAAAGTATTGTGACTCATGGTTCAAGGCAATCACTTTTAAGTCTTGATCATCATGCAAGAAAATCATTACCTAACTGGTGAATCATATGAAAATGAATGACACCAAAAGAGCCTGTTTAGTGGCACACTGTGCAGGTGTCATGTTTATCAGAGCAAACTGTCTTTGTTTGAAGCAGTCAAAAGAAACAGCAGATACAAATGAATGTTTCGTACAGAAAAAATGGAAAGAAGTGCTCTGTCAGTGTACAGTATGAGGATTATTGCTGATAAAATGAGCATTTTATTAGTTCTTTTGGCATTATTCTTTTTTTTTTAGTTGTTTACATAAATTTTGTTTGCTTACAGTATGCTAATAAAGTGTTAAATATCTAAAGATTCAATAATTTGCAAACATATTCATCCATGTATCATGGCATCAGGTTAAAAATAATTCAACATTTTGCTAGAACTGGAGTCAAATTTGTCCAAAATGGGACATTTTTATATCAGGTTTTATCACTCAATAAATTCAGAACAGTGAATAGCCAGAAATAAAATATTTCACCAAAGTTTAGAAGTGATATGTTATATAAGTCAGGTTAAACCTGAAGGAACCTTCTATAAAAATCTTCACAACAGAAACTGCACGAAGTTTGTGTAGGTGCTTTTGAGGTAGAGATTTCTAGAAAGTAACTTTAAAAAGTATAGAATGTAAAATTACAGACTCTACTTTTTCATTTGCATAAATGTGTAATCCAGCTGGTATCTTCCCACACGTCTGAAAAAAAGACGTGTTATACGGAGGTGAAATAGATCAAAATATCTCTTTAGTGTCTCAACCTAGAGCTGTTATTTCTATAAAATACTACCTCTCTGAATCAAAAGTGTGTGTTTAACCTCATTGAGATAGATAAAGATTATACCAACTGTAAATAAACACTCTACGGGGGTTGATACAGTGGATATGTGTGACTCACCACCAGCCAGCTCAGCTTCGTCAAGCCACTTAGCCAGAATGGCCTTGAGTTTGCAGGCGTTCTTAAAACTCAGCTGCAAATTTTCAAAGCGGCAGATCGTGGTCTGGCTGAACTCGGAGCCGTGCACTGCAGCGAGAGCCTCGCCTACATTAGTCTGAGTGTAGCCTGGGGTCAAAATGAAACAGAAATAGAAATACTTCATATGTTATACTCAAACAGAGAAGCAAGGTGGGTGCAAAGAAAAAAAATATAAATAAAAGACCAAAATCTGTTGGGGTAAAGTAAGCCAGTGGTGCAGTTGGATAATGAAATAGTTTCAAGTTATTTCAAGTTCCACTCACCAAGTTTGATCCTGCGTATTTTGAAGTCATTTGCAAACATTTCCAGCTCTCGTATCTGTGGGGAATCCATGGCGGGAGCATCCTCTTGGTCCCGTATGCTCTTCCTTTGGGCATCAGTTTTCACCTCTCCACTGTGTACCCCAGGGGCATCATCAGCCGAGAGCAGGGCAGAGGGTAAGGAGGAGAAACCGTGGCTCAACGCACAAGAACTGCTACTTAGCCCATGATCTGGAAACTTGTATATGCAAGGAGTCAGAGACCCTGGAGAGAGAAATAGAGAGAAGAAGGATATGAAGAAACAAAATTATGAAACACAAGGGAGGCCTTTAGATGGTCAGACAGGGTTTAAAAACAACATACAACCACCTATATCTGGTTTCATTTTTGCACAAAAACTTGTATTCCCCTGAGAGACACCCTAAACTACTGTCATTTTGTCTTTGTTTTTTAAACAAATGCCACAAAATTTGAATTTCATCCTCTGATGAAATTAAGGTTGAAACCTCAACAGTCCATTTCCGATGATCTTCTTTTCCTCCTTTGTTTGTGAAACACAATGTGCATATAAGCTATTATTATTCCACCTACAGGTAGACACTGGTCAGTGTTGTGTTTGTGCAGATATCTATGTGGAGTAAGATCTCTTTTTGAAGCTGCACACTTGGATGACACCTTAGCCAGCTCCATTTACTGATAAAAGCAGCCGAGTCTGAAAAAGGTTTTGTGTGACATGAGTGCTAAAATAATCTAAACGTCTTTTCAGGAACTTGGTGACTAGGTACTCTTTTCCCTGCCATTTAACACAAAACTCCAGTTTACCCATAATTAAACAAATTCCTCTCACAGATCCCTCTGACCCCTTGTTTCAGTGGTGCTTCACAAACTTAAATTTTTTTTTCTACTTATTTTAAAGGCTCTCTATTAGACAATAATATATATCGGAGAACAAGTTATTACTTCGGTATGTTTCATACCCCGCGCTTTTAGCTCAATTTTTCCAATTATTATTATCATTATTTCTCCAGGTGACTGTTGATGTTGAGTTGTCGGACGGAGTGGAAGTGATTCCTCTCGCTGCTAATCACTGATGACAGATTAATGATGGATGACTGCCAGGGAACCATATGGATGTAATGTTAATTATAATTTGGAATGTGATCACTGCAGCTGATGTTGGAAAAGCTGTGCAGAATAATTGTATGTGAACGAATGTATCATGTTTATTATATCAGAATATTACGCTATTTTTAACCTGCAATATTAGGCCACTGACAGATCAGCTGTAGTCTTTTCAATTGAGTTTATACTGAATGATACTGATTATACACTATTGTTGGAAAGGTGCAGCACCAATAATGACCAATGCAATACTCCCCTCTTGTGTCAATGGGGTTGCAGTGCGAAATGTTAAACTACTCAGTTTATAGATCAAGATTACAGGGATTATAAGCATCCCTTGTTTAACCTGAGTTAATTAGGAAACAACAATGACATTTTGAACAAATTGTTCCTCTATGCTGAATATACACCCAGTCAGATTACAGTTTATTGGGTATGTGTATTGTGAAAACCAATCCTCCAGCTAATCTTTAGTGAAGGAGTACATCCTGGATAGATTGCCAATCCATCGCATGGGAAACACAGAGGCATTTCAACAATATGCAAAATACAACCCCTCACACCCCACATTTGTTTGCTCTTTTTAGCCAAAATGTTTTTACTCTGTGCACCTACCATGGGTGAGGTTTGAAGCTTCTTAGTGTAGGTCAGTGCTAACTAACCTCGCTCTAACTTGTTTGCAGCTTGAAGCTTGCAAGGTTCAGCTCTTGTTGAAACTGTTTCACAAGGTGTGAGCAGCCCAGCCTCGCCAGTAAAAAGGTAATTGGCACATTTATCTTGGTAATGTCACAATCCATGGTTGTAAATTGTGAGATGATAATGTGTCTGTATAGCTTGTTGTTTTCTGTGGAATGATGGAAATCAAGAGACATTAATAATAGAGTATGAAAACCATAACCATGTAAATCGTTGTGAACGTCTAATGATGTATTTGCGACCAATCATCAGTAGCGATATGTGGAAAGTGGACGTCAACATGTAGGAGACCTAAGATATCAACATGCAGACAAATTGGAACTTAACTCTTAAAAATTTGCACTAAGAAAAAAGCAAGAGAACATTTTTTCTTGCATTTTTTCTTTTCTTTCGGACAATAATAACAGGAATCAATGTTTTATAACAAATGGTTGAGATTAAAGTTTAGAATATAGTAAGAACAGTGAAATGGCCAGAATTTGAAACAGTAATGAGATAACAAACACTTAATTTTGATATTACATAACCAAACCAAGTAGGAGAGATGGCTCAGGCAGGTTTATTTCCACAATTTCTTAATAAAATTAATTATAGTCCAAGAAAAATATATATGTATGTAGGGAGCAGAGTACAAAAAATTGTATAACATTTTTAAATTTTCTTTTTCTTTTTTTAAAGTTAAACTGCAGTGTTTTGTGCTGTGGACCAATGTTGCTATTTCAGATTTTATCAGGTTGAATTGAGAGATGTCTTCATTTAGATTCACTGACATTTAGGATATTTAGTTTTTATGCTATTCAACTCCATTTTGTCAAAATCAGTGTTCTTATTATTTCCTTACAGACTGTATTACTGACAGAAAAGATCAACAGTAATTCACTTGATTGTCAACAGGACTCTATTGCCTTTGCTTTTCATTAACTTTTTCTCAGAACAATGATTTTTCTAGTGTCCTACTCATCCAATGATCCGCTGATGCTTCTTTTCATTAAATGGAGCAGTTGCACCAAACAGCTAAATATTTTCTTTTGAACCTGAGATGACAGACTGCAATAAAAGCTTCTGTAGATTCTCTGATCTGTTATATTATATAGAGATATTAGTCGGTTTTTAGCTGTTAAAATAGAATATAACGGCAGGAATTCTAAATGCTGTAATAACTCTCATAAGCGGCCTGTTTTAAATGGCTGGTTTTCAAAAGGAGAGAGAGGGAGAGGATGCTATCATTGACCCTTTTGAATTGTTCAGCTGGATCTACTGTATGTTCAACCTGGAGAGCGATGCTGCAGATTCTATATCAAAGCTGTATGCATCAGTGATTTTCTCCTGTACTGGAAACACCGTCACCGAAAGGTTGGAGTTTCTTTCTCGCTTTTGAAATTCCTTTTACAGTCATAGATAAAGAATATATCTCTCTTGCAATGACCTTTAGTTTTCAAAGCAGTTTCCAAAGAACTTGACTGACAGTTGTCTTTTAAATTGGTGTCCAGTGCTCCTAAAATCAATGTCAGAAAAGCATGATTTCCCTCTGCACATCCAAGAACCCTTCTTGGTTGACTCACCTGGAGGCATCCTGTTACCCCCACCGAGCCAACAACGTGTTGACCGAGCAGGTGAAAAAAAGTAGACCCTTTCTTGTCTACCTGATGTCCCCACAAGGAGACAGCTATGCTGCAGCAAACACAGCAGCTGTTTGTTATATGCAGGCAGACTGAGCAGCGAGCCCGACTCATTACACAGGTGGGCTTGCTGGTTGTGTGAAAGCTCCTCTCTTGCCCTTTTTTGTGCATGTACACGGACCCTCCAGCTTTTTTACACATGCACAATCCCTGAGGAAAGCCCTGAGGACAGCCAGAAAGTATGCAAACTGACAAGCACACAGAACTGGTACAGTGAAAGCTGCATCACTTCTCCCACCAGTACCCACTCTTTTATGGGCAGTGCCTCAACAGCCGTGTACTTTTCTACAGTATAGGATCCACATTTGCATTCATTTTCATCAGTATTTCTGTATTTTGTGCCAATATTCACTTACTTTCCTTGATGCTCTCTTTGCTTTTCAAAATAGCTGCTGAGGAAAATGTCTGGCTATAAAATCTGTTTCATGTAGATGGGCAGGTAGAGCTCTGTTTACAACACAGTGATGTTGCTTTAAAATAATTTTTTTTTTGCATTTTTGCATCTGAACATAAAGTAATTAGATAAACAGAGACTTACAAATTGTGTTATAGAGTTGATAAAACACTGTGGGTTTAACATGTTTCCAGGAAAGGTGGAGCCCAATGTAAAGTGGAAATATAACAGGATGCAATAAAATGCAAATTGTTCAAAACTAAATTATGGAAGTTAATACCAGGCCAACGTATGTCTTTCATGTGATGAATAAGTGATATTTTCTTGAAAAGAAAAGTTTTTAATTTGATCGTAGCAACATATTTCAGAAAACCTGTAAAAACTTTGTCATAAAACTAACTAGGTAACCTGACAAGAGATTGGGTGTAAAAGAAGCTTCTATTGATGAAAAGATGAGGAGGAAACAATATTTAGTGTAATAAAGTTTCTCAAAATAAAATGAGAGAGAACATGTAAATTTTTGAGTTCCCTGTTGTTATGCTTTAATGTTTTATGTAAAGCCCTTTGAATTGTCTTGTACATGAAATGTGCTATATGAATAAATTTGCCTAGTCATAGTATCTTTAAAAGGTTCAGATAAGGTGGAACAGTACTGAATGGTTGTCATATTCAGCCCCACTGTGTTGAATGATTACAACTCTCATTTAAGATGGATTGGGGTAAAGTGGAAAACAGTCTTATTGACAAATCATCATTGGGGTTATTTATTGCTCATCTTTGAAGGCACCATTAATGCTGAAAGATACATACAGATTCCGGAACAACTTAAGCTGCCATCCAGACAGGGGAGGAAAATTCTTGTATAATTCAACAAGACAAGGCAAGCCACATTTCCCTACTCTTCACTTGTTACAGTAGCACACTTAGATTTGCATGTTGTTTTCTGTGCACTTCATGTATCTTCACAGTTTTATTCATTGATTTATTAAATTTGGATACATTTGGATACACTCTCATACTATATACTTCATATTATCCATTGCTAAGATAAGAATTAATAAATGCAATTTTCAGAAAATAAGTCAGTTTTTGCTTCTGATCTCAGTCATTAGAACTCACATGGGGTTTATTGATATTTATTTATTTTTTTTATCATAAAACCCTCTGCTGACTATTGCTGATTGACACTTTGAACAAGGCTTTTGTTGAGATTCATCAGAAGTGACTTCTCACATGCACATCACATACCTCTCAACGTTTCTTATGGAGATTAGTTTATGAAATGATTTGCCAATCTGGTAATTGCTAATACATCCCTAATTTAAATCATTAATTACATCCCTCATGCTGAAGACAAAAGATATGGGCTGGTCTATTTGTACTGCCTTCATTTTGTTCATTTTGCCTTTAGATTACAAAGTGGAGAAGCCGAGGTCATTTAATTGACAAATTAACCTATTTCCTGGTGGTAATTAAAGAAGACGCCTATCTAATTTGATTCTAATGTCTTTAAGTACAACCTGTAACACCTTGGATCACTCCGTTTCATCAGACCATTTACAGGAGTTGGTGATTGCCACCAGGGCAGAGCTTAAGTGCCTTTTTTTTTTTTTTTGTCTGAATATGTAATTTTTCAACTATGAAAGATTAATTTTTTCCTGCTCTGGAATCATATGACAATGTTATGCATCAAAGGTTAAATTCTCCTTAACCTAATTCAGACCTTGAATAGTTTTTTGTAGATATATATAAATAGACCGATACAGGTTTGATTCGATACATTAGTGTCATGGTTCAATATTTTTTCGATACAAAAAATAAATCTTAACGCCTTTTTTAACTTTTACTTTTATTGAAATGAATTACATATATTTATCTAAACTCAAAAGTACAGTATTTTAATTAAATGTTTTTTGAAACAACAAAGTAATATTAATAATAAATAAATCTCTTGGATCTGCGCTCGACGATGCAGCCTAGGCAGAGTATATATATGTATACATATTAATTGATATATGTATATCTGTGTGTATCAGCTATGCATGGCATAGCTTCTGACAGTTTACCTGTCTAATACATTTGGACGTGTTATGGTGTGAAATTACATTTTGGATACATAAAGTAACATGTAGCCTCATAGTTATTTGACAGAACAAGGTATCTTATATAATACTGAGCTTCCAAACACTGGATTAAGTTAAAACTTAATTTAAGTATTAACTTAAAATGAAGTTAATAAGTCAAACAGGTTTGGCATGTTCAATTTTGCTGAGAAAAAGGCTACAATATAAATATGAATTGAGTAAAATCCCCATAGACACATGCTTTAAATGTCAGTTGTCAATCAGTCAGTTTTTAATGATGACTACTGAAATGTTTTTGAAGAAGTATAAAAAGGTGATGTTTCGATTTAATCTCGTGCTAAAGTCCTGTGTCCTTCCCTCTGACTGTATTCAACTCTAGCTTTAGATTTCTTGAATTAGAGGGCAAAAGAGCTTAAAGAAAAAAAGGTAATTTAGGCTGAAATCAAATCTAACTGGTACCGAGCTTAAAGGTTAATGGAAAGTAAACACATTTTCTGTACAATTTACTAGAATTAACTGCAGGCGAGTGAGTACGTGAGAGTATGTAAGTGGGGAGAGAGTAATCTTTTCTTTACCTTGCAATGGGTTTGCACCACTCACCATGTTAGGGTGAGGGACACCGCATGTTTGCAGGATCCGAGTCTGAGATATGCTGGCAGAAAGCATCTCCTGAGCTGCAGAAGAAGAGAGAGAGAGGCACAGATTGTGTCATCACTGTATAACCTCTTGTCATTGTCTGCCTGATGATCAGCAACAAAACTTTTATGACAGCCATTGCTATTAGTAAGGCATGGCAATTTTCAGTGTGATATCAGATTTATTTGCCTCAGAACACAAGTTGGAATCTAACGGCCCCAAGGAGGGCACTTTATTAACCCATGATAATCATGCTGAACATCACTGCCCTCATGATTTACTTATTTTGTTAATCAACCAACCAATTAACCACCTTGTACCGACATCTCCACTCACCTGTCATCATGCCGTAAGTGGCCTGCTGGTTGCTGTAGTGACAGGGTGTGACTGGGTAATGTAAGCTTGGGGGGGCATTACCAAGAGCATTGCCGAGGGAAGAAGTGGACAGGTGCATGTGGGGGCGCTTGGAGGTCTGACCCAGGGACAGCCCAGATGATACTGTTGGAGCAACAATTGTTACAATCAGAACAAAAAAGAAAAACATGAAGAACTCGACAAATGTTTTAGTCAAGAAGAGTCTGAATACTCTCTTGGACTATTTTTAAGGCAGAGATGGTCAGCTTTAAAAAAACATGTATCTAAACACAAACCTATATACTGGCTATACTGAGCAAGCATATTAATATCTATAAATTTGACTTAATGTATTGAATTGCCTTGGATTGAATTGGATTAACATGAAGACCACTGATGTGCAAGTTCTTTGAGACACAAAATCTTTACCATAAAAGCCCCAATCTCTCTTCTCTGATAAAAGATATATCCTTTTAGCTAACTCACAGTCAGATTTGAATGCATTTGTTCTTTTAAGGTGACAGAAAAAAGATATCAGTTATGATAGAAACAGATACAGGTAGATCTCTAAACTCCTGCATTTGACATATGTCCCCTTCTATACACTCGTCTAGCATCAGGCCATTTGAAGTGTAGATTTGGCGGCAAACACAAACACATGCTTTGATGATGACTTTTCTTAAAATGGCATGATTTACATGTCACTCTGAATGTTCACGTTTGCTGCTAATTATATAATTATTCATGAATTCATCCTTATGCAGTTTGGAAATCACTCCAGGCACTAATGAGTGCTTTCTGGTTTTGTTAAGATGCACTCTGAGCTGGCATAGTACCAATGACAATGTTTCAAAAAAACATCAAAACCCTGTAGCACTGTTGGAAATGTAGGTATTTTATTATTAATAGGTACTCTCTTGTGAGGCCTGGGTGAAAAATCCATTTTACATCCCATGTTTACCCTCTGGTTATATGATAATGTTGTGTGAATAATGTTCTGCATGATCTAAACCTGTCTAGGCTATAACAATCAGCAGACACTGAAATTCAGAGGACCTTTTTTTCCAAAATAACCCATCACAACAAAGAGCTTGGGGAGATTGTTATACTGCTAAGACATCCTCAAAGCAATTATCCACTGACAGCCGGGCCAAACTAACTGCTTAGATATATGTACATAATTTGAATTGGATTTGAACAAACGTACAGTATTTTTCAAGTTTATTCTATCTCCTTGTTGCCTCAAAAACACAACAGTGCGCTGCTAAGGATTGTGGCACTGGTACAGAAATTGAGCATGGTTTGGACAATAGTAGGTCTATAGGAAAAACCTATAGCCCTCCATACTGTGGAGAAAATCCCTCCAGATTATGTTAATGTAGAGAAGATAGAACATCACCAACACCTTTCCCTGAAGAGGAAGGATGGAGTGATTGTTAGTGGCTTGCTTTTCTGTAGTTGGGATTTGGTATCATAACAACACAATGCAGATTATGTTCATGCCAAGTAGACTTTCTAAGTTCCTATTTTTCTACTTTGCAAAGGACAAAGCCATTATTGTGGAAAAAAATAGTTTGAGATAACTCCAACGAGAAGAGCGTTACTGAAAAGAAACTATGTATGACATTACAAGTTTGAGTAAGATTTTGAGCCTACTTTACCTGCAGAGATCATGCTGTGAGCATGAGAGGTGGTTGGCAGGCAGTCACTGGTTGAGCCGTGGTGCATGAGGATTGGCAAGGCTGAATCTCCAGGCAGTGAGGTGAAAGAGTCGGCACCGAATGCCTGACATGCCATATTTATCTTTCTTTGAGGAATGGTCCCAATGGTACTGATGTTTGTCCCTCAACAGGTTTCTTGTCTTCACCGTCCCCTCACTTTGCTTTATTTGGTCCTGTGTCCCATTGTTAGTTTGCTTCTACCTTATCTTTTTTAGTCTTTCCTTTTCTTAATCTGTATTTTTCGTTTCCTGCTCTTTCTTGCCTTGTGGTATTTTTTTGTTCTTGCTTTGTCTTTATTCTGCGTTTTCTGTTTGTGACTCCCGTCTTACACTTTGAATATCGTCTTCTTATCTCGTCCTTCTTGTTTTGTCTCAGTCAAGCATACCTGTCCCTTAAAGCACTTGGGAATATGACAAAAGGAAGTTGCAAGACTTTTTTTATATATATAAAAAAATAATGAACTCTTCACAGTTTTAGGCACAACTCTACCCTCAAAGAAAGTCTCTTGCAGATGAACAGTGAAGAGCTTGAGCTACAATTTAAAATCACTGGCGTACTTTCTGTGTTTCCTAGCAATAGAGATATTTTTTTCAGGCCTCTACAATGCACCTGCCTGTCTTTTTTCCTCACAATCATAGACTAAAGTAAGCCAGCATCTATCATACCCTCAGCATTTTTCAGCCCTGCTCTACTGCAGGTATTTATATCCCACCCACCCACACCGAACCATCTCCTTCGACCTATGAGATCCCCTATTTCCCATCGAGCTGCTCTCCCCCCACCCTCCAATTCTATGTCAGTGCAGTAATTGCTTGTGTTTGTACTTACCTATGTTCTTCTCATCCTGTTTCCAAATCCAGGATTAGGCTACAGAGCTGCTGAGAAACTTGATCTTTTCCTCGCCTCGTTCGCTCTGTTGCTTTCTCTTACCCTGATAACAGGATTTTTTTGAAGCAGTGGTAAATATTTTTTTATTTTATTTTATTTTCTAATAATCCTTGTTGTTATTTTTTTCTCTTATTTTAGCAAGATTCACATATTGTGTTAGTTTTGTTCAGTTTAAGAAATTTTTTAAAAAGCAGAGACATAATCCTAAAGTTTAGATCAGATGACCCAGACATTATTAAGCCTCTTAGGCCTATGACTTGTTCATAAGTTTATACAGTCCTTCGCTCCTTTTCAACCTTGTCCCAATTATCAGCTGCGAAGGGCTGCTCTGAGCAGCTGCCTCGCACTCAGGTGGCCGTGCAATTTAAAATTTAATTCCTAACATTATTATGAAATGGCAGCTAACGGAGAAGGTGGAGGTCAAATTGAGGTCTCGAAGACCAAGTTTTCCAGAGACCTGTTCGTAGGATTTATAGAATGACACATTAAAAGTCCTACTTGACTGCAAAAGGGCCTTTCAGTGATTCATCAGGCTGTGGTGTCATGGTCCACTGTTGTACTGAGCTACCACATTTGCATAACTATGACCTTGGTGGAGAAGTCATTGGACGAAAAACTTGCCTCCACCTTTACCATGAAATTCACTATCAAGGAAGAAAAAGTTTAAATCTAAAGGAGGGCGGCTAAGATAGGATAATGATCCCAAACACATCTCAAAATCCACAATGGAATACATCAAAAGGGGTATGCAAGAGTTTTTCCATGAACATACTAAATATACAATAAAAATTATGGAATATCTGTAGTTTAACCTCTAAAGAAGTGCAGCTGCAAAACACCCCAAGAATATCACAAACTTAGAAGTAGAAGAACATGGACTCACACACACACACACACTCACACACACATAAAATGAAAACGTTTCCAATAAGAAAATAAATATGGCATGTTGTGATACTTTAGAAAAAGGCTGCCAAGAACTCAAACATTTGCTCAGACCCATTTTTCTTATTGCAATTCTGAAAATGGAAAGCTTTCAGATATTAAAGAAATATCTCATCTTTAACTTGATCTAAATCAACTGTCTCATTGCCTTGCCGGAGTGCGATCTGAACAAATCTCTTGAATACTTCAACAAACACACTCCAAAGACATTGACTTGTGTTGCAGAGACCTTCACATATTAATTGAATGTTTTTTGGTGGATGTTGTTGTTTTGGGTTGACCAAGGTTGACCTGGAGCTCAGAAGGCCGATAACCTTTCAGAGCCACAGCTAATGTCGTTACATTAAGAGTGTGTGTGGAGGAAACTGTTGCTATTGTTTCAGTGCAGTGTTCACATTGTGTTGGATGTAGAGTGCTCAAGGTAAAGACAACAGGTCTCAGTGGAGAGGATAAAAGGTTAATCTGATGAGCGTAGCTACCACGTGCACTCTGTTTTGTCGGCATTTATGTTTATCCTCAGCTCTGCTTCACTATTGTTGATGTAGGTGGGCAGCAGGTGGAAAATAGCTTGTGGGTGGCAGGCACGATTCAGCTTGCTTAAGCACAGTGTAAAATGGACTAGATGCACTTAGTCCTTGAACAATGTTCTTCTTTGAGGTGGAAATTAAGCTTACATCATGTTTAAACAGTTTGACGATTAACAAAAACAAACCAACCCTGAGCATTGATATCAACTGGTCTTTGCGACAAACAGCCAACCAGACTGAAACTGATTCATTAGTATGGAGTTGAGATATATCAGAACCAAATGTCTGAGTCTATATGGCGTGACACAACAGAAAAAAAGAAATCTTACCAACACCAGAATCATCCTTAAAATATTTTTTTCCTCTGTTGTTTTTTCTTTTAGCCAACAACTCCCACTCAGGATGAAAACCATGGCCCACACTGGTACAGGACTATTTCCACACACAGGAACCATCTCCATTATGAAGCTGTTTACATGTTACAGCTAAAACATAATTATCAAATAATTTGGGCTTTCCAGAAAAAATATAACATCAATATGTTTAGGCAAATGCTACATAGTGAACAATAAGAGACAATAATGTTAAAGGAGAAATGTATTCAAGCCTAACATGCAGGTTGTGTGTGTATACCTGGCCGGTTCTGACCAATCTCTTTTTTTTTTTTTTTTTAAACACCTGTCTTGTCCAGCATTGTAGCAAGCAGAATGATTGTCTGGCTGCTGTTTTGTGCCGAGCAAATTTACTTGTCAAGTAGAGCTTTATATGTATAAAGTCCCTCTTGAAAAATAAAATCTTTATCGTAGGTTTTAGTTATAATCTGCACCTTATTACTGGACCCGACCGTAGGGGACAGAGAGAGAGAGAGAGAAAAAGAACAGAGAAAAAAGAGAAGTGGGGGTGGGGGAGAGAGGGGAAAAAAACTAACAAAAAAAACAAAAACAAAACCACCATACAGAAAACAATGCAATCAATCCAGTAATCCAACTGGACTACAAAACAGCACACTACGCAAATACACAAACACGACCGAGAATATCCCATGCTTTTATAATGAGGCAAAAAGAAACAATACATCTTGATAACAAAACAGTAAGAACCCACACAAAGAGACTAGTTGAGAGTACCCATTGGTAGGTACAACTAAATGACAACACAGTGACTGTAGCAGCACGCCGAATATACAGAGTGGAGACCTTCGAGGAAGAGTGGACATGCAGAGTGGACATGTAGAGTGGACATGTAGAGTGGACATGCAGTGGTCATGCAGATGCCACCACGTTCTGACCAATCTTATTTCTGTGTGGGTGAGCAGTAAATTTAAATCCAGAGAAGTAATTTTTTTCCTGACGCCTGTTTTTAAGGTAATACTGTTTTATTGAACTTAGTGATGAGTCATAGTTCAGTCCTTGTTGTTTGTCTCTGATATGGATATTGTTAGTTTGTCTGCTTGCAAACGGTAGTTGACATTTGAAAGCATATTTATATGCATGTGCCTTTGTCGAGCTTATTTGTGTCAAATTATCATCACAAATGTCTTTTTATGGTGATTGCAAACATCCTGGGAATTTTCCAGCTTCACTAAAATTCAGGAAGAAAAAATATCTGCAAATGATGGAAGTACAATAATGAAATTGGTTATTTTGAAATACCAGTAAATCATGTTTGAAGAGCTTTGTTCAAATCTTTACTAAATGTGTTCTTATATTAGTTAGGAGATTATCAAAGGATAAAGGAGTGGAAAAGGTAAAGCTTTCCCATGGATAGGCAGATGCAGATACATGCACACACATGCACACACACTCACCCCTATGCACTTTAAAGAGACTTAACTTAATTAGTGAAGAGACAAAGAGTCAAAAGGGTTCTCTTAAAACACCTGTCCTAGATCGCGCTTTTCCTTCATCTTCTCACAAACACACACACACACACACACACAAGCATGCACGTACACTCACAGACAACAGCATTTTCCACTGTTCAAAAACAGATTATTTTCATATCTTTTATAAGCAGTAATACAGTTATCACACAAAAAGTTAGAAAACACAAATATATTTTGCCCCCACAAACACATGGACACACACAGCTGAGATTACTGATCCAATTCACTGATGCAGTGGGAACAGTGCAAGGTGACACATTCTCACAGGTATCACATCCATACATACAGTGAACCAGGTGTGTTTTCCTGCATGAGTGTGTGTGAGGACAACAGAGCTCATTGGAGTTGACATGGCTCATCTCATCAGGGTTAACTCTGACCTGTAACAAACACGTCTGCATTTGTGCATCAGAGTGTGTTTGTGTACCTCTTGTCTGCTTAAGGACAATATTGTGTTTTTTTTTTTTTAAAGTATGGTGTCACATAGTGTATACAATCTAATTGGCTGTTCATCAGTGGTTTAGCAGCCTTCATGTAAACATGGTGTGGGTTTTTATTGCCTTTTAACTTTAACTGCACAGTTAACAGGAAGAAAACAATATTTGAGGGGAAACAAGATTAATATGCTTATAGTCATCTTATGTACTCAATATTTACCAGACAGACTGCATGTAGCAAAACAAATTTAATAATTTAATAAAAAGTAAAAAATATTAGTATTTTCTACAGTAATTTGATGAAAAAACCCAGATTTGCATTGCATTTACAGAAAATGATTGGACTTTTCTGGAAATTATGGTAAATTTCAACATAAACTTATTTTAAAGTGATCATTTTCCTTGAAGTTTTCTCCTTGGTTAATAATCATGACTGCTTATACGCAATAAAGCTTGAATAGCCTAAATTTAGCATAATTTTATACCTCGTTTATTTATTCCACACCAGGTATAGGAAATTAGCTATTGCACATTTTTAGGAAGCAACATCTCAACATTCCACTCAAATTTGGTTGAGAATTAGATAGAAATGCAGCTGCAGAATGAGACTTACAGTAATAATTGTTAAAGTACTCACAGTGAAACCACAAGAGACTGTAATCTCAAAGTTCAACACAAAACTCAATAAAGAATTAAAAGAAAATAAACAGAAGATTAGAGGTGAATCAGTATTATACCTTATTCCACAACAAACACTCCCGTCTCTAAATATGGGTTTATTTGTTGATTGATAATGTGTGTGTGCACTCAGGCAGGATAATGCAAGTGTTTTAGAATTCTGGGTATGTTACCACATTTTAGAAAACCTTAAACATCAAAGTTTCACCCTGCTGCCTAGTTTCATTTCAGTGACTGGCTACAGAGTATTAGGAGGTTTTAATGATTAGACATGCATTATTGAGTGGGTCACATGTATTTACAAAACTTCATGGAAGACGTTAATACAATGGAAAGTGTGAAGTGCTTTCTGCATAATGTCAAGGATTTCTCTCACAAGATCTGACTGCAAGTATTTTCTGAAATTGTTGTTTGAGACTTAATCTGATTAGTTGAATGTGTGTGTGTTTTTCTCAGACATGATGACAATCTGTTTATTGACCCTGCATCAATAAGTTGCCAGTACCAGTGCTCTTTCATCAAAACCACATATAGAATATCCCAGCATTATCCAACTGCAGCGTGATGGTCATGAGGCTCAGATGAATCTGAGCTGCCATGACTACCTTGATTTTGAGTTTCTGCATCAATTCATTATGCAGAGGGGAACACTGAGTGAAGTTTGCAGAATGTTTGAATGCATCATGGCAGAGGTCAGCTCTCCTGATGAATATCAAGCAAACCTGCAAGCGCCATCTGCCCAAGGCTGCACCTGACTCACAAACCAGAGCACAAACACCACCCAAACGTATCTGAGAGGGCTAATTTCATCAACATATTCAGCAAACCCCATTCGCATGGCAAAGGTTAACCATGCAGAGGAGGAAACAAGAGCAGGTTTTAGATGTGCTCTCGTCTCCCAGATTACCATCTCTCTTCATTAAGTAAATGTCAGCTTCAGATGTTTGCTAGCTAAATGACAGTATACCTACCTCTATTTACAGAACCCAGTTTAGTATCAAAGCACTGCTTCTCTTTGCTGTCAAGTGTTTTTTGTAATCCTCTGAGATCCTATTTCTCTAAACATGTTTTTCCTTTTAGTTTCAGTATTTCACTTTATATAAGAACTGATAGCTCTGTTATGTAAAAAAATTCAGTACACGAGATGCATTGCGTCTACTCTCTGTAACACTTCTAAAATTTAACGAAGAAATATTTTAATGAAGAAAATAGCCTGCTCTTTAATATTCTCCAACTAACCTTTAACTCACAAAAGACCTCCCAGTCTTATCTCTTCACTGTTTGTGCAAAACAACATTTCATAAAGTTGCATCAAAGGCTCCAAACACTGTAATTAAGGGATGAAAAGTTTTAAAAAGACCCTGCTAACAGCAGGATTCAAATGCAAAACCAAGCACATGTATGATTCAGCACTGTCATTCTGAACTACTGAGAGGTGAATTATGAGAGCAGTCTTGATAAACACAAACAGATATAAACTGTGGGGATGAACCTACTGTCAATCCGACTCATCTTCTCTTTCCTTTGGACCCTCAATCCACATTTCAGCCACCGAGTCTGAGCTTTGAGCACACTCTGAATCCCCTGTGAAAAACATGCTGACATTATTGGGGTTGCTGAACATATTTATTGCACAGCTTACACTGAATGTTTAAAGAGATTTTTATTTTACAATCCATATACAGTTGTGGCACTGGCTGAGTTTCGCCTACAGCGTTTCCATAGTCAACACTGCAGCTGGTGTGCACCGCTCTTAGTGACTGTTTTTTTTTTGTCTCTGTCCTCTGCTTTTGTACAGCTCAATGATTTGAAGGGACAAATCAGAAGGATAACAAAATAGTGTAGAGGACCAGGGAAGTGTAGAAGAAGGAGTTCTTTGTAGAAAATCCACCGGCAGATTATAAAGACGAGCAAACACACTGTCTTGGAGAGGATGATATAACATTGAATAGAATCCATATTCACAACATGTACAGAAGGGCTGTGTATGAGAAAAATGGGGCTTTGGATTGAACAAATATTTAATTGTGGTAAAAGAATTTGCTGGTAAATCCTTATAAAATCTGGTGTCAGGCTGATGTGTACTGAGGTTATTACAAAAAAAAAAAAGAAGAACATTTTAAGTTCAACATCTTAAGACCAGGGTGGTTATAGACTAAATAATGAGATATAGACATACAATGCATGACATTCACATGCTTACTGGCATGTTTTGAATCAGCTTTATTCAACTCATGTCTTTGCACTAATAAGTAAAAAGAAAAGAAATAACATTAATTCTGTAGCTAGGCAACAGGCATTAAGGCAGGGTAGTTTACTCATGTGCCTTCTAAGTCTAAAAGCTTTATGAGTTTAAATGTATCTCTTCATTTACTGATAAAGGACTGCGCCCTGGAGGTGTCATACAAATCTGCTGAAGTCAGAAAAAAAAATGTTTTCTTCATGTCATGCATTGTTGCTGTTACTAGTTAAACTAATAGGGGGGCAAATATCCTTTACATCATTAGTTGTGACACAACATAGAATTTCAAAACATATAAAATGAGAAAATAGGGCAATATAATAAAATCATTCTTTTGACTTACAGGCTTACTATCATGGTCGTATCCTGTGTTTACAATTCTGCTGTCTGTGAGCCTAACTGTCCCTTATACACATTAAATGTTCATGTCATGAGTTCACTGTTTAATAAATGAGTGATAAAGGAGAGATGGCGTTAAAAGCAGGAAACTTTTATCTGAACATGATGATCTCCAGTTGAGATTCTCTCTGGATCTTTTTATGTAGCTGTAATAAAGATTGTGGCAATACTTGCTCTCTGAACTATTGTAAATATTGCTGTATCCCCCATCAGCCCAAACGTAAAAGCTTCTGGATTTACCAGTGTGGGATATACAAGAGGTCCTAGTTGAGATTTCCTGGTATCATAAATATAATATTATCTAATATAATGTACTGTATTAAACTAACAGGTGAATATTTTAATACTTAGGCTGCTCAGCTAGTCTGTCCACAATCAACTCAGGAACAGCTGTAAAACTGTGCCATTAAGGAATATTTTATTATCCCAGGTTAAATACTGATGAGAGAACCTTTTGACTTCACCAGATTGTCAGTATGTTTATCTGGATATAAACAATGGAATTGCAGCTTTTTAGCTTGCTGGTTAAATGTTTGATGTCTGAGGTTTTTGTTAGCAGCTACATCTGGAGTGTGTGTTTGTGGATGTGTTTCTTCTTACATGATAACAACTTTTCTTATTTTACTGCATGAAATATTTGGTGGGTCCTGCTGGACCAATACCTCCACGGGTGGGCTGCTGCCTGAAAAAGTTTGGGAACTCCTCTGATGGTTGGACAGTCTCTGATCTGTCTTAGTTTGAGATAAGGTGACGTTGCTGTTGATCACTTCTTGTTACGTTAAATATTGATGTTGGTATATCATGTTTACTGTGGTAAACTGGCATCCAAATGATTTTCTCAAAACATATGAATTGATATTTTGAGCTGTTCAGTTCAGGCCTCGGGTTCATACTGCACCTCACACAGGTAGAGATGCTGTTCTGTAAGAACTGCTTTGTTTCATTCATCCACGTTTACCTTTCATGCCTTCTGAGCTAGTTTTCACCTTCATACACAATCTGTGCCTGTTACACATTGTAAATCTAATTTTTTTAATATATTTTGCTAGCGATCATTCAGTATTTAATTTTGAAACCAGATTAAAGGACAGCATCACTTTAGAGTGATCTTGGATTAGGTTACAATTGGTTCTTCTTTTTTTTTAAGAGAAAAAAGAAAAGAAAAAGATTGCAATTGGTTTAGATATGTTTATATATTCACACTTAAAACATATAGGCATATGCACGGACATACACTTACAGCACACTCTTCCACACGGACAAAAAACATAAAGATAAACTATATGTAGTATGACAGGTACAAATAATCCTACTTTATGCCATAAATTAATTCAGGAGGTCGAGACCAGGTGGAATTCCACATTTGTCATGCTGCTGCCACGGCCGTTTCAAGGAATTTGGGTGCCCCAAACAAAATGAACTTAAGCCCCCCACCCCAAAAGAAAAAGCTATGCCTCACCACCCCAAATCATACAGGAACCCCAGCATAGACACACTAGTTAAGTTCACCTAAACTTTATATCAATAAAATATTGTTTTGACAATGCAAATACTGCTTACATATATACTGCAGACATAGTTATTTTTAAACATTTGTATAAAAGAAACTACCACCATCCCATGACAACCAGCATAGATGCCTAAAAAAAAGTACAAATTGCGTAGTACCTATAAAAACAATACAATAATAGAAAATATAATGTAAAACATACTATAAAAATGTGCACAGTAACTTAATCCAACATACTTTAAAAATGTGCACAGAGTGCACATACTCCCACATTAATGTTTTTTCAGTTCACACACACTCAGTATCAAAGTGCAAATATTGCTTACTTAAGTATTTAGAAAAATAATATTTGTGAACATTTGAAACAAAACACTGCCATCCTATGCAGAAAAGGCACACATTCTTTACAAACAACCTATAAAGAGTGCAAGTTACATAGTAAAATCCAACATAAATAAAAGTACACACAAATAAGATTAGTTACAGTATTTCACTTTATATAAGAACTGATAGCTCTGTTATGTACAAAATTCAGTACACCAGATGTGTTGCATCTACTCTCTGTAAACCTTAACCTTTTAATGAAGAAAAAATAGCATGCTCTTTAAATTGTCCAACTAACCTTTAACTTGCAAAAGACCTCCCAGTCTTATCTCTTCACTGTTTGTGCAAAACAACATTTCATAAAGTTGCATCAAAGGCTCCAAACACTGTAATTAAGGGATGAAAAGTTTTAAAAAGACCCTGAAAACAGCAGGATTCAAATGCAAAACCAAGCACATGTATGATTCAGCACTGTCATTCTGAACTACTGAGAAGTGAGTTATGAGAGCAGTCTTGATAAACACTTACAGATATAAACTGTGGGGATGAACCTACTGTCAATCCAACTCATCTTTAATTTCCTTTGGACCCTCAATCCACATTTCAGCCACCGAGTCTGAAATTTGAGCACACTCTGAATCCCCTGTGAAAAACATGCTGACATTATTAAGGATTGCTAAACATATTTATTGCACAGCTTACACTGAATGTTTAAAGAGATTTTTATTTTACAATCCATATACAGTTGTGGCACTGGCTGAGTTTCGCTTACAGCGTTTCCACAGTGAAGTGAAAAATATATCTGAATCTCCATAAATAAGGATAATAAAGTGGTTTTTGGTGGATTATGTTAACAGCTATGACCAGACACCTACATGCCTGAAATCAACTTCTCTTTGCGAGATAATGCCAGATTCCGATTTTTAATATGGTATGAGTAATAACTTTATTTATGTGTTGATGCATTAGAAAATTCACACGCTAATTTCACAGATTAATCTCTCTTTATTGACACGTTCATTTTGACAGCTCTAATTAAAGTACCAAATTCATTTGATAAATGTAGGCTCTATTTTTTTTTTTTTTTACAATGACCTGGCAATCCCCCGAAATTATTTTGGGACCCCCCAGTTTGAGAACCACTACTCTAAGTGAGAATGAGAATAGAAACATGCCAGTAAAGAGACCTCCAAACCAAAGAGGGATGACCAGATCCACTCAATGTGTATTCAGGTTCAAGGATTCAGGCTTTTATTTCAATTGTTGTCTGCCCATGTTTTTACAGGACTCTGTTTTATGGAGCCATTTATAGAACTTCTGTTTCCATCAGGCAAGAATACAGTAGGGCCCATGGCAGCTAACTAATGCCTCTGAATTTAACTATAAGATTGTGTTTCACCATCTGCTTTCAAGCTTTTGCCTCACCTGACCACTGAGAGGCTGTAACAATCATTGAAAGAATTGAGCTTTGTCTCTCCTGAAAGCCACAGCTGTGAAATCAGCAGAAATTTCCCTTTGCTGCAGAGCAACAGGCTCATCTGCATGCAGTTTATCTCACAGATATATAAGAGCTGGCGTTAGATGGGAAATCCTCATATTGGATCACTGGATTGGGGTATTTGTTGTTGGCAGGTTCAAGCAGAATTTACTTCAGGTGATGAGAGGCTCCGGACAGTCTGACTGATAAGCTGGTTAACCTCATATTGGCTCATTTATTTGTCTCAACCCATTCAAGCTTGTAACTTACTGGCAGCTGTTCACACGCTATAAAAGACAATGTGATGTGTACAGGAACACCATTAAAGCCGGTGTGCTTGTCCCTTCCCAGCAGACAACAGTTAATACAGCAGGGTGTGATGCAGCTGGTTAAACGAAAACCTTTATTATTCTATTTAGAAATAGAAAAATATCAGTAAATGTGTGAAATTTAATGTAGCTAAACATTTGTGTAAATGGTGTTATGTTTAAGCAAAAACTACTGTGGTTAGGGTAATGAAAACACTTGGCCTCATTCCCCAATACCTTCTTACAAATCTTCTTAAATTCATTTTTAAGTTATTAAGTTTAGTAAGAAAACTCAGAATCTCTAACATATTCTTAGATCACAAGGTTGTTTGTATCTTTCCTCATAGATTGATGAATGTCAGTGTCTTCATGAGTTAAAAGGACGTCCCAGTTGTCTCTATTTTGCATAGGTAAATGCCCTGAAATGCTTATACACAGAGGTGAGGCAGAGAAAAGGAAAAATATCAAACAGAATGCCAAAAGAAAGAAATAAAGATAGAATTTAACAATATAGATGTCCACTCATATCCATCTGTCCTCATTTTTTCAAATGATACACTTGGTAATAGATTATAACACACAGCTGTATTCGAATAATATAAAAGCAGCTTTATACTATAATGTGCAATTAATAGTGTCCATCTTGGACAGCAAGCCTTCAGTCTGGACCCATGAACGCATCAGGATGCACATCCTTGTAGTGTAGCAGCAAAAGGTGTAAAAAGGGGCAATTGGAAAGTGGTACACCACAGAATAGATAGATAGATATATACTTTATTGATCCCTGTGGGGAAATTCAGTATTTTCATCTCCCTTTCAATATTTCTTTAGTTTGCAAAGCAAATTGCCACCTGTTGTGTCCAAACACACCCAGTGTCCTTTTAAGATGAGGTGCACTCGATGGAGAGAGTTGTGCATCTGATTAAATAAAACTTGCAGGTGCGTCTGAAGGTTGGTCAGTGGTTTTATCAACCAGGGGGTCAGGGCACAATCTCAATCTCAGTATGATAAAAAGCCATGCATTCTGAGCTGTTCTGTGAGATGAGGTAGTTAAATTAAATCCCTCGGGAAGCTGGAGACCGTATTCAGTCAGTGGTTCTGGGAGTTGCAGATGACTTGGACATTTATGAAGTGATATTACTTGCAGTTAGGGGAAGAGATCGGGTGAGGGTGCTTTACTGCACACTTGTGTGCACTCTATTGAACCAATGGTGCTAGTTAGACCAGCAATAGAAATGAATCCCCTCTCAACTAGGGGTGTGTCATATCGTATCATTAACGATAATACTGGTAACATTTTTGACACGGGTAGAAAATCTAACATCATGATAACACACGATCACACATGTCCAAAGTGATGACATCATTCAACTGCGCCTCAACCCGTGGTGAGGTGAACTCAGCTGAGTAAGTTTAAAAGGAAACATGCAAATCAGTGTTGAGTAGGGCTGTGCAATATGTAAAATGTAGATTTCAGCTTCATACGATCACAAAAATAGTGATATATCACTATATCACTATATCATATATATTGTGATACTGATATAGTGATATAGTGTCAATTCAATTAAATTTAATGTTACAATCATAACAATTGGTGGAGAGTATAGGTATAGGGAGGTGTGGCTCATGGCATGCTGTTTTGGTCTAAGGGCGGTGCACAACAGCGAACCGTGGTGAAACGACTTTGCTTTTTGCCCGCTTTAAGAACAAATTTGTTTACAACTATGTTGGAGAATGAGGCCCTTTGTGATTTGCCCTGTCACAATGTCTACATTAGATTGCTAATCTGATTTAGTTGGTGACAGGTTCTGCCCCATCTGCAATTGTTACAAAGTTCAAACAAGAAGAGACCTAATCCCTGAAATGTATTATTTTGGCAACCATGAAAGGGAATAAAAAAAAGTGTTCATCACCATGACTACACTGAATGTTGTTTCATGCTGAATTCATGTTTTTTTTTCTTTATCTAAAAAAAGGTGTTTTTTCATCAGCCACAAGAGCCCTTTTAAAATCCTTATACATCCTTACAGAATATATCATTAAAGGTTGATAATAATCTTTCAGCATAATAACCCAAGTTATTGAAAAGCAGACATTTCCATGATGCAAACCTTTTCACTGATTGAATCAACAAAAGAACCAGCAAAGTGTTGGACCCATAAATACATGTCTTGACTGTTTTTGATGGTGCCATAAAGACAGATTAAAAGGATGATGCTGACAAATGGGGGAGGTCTGCCACTGGTAGACTGATAAGAACCAGAAAAGGCAGTGCATATAGTACAGCTTTGAGTTTAATATGCAAGACAAGTCTTGTCTGTAGCAACAGGAATACAGGAAGAATGAGGCAGCATTACATTTTACTACGCCTTTTGGCTTTTAAATAATTTAAATAACTGATATGGTAAAAGCAACAAAAAAGTAAATTAAACTGAGTGATTTTTACCCTGTTATTAACACAAAATAATTACTGAGATGATAACACAAATATTGATCAAAATATGGACAGCACAGTAAAATTTCAAACCAATGAGTCTCTGTCACTCTCTCTATCTCTGTCCATCTCTTTTTGTGTGGTAAAGACCAAAGCTCAGAGGCTAAGATCAAACAGTTGTGGTGATGAAAAGGGCAGGTCTCTGAGGGTTGATGAGGAGAGGAGTGGATGAAACACTAAGATCAGAGAGAAAGAACAAATGAAGGCTAATTTGTCCTGATGATCCAGACTGTAACAGAAAGGCTTCAAAGAGTGGCAGCATGAACTTCAGATCATTGGTCATACTGTGTGATTGTACACAGATCATCTCATTGCACCACAGAGTGGCCTGTACAGTAAAATTCATCTTAATACCAATCAGCTTCCTTTTGAAGATAATTTCATATTAGACACAGGCATACTCCAACTCAGTTACTTTCTTCTGCTGCTGTCACCTTCAAGGTTGCCTGTATAAAGCTCAGATGAATGTGTACAGCATTGAACCAACCTGCTGACAGGAAACTGTTGCAATGGTTTGAGGACTATTCAAAGCTGTCAGAGATTGTATGCTGTGGACATCGAATTATGTAACTATAGACTCAATGCATCTATTTATCTTTTCATCAGCCTCTATACACACAGCCCACCTACAAGCTTTCTTATCAATTTAACATTAGAGCTTTGTTAAAGCATTTATGTAGAAGGAAAGAAGTCATAGTGAGTTTGTTAACAGGCTTAGTGTTGGCATAACTGTGATAACTGAAAGTTAATAATGATACATTTTATTTGAAGGTGCCTTTCAAAGCACTTGGAGACACCAAATGATTAAAACCCAAGAGAGCATTAAGAAAATAGACCTAACACAATGTAAATAGAGTAAATACAATTTAAATGGACAAAAATAATGTATAAGGACTAAAAGCAAAGTAAAGGCAAGGAAACTGGAATTAAGTTGAGTAAGCCATTTCAAACAGGTAAGTCTTGAGTTTAGACTTGAACAGAGAAAAAGAGTTGATGTTTTTAATGTCAGATGGTAGGGAGTTCTGTAGTTCATAAGTTCAATGTTAATGAAAGCAAATCTATGGTGGACAAGGGAGTTCAATGCAATGCAGCTTAATGACACATATCCACCCAACCATTCATTTTCTATATCCTCTTTTTCCAATACAGGGTTGCAGGGCTTCCCTGATTTGGAAGTGTTTTTTTTTTTTGTAATTGGAATACTGTTAGTTTCCAATAGTTTGTTCATAGTAAGCACCATGTGTGGCAGGGCGAAGTAGGGATCGGGCAGGGTTTGAACCCCAGCCTCCTGGGTGAGAGTCATGCGTGCTGACCATTCAGCCAAATGGACATCCCTGTGGCCAAGTAGCCAGGGCGCATGATCAATCGGAGGCATAGTGACAGGACCTCAACTGTCACATCTCTCCCCCTCTTTCCACAAGCACGTCCTCAAGCTCTGCACAAGCTGTCACCCATTAGGAATCCATGGACCCACCACTAGTGCTACATGGATCCTGCTGACAACACCAGAATGTGGCATTGCAAAGGAGGGCCTGGTGGGGTTTGAACTCCAGCCTCCCAGGTGAGAGCCAAAGGTATATCCTGTGGCCAAGTAGCCAGGGCGCATGATCAATCTGCCACACATGTTCTACCACATGGTGGTCCATAAGTGCACTTGGTACTAGTCCAAGTACATTTGGGTCAAAGGTCGATGATTGACTTTGTTCTTCTGTCATTGAATATATGGCCAAATCTCTTGGACACTTAAAGCAGAGCAGTCAACTGAACGTTGTGGGTTCAGTGGGGGTTACTGCAAGAAATACTCACCAGAATCATTATTGCAGGCTATTAGGCTGTGGGTGTGCACTTGGGACAAAGTCAAGGTCATTTATGGTGTATGCTCGACTCCACTGTGGCTGTCCCTTATCACCAATCCTGTTTGTGATTTTCATGGGCGAAATCTCAAAGCATAGCAGGTGAAAAGAGGGTTTGGGAAGATCAGGGTTGCAACAATAGTTCTGTTGGCATCTTCAAGCCATGACCTTCAGCATGCACTGGAGTGTTTTTAAGTGTGAAGTGGCCAGGATCAAAACCAGCTCCTTCAAATTTGAGGACATGGTTGGTTGTCAACTAGATAAAGGTGGAATGATTCCTCTGGGTCAGAGGTGGGTCTCTGCCTGAAGTAGTGTGTTTAAATATCTCAAGATCTTGTTTATGAGTGGTGGAAAGTTGGAGAGAAAGATGGATAGGTGCATTGTAGTTTTATTGGCAGATCATTGATATTGTAAATACATGTAAAAACAAGACATCCACAGATTGTCATGATATAGATATGACTGTAGTAAAACATTTCTAAATGACATTTCTGAGATTTCTAAATTATGAACACATATCTGTACCTTGTCACTGACACTACAAATCTGTCAATTTTCCAACAAAATGTAAACAGAGTGATTACACTGTACAAAACTGGAGAAAAACACAACTTTGAATTTATAGACTTGTTTCTCTTCTCTGATCCATCCATCCATCCATCCATCCATCCATCCATCCATCCATCCATCCATCCATCCATCCATCCATCCATCCA
>JBBBVU010000013.1:20261488-20287852 GCA_037177055.1 Atherinosoma microstoma
GACCAGCAACAGAACTTTAAAGTCTATCCTCTGACGCACAGGCAGCCAGTGTAAAGACCTCAGAACTGGACTGATGTAGAGGAGAACTTATCTTCAGTGAGGAAGATAAGTTCTCCCATTATGCCCAGATTCCCTGGTGTTGAGTATTCCCTCATGTAACTATTTGTCACTTAAATTTTTCACACTTTCAAACTTCCTACATTCTTCATTTTTTACGTCACAAATGTTTTTGCCTGCATGCTTTTTTTTCTGAGCTGTCCAGCTGGATTCCCAATCTTCAATTCTCCCTACAGACCTGCTACCGTGCAACCCTCTTCCTCCTCAATTTCTTCTTTTCCTGACACTGAAGAAATTTGTGGGGTATCAGAGTAATGAAAGAAACTTACAGAAGAGGTTGCACCAGGCTAGCATATTAATGTTTTATCACCTTGTTTACTCAAAAATACTTTTGTACATGCATTACACAAAAATATCACTGATGGTGAGATAAAATGTTGAAAAGAAAACTATATATTGACCCAGCATCATTAAAAGCAATGTTATTTAAATTGTGATTCAGATCGCCATCCATCCATCCATCCATCCACCCATCCATCCCTTGTTGGAGGGCTGGAGCCTATCCCAGCAACTACCAGGTGAGAGGTAGGATACACCCTGGACAGGTTGCCAGTCTGTCGTAGGGCTAACATCAGATCATATTAACATAAAAAGTTAATAAAGTCTGACTTTGACCCATGTCTGTTACAATTTTCATGTGTATCATTTCAAAACATTTTCATTCATCCTGCAAGCAAACAGTCAAGCAAGCAAAGCACACGTTAAATATAACACAGGTCATAAACTAGATTTAATTTAAAAGCACATATTTCTGATAGTTCTAAACAGATAGCACTGGCGAAGCTCACAATTATTTCAAAATGGATTGATTTCATAATTTTGTAATGATAGATCTGAACAATGTTACAATTAATGCCATTGTAATTCTATATTTTTGTGGATGTTATTTTAAGGAAATAAGGCCTTTTTTCAGACTAGAGGTCCCCAAATTGGAGGACTGAGAACAGATGGCACAAAACTTTTCTAAAATAACCATTTGGAGACCTGAACTGTCTGTACTAAAGCCTCTCTAATTTAGTTGAGCTTCACTTCATCAGAGTTGGCCTTTTCAGAGATAATTTTCACACACTGTATGATTTGGTAGAGATTACTGATATACTGATATTACACATCTTAGCAAATCCCACAAGTGTTCCCTTTAGTATGACTCCAAAAGTATTCAAATAGACCTTGTGGTTGCAGAGCTATACTCCTTTCATTATGGTTATGCAATTTTCAAGCAGGGGCATGAAAAAATAGGCACAGGACTCAAAGAGTTGAAAATATAATTATTAAAGGATGCACAAAACCCTTAAGTGTCAATTGTCAAGTGTCAAATTATGATTTAAACTTTATTTATTATTAAGATAATTACATGTGAAATCTGGCACATTTTTTTCTATTTGCTCTTGACTTAAAATATATCCCCAAAAATCTCTCCTGAAAAACACAGTTGCATGAGAAAGCTCTGAAAGCTTTCGGACCATCAAAAGGCTGAAACATGCAAGTGAAAAGCAGACTAATGAGGGCAGATGCTTACATGGGTCTTGCAGCTCCATAACACAGAGTGACACTGGTTTTGATACAACCTCCCACACTGTCACTAATGCTTAGCTGAAAATGGCAACTGTTATCTAGTAGCCTCATTTATAACAGTCTGACTACATTAAAAAACTGCATGTTGCATGGAAATTTTGTGAAGGCTGTGTAATGAATGCAGGGTGATACTTTGTAAAATAAACAACTGAAATGGTCACAGCAGTTAAGTTTTTAACTGCTCTCATTTGATGTCAAAATATATCATTGAAGCCCAGCCTTACAGTCAAGTCAGGTATATTTAGATGCTTAGACTATTTTTATTATTTCTATTGTTTAGCCAAATATCAGTTATAGTTGTATAAGTTATACTTTGAATATGTTTAAAGGTACACAGTCACAGTTTTCAACTGAGATTATTCATAACCAAAAAAATTACCCTTTTTTTAAAAAATGTAAAAAAAAACATGTATGTTTGTTCTTAATACTTGATCGAGAGTCATTTTCAGGAAATGACTAAACAGCAGAAATCTGCAAAGAATGGACTTCTTTGTGAAGATTTGTTGCATCAGAAGGTTGAGATAGATGATTGACTACTACTACTACGTACTATGATAAATATCACAAATACACACCCTTCGTGAAAGCTAGATTGATCTTTAAATGTTTTTGGTCATTGATGTTCTGTACTAATAAGCCCCATTTGTCTGTTTTGTTTTACATTTGACTGAATTGGAGCAGACCATTTATTGCTACACACTCCAGAATTCATCTGCATCTGTCTTCTGTCAGATCATTCGTAAATACTAGAATCCCAGTGCCATCCCAGTGCCACTGAAAGTCATACACACCCCTTGACTCCATGTCTGGTAGAGGTGAAAGTTGTTTTTTTAGAGTATTCCAAAGCTGCCATGCTTTGTTTTTAGTTTCATTTGTCCAAACAATGCTGTTATATAATTTTTCATAGCTGTATGAGTACAAGTTTGGAGGATGTCCCTATGAGTTGTTTTGAAAGTATGAATGGACAACCTATTAGTATGGATGTAAGAACACTTATCTTCTTTATTCTTTTTTTTTAAATATCATATCAACTCACCTTTCAAACACAAATGTAACCCAAATTACTGTACAGAGCAGAACAAGCAAAATTGTGACCAAAATAGCTGATACAAGATGATCCTGCACTTAATCTTCCATTAATCTCCAGACCTGTTTTTTTTTTATATATATATGCTAAACTGCTAATCTAATCACCTATCTTAGTTTCTTTAGCTCACAGCAATGGCTTCTAGATAAAAATGCTATACTGGAAAAGCTCAAGATCTTTTTCCTGCTTCATAGATGACTGTACCACACCAGTCCATGTCTCTCGTTGTGTACAATGTGAGTTCTTCAAAAAGTCAATTCTACAATATTCCTTATCTTTTTTCTTTTTCTCTCATGAAGAATGTCACTGAAAATGTAACAGATGGAACCTTGTTTATGGTGATATTAACGGTAACACTAAAGCAAACTGCAGACCTGACTCGCCTCCGGGCTGGATTCCATCAGACTCCTGCTACATGAAAAAGCCGTATGAGTGTGTTTCAGTATCTTTTTCATTACATTTCTATTTTACAAAAAAAAGAAAAAAATATATTGGAAGCTGTTAACAGTTGTTTATTAATTAGCCCTAACTTCAAACCCAGAGTGGCTAGAATAGTTGCAGCATTCTTCCAATCACCCACTGCCACACAGATCTCTAAGGCTTAGAGATCTGTGTGGCAGTGGGTGATTGGAAGGAGGTTTAGCTTAGAGTCTAAGCTAAACCTGTTCAATTCACAGAATGATTACAGCTGGTGATTGAATAAGGTTTCACTGCTTCTGATAAATCTCTCATTCACCTTTTCTAACTCATTTGTGCACTAGAACAACATAGTTTATATGATATCATGATATATCATCACTTTCCCAAACATCATGTTGCTAATCTTTTATTGCAGTATAGGTAGATTAACCTATCATGATCAAACATCTGGAGCAATGATAACCTATTCAATGTCTTATCGATATTGTCTTACTGTATAGAAAGTAGCAGATGTCAACTTGCATGTGCTTTTTGGTTCTAGTGAGGTAATAGCCTTTGATAAAAAAGAATAGTCCCATAATCTATATGCTTAAAATCTATGAATAAAGTGGCAAGTTGACCGTTTTGGTTGATGTTATTTTGTCTTAGACTATGGGAATTGTTTTCTCAAACAGTTTGAGAGAATTTGACTCACTGCTTCATGTAAAAGCATTGCACACATTTGTTTTTATGGTTCACTTACCAAGTTAACCTAAATGGTCCTTTTCTGTCAGAAGATAATGTTTCCCTAAAGTTAAGCCTCACTCAGTACATTAACATCTAATTAGAAAGAATTAATTGTGTTACTTTGACTAAAACTGGATTTTGGAACTACATGTTAACTGTATAATATTACAAAAGTATATAAAAGTGAATTTTTCAGTGTTGCAGAAGCTGATAATTGAGCCTGATGTTAAATTAGTTCTGCACATGGTCTAGACTTTTTTGCAAGCTCTACAGTTGCAAGCTTTGACCCAGAAGTAACAGGCGAAGAAGTAAACAAAATAAATGCTGGAAACAACAGAGAATTTAAAAAAAGAAAGAAAAAAAGCACATACAAATGGTACAGCGCTGTAAAGATTTTCAACTCACCTTTTATAATGGTCCAGGTCAACTGGAAAAAGCCTAAAAAAAAGGTTGAAATAACCATCTTTTGTTGCAAAGTTGGGTACACCTTGATCAGAAAAAAAAAGAAAGAAAAAAAAGTCAATTCCTCTCCCTTGCCTACATACTGAGACAAAGAGAATACTCTAATTAAATGGCCCAGCCAGCTATAACCATTTAGTTTAACAGTGCATGGAAACACACTGACTGCTGCTGGTCTGACCACCAACTGCTCTTGTCACTTTGTAGTTATTATCAGCTTTTGGACATTTTTCAGGCTTAGTTTAATATGAAAGCTGGTCTACTAGTAATTTTAGGACAGTGGCACATGGCAATCTGACATGAATACCTGGACTCAGAGATTTCAAGCATAAAGCCATCACTGGCCATGTTTCTTAACTTCCAAAGGCAATCAGTGCACACACAATTTGTTAATATGTCAGTTAATTACCTAATTCTCTAACATGAAACCCATTCTCTAGCCCTGTTGATGATGCCTGCTCACTGCCAACAGGAAAGTGGGAAATAATTCAGTGAGGATTATGTTGTGTTGACATTAAAGAAGCTTTCTTATCCATCCATTTTAAATGACTAATGGCTTATTGTACTCGCATGTTATATAAGTGTGGCCAGAGGTCAGTTCACACTGTCTGCTTTCCATACAGTTCCCACGCTATGGATGGAACATTTGGTTCAGTTTATTTGAGTTTCTCTTGATATGCAATTGCGTAGGTGGGGATATAGCTGATTTGTTTGGAAAATAATGGACTGTAGTTCATAAAAATAAAAAAAAGATGTAGATGTTCTTTTATCGAGTGTTCCTTCAACCTAAAACCTCCAATTTATTATTATCTTTAAGAAGGAATCACAGTGGCAATCATGCAAAGCATGCAGCTGGAGTTTAAGAGTGTGTATGAAAGAAGAAATAGTTTAAAGCTCAGCGAAAAAGGCCTATTCTAATCAACAGATATTACATATGGCATGAGGCACAAACAGACATGGAGTGATGACTCAAATGAGTCCTTATCATTACTAAATCTATGTTGTGGCACATCAGAAACTGGCATCTCTGCAGGGGTGTGATCACAACGTCTGCTTCTTTTGCTGATCTGATATTATCCAGCCTGGGACTCCAGCTTCATCAAAAAACTGCAAATAGCTACATAGTAATGTCATTCAGTTGTTTCAGCCTTTCTAAAAAGCTTAAAATGTAAATCTGTCTGGAGAATTACTCGATAACTTAAAAAATAAATAAAAAATACCCTGCTACAACAATAATTTCCCTCTAAGAGGGATAAATGAAGTATATTTCATTTAATTTAATTCATTTAATTCATTTAATTCATTTAATTCATTTAATTCATTTCATTTCATTCATTTCATTCATTTCATTCATTTCATTCATTTCATTCATTTCATTCATTTCATTTCATTCATAACTTAATAGCTACAACTCTATATTCAGAGCACCAACTTGGAAAGTCAAACTTTCAAATCCACAAATGTTGTCTTTTCATACCATTTACCCAAATATGAACAGATTAGTGCACCTAAAATTAAACAGCTCAAAGGGGTTCAGGTTGAGCATAAGCATGGTTTTCCAACGACTACAATGTAAAGAATGCAAAGTTTTTTTCTGGAGTCTTGTCAATCCAGTAGAAAGGTTTAGTTTTTCTTTTGTTTTTCTCAGTTTATTTTGTGCTTTTTTTCATATTTTCTTCTTCCTTCCTTCCCAAAAACTTCTGTTTTATTCTGTGGCCAGACAACAATGCAGAACAAAACATGAGTTTCTCACTGATGTAATCTTACACAGAGCTTTCTAGACAGGTCAATTTAGCAAACAGATTACAGACAGCATACCTCTTCTGTGGTCGTCCAGAACATCTATCACTGAGTTTGAGTGCCAAATCTTTCGACCTTGTTACATAACTTGCACAACAACATGAAATAGTGTTTACAATTGGATGCGTGGTTGTAGGAGTAGATAAGCAATGCTGTATTTTCATTTTACTCTTACAATATTGGGATAACTAGAACCATCTACTTGCTACCAGAGAGACATAAATACAAAAGGAAAGTAGACATTCTGGATAATACATTTTACTCAATGATGATTGCGCTCAAATTTTTTAATAATTTACTACTTCATAAATTGTCTTTTTTGGAATGTACAGCAAGATTGTTAATAAATATCAACAAGAAGATGTCCACGTTTGAATTATTATTAGAATTCAGTTGTTTTACGGTATAATCATTGACAAGATTAAACAAAGGCATTGCTAATAAACCGCATGCGTGGAATAAGAATAATTGTTTCATGAAGGGTTCATGTTAAGGGCTCCTCTGTGTGGGCATCATTATTCCCAATAAAGCTTTCAGCAAAATTTTCTCAAAACCATGACTGAAATGTTATTGTGATGTGACAGGTTGTCCAGAAACATATTTCAGTGAATTCAACAGAAGGACAGGAAACTTATGAGATATACAGGGGAAGAAATGGATGTGGTTATGGAACGACACCAGTGGGGACTGAAGAGACATGAGGACTGTCACTGGTTGAAAACAGTCTCACAGTAGATTTACTCACAGATATGAACTGTTATTTTCAGTTATTTCCATGCAAACCAATGAACCAGCCATCCAATAACAGTAGCCACACTTCTGCTCACCAGGTGAGGGGTGTTATGTAAACTCCCCTCTAGCAAAGGCTACTGGGCTCAGTGTTGTCAACCCAGTGGATTTAAGCTCCAAAGCTGTTTTGGAGCATGGCACCTCTTTGACCTTTGGACCTGTATGACTTGTATGGGACAGAGGCTCAAATGTCTGGGAAATCACTTGGACAGCAGAATGATATGGCACCCCCATCCACCCTGCAAAGGTTCCATTCTAATGTTTTTTTTTATTTTCTATTTTTTTTATGAGTGTGTAGCCACTGCCATTTTCTATGCTCTGGTCTCTTGAGGTAAAGCCTGAGGGCGGATGATAACAACAGAATTAACAAATTGATGCAGAAAGCCAGCTCAGTCGTGGGAGTAAACTGGGCAATATGCATCCATGAAGAGGAGGCTGTTGTCATAACTTCTCTTCATCATAGACAACGTCTTTTACCATCTACACATTTTTCTGGTTGCCAGAAGGAGCACTGGGGCAGTGACTAAGAAAAATGAAATGCTTCAGGCGTTTAATTCATGAAAATATAATCCATGTTACTACTGTTTAGATTAGAAAGCAGCCCGCTCAAGACCCCATAGTGACATTTACAAATGTTAGTGGCTTCACCCCTCCCACCCCTATCATCTTCAAGCAGCTAACACATGCTACATGATGCAGTTATATTTACAATTTTTACTCTCATGCTGTTTGACAGGAGCTACACTTTTAAACAGAGACTGCATGCCAACCAACTTGAATGATTATAGGGTTATTTCCATGCTGGCTGATTAGTTATTTACTTATACATTATGTTTATTTATTGATTAATTAGATTACGTTTTTGGCAATAGTGGATTTTTTTTAATGCTGAATTATGAAGTGGAAGCTGAATGTTTCAACTACATTTAAAGCTTTTGCTAAACTAATTAACTTTGTTACATTGTGATATTATTTCTGTTTCCCAGTGTTACTCATGTACATTTTCAAGAAAACAAGGGCTAGCGACCACTACTACGGGCACCCAAAAGCAACTGCAGCCAGTGAAATCGCTGTCATGTTGTAGTTTAGTTGTCTCTTTCAAAACTGTTTAATTGGTCTGTCATGTTGTTTATTGTTGTTTCACATCTACAGTCCTCACTCAGTCCAAGACATTTGGTATATTGTAAAATCTTGTATAGTTCGCACCAGACCTTTTCTAAAATAAAAGTGTATCTATTATTTTGCATGCCAAAATTAGCTTTAGTTTCACTGATTTGGTTTCGTGGGCTGAAACTACAATGACTGTTTGACACACCTGCAAAACAAGCAGCTACACTTAAAAAACCCAGCTTAATAACCAATTAATTTCCTTTTCATTCCTGTGGGGTTTTTTTCTTCTCTTTATTAAACCAAACTAAGCCATCTCTCAGTCCACAGCAGGCCATGCATCACAACTGTCTACATTTTACCTCCACAGCGTGACATAAAACCCATCTACAACCAGCAGTCAGTCATAAGAATTTTGATATCAGTCTGTGACTTCATGTGACTATACATTTACATAACACTCTGGTAAATAAAAAGCAGAGCGCTGCAATGCTCAGAGGGAGGTGAGCTGAGAAAATTATAGAAAATGTATCACAACACCTCAAACTCACAAGCTAGGCCATTTTAAATCAGTGTTTTCCAGTTGCTTAATTATGACCATCATCAAAATCCCTAATGTAACCAACATTACACCTACTGACTTTTTGCCTTCAAAGGCTTTTCTGGTGGCTTCATACTCGTTTGAGCTTTTTACAGAACCTTTTAAGTACCTCAGCATGAAACCTGCACAGATTTCACACTTTCCCTGTAAAATAAGTAAATGTGTTTCACGGATAATGTTGACAAACTTGTTAATGTGAAAAGCTGTGCATTATGGATAAAAATATTAACAACCTACTGTGTTTGCCATTTCATGTATTTCTTATATCTTTGCCATGCTCAACACAAATGTTGATGCAGATAATGTAGGGGCAGGCCTTATAACAGCCTCCCTGACCTTTATTCTTTTCTATCTCCTTTCTGATCAATATTTTTCAATAACAAATGGCCATTCATGAGTTCAGAGTTATTATTGAAGTTATCAGGATCCTGCTGGAACTGTTCAACTTGACTTGGAACCACTAAAAGTCACTTTAATTGATGGAAGGACCATGACAGCTTGTCCTTCTAAGCAGATGAAGCAGTGATTGATTTCTTTGAAAAGGAGGGGGAAAAAAAACGAAAACAACAAATGGATTAAAAGTGCACATCTGTTACATTTATTGTTGCTGCATGTTACACACATATATACTGACCGTAAGTTTTTAAAAACAGCTGTGCTCACCGGCTCTCTTTCTTTATGACTATATTTTTGATTGAGGTGATCAATTTTTTGTGTTTGCTCATTGACCTGCACTGTATTTTTGCACATTCATGCACCTGATAGTTTTATTTGTTTTGGGGTTTTTTCAAGACCAATCATATTGCTCAAAACTTTCAATTTTAATCTTTAAACTTTTGCAAGGTTGTTCTGCTCACGCACATGAGAAGGATTAAAGTGATAAAAGGTAATTTTCATCAATGTCCTTGATCTCAGGAAACATTAATGTGAATGACGGGATATTTGTTATCACCGTCTCTGAGCTGCAGGGCATATGTTATTTATTCAAGTGAGTCAATAAACTATAAAGTCTGTGGAGGGCCATTCAATAGAGAGTGAATGTTTTCTACAGTCAGTCACGTCAATCAGTGGTGGAAAAAGTATTGCAAGGTTTTATGAAAGATGGTTGTCTAGAACCAGTTTCAAATGACAACTGGTTCCAAATTTCCTAAAGCATCAGTTTTGTATATATATTTCTGAGCTTATCAATTCCTTTATCAACCAGGTGTTGTGTGTATTGATTGCACATCAACAACATCAGACACATTAATCTGTGAGTGTGTCTGTAAAGCAGACTCTTGGCAGAAAGGAAGATGCGGTCCAAAGAATGGTTACATTTCGATATGAAAGGGAATAACAACACTAACGTCTGCAAAATTATTATTTTTCCAGAAATATTGTGAAATATCCATCAATTCAACATGGGGTCTAAGTCTAGGAGTGCTATGAAACAAGTGAAATAAGCCAAATTGATTTCTCTCCAATGAGAAGAGGAGGAGTTGGTGGAGTTTCTGAATGATTAAGAAACTCAAATAACAATGTGATCAATGACAGCTCAGGTCAATGTTTGCTTCGTCCAAACAAAAGTAATGAAATAAAAGCGATAAAACAAGCAACAGCAAATTCACAGATTTGAAAAGTGAATTTTTTTTATTTCTGAACGAAAAATGACTTAAATGAGTATCAGACTGCTTTTAATTTTTGCAAAAATTAAACCAAGGGTTACAGCTCTTCTTCTTTTATAGATTTAATCTTTAACAAGTGAAACAATATTTCATGAACTCGACATTTTGCATCACTTTATGGTAAAAACTTCCCTCAAAATGCAGTTTGCAATATGATACTTATCCTCTGCCCCTAAGACTACACTACAATAATTTTGAAATGTTACATGGAAAAAGAGGAACATATATTAAAAAAGTAATAATCGTTTTCCACATTTTGTTAAAGAGCCAAACAAAGACTTCAGATTAAATAAATTTGACTTTTCTCCCCAGTTTTTCATGGGTTGGGCTTTAAATTTTTAAAATTTGGCAATTATAACCTTTTACATACTCAAAACTAACAACAATGAGTTGATTTTATTAATTCCAATGCATGCCAAGACAGTGAGAAAAAAGACAGAGAGAGAATTTAGAAATTCTGAAAGCTGCTACTGAGACATTAGATGACCAAAAACATTAGAGTTGTCTGTATGAAGTTATTTGGCAATTCAAAGCCAAAGGAAGTGTGGGCAAAATATTCCCCATTTTTCTAGATCGTTCTTTTATGGCAATACATGTGGGGGGTTTTTTTTTTCTTTAACCAGATTCTATAGTGGGTCTTTGCATTTGCTTGTTTTGTTTTGCTGTTTCAACTCTCCCCACTATGTTTTACAACTAACCCCAGTATTGGGGTATTTTGTAACAAAGGACCAACATGTATTTGACATGACAGCACAGGATCTGTGATGTTCTTGCAAGGTTTTGAATTGGTGCAATTATAGTAAACAAATGTGGGTATTACATATAAAAGTTTGAGAACTGTAGCTCTAAAACTCAGCGAGGTACAGGTGCTGAAGCAAAAAGTGTTACATCCATCCCCGGTCTCCCCTATACATATACTATTAGAATGTAACTCATTTAACTAAACATCAATTACCAAATGCCTTGCTGAAGTATCAGAATGAGGAAGAAAGGGGATTTAAGTGACTTTGAACGTGCAAAGTTGTTGGTGCCAGACAGAGTGTATTTCAGAAACTGTTGATCTAATGGCATTTTCACACAGACAACTAGGGTTTTAGATAGAATGGTCAGAAAAGGAAAAAGTTGGACAATAGAGAAAAGTGGAAAAATGTTGCCTGGTCTGATGACTCTCCATTTCAGCTGCAACATTTAGAGGATAGGGTCAGAATTTGGCATCAACAACATGAAAGAATGGACCTATCCTTTTATCAACAGTCCATGGCTGCTGGTAGTATAATGGTGTTGGGATATTTTCTTGGCACACTTTGGGCCCTCGAATATAACTAAGCATCACTCCACAACTCCACAACTTTAACTACAGAGCCTATTGTTGCTCACTGCCCATCTTCTTATGACTAGTGTCCATCTTTTTATAAATACTTCCTACAGGATAATGCACTATGTTACAAAACTCAAATCATCTCCAGCTGGTTTCTTGAACATGACAATGTGTTTAATGTAATCCAGTGACCTCGACAGTCACCAGATCTCAATCTAATAGAGTACCTTTGGGATGTGGTGAAACAGGAGATTTTCATCTTGAATGTGCAGCCGACAAATCTGCAGCAACTGTGTGATGCTATCCTGTCCATATGGAGCAAAATCTCTAAGGAATGTTTCCAACACCTTCTTGAATCCATGCCACGAAGAATTGAGGCAGTTCTGAAGGTATAAGGTGGTCAGATCTGGTAAACGCAAGATTAACCAAATAAAGTGGCGGTGAGTGTATATTCTTAAGTACTGGTAGCTACCCCACTTTGATAGTATGAATGTAATGAATGCAGTTACATCGTAATTGTCAATTTGTTTTCTAAAAAATCCCCAGAAGTCTCTATTTAAGGGACTTTTTATCTATTTATCCCGAGGAGCATGGCTGCAGGCAGCTTCTTCAGGTTAACTTTTTGTTTGTTTTGCTTCATGCTCAGCTTCATCAACCAGCCACTGTGGCAAGTAGTCACCTTTTAACATGAAGTTAAACAGCTAGTTCCTAAGAAAAGTGTGTACATTTTAACACAAACAAGAAGCATTAGAGTGATGTAAGATCATTTTAGAAAAAGAAATAACGTGTGAAAGTGAATCAGTGGTCTGTTTATTTCAAGATTCTAATTACTTCAAAGTATTGATTTAAAATAAAAATTTGTCTGTGCACCTTAACCTATTTCCACAATGACATCCCTAAATTAGGCTGCATGAATAATAAATCAATCAATTAAAACAAGGTCACACACATATAGGACATTTCTGCGACCGTTCTTGCGCATCGCACGAAGCTTTAAGCAAAATAACACGAGAAAATTTAAAAAAAATTAAAAAGAAAAGAATTGTCTGCCTCCTAATCGCCGTCGCTACTGTTATCAGTTATCTTGTTCTCACACCTCCTCCCGACTGACGCACCTCTCCTCGCTCTATGGCCAGGAGGCTCGCTCCCGCAGGCGCGCGCTCCTTCGTCGGCACACTGAACGTCGGGAGAGCTGAATGAACACAAATGGGGGAATATAACAATCTTTACGCACAGCCTGGTTTCTTCAGTCATATAATCAGTGCTGCGGAAGCCCGGTAAGTTTATCTTCTGCAAGTTCTACGTTTACTGAGCGACAAGATGGTGCGCATTTTATGAGTCAATGGAGCAAATCTGACAAGTACTTTACAGACAGTCATGTAGCCTATCTATGATGGGTTTGTATTTGTTTTAATTGATATGGTATACATTTGTTGTTGTCATGTCAATTAGCCTTTTAAGACATTGCTGCAACGTTATTTTTGCATTTATGCTATGTGCTTATTCTACGTGGAGTTCACTTTCCCTTCACGTTTTTGCCAAACGTAACTATTTTCATGCATGTAATTCAGTAAAGTAGGGTGTTAATAATCATAATAAACTAAAGTGAATGTACCCTTAGTTTTAATTTCTGTATTTGAGGCACTAGAACGCCTTATTTTACTATTTTTGCTCTGCTTTTCCTTCTCAGATCTAAGGTACTGACCTAATCAAAATTAGAGTGATTTTAAATATGTAGGAGAAAACAAATTCATTTACCCTCTCTTAAGGTGCAAAGTGAGTAGCTCAGATCTCATCAAGAGGGAGTAATAATGAGGAAATCTTTCTTTTTCTGAGAGGTTAATTTAGCAAAGCTCGTGGTGACTGCATGTGTTACTGGATGTCCAAGCTGTTCAAATATCTGCCCACAACTGAGGTAGATTTTTATTTTGAAGAAAAAAAGAAGCAGACTCTCCCAAATATCAGATAAAATTCAAATGAGAATGTTTTTCTGCAGTAAAATTATTCTTGGACTAACAGCAGGTTTATTTCTTTAACTGGACCAACCCATAGAAGATCAGAGCCAAAATATCACATCAAGTGTGTCATGGAGGAGAATGTGTGTGGTACAGAAGGGGACAGCTTTGCATGTGAAGAAAGCGTGTGTGTTGCAGCATATGCACAGGATTCATTTACTGTCGGAATGGGCTGGTAGGATAACGACAGTGGGGAACCACAGAGATGAGAGATTTAAAGGCTTTTTTTTTACGTAACTGTGAGAAACATGGGTGTACATCTGACTTTGTGCATATATATGGAATCCTATCACCACAGTTAAGTGGCATTATTTTTCAATGTCTGGTGGCAACAATAAACAAAAATGTATGTATACATAACAGTTATCATAATTGCAACAGGGCAATTGTTGTGGCAGAAAAGTTTAGGCGTTGTGTTGGCATTGTGCAACCAAAATAGGTGGTTAGTGGTGGGTGAAGACTATATATGCCAGTGAACAAAATTGTGCTTGTCACATCTGCAGAGCTCATCTTGTCCTCCATGTAAATTGGACATGTTCAAAGCAAATCCACCACTCTGCTTTCTATAGTAAAACACAACACAAAAGACATGCGTGCCAGCATTGGAATTAAAGTTGGCATTGGATGGAAATGTGTATCTCTGCAAAACATGGGTTGATCCATGAATAGATGAGCCATGTCCCATTCAGAAGTCTGAGGACCCTTCTTGTTCAGTTATTTGAAAGACTGAAAAATGCTGTGCTCTTTTTGGCCATGGAGACACATTTACTCCTGGTTCTTAATTACACTGGAGGAGTTATCTTGGAAAGACAATAATGGACACCAATGATGAGCAGTAGAGTCAAACCAAGGGCATGTTGTGTGGCTGTTGATGGTCTGAGGTCTTTCAGCAGCAAGCAATCAGTGCAGCTCATTTGGTGTTGCTCATACAGATTGACATTGACTAACACCAAGTACCAATCTGATAGCAGTGGTTGTTCTCTCCTTTTACTTGTAAATTTAAATTAGGTGCATGTACAACTCCTAAGCGCCATTCATTTATGTTTGGCATGAGACTTCAGCTACACATGACTCTGTGATCGTAAGTAGAGATGTCATTGCCAGCACGAGGGCATTATTTATGTGACAGTGGTATCAATATAATAATGTAACTGTAGGAGTTGCAGTAAAAGCATCCAGTTTGTCTTATTCTAATTTACATTCATATTTATTTTCTTACATTTCACTATTGACCGTACTTCTCTCTGCATTCTTAACAAGTCATTACATCTACATATCTTTGGAAAGCATATTTATGTCAAAAGGATGTCCATTGTATCAAGGATATATAGTAGATTTATAGTCCCATGTCTAACACCTGAATTATTTTTTACAATCTTTCATTGTAATCATATAAATCTTTGCTTATATATGCCTCACCAGGTTAAAAATAGATCCCTTAGAAGAACAAAGTATACAGCAAAATCAATAAAAAGCACAGGTAAAAACACAAAATGGTGTTAAAAATACAGCATAAAAATATGAGGAACATAAAATAGCATTTAATAACAGAAAATGGAAAGCATAAAGTAATACGAGCAACTGTAAAAACAGGAACACATGTCAAGCATTCACAAAAGCTCTCCATCCAACTAATTCACCTTGAGTGCATTATGTGAGAAAAGATAAAAGCATCTTTACAATTAAGTTTGAATACAACATTAGCATTTGCACATCACAGAACCCAAGAAGTAGCTAAAGCTGGGGGCATTATAGAAGATTTAAGAGGATATTTTAATAAAGTTTAGGCTGAGGTATTTTTGATTAGTATATTGCATTGTATTATGAATACTTCACTGTCTTTGACGGGTGAATCACCACCCTGGAAAGAAAATTGGCAACCGAATTCAGCAGATGAGTCAAACTGAAGTGGTAAGAGATTTAGTGTGTTTTTTTTGTTTGTTTTTCATTTATTTATTTTAATAATGATATATCACTTTCACTTCTGCTTATATTGTGCTGGAGTTGCCATTTCATAACTTCCCTGCGTTAGACCTGTCTTTACCTTATACCTTCGTTTCAGTTCAACTCAATATATAGGCTATAGCACCTTTTCACAACAACAATTATCTTAGGGCAAGTGAGTAAACAAGTCCAATTTAGTTCAGCTCATTATCCAATCACATTCAGTCCAGTTAGATTTAAAGCAATGAATTTCAATTAAGAAAATTAATATTCATTGTTCAGAAAAAGGTTGTGCAGCTAAGAACATCAGTTAATCACAGCCAATCCCCCATTGAGAGTATTCATGGAGTTGAGAATAAAAGATGGAATGATATCTCTCTTTTAACAGGAAGAGACCTCCTGCATAAACAAACTCAAGAATGGTGGCTATCTTTCTGCAACAGTTGGTGAATGAGAAGGACAGGACAGACATAAAAAATAAAATACTAGGCAAGTGATACCTCCTGAGGAAAATGAAAATGAAACAAACACTAGATTAACGATGGCAATAGATCTATACGTGCATGTAGGGTATTGACACCAAGGTGAGGAAAAGTGTATTATGGGAGTTTCTCAGCAGCTGAGGCCTATTGCAACCTAACTAAAGGGATAGGCTCAAAGGTTGTCTAAACAATCAATAACTATAAGCTTTTTTATAAACAAAAGATTTAAGTCTCACCCTAAATATATAAATGGTTTATAATGGCTTTTTAAGAATTTAAGAATACTATACTATAAGAATTTCATTAGGATGATTTCTGTCCTCGACTTACCAAGTAGATTAGAGAAAGAATGGTGCATTTTTCATTTTGTTTATGTGAGAAATAAGTTTAAGCTGAGTTTGCTGTCTTCCATACCTTTACTGGCTGCTAACAAAGCCAATGAATATCTGAGGTGTTTTACCTGCATTCCACAGAGACAAGAGCCCCAGCCCAAAAATCAGTCTAGATACATGTTAATTGTTGGTCTTGAAATGTTTGCCTAGTGTCAAAAGAACTGTGTAAATTGTCTTCAATCACCCTGACAAATCCTTCCCCTTCAGGAATCAGTGTTTAATTAATTATCACCAACCCACGAAAGATGAGAATTTAGAGTTTAAGAGAAACCACATGAGACACTTCTTGTTGTTTTATCATGGATGTTTTGAAGGCTCTTTAAAATGAAGGCAGCAGAGACCAAAGATAGCAACACTACCAAAGGACTTTTATGTTTGATTGGGTGTGTGTATGCGTTGGTGAAACATAAGGCTCCTACATACTCCCCGAGAAGCGAGAACTTTGTTCTGGTTCTCGAGGCCACAAAAACAAATTACGTCAATTTGTTCTCGCCGGACGTGTTTGAAGACACTTCTCGACGCATCGGGCTGGCAGAACTTTTTTCCCGTGGGGCTCTGAGAAGTATTGGTCAGACATTTGAGGTGGGCGTAGATAACGCGGGAAAGCATGAAGGGGGGACGTAGTCACTTCCGCATTTCCACTCATGCGAGGACGAATGAACAGCTTTAATCAACAGCTGATCGAGGTGGTGAGAAAGTACAAAAACGTATCCAACACACAGTAAATAAAGACGCGGATACTGCCGTGTGCACAATCCTGCACTGTCGTGAATGAAGTTTCAAGTAAAATAAAAAAATTACCGGGTCAACCGGTTCATTGCTCATAAAGACACAGACGACCCCCCCACAGTAATCACTACCCCGTCTCGGACAAAGCTTTTCGTGGAGTATGAAATGCCCTGACCAAAACAAACTTTTTTCTTGTTCTTTCAGCCTCGAGAACAAGAACAAAGTTCTCGCTTCTCGTGGAGTATGTAACAAGCTATATACAGAGATGAATTCAGGAGAGTATACAGGAACGGGCTCTGTAAAGGTGAACCACTAACTCTGAGTAACCTTTAGGCACTAAAGAGGTAGATTTGAAAAGGCCATCTTTCATCTGGCTGTATACTGCTGAGTGAAACCAGTCTCAAACCCTGAGAAATGTGGCCCCCGACCATGGCATCTTTTAGAAAACATATTTCTAAGGGAACAAGAGAAAAAGCATAAAGCCCCTCTAGCAGCACCTATAGGCTATAATGTCCATTACAGTGAGTATGCCATTACGAATTAAGGTTAAAAGTTTCTTTAAATGGTGAAATGTAAAAAAGAGCATGGAGTCAAATATGTCAATCCATCTATCTTATGTCTTTGTTTCCTCTGGGGCTGCATGAAGGTATTAAGATATTAGGGGGGCTGTAGCTCATTCAGAACCTATCCATCCATCAAAAAACAAACAAAAAAACCTTATACCATTTCCAAACCTTGTGTGCTAGAATTTTTCTTTTATCTGGTAACTGTAACTATGAATCTAGTTACAAATAATACCAAACCATAAAGTAAATCAAGTTATATGCAAATTAGACTGCAAATTCAAATTTACCCAATCACACAAGAGACCTTTCTTGATTAATCAGTACTTTGCGCATTTAGCTACACTACAGTTTGCTGAACCGAAGGTCCTCGGGGCCCTGCCACCGAGGAGATTTTTAACCACCTCAGCAACATCAGCCCCGGAGATAGAAGAACCCACCAGAGTTCAGACAGGATTCCTTCTTCAGCTTGACGGCACCCCTTACTGTTGGTTTCAACTAATGAGTACTGGGATTACTGCTGCGACAGACCCCGATGACCTTACAGCCACAGCTCCAGTTGGCCGCCTCAACAATAGAGGTGTGGAATACAACCCACTTGGACTTAAAGTCCCCTGCGTCACTCTGGAACTTGGTTTAAAACTCTGCTGGAGGTGGGAGTTGAAGCTCTTTCTGACAGGGGACTCCTCCAGATGTTTCCTCACAACAAGTTTGGGCCTGCCAGGCCTGACCAGCATCCTCTTCCACCATCTGAGCCAACTCACCACCAGGTAACGTTCAGTTGACAGCGCCACTCCTCTCTTCACCCAAGTGTCCGCAAATCCAACGATAGGACTACAAAGCTGATCTGCAGCCTAGAGTTTCCTGGTGCAAGTGCATGTGAGGACACTCTTATACCTGGTGTTTATTATGGATTATCCGTGACAAGCATATAAGTCCAGTAACTAAACACCACTCAGATTCAGGGCCGTTCTTACCAATTACACCCATCCAGGGCTCACTGTCATTACCCACATGAGCATTGAAGTCCCCCAGCAGAACGAGGGGTACTGGGAAGGAATACTCTCTAACACTCCATCCAAGGACTCCAAAAAGGGTGGGTACTCTGAACTGCTGTTCAGTGCCTATGGCCCCTCCCACAGGTGGTGAGTCCACAGGAGGGGAGGTCCATCTTACACTTTCGGTTGAGCCTAAGCCGGCACCATGGGCAAAAACCCGGCCACCAGGTGCTCACCTCCATGCCACACCTCCAATCCTGGCTGTAGAGGGGGGGCTCCGGTGACCCACATCTGGGCAAGGGAAACCTTGAGCCAACGTTGGTCTGCATCATAGGGATCACTGTCTGGTCCCTTGTTTCCAGTTACTGCTTAAGCTGGTTGTCATGGGTGAAATAATCTGTTGTAAATCCAGAGTAACAGCCTTAACTGGGATGTTATTGGTAAGGCCACAGATGATGTTAGATGACAGTTATTGATATATATATGTTGAGGAAAATTTGCCTATTTGCCATCACTTTGTGTAAGGTTTATTTTTCTGATTATATATTCTGATTATTGAAAGATTAGTTTGGTTTAAAACAAAGCACATGTAGTTAGGATTATGCAGCAATTTCCATGGTATATTATCATTGTGGTAAAAAAAAATAGATGAAAAAGACAAAACCAAAAAAAAGATCATCTCCTAACAGCAGCGTTTCTGCATTTAAAAAAGAAATTTAAAAAATTGTATCTTTCACAAGATATTATATGCAGAGTGGTGTACATACCTCAATGCATACAGCTTGTACAATTATGTAAAACAGCCATTAAAAAGGATTGCAGAAAAAAATAAAATTTCAAACCATCTCAGTTCATTACAAACTTGACAACTATGAAAGCTAAGTGTTGAAATTCCATTTTTTTTCTTTGATGAATAAACGCAAAACAATCCACACTCATCCCCCCACTAGAATATTGGCCTGGTGTTTCAAAGAGTGTTTCTACGTGTGACTTTGATTGCATTTGTGTGGATTTTTGAGTGAGCAGTGTTTTTGTCTACAGATACAAAAGCATTGATGCTGACTTTCTGAATGTGAGAAGAAAATGTAAAAGCTCAAAGCTAACATTGTTATTGCTTTTTAAAATATGGCTCCATAAAGCTGTAGAGGATACACAATAGACATGAATTGTGTGTACTGTAAGCAAAGCACTCTAAAATGGTTTTCAGTGCTCCTTAATCAAGAAGACAACAGGTTTGAATACAAATTTCCATTTGACTTTTCCCAGTGGGTCTCTTCAGTTTAGGTCTATTGATTCCCTCCGCTAGCGTTTTGATTTCAGCTTCATTTTAGCAGGGAACACAAGTAGCTTGTCAGTTGAGAATTCGTCATAAACCACTGAGGGTAAAACTGTTGATTAAACACTGAATGTTTGATAAATGATGCTACTGACCTGATGCATCCAATTTATGTGCCTCAGCAGATTCATATCTGTGAAATATGCATTTGAAATGAAAAAAATCTCATTGTGCATCTCATGTCCATCATTCATCCCATGAGAATTTGCCCTGACCTCAGTGACCCATTCCAGCTGCTTTCAAAGCTGTTATCTTTCTGTGTGGGATGGTTGATCACGCAGGCATGATGATGTTACATCAGTATTTATATTTTGTTTGCATAAGTTATGCTTCTGTATTTTTACCACTTGCAGCAAACCAGAAATGGCTATTTCTCTCCTAATCTACTTGTTATGCATAGGAAGTATGATCCAAAAGAACAATAAGCTCAAATATGATGTGTTTATAAGTCATAAGAGATACAGACTGATGATGATTATCCTGTTCAAGCATTATTTTTTTTTCTGTTATGGAAATGAATCATGATGTCATTATCAGCCTGTAAAAAGGGAAATTGCTATGAAACCTAGTAAATCTACAGAATGTAATGTTTGGAAAGACCACATTTCAAGTAGGCATTGTATTTAAAGGTCTATATTACTAAAAGTAAAACAACTCAAACATCAACAGAAAGGGCTTGAAATGACAAAGGATTTGGAAAACGGATAAGTCTCTAATCTGGGAGGACTAAATTGATCAAACACAGACAAAAGATATTATGAGATTAAGGAAGAAGCTGTAACCTCATGAGCACTTATAACCTTTCAAGCACACGTGACAGGGAATTTATAATTAGAAAATCTAACTGATCAGAAATGGTTGGGAATATTTACTAGAATCAACCTTTGCATATGTTATTTTTGCTAATCAGATCTTTTTGCATAATCATTTTAAAGGAATCCATTATTGTTTTTGCATCATGACCAAGTGTTTTATGCTGATATAATCATGTCATCTCTGAATTTTTTGCATATATGGATGCTTCATGTGTTCCATTTGGTAATTACAAAGCAGTCTTTAAAACATATATACAACACAATAAAGAAAATGTATAAAAAGGGACATAGGAATGGCAGCGAAACATGTTGTCATGTAAAGTAAGAGCTCCCTCTCCCCAGTTAAGATGAAGTTGGAAGATTAATGTTCATGTAAAAATCTTATGGGGAAATACAAGCTAAGGAAAGCTGAGGAAATCGCGACCAGAGGAGCTCATGGAGCAGATAGCATGGGGGAAGCTATCAAGCATATGCTACATGCTAGCATCGACGCAGTTTACACGCTGAAATAAATGCAGGACATGCGAACATGAAGGAGTTAAATGGTATCTGTGATACAATTAGACATGACATGAAAGACGAACTGGGAAACTTTAAAGATGAAGTAAACAAGTAACTCAATGAGATTGGGACTGAACTGAAACATACTGAGGTGAGGATGGATGAAGTGGAGAAATGAGTGACGGTGGTTGAGGAGTGGAACTGTGTAAAAAATGTGTCTCTGCAAACTGTGCAGGAACAATAACGTCTTCAGTCCAAACTAATGGATTTAGAGACACCAGGAGAAACAGCTTGAGAAAGCAATGTACATTAATTCCTGTAGAAGATGGTCAAAATTGAGCAATCGCTCACAGGTATTGGTCACTGGGACCAAAACCACCTCCACACACTCCTTCAAGGTCCATGATTGCATGCTTCCTCGCCTATAGAACCAAGGAACTGGTGTCATCTACCACATGGAAGAAAAAAGAATGACGCTTGAATGGTAACAGAATTTATACCGACCAAAACTACCCAGCAGAGATAATGAAAAAAAGAAAAGAGTACTGCCCACTGAGAAAGATGTTTAAAGGAAAGGGATTAAGGTTCCAGACACCAGCAAATGCGAAACTTCAAATCTTTTATGAAGACGGTTCCAAAACATACAATAATGCAGAGGAGGCGATTTGAGGAAGACATATTGAGGAAGGGAATCCTGACAGCTGATGAAGAAACTGATGACCCAATATTGGACGACACCAACCCTGCAGACGCAGCGGTAATACCTTGCAAGCAACTTGAGGAATTGCAAGGAATGCAGATCTGCAAGACGTCAAAACGGAGTGTGGACGGTGAGTGGGCCCACAAGAAGCTACGGAATTTCCAGGGCTCTCCTCCACATAAAGAAAACTTGACTTGAGATGTAACTGTGAGCATGAAAGGTTGAAAATCTTTGGCTTTCATAATACCTATTATTCATCGTACAAACATGGATAGGGGAGAGGTGTAGTTATAGTAGTCTCAAACAACATAACATTCCAACTCTCCAAACAGATGAAAGATGCAGAGGGGAGATATATTTTTATAATGGGACATATTGATCATAAACCAGTTACGTTGTTAAATGTATAGAGACCTCCAGGCAATGACAAGACATTTCTTAAAGAAATATTTGATATAACTGCTGAAGATAGCTTCGGGACTATCATCTGTGGCGGGGACTGGAATATTCACTTACAGTCCACCCTTGATTCTACTAACTTAACAAAAAAAATTAATTCTGAGCCAAGCACTGTCAAAAACCTCCTGGAAGTTGGTATGACAGATATTTGGAGGGAATTCCACCCCACTGGCAATTTACTTTCTTCTTTCATCCACACAAAGTATGCTCAAGAATTGACTATTATTTATGTTCAGTTCAGACAAACTGAATCTTGAAATGTGAAATAGGGGTTAAAGACATATCTGACCATGCTGGGGTGTACTTAACCCTTCACCTGGACACTGAAGCTAAAACCACGACATGGAGATTGAACACCAGTCTATTGAATGACTCATGTAAGAAGTTTATTGAAAATAAATTCAAAGACGACCTACATCTCCAAGTAACGTTTGGGATGGAGGAAAGTGAATAATGTGGTTGTCATACAAAAAGAAGGAAAAACAGAAACAGATTAACTATTACAGAAATGTAAAAACCTTGAAATTAAACACATGGAACTTAATGACCCTCAAATAGTTGATCAGACTGATTTGACAAAACAAAGTCTAAATAAAATTTATGACCATCAGGAGGAGATTAAAGCCAAATTTATTAAACAGTGATACTATGATAATGGACCTAGAGCTAAAAAGCAATTAGCCTGGAGGATAAGAAAGCAACAGGATGATAGGTCCATCCAAAAAAATTAAAGATCCACAATCGGGTAAGATGTGTTGGGTTTCTCCAAAAATAGACAGTTTCAGGATAATGTTAGACGGGCCCTGCCCTTAATAGAGCATATTAATAAAAATAAAGAGACATCAGTTGTCCTTAGCTTAGATGGAGAAAGTGCATTCAACTCTGTTTGTTGGGAGTATATATACCTAACAATGGAACGATTTGGCGTTACCAACTCAGGAATCTCGCTTTGAAAATATTTATATCACTACCCCCACCGCCAGGATAAAGATAAAGGGCAGTCTGAGTAATTCTGTGTCGCTTCAAAAATGCTGTCGGCAATGTTGCCCCCTCAGCCCGGTTCTAATTGCGTAATTCATTGAGCTGCTTGCACAAGCAATCAGGGAGGACCAGGAAATAAGAGGAATCTGGATTAATAAGACTGAATACAAGACCTGCCTTAACAAATACCTGATTAACATACTGCTGGCAGTCAGTAAAAAAGCTATAACAAGCTGGCTCAGCAAGGAATCCCAACAAAGAAGGAATGGATTGGAACTGTAAAGGAAATGTTTATCGTGGAAAAACTAACTTTCTTCTTGAACCTTGATTTGGACAAATTTACTAATTATTGGCTAGAAATTGCCAACTCTCCTAGAAGATGTGACATCCCAATATGACAAAACCTCATTATTCTCTTGAAAAAAATAGAGATATATCTAAATACTTGTGTGTTTCATTGTCAACATGTAAATCAGGGAAGTGTGCACACATGTCTATGAAAATGAAGGACATATAAAAGGTCCTAATGTGTAGCAGTTTGGGTGCAATAGCAATCTGTACATATGCATGTATGTGTACACCTGAGGGTGGATGTGTGTCCTTAAATACATGTAATAGCAAAAGTATGACACTCCTAAATAAATGTTTAAGTACAGCAGCCAGCTCTAGTAGACACAGGTGTCCATTGCAGACTCTTACATACTATGCTATTTTGATGCCTGCAATGAGTTTTCACAGAGGAATCATACTGTTCATATATGGACATGATCTGAAGTACCATGAGAATATATCTGACTGATCTAACATAGAGTAAAACAGGACAATACCTTGACCAACTCAACCCTTTTAAGTCATGTAGGGATAACATGGTGACTCTATTTTGCGTGTTCTTCTTTTGTCCATGTATTTTTGTTTTAGTGTTTGTTAAGAAATGTAAAATCTTATTAAAACTAGAAGCATTCAAAGAGTACAGACCTCCGACAAGCCATAAAAAAAAAACTTTCTGGATCACCAGAAGGATAACCCAGATTTTAACATCTACCATGATGTCATTTTGTATTTCTTTTTTTCTTTTTTTGCCAATGATTCATTTTCTGTTGAGTTAGAAGCTGTAACGGCAAAATGATCCCCATCTCCCCCATAGTAAAAAATCCTTAAAAATATTCCTTGATCCAGACGGTGATCCAGATCACCCCTCAAATGTAATCACTTGTTCCTTTATTCCATTTCTGACATTTCCTGGAAATTTAATCAAAATCCATCCATAGCTTTTTGAGTTATATTGTAAACAGACAGACAGGCAGGCAGGCAGATAGGCAGACAGACAGACAGATAAGCCGCCAAAGACATAATTAAAAAAAAACAGAAGCAGAAGAATGAAAAGTAGACATCCTTGACAAGATTTTGAGGCAGTACTCATCTCCAGCTGTAACTAGAAGATGTCCTGTTGCTGTGTTTTATAATGTTTTGTTTTTTATAATGGCTGCACTGAATGCATCTGCCCTCTACTGGAGCTGCATCAATGCCAAATGAGTCGCCATCCATTCATAATTAATCTCTCCATGTGTGATACAGTAAATCAATATCAGCTGACTTCCAGCACTCACTCTGTTAAAAAAGACTGAAATTTGGCCTCTGTAAACCCCACAATTATCTTTTTTTTTTCTTTTTAATGCTGCGTCATCAGGGTATTAGAATGACACCCTCTGGTGGGTCTATGGGGTATTGGAATGTTCCCGGTTCTAGTCTTAAAAAAAATTCTGGGATCCAGATGGTGATCTGGATCAACCCTAAAATTTAATCAGTTGTTCCTTACAACATTTCTGAGATTTCCTGAAAATGTAATCAAAATCCGTCCATTACTTTTTGAGTTATTTCTCTAACGGATGGACAGACAGACAAACGTGCTCTGGCAAAATCAACCTCTGCGCCTTGGCAGAGGTATTGGCAAATGGACTGTACTTGTATAGTGCTTTTCTAGTCATGTGACCACTCAAAACACTTTGACACTACATATCTCATTCACCCATTCATACAGCACTTATATTGGACCATATTGGGCTGGATCTACCTAGATCCAAATGTAGTAATTTGCCAGTGCAACCTAGAATTTTGCACATGGGACTGGACCACAGTTTGCAGGTGTGTGAGGGAGATGCAGATACCCCCTCACTAAGCAGGGGCTCTGGTTTATGTATGTATACCCTGATGCCATTTATTGTTTTGTTTATGTATTGATCCACTAAAGACAAATCTTATTTGGCTGGTTAATACATTAATTTAGTTCTTTTCAGTAGCCTATATGTTTTGGTTTGCTTCTAACCTCTCTCTCAGATCAGCACAGTCATGGAAGCGCGCACATGAATGTTGCTTAAAAGGGCCTGGTGTGCTAAATTGGTTGATTGGCACTAACCAAGTGGCCTGAGGAGAGGAGGGAGATTGGGGAAGAAGTAGTTATTTTGCTCTAACAATATTTGTTGTTTTGATGGGTTAAATAATTGGTAATGGGGTGATTTAATTTTGGCCGAATCTCAATTCTCCCCCTTAGCCCTTCCCCTCAGCCCCTTAGCCCTACCCCTTCGCCTTTAAACAAAGTGTGGAGGCAAAGTGCAATGTTTTCAGCCCTATGAATTAAGACACCCCTCTCTCCGTATAACCTGAACGTATTAGGAGGCTGGTTTGCCCGTGGCTCCCTGTTTTAAAGACACGCGTGTCATACAGACCTTACGATACAACAGAAAGAAGAGCTGTAACTTACATCCTTATAACCACATAAATTAAAATTA
>JBBBVU010000013.1:20311501-20327667 GCA_037177055.1 Atherinosoma microstoma
TTATTATTATTATTATTATTATTATTATTAATAATAATAATAATAATAATAATAATAATAATAATAATAATAATATTCTGTAGAACAGAATAGAATTATTACTATACTATTAGATCAATAGTTGTTATGTGCATTTTCCCTCAATTATCACTTGTCTCTCTTTTGAAAGAAGACATCTGCAATTATTTTTTGCTTTTGTTCCTCTAACAGTTGAACAAAGTAGGGAAATTCTGAAGATGATAATATCAAGTTATGATTAAGCAAAAAATGGTTCATATGTGTGCAGTAATAGTTTTTTAATTCAATAAAAGATTAAAACTTTTATACTAAAGCTAAAGCCATAATACTGCAAGGAAATCTTTGCATTCGTTGAAACGATTATAAAACAGTGTAGGAAGAAAAAACACTTCATACATAGTTGCCAGGTTGGCAATGTTCATGTGGGTTAGGGAAAGACATGGAACAAACCTGGCAACCGTGACTATGCGCTGGATACAGCAGACAGTATGGCGGACAACGAAAGTGATTTGGAAACAGACGGGCTTGAATTAGCCCTGGACACTCTGTGTCACAGACACTGCAGCAGTGAATCATTTCTGAACAGCAAGGACTATTGCTCTGAGTTTTGTGAGGTATGTTTGATAAATTAGGCGTTGCGACGCACTGAATCGGCGCCTGTTTATCGGTAACGCTACTAGCCTTAGCGAGCTAATATTAGCCTCCAGACTAGCTCGATTTATCTAGTTATGCTGGCACAACCCAGTAGAGGCCCATCATAAACAGTAAACCAGACCTCAAAAGCTTCAAATTAGGCTTCTGGTAGTTCGTCTTAGAAGAAGTGTGCTCTGCCTCGTTCGCGAAAGTATATATCCCTATAGCTGCTCGGTTAAGCTAAGCTAATTGACCTGGTAGCATGAGGTTAAACAAGGATTCAGGAATGTAGATACTGCTCGGTCTGCGTTGACTTGAGATGAAGTGTCTGCTTAGGAAACTACATAAAGGTTCTTATCAGGAACTACATTTTTTAGCTAACACAATTAATGTCCTTTTGTCTTTACTAGGACAAGATGCACTAGGTTTTCTTAAAAAATAATATAATATAATTATATGTTTATTGTTTTGCTCTTGGTCAGTTATTGTAGTTTAGTTTTAAAATATCAAGCATTCTGTTTAAATGAATATGAGGTTGCATCAATCGGTGCACTTCTCTCGTTTATACGTTCGCAGTTTATGTCATGCACCAATGGGAGTGATGCTGGTTGTCAAATATGTTTATGTGCTAGATGTGCAATATGGTTTGCAATACAGTACTATGCAAAGATTACAAGAGAACACAACATTTATGATTCCTATATTCTGATAAATATAATTGTCTTTGTTCTTTTGCACAGTTGGTTGAGGAGTACACAGGGCAGTGGCAAGTTCCTCTCCCTCAGCTCAAGGTGCTGCGGACTGCACTGTGCAGTTTTACCAGTGCCACTGCTGCCTTCCCAGATGACTGTCAGCACGTCCATTATGTTCTCAGCAGTCTTGCCTTGTAAGTGCTTTGTTTCTTTTGTTTCTTGGATTTTTTTTTCTTTGGATGATTAGATATACTACACTTTGTTTCTCTTATTGTACCAACTCTCACCAAAAACTATTTCAGTATACATAAACGGTTCCCATTAGAGCTATGTTCGAAACAGAGGTGACATGAGTGGTCCTTTGTAAAAGTCTTGATTGTTTATTTGAGATGCATATAAAAAGCATACCAGCAAGCAGCAATGTAAAAGAACTGTAAAGGGCCTGATGGGTTGAATTTACTTACTTAAGTTGAGTGTATGCCTGAGCATCAGAATGACACAGAACCTTTGGCAAAGCCATATATCCTTTTGTCATTTTAAAATCTCTGCTGATCAGTGCATTGGCTCAGACTGGTCAATGATTTTAAAGATTGTTAAACAACAGTTGCACTGCACTTAAATAATTGGTGCTGCATCTACTAACTTTTGTTTTCACTCACTATTGTAGGAAGCACATTTAGAATCTCAACACAGCAGTGTAGAAACCTTGCTGCCAAAAGCACTTTGGAGGTCTTACCTCCAAAATGGTGTCTCAAAAACCACTTCAAAAATTAGCACTCACAATGGCAGTGATGTTGCTTAACTAAACATTGTTGTAAGCTCTGCATTTATCTCATTAACTGCATTAATAGAACAAATACAGCAGAGTTTGTTTTAACTGAAACAGCAGTGTTGATGTGAAATCACACTTTGCAGGTGAGAAATAGTTTGGTCACCTTATAGCCGTGGGTTAAGTCACCATCATTCATAAACTACTGTATGTAAGCTACGCTCATAAAGTCGGCATGTCCAGATGATGTAGCCTAGTAGTTACCGTGATGGGAAAAAGCTGCCGGTGGGTGAAGAGTCTGATCAGCAATCACAGTGGTTTGTCGGTTTTGCCCGTTTCTGGTGAGTTTGTAAAATTACCAGGTGTAAAATAGACATGGTGCAGCTGGTGTGCATCCTTTCAAAATCTGCGGCTTTCAGCCTTGCTCTTCACAAAATTGTCGTATTTTTTATGATACTTTTAGTTTACAGCCCTAGCTATTTTCTAGTACCAAGGGAAGATGCATTTAAGGGATGAAGGCAGAACAGCAAGCTTTTTTTTAAATACAGAGCTACACGTTGTGGTCAACTGCATCATAGATTAATTTTTTACAAAATTAGACTTAATGCAGGGACAGCAGCTAATTCATACTCTGCCTTAAGTAATATTTCTGACCTGCCCCCAAAAAAACTTCATAAACAGAGAAGGATGAAGAACTTTTAAATGATCTAAGTCCACAATTCAGTACAACATTCGTATACTAATCTTTTAGCAGTTATTTTCTAATGTGTATCCTGCTTTTACAGGCACACATTTAAATCAGTTTTATTCACACTTGAAATTGTTTCAATTAGTGGCAGTCTTACATTACTCCTTTTGTTTTCCAGGAGCTTCTTCGAGCTGATGCTGTTTTTTAGCAAGGAGGAATTTGTGGAAGAGCCTTTAAAAGACATCCTTGACGCTTTTCAGGTGACAACACCTAAGCAACTGTCTTGTTCTTTATTTTTGTTATTCACACATTACACTATCAGATGACCCAGTTGTAGCAAGCACCTTTTTGTAAGCTCTACTCAGTTTTAAGGCCATTTTAACTGAAAGCCATTGTAACCCAACAAGTTTTGTTTCACACAAAAGGTTTTATCAATTAAGAAAATGCCAAATACTAATCAGGTTGCTTTTGGAAAGATATTAAGGTGCAGCCAAGGTTCAAGTGTTTTTTTTCTTCGGGAAGATTTTGAATGAGTAACTTCTTTGCAGGAGTGCCACTCTCAACTCCTGAGACACAGGAACATCTACCTTCAGCATGTGAAGCAGATCATCAAAGGAGGAGGTCCTTGGGAGCATCCAGTGCTGCAAGGAATCCTGAAGGAGGCCGATTTGCCTCAAAATGAGGGTAGGTATTTATTGCTTAACATGGCACACTCAAAGAGAACACTATATGGTTTAGTAGGCAACTCCAGTCCTGTAATCAGAATGACTGTTGAGGAAACCCCCTTGGGTTTAGTAATTTATTTTGGTTTTTACAAAGTTGGACTTTAGAACTCACACATTTAGGGGCAGCAGAACACAGTGATACAAAGTGACATATATTCTCACTTCCCCCTTTCGCAAACCCGTTGAAGCTGGGACTGATGCACCGCCGTTGTAAATCAATGGGATTTGTGAAAGGGCCATGATTGAATGGGAGGTCAGAGTTAACCCACCTCTGACTTCATTGTATGTCTCACTGTGTTCTACTTGTTGTTGACTGAGAGATGGTGCGAAGGATATGTGAGATATACATTTTATACGGCACACTACACACCAACACGGCTGAGTTAACGCTGCACCGCCTTTGATTCTGCGACTAATGATTTGTGCAAGGACACATCGGCACAGGATGAAGCTGTGTTGCTTGGTTAATTTCTGATTGTGGAAAAGCAGCTTAGAGAGGGGCTCATTGTTGCAAGTAGATGGTAAAAGGGGCTCTTGTTTGTTAATTATGATCCATTTTGATCAGTCCACACTAGGGCTGGGTGATAAAACGATGTTGAAACGTCATCGCGATAAAAATAGAGTCGATATCGATGATAAACTGTGGTCATTTTTTACTCGATATGTTGTGTCATAACGGTGACAGACGCCTGTCAGTCAGCGCTGCGGATGATACGCGTCACAGTGCATGCCCGTTTTTCCCTGCCAGGTCAATTTGTGCGGAGGTGAGCCTGCTGTGAACGGAACAAAAAAAGGGGAAATGAGCGAAACTGAGCAGGAAAAGGGAGACACGGAGAACTCCTCTTATCATCAAAAACAGAAGAAATTGTGGATGAAAAAAGGACACACAACGTCAATAATTTGGCGATGGTTTGGCTGTTTTAAAAGTGACGAAGCACATTTAAAGCCGGCCTAAAATATGTCATCGGCTGAAGCCAACCAGGTCTGGAAATACTACAAACCTTTTTGAAAAAATGTCATCCTGGTGACTACACAGAGATCGTTAAAATCCAGGCAAAACTCGCAGTAAGTCCAACAAGTGCTGCTAAATGGCCGAGCTCTACTACTGCAGTGGGCAGTGTTAGCGGGGCGCCGGAGCAACTTTCACCACCATAACTCTATATGAGAAGCAGTCTAAAAGAAGCAGGGATATAACCAGTGCAGTGTTATACTTTATGGCTAAAGATATGATGCCAATGACCACCGTGGTAAAAGATGGGTTCAGACAATTAATTTAAGTGCTAGACTGCAGGTACGAGCTCCCAGGCAGAACATCTCTCTCTCTCTCTTTACGAAGAGTGTCTTGGGAAGCTTGAGAATGCGCTGAGGGATATTAAACACTTTCCTATTACCGCCGACCTTTGGTCCAGCCGAACCTCGGAACCATACATGTGCATCACCATCCATTATGTTGACGAGGGGTTGGCACTTCAAAGTAAATGCTTGCAAACAGTGAAACGATCAGCAAAGGGCTGGAGGATGCCCCTGCATCCTGGTGACTCACTGAGGATGCAAGTGAGCATAGCGACAGACAATCAAACAGTGGAATCACCTCCAGCGTTTTGGTCACCAGCTACATCTAGCCATTTGTGAGTAAATAAACATTTTAAACTAAAAATATCCTAACTGATTTTTACAAGGCACTAATTCATTATATCAAGCTGACATGTTTTTTTCCCTCCCAATTATTGAGTATAATTGAATGTAGTCCATAATTTAAGATAAGATGATCTTTATTTGTCACATGGACAGTTATACACATAGTACAGTGCACACACAGTGAATGTGTTTTGTGCCTGCAGCTATATCAAATATTAATAAAGGAATCCACACATCACAGCATACAAAATAAAAGTGTATATCATAAAAAGTTAAAATTTAAAATAAGATAAAATCTAAAATAAAATCTGTCTAATAGAAATTTGTTGTTTACAAAAATGCACAATTCCAGCTAAACTCATGTAAGGTGCAGCTGCAGTATGGTACATGAGTAGTCCAGTTTTAGGGCTTGGAGTTGAGCAGACAGATGGCTTGTGGCAAGAAACTCCTCTTCGACCTCTCAGTCTTGACCTTCAGGCGACGGCCTGATGGGAGCAGGATACTTTTTAAACGGGCATCATTATTAAACTATATCATGATAAATATCGATATCAATCAATATGTGAAAAATTATTGTGATAATTTTTTTGCCATGTCGCCCAGCCCTAGTCCACACTGTTAAATTGAGAAGTTTAGTCTCCAGTGCTTTCTGTTGAGTTCCTCTGAACAATTTCTGGTCTGCAAACATGTTTTAAGATGATTTAGTCAAATCATTTTATCAGCTGTTCACCATGGTTTTAAATTCCACTCTAATAACTGAAATTTTGTTCTCCATTTTTTTCAGGCTTTACTAAGTCATTAATTTTAACAGCATAAATGCAGATATTCCCCAAAACTTAAAAAAACTCTTGTCTCCTTTACAGTTGAGGACTTTTTGAGTTCAGAATTGCCAATATTCTTGGAGCTGCGGGTTCGGTATCTGCAAGCCTGTGAACGAATGCAGGAGGCCATGGCTCTGGCGAAAAGCAGCCTGGAAAACCAGGAAGCTGGCAAGCATCTGTACTTTCACCAGGCCTACCTGACCTGCCTCTACAAGGCTTCACTGTATGAGAACCTTCACAAAGAGGTAAAAGATGAATAACAGAACAAGTGGAGTGGAAAGGATTCGTACATGTACATGTCATAATCGAGATGGATGAAAATGAAGCAGAAAAATTGTTGTCTGTCAATTTTTTTTCAATTCTGTTGATTACTTTTATATACATCAGTCCAAAAAATGCAAATAAGCTTGAGCGATAATTGCTTGAGGCATTATTAAAGACAATTTTCTAAAATCAATTAATTTAACAAGTGATGAAAAATAGCTCTTTATGTCATACATTAAATGTAACCCAATTTAGTAAACTGTTGTTCTCTTTTTCACCATATCTTCTTCAGATGGCAGAAATAGATGGCCGCGATGCAGTGGAGATAATCTGCAACACAGAAAGCGTGGAAAAAGATGAGCTTTTGTTGTCTATGTGTAAAGCTTTCCTCACTCGGCAGCTACAAAATGGAGACATGTATTACATCTGGTAAGTATGATTTATCTTAACTTTACAGTGCATTTAGAGAATACTCAAGGTTTCCAAAAAGAACACTGCCAAGAGCATCACAATGTGATCATTGGTTTGCCCTCTCATAATTCATCCAGCTGCCGTCTCTGGCTCTGATAAACCATGCATACAGAACCACCTGTCCTTATGATTTAAAAAGACAAAGAATCAGTCTGGGTCACATTTCCTCCACAGTGTTTAAAGGCTTATTTATGTTCCGTTACATACGTAAATGGGGACGTCCGTTATAATGCGTTGCCATCCTTATACTTCCATGCGCCTTTTACGTTGCCACGGTTAACCTCCACTAGTGGGCGGTGCTGAGTTAAGAGTTAACTCCCGGGATCCAACGTCAGTTTCAGACACTGGTTGGTGGCGGTAATGCACCGCAATAACCTTGTTTCCAACCACCCAACACGCACTGAACACTCGCATATCCTTATTTCAAATGCTTGCGCAATTTCTACTGTTTTTGTCCTCGTCTTCATTCTTCTTCTACATTTTTTTTCCTTCCCATTCCTCTATTTCTTCTCTGGTTTGTTTCTGCTCGGCACTGTCCTCAGTGTAACCGTCTGTCCATTTGCATGTCCGTCTTCTGCTTCGAGCATAAATGGGCCTTTAGTTATGCTTGAATATCTTATTTTAGACTTTTTTACTTTTCTTCTTGCAGGGACCTGGTTTTTATCTGGAGTAGGTTGTATCTTAGGGCCCATCCTTCCCGACAAGGCTTCCTGACTGAGTGCTTGCAGCTGGCTTCCACTGCTACCAATGTCAGAGCCATCTTTCCCTTCATCAAGCTGGTCACCACTGAGGTGAGACTCCCAGCACAGCATCATCTGAAGCTCCATGTCGGGCTCGTCATGAAAGCATTGTGCTTATTGTATCAAACTTCTGTATTAAACAGTTAGGAAGGAGGCAATCAAGTCACATCTCTTTCCTGGAGATTTTGGATGAAAACTTTCACTGTTCAAAGCACACTGTTTTACTTTGTCATCATCTCTCCAGAAAAGAGAATTTTTACGCTTTCATGCTTAAGCTTGTCATGTTTACACAGACGAGGCATTTTACACTTAAATTTACTTGGTTGATTCTTTTTTTTTCTTGTCGTAAGTAATTTTATTGTGGTATCCACATCATACCTCCTTTATTCACAGTATTTTCTTTGCTGTTGATTAGCTGGGTGCTGAAGGAGTCCAGGTCTGTGCAGAGCTCTGTGCCAGGGCCTTGCAGCTGTGTGATATGCAGGCTGATGCTGTAGCCCAGTCACTGGTCTGCAAGACCATTGCCTTCCTGCTGCCTCACGATCTGGAGATGTGTCGAGCATGTGCCCTGCTCGTCTTCTGCCAGGAACGCAGCCTGGAGGCGTACCGAACTGTCTGTCTTCTTTACATGCATCCTGATCAGGAGCCACATCCCCACAACAGCCCTGTCCGGACCAATGTTCGCTTCCATATTATGCAGGTTGGAGGAGATATGTGAACATTATATGAATAAATGCTGTTTTGGATATAACTGCATTTTAATGAGTTACTTCTGTGTTTTATGTATTTTTATTTTCCAGATGCTGAAAGAGCGCCTGTGTTTTGATCCTGAATTTTGGAACCTTCTCACCCTCAGGACTTATTGTTTAGAGTTAATGAGTGACAATGTTATGAAAGACGCTGTGCTCAGTGAAATTAAGGAAGAAGAGGAGAAGGGATACATCGAAGAGGCTTTACCAAATAACTGCATAAATCGTTCATGTACTATTGGTATGAATACCTGCCACTGCAATCAAGCTGCACTGGTGAAGGAAGAGCTTCAAGAAAAGGAAAGTGTAAATGGAGCAGAAAGAAAGTGTGTTGCACCAAATAACAGTCCTCTAAACAGGAGGAAATGGAGGAAAAGCCTCAGGAGTAGAACACAGACTTTGTCTGATGATGAGCTTGAACTCAGTGATGATCCAGATATCAAATACAATCTCAAATCCACCTCTTTAGGTAATAAGCCTGTGTACTCACTAAGACACAACCACACTACCGTGGAAAACTCCACCTCTGGTAGGTTCCCTCTAAACCGCAAAAGGGAATACCTGTCTAGATGTGTTAAGAGCCAAATTTTAAAAAGGAAAGGTCGGAAGAAGAGGTGGTTGCAGGGTATTCCAAGGCTGGAACAGATACAGACAGTTAAAGAGAAAAAGATCAAAGTTAAAGGTAAAAAACGGGGAAGGAAGCCTTTATCAAAACTGGAGCTCTCTTTCCCTGATAATGAAATATACCTTACAGAGGAGACTGGTAATGAGGAGAAAATGGACATGGAGGACAAGGAGCATGATATGCCTTATCTGGAAGCTGGTCATGAAAACAAGAGTAAGAAAAAAGAAAATGTTGAGCATCTGAATGATCCTGTGAGGGAAAATGGAGAAAACGCAAACTCTGTCTGTGGTACCAGTTTGAGTGAACAAAGCCTGGATGAATCCCAGACACAGTTTGAGACCAAGCTTTCTGAAGACCCACATTGTCACCGTCTGGCAGCTGTCCCTGCCACTGAAGCCAGTCATGAGCTTGACGGTCCACTGTTGGAGTTACTGGGTTGTCCAGTAGAACTGTGGCACAATTATTCCCTGAATTCCAAAAATCTTGACAGTGAGAAACCAGAAACTCCAGAGTCTCAGGCATCTGATGAGGTTAATGGCAACGCAGAGGAGGAGCCCCAGCCAGAAGTGGAAACGGAAGTCCCAAAAACAGAGGTCAGTTATTTGTCTTTAGTTATATTAACAGGCATCATAATGGAAGCCAATAATTAGAAGGGTTGCACCTGACAATCCACCAGTTTACAGTGTTGGCTGGATTTTGGCTTCATTAGCAATGACTGCTGATTGGTTGAGCATTCTTAAATAGATCAGATACTATTCTGGTTAAATTCCCTGGAACAGACAAGAAGGAGGCACAAAGCTTGTACAAATTTCATGTTGATTTATGCACGTTTACAAACAGCCAACTCAACAGAACAGAGAAAGACAAAAGATGCTCTTTCCAGTTACAGTAGAATAAATTAGTATGTTTTTTGAAATATAGTCTTGAAATTTTCCATTTCAAGACTATAGTTGAAATGCTTAGAATAAAATTTAGATTTTGAGATTTAAGACAGAGAGTTTATGAAGCAGTGCAGCTGTAGGCTACCATCTACACAGCACAGTATCTAAAACCATCGATACAACCATATCTGGGCACATGTCTGACACAGGCATTATCATACAACGGTCCCAAAATACTAATGCAAATGAATTCTTAAGTTAAGCTGAATCCATACAACACTGCAATCGATGGCATCACAAGATACAACATATCATGTGTGTTGCACACAGGTGTAACCACTGATACATCTTCAGTAACAGCTTGCAGGAAAGAGGCCATATCTGTTTGTGGTTTCTCCATTTGAAGACAAATTTTGTGGTACAATTGCTTCACAGTAAAAATATTTACTACCATATTGTGTTTATGTGCCATATGAGGAAAAAATATTCCCTCCTGTTGATTTGATTGACTAATTTAACTTTAATGCATAGATATGTAATGTGTTGGTATGAGAAACTTATTCTTGTTATTGTAACTTTGTTTTGTGGTGGTGTTCTGGATATTTAGGCTTTATGATGTTACAACTATATTTTCAACAGTGATGTCATTCTTGGCAAGTGGACTTAGAAAAAAAGAACCTCCTATTATTTAGTTCTTCATGTGGCCCTAATACATTGCTGTACAGTCAGGTAGCAGCAACCTTATTATATCAAAATGGGCTGTGGTGTGGATCTGAGAGCATTGTAGATCAAGTGGAATACTTTTTTTTTTTTTAATTATGTATTTATTTTAATTCAATTTGATTTAATGTTTCTTTTTTTAATTTTTGTCCAAAAAGCTTCAGTGAGATGCTACACCTTAACTTCTAATAGAAAACAATTGACGGTACTGTTTAATTCTCCAGTAAAGTAAAAAAAAAGGTTTGCATATTATGCCAGTTTTGTTCTCAGTCAGAAAATTAGATTAAATCAAAACTTGCTGCTCAGACAGCCAAGAAAAAATCCACTTTTTGCATCTTGGGTAATTACTAGTTGGATACAATCCCATGGCTTGTCCTTACTGACTTGTAAGCTGTTAGATTTGCTTTTTGAAGTTTACTATTGATACTCTGCTGACCTTGTCTGCTGAACCTCTTCCATAGAATTTGCTTTTTTGTCTTTTCATCCAGGTGAAAATCAAGAGAACATGGAGGGACAGAGTAATCCGCAGTCAAAAATATTCCCATTTGATATACCACTGCAAGTTCTGCCTCAAAACCTACAAAGGTTTAAATGTGATGAGGCATGCACTCTCACACCTCAAGAGCAGAAACCTAAGGTGCATACTCTGCGGAAAGCGCTTTAAAAAGCTTCCTTTGGCCAAAAAGCATGTTTTGGAACACATCGATGAAATGTGCAAACAGAAACCTCCCGATAAGGAGCAATGTGCAGAGGAACCTCAAGCTGCTAACGGAATAATGGATAATGGGGAAAATCAGTGCCAGCCTCAAAATGCATGTCAGGCTTCTGTTGCACAAGATGAAACTGCTGGTCAGAAATCCAAGGGCAGGACTAAAGTGTCAAGCCTCAACAGGGAAGAGCGAATCATCAGGAATGTCCGCACCCTCATGAAAAAGACAGCCGCAACTTACAAAAAATCAAAAAATCCAGACACAAATGTAATCAAGCAGCTGGATTTCAAAGATGAGCAAGTAGTTATTACAGATGGCCTGGTGGTCATAAAAGATTTACCTTTGATAAAGATGAAGGAAGAGGGAGAGGGGAAGGAGACGGCAGCAGGAGAAAACGGCTGCAGTGTGGACATAAAATACCAGTTGTGCCCATCAGAGTCCTGTGATAAAGTGTTCTTGAGGATCAGCTCCACACTTACAAAGCATGCTATAAAATGCCACTGTGATGAAGATAAGGTGCTGGAGAAGACTTTTGTTTGGACCAAACGCAAGTGCTCCTTCTGCTTCAGGTAAGACAGAGTACATAAAGTATTACATACTTCTTTAGGGTTTCTAAGGATTTAATTAAGCGTCTTTGATGGAAATACTTTCATGTGTTTTGTAGATACATTTGTAAAATGTACAAAGAAAAACTTTCCTTTTTATAAATGCCAAATATAAAAAAACAATCTCAAATGTTCCCTTATTTTCAAACATTAAAAAAAAATTACCTTCATATTGATCTGAAGACCTTTTTTGAATGCTCTTTCCTCCAACAGGCCGTTACAGTATCTTCATCATTATAAGGATCACATGAAGTTCCACAACAATCCCCTCCCACACTTCTGCCACCATCTAGACTGTAAACAGCGCTTCTCAACACAGCAGGAGTTAAAGGAGCATATCACTATCCACCAGCCTTTCAGACCTCAGTGTCCATTTACCGATTGTGAGAGGCTTTTCACAAGTTATCAGGGTCTCTTTGACCATGAGTGGAGACACTATGTCCCGGTGCCCCAAAAAGAAGAGCTGGAGTCGGCGTCCAGCAAACAGAAACAGCAAAGCGCTGAAGCTCCTTGGAAGCAGAGGGTAAAGGTTGAGGAGCTTTGGCTGCAGAGTAAGAAGGTGCCGAGGGAAATTGAAAATGAGGTGTGTGAAACAAGAACCTCAAACATTAGTCAAACTTTGCCAACATCCGATGATGGTTTAGTGAAAACTGTCAGTAATGAGTGCATAGAAGATAGTAAACTCGCCATCAATGGGTATGAGGACATGACAAAAAAGGTGATGGAGGAGTTGATGTCCATTTCCCATACTGCTCCAGCTGCAACCACCCCCAGTAAGAAAATTAAGAAAAAAACTGATGATTGGGACGTCATCAATGTCCGCGATCTCGAAGATGTGTCCACTCTGGCTGAGGGAATACAGAAGAATATCGGAGAGCCACACATTACAGAGCACAAAACCTTCAAACCGGAAGATCCCTCCTATGCACCCTTTGTTAAAACCCCCTTCGTCCGGCCGCCGCCTTCTACTTATCTGGACGAGTCTGTACTTTCAATGCGCAAAAGAAGATCTACTGATCATCCTGAGAACCCTCCCAAGAAATTTGCTTATTATACTAATAAGAAAAAGAAAGAGCTCACCGGAGTAAAGGAACGACCAGGAAATGCTGTGGCGGCAGAGCAGAAGATCAGACATCGATGTGACAAATGTCTTTCCTCCTTCAGCAGCTTAGAAGAATTACAGAAACATCAAGCACTTAACACCTGCTCCTCACTCTTCGGCTTTGATTCAGATGACGAAAATTAGTTTTTCCACTCAGTTCATCAGTTGAGCCATTACCAAATAAAACTTGTAATAGTTTAAAACAAGGAACCACTCATAATGTTTGCATGAAAAAAGGAGCTGCTGTTCAAGTAACTTATTCTTTGCTACACTTTCCTCATAGCTGGTTATGATACTTACTTGTTACAAAAGAAGCTGTGCCAAAATCACTAATTAGTTATTAATTAATAGTACTTTTAAAAGCAATACCTAATACAAAAGTATTTTCTTTAATCAGTCAGGATTTTCTCGTGTCACTTTTTTTTTTTTTTTTACCATTAATGTGATTTCATTTTTTTTTTCTTTACTTTTGGCTTCATTTCAGTTTATATTGCAGTATTTCGGGAAAAATGTGTTGACTTTAAGGATCTAGCACTGTATACAGTGGCTTGCAAAAATATTCCCCATGTGTTTGTGTCACAACCTCCAATGAAAATATATTTTCTATGGATATTTCAAATTTTGAGGAAAATTTCTTTTTTTCTTTTTTTTTTTGATAGCCAACATACACTGCCTGGCCAGAAAAAAAAGTCACCATCTGGATTTGACTGAGCAAATAGATACAACCCTCCTAATAGATGATAACTGCATGGGCAATTATCTTTCAGCTGGCAACAAGTTATTTAGCTCTAAATGGTGTAATGAGCTGCTTCTCATTTCTTAAACAACCTTGTGGAAAGACACACCCCGTGGTCATGGAAAAGATGTTGGTCTGTTTAAGAAGGTTAAAATCAATGGCATGCATCCAGCAGAGGAAACATCTGATATTGCAGAAACTACTAAATTGGGTTAAGAACTGTCCAATGCATTTTAAAACTGGAAGGATAGTGGGGAACAACTGTCTTTGCGGAAGAAATGTGGTCAGAAAATCCTGAATGGTCGTGATCAGCGATCATTTAAATGTTTGGTGAAATTAAATAGAAAAACAACAGTAATAGTTTAAAAACTAAGCCTTTCCACACGATCAATGTGAAGGGAACTCAAAGAGATTGGGACTGAACCGCTGTGTAGCCATAAGAAAACCACTAATCAGTGAGGCTAACCAGAGAAAAAAGCTTAATTTCGCTAGGTGGTATAAATATTGGACTCTAGAGCAATGGAAGAAGGTCATGTGATCTGATTTAGTGCAGATTTAGCCTGTTCCTGAGTGATGAGGGTAAGAAGAGAGGCGGATAAAGTGATGGTACCCATCATGTCTAGTGCCTGCTGTACATACCTGTGGGGGCAGTCTATGATCTGGGGTTGCAGCAGTTGGTCAGGTCTAGGTTCAGCAACATTATGTACCCAAAGAATGAGGTCAGCTGAATATACTGAATGAGCAGGTTATTCCATCAATGGATTTTTTTCTTCCTTGATGGCACGGTCATATTCCAAGATGACAGTGCCAGGATTCATCGGGCTCAAACTCCGAAAGAGTGGTTCAGGGAGCATGAGACATGACTTTCACACATGGATTGGCCACCACAGAGTCCAGACCTGAACCCCATTGAGAATCTTTCGGAGAAGGCTTTGCACAGTGGTCGGACTCTCCCGTCATCGGTACAAGATCTTGGGGAAAAAATGAATGCAACACTGGATGGAGATAAATCTTGTGACTTTGCAGAAGCTTATCCAAACAGTGCCACACCGAATGTGTGCCATAATCAAAGCTAAAAGCGTACCAATGAAATATTGGTGATTTTCTTTTAGGCCTGGCAGTGTATGATTTGTCATCCACAACTTCATGGTGGCACTTGCTTGGTGATGTCGCCTGTGAAGTGGCGTTGTGGACTCTAAAGTTTTTATACACCTCAGAACAGGTGTCTAATTTATATACCATGATCATGAGACACTTGGACTGCTAACAGGCGGACAATATTTAACAAATAACGTGATATCTGAAGGTACTTGGGTAGCACTGGAGCTTATTTTGGGGCTTCATAACATACATATACATTAATGTAGATGAATGTACTTTTTTTCATTTCACCAATTTGGACATTTTTTGTAGATTTATTTTACATAAATATTTAAATTACAAGTATAAATAATAAATAGGAAAAACATCCTTTGCAAGCCACTGTAGATATTTATAATACCCTGTTTCCTAAAGGTTTTTGGTAGCAGAGGCTGTTCCACTGTACTCAGAGGCACTTCTTCCACATTTGGCAATTTCAGCTATATCTGAAATATTCCTTTTAAACTTACCAGGCTGTTATGGATTTTACATACATCTTCAGCAGTGTGCAAACACTATTCTCTTTGTTCAACAAAGTCTTCCAAATAATTGATGCACCACTGCATCACTATTGCATTGGAGCAAGTGCTTGATAAATGTGTCATGATGGATGTCTGATGTGTCCTTAAATAGCTGTACAGCTTAAAATGTTTTAATTGTGGAAAATCTTCCAGATCTTTTCAAATACAGCAAACAAAAAACAGAATGAGGGGTTCCAGCAAAACACATGGGCTGCAGTTTCTGTAGTTTGTCAGGATTGCCAGAATTGGGTTTGCTTTTTAATTAGTCTTCTGATCAAATAATGACAATACTCAGTCTCTTTAGGTCTGTGACCGAATTATGAGAAACATGCAAATCTTCTCTCACAGTGTCAAACTAATTCTCTGTACAGCATATGAATTATTCACTCTTATTTGTGCCAATACTGAAACAGTGTTAGACTGTACAGATGAACATAAAAAGTGGTCATAGTCATGATCATTGTCAAAGATTCTCCTTGATTGTGTATTTCATTAGACTACTTCACTTTGGTTTTGATGTAAATACTTTAAAAATGCTCGATCAGTTTCCAATGTTTTTACTGTAAGGTTTTTATGGGACTGTGCTTTAACCTGCTTATTTATATGTACAGATGTTAATAGATTGGTTTTGTAAGGGGTGATGATAAGTACCCATTTATTTTTCTTACAGAAAAAGTTATTAAACTTGTTTGAATCAACAATGACCAAGGAGTCTCCTTATTAACATCTGCTGTGACTGATCAGCTTATTTTTTAGTTTTATGCCTTTCAAATTGGCTGCACGGTGGTGTGGTGGTTAGCATTGCAGCCTCACAGCAAGAAGGTTGCTGGTTCAAGCCCCAGGTGGAGCCTGAGCCAGAGGGGGTTGCTGGTTCAGGCTCGGGAGGGGTTTGAAACACTGGCCTTTCTGTGTGGAGTT
>JBBBVU010000013.1:20332216-20349765 GCA_037177055.1 Atherinosoma microstoma
GTGTGTGTGTGTGTGTGTGTGTGTGTGTGTGTGTGTGTGTGTGTGTGTGTGTGTGTGTGTGTGTGTGTGAGAATGTGTCAAAGTGCTTTGAGTGGTCAACAGGACCAGAAAAGCACTATTTTACCATAACTGTGTCCTTCCTTTTCTTAACCGTTTGCCCAGTGATTGTTGAGTGTGTTGCTGAGCACCTAAGAGTGTAGAGTCAATGTCTCCCTGATGAGTTGTATTATTTTTTAAATCTTCTATTTTGTGACAGTGCCACATTAGTATCCTTAAAAGCCCTTTTTGGCTACTTTTAACCTGAGCGTAAGTTGCTCTTGTTGCTAGGTAACATTATAAAAATGGCTGCTGTCATTATGCATTACTGCACATCTTTTTGAAAGACATGGTCCATGTGTCCAACATCAGTATGAGTCGCTGATAAATCTATAAACATTTACCATGAATAACAACATACAAACTACAACTGGGATCAGGCTAAGTTTTTTAGTGTGGCACAAATCAGATCAGAATTAGAAAACTTGTGAAAAAAGGAGAATTGATGATCAAAGGAGGAAGAAAACGGTAACTAACAGGACAAACATAAACCATATATGATTTGAATCTTTTTGGGAGTTGTACAGCTTGGAGCGGCATTAGTCAGCATAAAGTTATGTCCAACATAAACACAGCATCACAATGCCAATCAAAAATTTTCACCATCACCGATTTAAAGGGAAAAAAAGGTTAAAAAAGAAAGGTTATTAAAGCAAAGAAACACCAAACCTGCAGCAAAGCAGAACAGGGTTTTTGAAACAGGGGTTCAATGATATGCTGTTTGCCTCAGAATCTACTCATGTGGTCTTTCATTTTTGATCAATTTTATGCCAGTGATGTAGGGCCTTTAATTAATTTGCTATGTAAAATGTCTTTCATAAAGTATACTTGATTATCATATAAATTGCACCATGGTTAATTGAATTTAGTCGCAAGCTTCTTCTGAATCTTTCTCCATTAGCCTTGATCTACTAATGGAGTTTGCTCAGTATACCCCATCAACTAAAGACAGCCATGGATTTAACTTCAAAGCTCTGTAAAAAAATAAATAAATAATACTAAGCAGCCATTGAGTTAAACATGTTATTTTCTAGTCGTTTTTCTTTAGAATACTACAGATACTTTGAAGATCAAGATTTAACTTGGCCCTACTTTGTCAAAGCCATCACCCAGAAGGTGGAAGTCACAAAGGATTTTTTCCCCCCTATAGATTACAGTAATTATGTATACCATCAACCCCTACTTCAGATTCTAACATCCCAGACTTTTCAAATGAACCCAAAAAGACACAACACAAAGCCAGCAGCCAATAAAGAACAGGGGTTAAAGAGCGTTGAAGGACATTGCTCAGACGAACTGGGAAGGGATATGCATTTGCCCCAAGCCTGGTCAACTCTTGACCTACCCTGTATGGGACTGCAGGCCGCAGTCTGTCCTGCGTTGAGGGCTGCATGAGGATCGTCCTCCAGCAGCCTGAACAGTGTGTCCATTGTGTCTTTTCCTTCGCCAAAACTGCCATCCTTCTGCCCACATCTGTGCACACTGACCATGTACTTCTTCTGCAACAATGCCTGGCACGTATTACAGGCCACATCCCTGGCTAGTACACACACGGTCACAGTCACGAGCCGACAGAGCTGGATTGGATTATGTGTTATATGGACTTACATAGTCCAGTGAAGTCACAATTCACATGAGAAAGTATCACAGCCTTACTTACCCATGCCCTTCTCTTTTTGCAGCCAATCAACCAGCTGACTGCCTGAGAAGCTCTTTTTGTATAAAGTCAGTCCCCTCCTATGACTGCCAATCACACCGTCATGCTTGAGGTCCTCTACCAGGTCTGCCAACTCATCTCTCTCACACCTAAACTCTGTTTGGGTAGGAATCATCCCAAGCCATGTGCAAACACAGAAATACAAATGTTCAAACCCACATATGAGAAAGAATATAGGAAACTACAGTATGCAGTCCACCATATCAACAAACATAGCTTGCTGCTGCAAAGGGTCTGAATGTAAGTCAGGTCATGGCTTCTTTCACTCAAACAGTTATAACAGTTTTTTGTTATATGAAATGAAACTGCAATAAATAATTTCCCACCTTGAATGTGACCTATAACCTGAACAATTCGATTGAAAAACAAAATCATTTTGGGGGGAAAAACATAGAAAATAAATACTTTTAAGTGTAAACACCCTTAAATTATTACACTGTTTAAGCACCTTTTTTGTGACCTTTTCAGCATTTGATCAGTCAGGTTGTAAGATTAACTAAATGATGGAGTCAGACTGTTTTTCATCGGTTTCGTGTTCAGGATTTTAGGGCAGGTCTAAAAATCTATGATGCAGGGTGGTTTGTGTATAAAAAGGTGAGCTGACCCCTGATCTAATACTCAAATGTTTTAAGTAGGTCCACTCCACTGCATTCGCCCCAAACCAACAACTAGTAGACAAACTAGCATGCAACACCTGGACCTGGAAACACACCAGCACAGCCAGCAAGTTGAAGACCACCTGAGACCGCTCACTTTTCTGTGATTCTGAGACCTGATTTAATTTACCTGATGATTGTTTTAACAATTCATGTTTGGGCAAGTGATTAACAACACATTTGTCTGTAATGTGACAAACTAAAAATGTAGTTTTATTTCTGCTGTTCTCTGCTAGACTTCAAACTGACAGTTAATGAGCACCTTTAAAGGGGGCCTATTATGCTCATTTCAGGCTAATTAATCTTAATATATGAGCCCACATGGGCAGGAATTGATCCAGCATTTTTCACAAACCCACTTATTTATTTTAGATCGCTCTTCTCTGTAGGCTCTCAGCTCAGCCTCGACCAGAAAAGAGTATGATGAGACTCTTTTGCATTAAGCCCCGCCTCCCTCCTGATGCAGGCTGCCTCTGATTGGTCGGCTGCCAGAGTATTTGTTGGGAGCGCGCACAGTAGCTGTTTTTGCCCTCACAGTCACAGAAACACACCAGAAACACTTGTAAACAAAACAAAGTGAAAAAAATATTCAGTAAAAAATGTCAACACAAATCATCCGGCCGTACACGTTCAAGCCCCAATCAGACCCGGAAATGAGAATGAACTCAGCAACCCGCAGCAACAAATGCAGCACAATGTATCTGTTTGGTAAACACTGCTTACCAGCCATAGTCCGATATAACGTTATCTACTGTCTTTCACTCGCCTTATATATTTGTACATGTCCCTGTTAATAGGTGTACATGTGGTAAATGTAGCACAATGCAAATAGAGGTGCTGCCAATAAATAGAGAAGCTAATGATGCTATTTGCTAACACTTTTTGCTAGTTTCTGAAACAAAACTTACAACAGCCCAACAACGATTTTACTCACAGCTTGTGGCTCAGGATCAGAAACACAGTCCTTTATTGTAGGAACAGACCCTCCTTTAAGCAGAAGCCTGGTCGCAAATCCCCTGTTGTACCAGCCCTTATTCATCCAGCAGTCTTCAGTGAAATGCCGGTTTCCGTTACAAACGTTGGCGCAACTGTGTGGCTAGCCGTGGTTTCCTTCGGGAAAGTGAACAAGCGTAGCTTTCCCTCACAGCCGGAGAAGCATTTATTTTGAAACCGAAATCCTTGCGTTGTCCACCGTGGTCTTCTGCCTACATTGCGCAGCGAAGGTGGGTGTGGCTTTATTCTCGTGAATGTGCACAACGCAAAGAATTTGTCGAATAACTGATCCCCCCCGGACGTCACAAGATTATCGAAGTAGAAAAAAACTCTCTGAAACCGTTTGTTTTCAGCGCCATGAAAACTGAATGTAAAGACACAGTGGGACACTCAAACATGAGTTTATGTGATAAAAAACAATGCCACTCACTTGTCTGATGAGGACTCAACACTATAACACTAGAGAAGGCTCAGAAAAGTCAAAATAGCATAATAGGGTCCCTTTAACTAATCCAAAATCTCCATCTGAATGTATGATCGGGGTCATGGCTTGATTTCACAAGCAAAGATTTATAAAGGTGGCTGTCCACGCCTATTACAAGCTTGTTGGTGACTGATGAGCCCCATGCGAGAAAGTAAGGACGAGTGCAGTGGAAAGTCAGATTCTGCTTTGGTGCTGTATTGTCACAGTTCTTTCTCCTTTTCTCGTGGAATCTGGCGCTGTAAGTAGCTTTGAAGGAGGAGATGGTCTTGTAAATGCTGTGATGTCAGACCTCACGATCTGAAGCAAGGGTAGGCCACTGATTGTGGTCAATGTGACAAAAACACAAGGATTTTTTTCAGAGAGTCCTTGTGCCACTTCTTTGGCGCTCCAACGCCGAGGACACCAGTGGAGAGTTCACCGTACAGTATGATCTGGGGCAAGCGATAATTGTCCGTTCTGGAAACATGAACCTGCCCACCATAGCTGTTACATAAGCAGCATGGCCTCTATGAATAGGAGGTGTAATAGGAGATGATTAACTGACAACACTAATTTTGCTTGGATATGAAAGATGGAAGATAAGACTTCACAACTTAGAAGTCCATTTAAGATTTTCTGATAAATATCAGTCTTTTTACATGAGAATTAATATGAATTAGAAAATAAACTTTTATTTCTACTCAGCCCTGGTTTAAGGATGTTGAAAATACAACATTGTTTTACAGGCAACATCTTAAGTATATCCATATATGTCAGTCCAAAATCGAAACAAGCAAGTCACTAATACTACATTGTTTATGGCCTGTCAACATCAAGCTCTCCAATGCGTTAACACCAGGCCATAGCTACAGGTATAATGTGTCTTTGCTGAAATGATATCCAATATAGCACCATAAAAAATCTGAATATGAAAATGAACTGATTGTCTGTGAAGTGCCCAGAGATAACATTGTCGTGAATTGGCGCTATAAAAATAAAGCTGAATTGAATTGAAAACTATGTTATATTAAAGCAAGTATCAAATCTAACACTAAATTCAAATAATATTTTTCCTCTTAGATTTGTGCATGTGCCTCTCTGAACATACCATTTACACTGCAGAGTTCTTAATAATCACATATAATGAGACACTGTGGGGCAGCCTGGTGTTGCTCGGCAGTTAGATCAAGTTCCCATATCAACTGTCTTTGTCAGCCTCGCAACTGGAGATAAGCGTGACCTTGTAGGCACACACACACACGCACACGCACACCTGCTGTTACCTAAACATAGGAATATGTCCACATCCACCAGCACTATTTCATAACCACTCATTGTTTTTGGCTCATTTTCAAACAAAGATGACTTTGCAAAACCACCCCTGCTGAAGTTGTCTGGCTTTGCTTGCTGCTCTGACTGTGACTTAATCTGAGCAAAAAGCTCATTTTAAGGATATTTCCCATTCATACTGGTTTTCTTCACCATTTAGAAACATGTGCTGGAGCACATCAAACAGATCTTACACAGATCTTGTTCCTAAAGCAAATCTTCACCTTTAAAAGTAGCAGAAAGCAATTTACAAAAGAATTTCAAAACAAGTTTTGTTGCAGAAGAAATGTGTTACTGCTAACTACATCAGTTAAGCAGAACATAGTGATTAAAAGAAAGTAAAACTTGTAAACACTGAATAGCTCACCTCCATCGTTCTCCCCAGCTCCATCTTCTGAAGGATTCTTCTCTGGTAACGGTGGAGTATCTGCTGGAAGAGGCTCCTCTTTCACCAGCTTCACCAATCTTTGAAGCTCCTCAGGAGCCTGAGAATATTAAGCACACCAGCAAATTATGCAACTTGGACTTCTTGTAGTTTTTTCTTTAAACATAATGCTGGATAACATCACACACAATCCTATTTATTCTGACAGTTTTAAACAGGTTAAAGTCCGTAAGCTTCTGGGAAGTAAGGAGACCAGTTGCTGGACCTTTGGTACAGGAATGTTGTCCTATGCTTTTTCTGATAAAATATCCTAGCTGCTCAATAGTCCTGGGTGTTTGCTGGTCACAGATAGATCTGATATCGTTAGGAGTTTGTCATCCTCACCAGTTTCTGCAGGTCATCATTACCCCCAACATGAACGTTGTTAAAGAAGATCTGAGGCACTGTACTGCGTCCCGTCAGCTCCTTCAATTTCGCCCTTAGCTCCGAATGGCGGCCGATATCTACGTCACAAACTGGTAGTCCCAGCTGCCTGAGGGTGGATTTAGCCTGGACACAGTGTGGGCAGCCTTGGATGGAATACACCGTTACCCGGCCAAGAGGACTGCTCTCAAACTCCCCCATCTGCAGCAATAACAAATAGACATGCAGTGTACAAGTTAAACAAGAATAGGTCATCCCCATAATTCCTTTACATCCACCCCTCCTCGGATAGTAAGCAATCAGTAGCAATAAAGTAAGTTTATTACTCAAAATACAGCAAAGTTACTTTTAAACATAAAGCATAGTGGATATACACTTAGAAAGAAACACTTCTAAAAGGCTCCATTAGATCAAAGTTGGAAAAAGTGAAATACAATATACTTCACCATTGATGTCCTGCTTTATTAAGTTTAAAAAACTATTTTCAATAAGGGAAGTAGGTGCAGTTTCCTCTGTTCTTTATTTCTGAACATTTCCTTGTGTTGAAAGCAGGTCAGTCTAACGTGAAGTTATGTGTAAAAGGAAGATTTCGATTACGTTAAGCCACTACAAAGTTCCTCATTCATTCAGGCATAACTCACGTTGTGTCATCATTGGCCTATAATTAACAAGTGCCAGATAAAACTACCCAAAGTATTAACTCGAGTTTGTAAACACGAGTTAATGTCTAGGTTTTGGCTCTTTGATTAGGAACCTGGGGAAAAAATATAACAGCCAACAAATGAGTGAATATGAATTAGACGTCAAACATATTAGTGCAAGTCATAGCTTTCAATAAGTAAAATTAGCATCATATTAAATAATAAGCTTTCAAATTTTCATCGAACATGAAGTGAAAATGAAGTTATAAATCAATTCGAGGTATGAATGGCACTTTTTTGCATGGTAGGAGAGCATTTAGTTTAAACAAGGCTTTTTATTTGGTTGTAGTTTCAACCATAGAAAGTAACAAGAGTTATTCATCTAAAATAACTTACATTTCCGAACACAATCGTATTCAAAAATTATCATAGTCATAACCAGCTGAGCGACATTTATAATAAGCCGAGGATTTATCAGCGATGATAGTACGTTACCTGCGAGGATTTAGCTCCTCTCCTTGACACAGGAGTGTAATATCAAATTGCAAAACCGATCTTCTTAACCACCTTACTCAAAGCATATTATAGAGCAAGTTGGTGTAAAGCCAGCCGAGAAGTGATATTACAGATAAATAAAGCAGATGCACTGACGCTGCATCGCCACTGCGCAGGCTAGCTCTCATCAGCTACAGTTATGCTAGCTAGCAGGGTAGGCTATTGATGCCTTCAGGTACGTCTCGTAAACTAAACTTTCGTTTGCTCTTCACTGTGAAGTCCATCCAAACACAATTAAAAAATTGACCAGAAATAGGCCGTAGTAATTTGTCCTGAAAGAGACAACATTAGATGTGCCTTCTATTTATTCTGCTTGCTCCACAGTAAGCCAGTCTTTGCCATTATAAGTCTATAATAGTTCACTATATGTCTTTCAGGAATAGCGTCTGCTTAGTCTTTTGCCAAGTGAGACCTGATGTTTTTTACGGTCAATTTGTCTGTCTGATCATACAGTGTCGCAAAAAGTTACATTTTCTTTTTAAATCTTTTTACATTTATATCAATCAACGTTGCAGAACTTGTTTTTAACAATTTCATTTTGAAGCTTAATTAAGTCACTTACTAGTGTTCCTTTTTTAAAGTTGAAGAAAAAGTTTTCAACTGGATTACATAAAAAGACGTTCAATTGCGAAAGCCGGGAATTCTACAACCCAAACTCTCCCATGGTGCTTTCGCGTGAACTCGGAGTTAGGATGCATCCACATTGACACCCAGCTCATTGCCTTCCGACAACCTAAAACTCCACTTCTTGTGGTAGCATGCGAACATTGACAACAATTTATTTTGAAACATGGTGGATAAATGTTATAGTAATAAACACAGGATTAGTGCCGTAGAAGCCGTTGCTTTGAGATGGAATTAAGCATTGACATTTGTTTCCGTACGGACGGAGTTTTGGTGGGACACGCTACCAATGTTTTGGAAAGATGTCAGGATTATCGGAAACAGAGCGTCTTGGATTAAAAAAGATACTGAGCTCAGTGACTACAGGTGACCTGATGTCACTTTGTGACACAGTGACAAATAAGATGATAGTTGTGGAAAACGTAACAGGTAAGTTGTTAGTTTGTACCAGACAGCTAAGAGTGCACACTAACATTACATCACAGTGAATGTTGTCATTCACAAAAAGTATTAGTTACATACCTTTATCTAAAAAAGAAATAATTAATTGTCCGATTTTTTTTTCAGCAAACACCATAGTTACCGGGGACAAAAAGAAAGCGGAATCTATGGTATTAATTCATGTCTACAGGACTTAATTTGCCTTTCACTTTCTATTGTGTCAATGCAGAGGCCATGGAGACGATTCTGTCATTTTCTAAAAATGCCGAAGAGCTCCTTAGAAGAAAAAAGGTTCAGCGTGACCTAATATTCAAGTACTTGGCCAAAGAAGGGGTGACGATGCCCCCTAACAGCGAGAAACACCAGCTGGTTAAGAGGACCCTGGAGCTCTGGTCGTCAGCGAAGGTAGGAAACAGGAAGTGATTTTAACGTGTTACCATTGCGTAATAATAACGACAAAGTAAATCATTGACTTGTTTTTCGTTTGCCATATAGAAAATATTAAAGAGCAACCTGAAGACCGTTTGTTACAATAAATTTAAAAAACAAACAAACATAAAAACATTATTTGTAATTTAGGTGCATTCACATAGTTTAAAGTACAACTTGGTAGTGTTTGATAGTAATCTGTCACTCTTTTAAGGTGGAACAGACTGTATCTCAACAGCGTACAGAATCCAATTCAAGAGATGTCAAGGAGGGATTTGATCCACTAGTTCTGGGTCACCAGTTCTGTCAGTGGTTCTTTCAGCTCTTAAACAGTCAGAACCCTTCACTGGGCCAACAGCCTCAAGAATGGGGACCACAGCACTTTTGGCCAGATGTGAGACTACTCCTTGCCTCCAGGTGAGAATACCAAAACATTAAGAGCAATATATAATTTAATTAGACTGTAAATCATAGTGGGATTGGTATTTATATTTATAGTGGGGTTCGTTAGCTTGTCAGTGTTTGTTGTGACAGTTATTGATAACACCAAATGTAATGCTTCTTTCTCAGAGCTGCCATTGAACAAACAGATGAACTTCTGGGTGCTGAATTGGTCAGCCTTCGCCTCTTGGCTCTAACTAGTGGAGAGCGTCTCCTCTTCTGTCCCAACCTGGAACCTCAAGGCCTCAAGGCCCTGGCCTCCCCCCATGGTTTGGTGCTTGTGAGTGTGGCTGGGACCATCCACAGAGATTCAGCCTGTCTTGGGATCTTTGAGCAAATATTTGGCCTTATCCGTTCGCCGCTGGACAAGAACAGCTGGAAGATAAAGTTTATCAACCTGAAGATCAGAGGACAGGATTCTCTGGCTGGGATGGAGGTGGCAGCACCCGCTCTGAGCTACACCTCCAGTGAACTGCAGCGTCTTTGCAGCTCATGACAACCAAAGCACAGACTTTTTCTTTCACATTATTTATTTACCAAGGAGTTGCTTTACTGATTGAACATGCTCTCTTTTACATTTCACTTATCTAAATGGCCTAAACACATTACAGTGGCAGATTAGGTCAAATAGAGGATAGTCTACCTTCTGCCTTATGTCTCTTAAACTGTCGTATTAAGGTATATGGGTTAGAAAACACTATTGAATTTCAACTTACAAGCTGGGTAATATGTGCAACTTGAATGCATGGCAAAATTCAAATTAAGTTCCTCTGGGTTTGTTTTAGCTTTTTAAAAACTGACATTTATGTTGCATCTTGTCCTGGAAACTTTTTATTAATACCTTAGTTATACTGCATGTTGCTGCTAAGTATGTTGTACTTTGGCCGCCTGTGCCTTATATAAGATAGAATATGGATACAGTCTTGGGAATGTTTTTGTAAATATGTAATATGCAAAGATTCAAGTAAGATGTGTACATTTTACTGTAATTTCAAGAAGGTATTGCAAATTAAAAACCAAATACTGTCCTTGTCTGACAATAAAGTCAAATAAAATAGATTTTTGATATACTTAAAGTGTCTTGTGCTTTTGCAAGATGATTAAAGGTTATCTGAACAGGTGCATTTTTAGTACTGTCACAAACACACAAACTAGAATGAGTGCACTTGTGCCAAGGTCTGTGGTGTGTATATCAAATATATAGGCACATGTTTATCAAAAGTGATATTCTATCTGGCACTGAAGTTTTAAGCCATATGTTTCTTTACTTGTGTAAAAAAGTCTCAGACATGTGAAACTCTAGGAAGTCTCGAAAATTGGTTTCTAAGCTGACTCGTCTTAAAATGAGGCAATTACATTTTCTCACAAATTACAGTCACTAATGACTGTTAAACTACATAATTACTTTCCTGATATCTAAATCATGAAACCAATAATACATGCGAGGATGACAAAATGGGGATTAATAAAGCATACCAACAAAATATTTTGAAAAGTAACTACGATGAGTAAACGGCGCAAGATTACTTAAATTCCATGTCCAAAAAAACCTCTGCACCATCACTTAAACTTAACTTAAACTCTGCTTTGGGGTCGTTTAACAGCTTTATTTGCCTATGACTGTTCCTAAATTAATACTATGCATATACCATTGTCCCATTAATGCAATTCCTTGCAGGGGCAACTTTCAAAGAGATGCTGGCTTATACTGTAGAACTGGCATTCATGTAAATAAATAAGAGGACAATAGGGTGAGTGTTAGGAGACTGTCACATCATATTTCCTGTCTGAAGGCTTTTTTTCTTGTCGCTTCAATGACCAACTTTAGTAATTTTATGTCTTATATGAATTTGATACATATACCAGCCCTCGATTAAATAATGAGATAGTTGGCAAAATATCTAATACACTTTTTGTAGTCTATCTTTGGGTGGTATCTTCTCCTTCAGTATGGTCAACGCATGAATCCACACCTTCAGCACTCATAGCACTCATTCCCAATGCAACACCACCACCGTGCTTCTCAATGGAAGTCGTACACCTTTCCACAGTTTTTACTACTTCTGGGGCAGTTGTCCTGCAATTTAGTTGAATTTTTCTCACAAGGTGACTCATCTCATTTGAACTGTCTTAAAGCTTCAGGGAGCAATTTACTTTTATTCCCCTCTTTTATCTTGATTTGCTAATGTTGAACTTGAATTTTCCTCTTTTGTGAAATGTTATTCTTATTGATTGTGACTTTGTTAGCATCTGGGAGGTCTGTAAGTGATGGGCCTTTATCCCTTTTTTTTTTGGGGGGGGGGTCTTCCAGTTTTTGCATACTGATAAAGCAGTGTTGATTTAATAACATATAGGCACATGTGGGAGGAGCTTAAAATGGATCAATCCCATTTCAGTAATACAATTTTATGTTGTGTACTGAATAAACTGTGGGCAACATATTGTTCAGGAATGAACTGTTGTCCTTTAGTTCTCAGCAGTTATCTGTAATTGTGGCTTCGTGGTGCAACCTTTTATATTTTCATTATAACAGTGCAGTTGTGGGAAAAAATGCAACATACTGTGGTTTTTAAGTGTATGTTTGTTTTCTGTGCGCTCGTTTTATTCTGGGCACTGTGTAATTTGGCACAACATTTCCATGATGGATGTAAGATTAATTTAGTCCAAACTAAAACAGAAAAAGCATGATTTTGTTTTCCTTTTCTTTGTCCACAGCTTCCAGATGTTCAGTCCAATAGATCATACCAGTCAAAAGTTTGGACACACTTTCCCATTGGATTTAATGCATGTATATGCAATGGAAGACTATGTTTTGATCAGTGAGCTATCCAACAGAGATTCAGATGATTTATTCATGGTCTAAAATCTGACTCATTGGGTCTAAGTCTTTCAGGCCAAAAATAATATTTTTTAGTATTAACAGGGCTGATACATGACATATTTTCCATTTATTTTTTACCATATATGTCCTTTAGAACATAACAGCTCCTATATGCCATAGGCTGATAGTCTGCCACACGGTACTGGAACTGTTTGGTCAGACATCTGAGATAAAAACATGCATTCACCAGCAGTGGTTGGAAAGAAAAGTTCTGATGTGTCAGACATGTTTTTTTTTTCTTCTTTTTTTTATTGGCCAAAGTACCACGTGAGAAGAATATTTATGAATTTTTGCAGGAGGGAATGAATACAGCAGGTCATACGTGAGAACAACACAGGGCTTTCAGACTCGTCTGCCTTGCAGAAAAAATAAGAGGAAGGTCAGAATGAGCATGATGTTCCATTTACACCTAATATTGAAATTTACTCTTTCTCTCTCAATGGTTCCTGCAAATTGCTCTGATCCCAAAATGCAAATTAGTTAGGCAGGACCGGCTTACTTGTTAACACGCATGGTTTGATCCAGTTTACATTTACATATTTGGTGTAAATGGGACATTCCTGCCTCTTCATTATAAATATATACTCAGAGGAGCACAACAGACAATTAAAACTTAATTAACAGACTTTGTTAGTTTTGGAAACATAGACTTGCAAAATGCAACATATATTTTTATGTTGTATCATACCCTCAACATGACTAAACTAAATATTCATCTGGTGTCACCAGCTCTGAGAAGACTCTTTGTTGACGCAGGGGACCGGATTTTTCATTGAGTCATCGTTGTGAAGGCATGCAGGGTCTGATCGGGCACACAGTATTCCAGTATGGCTCCGCGGCTTTTGTGGGTAATGTTACATGTGGGAAATTATTCTTGGCAGCCTTTTTCAAAGGTTCCTAGAATAGTTAATATCTTCCACCATATATCCCCGCATGGCCCTTTGTGCTTTACAGTACCATAGTTGTGGTGAGAAGAAACCACTGTAGCCATTGATCTCAGCCTGTTCACCTCGAAGAAAGAATAACAAGCTGCTTGCCTTCTGTCTTTATGGCACTTGGCTTCTTTGGGTTTTAATAAGCGGTTTGGGCACGGGCAAAGCTCTGACGCACGGGTTCAAAAATACCGCTGCAGTGGCGTCTGGTGATGGTTTTGACTCCAGAGGGCTTTTCTTTTTCGTCATCTTTTTTCTTTCCCTTCCTCTAATAGGGAAGTGTGTTTCTCATAAAAAAACATGCTAAAAACTTTGACTCATGGTTCTCTGAAATAGCTAGTGGGTGGTGAACCATGGAAAGTGCAGGTTTAATTTTAAATCCATATTTTCCACTTTTAGCTTGGATTTTGAATGATTGGATGTTGGTTGGGCCCCAAGAAAACGCCTCATTAGTGATCAAAGATTACTTTATTAAACACTCTGTGCTGACAGTCTGATGGCTTTATACATCTATTGATTCTAAAGAGGGTTCTTTTGAGATCGCTGGATCAGACATTTTAAACACAAACTCATCTTAATGGTATTTTAGGTCAGGAGAAAAATTATATCTGTAATGGCTTTTCCACGAACCTCTTCTATTAAGAATAGATATTTACTTAATAATGTCATAAACTGCTACATATATTATTCTTAAATAAGTAACATATCTATTCATTCTTTTACAATCTGATCTGGAATAACCTAAGCATTTCTGTAATGAGTCAATATGACTTGACCCTTTAACAACATGAAGCCAGAAGAGGGCAGACACGCTACACCAGAGAGAGGAAAGTCTTTGATCCCTGTTTATGAAAAGAAGAAGTAAAAAAAAAAACCTCTTAACACTATTGACAAAACTCATCAGTTAATAAGAACAAAGTGAGCGAGATGATGTTGGCAGGCAATTTCTATCTGACCACATTCAGGAGGAAAACTGTAAATTTTGCATGCTTGAATCGTCCTCCATTAAAGTAATGGGGTTCTAAAAGAGAGACACATTAAACTGTTGGCTTTTGTAAGCAAAAGAGCACATATTTCACAACTTCCCGGAGTATCAGTAATTCATCTGTGCTGGGGAAGGTTTCAGAGGCAGCTTTAGCACGATATTATCTATAGTCTGTGTTACATGGTCACCAAAGAACTGGATTTATGGGTTGGAAACAAATCAATCAAAAGGCTATGATATTTCTCCTGCCGACAAAACACGTTAGAGGAGAATTCAATCAAACTTTGACACGGTTGTTTTGCCATTTTGTTTGACTTGCCCTCCAACCCAACGGTGTTTCATAAACCTGTACACCCTGAAACTCGGAAACAGGGTCAACAATCCTCAATTGTCCAACCTAACACTCTATCTGTGTCTGAGGAGCTGTTATGTTCTTCTATATTGCTTGGGTTATGGAGCTGAGAGACTGCTGGACTTTATTGCAAGGGTTTTATTTGAACTGTTCCACTGCTCTGCCTCAACACAACCCAGAGAGCCATGCAATTAAAGTATAGTTTAATAAGAATATTCTTAATTGTACCATACCGTGGTATGAATATTCCAGAAATCTCCATTAAGGCTCAAAATGCAATAACATTTACATTTTATGGGCATTACACAAACATTAAAGGAGTTCTGCAACATTATAGTTTCTGTGGAGTCACACTTGTTTGACCGTTTCAACCTTTTGTCACTTGTTGGGAGTGTGCATGAGCATCCATCATCTGTGTGCATCACAGAGTTTGCCCTGTAGCATCTATTTTCATTACAGTCCCCAGTGTCAGAACTGACATCATTACTCCATTTTAACACAAATTGTTTTGGACCAATGAGGCAGCCGTCACCGTTCATCTCAGCTTCTCTCTTGGCCTGGCGGTGTACCCTTACACACGCATCATTATCTCACGTAAATATCGGAAGTACAAGACCATCGAGGGAATGAACACCATTCAAGGCAACAAAGCTAGATCCTGGGTGGTGACACTCTTGTTTTGTGTCAATGAAAAAAAAAAACAAGCAGTCATTTTCGAGGGTGTTTGGTTCTGATGTGTTTATTCATTATCGAGCAGATACTGGGAGGATGCTTGACAAAAATGCATGCGCTCATGGACGTTTCAATCAGAAAACTCGGAGTCAACAATAGGGGTTATAAAAATGTCCCTCACATTGAGATGTACTTGAGTTGAGCTTGCACACAGTTCCCTCCCCCTTCTCTTCATTATCTCTTTATTTTCCTCTATCTCTCTCTTTCACACATAGTAGCTCCACTGTGAAGCTTTGCAATGAGTCCCCTTTGTATGCAGTGCAGGGGCCCCCTTGAGTTCCGTCCCTTGGCTCTCAAACTAAACAGCAAAGATGGTGTTATCTGAATGCTGCCAGGAGGTTGTCAGCTTGCATTGGGCCGGGCTGACCAAGTGGTCGGTTGGCGGATGCACGTCGGTGCCAGGCTCCCATCGCCTTCCCTCCGTGGACATCTGCTGTGTGTGGAAAAGCTGTGGGGTTTGTCTGCGGTTGCATCTTAATCCTCCATCTCTTCAGCTCCAGCCATGCCTGGCCGAGCAAACCACCAGCCCTGCTCACTTTGCTAGTATTAATTGCCCTTGCATGGCTTCCTGTTTGCTTCTGATTACACTCATTAATTTCAATTCCCCTCGAAACCACCGGCACAGTAGCTGCCTTTATGTAAACACGTACAAATATATGGTCTCATTCCCACTAACATGTGTTTTTGTGAAAAGTGGCAGCGGAAGGGTTAATTTTGACCTGCAAATGAAGGAATGAGGAGAAGGCTGGAATTGGAGGGTTGATAAGCAGCTAATAAGAGGGATTGGACTGTAGGTGTAGCCCCTTATACCTGACCAGCTGCTGCGATGTTGAGCATAATTGTTGACAGTTGTGTAGATGGATATAAAACTAGATTTCATTGTTCTCCATCTCTTTCATTAATTTCCTTCCCAAAATATGTCAGTTTCCATGATTCTTTAGTCCCATTGTACTAGAGATCCTCAAATCGGGTCCTTGAGGGCCAGTGTTTCAAAATGTTCCTGCTGCAACACACCCGATTCTGACTCAGACTTGTGCAAAGCTTGACAACAAGGTCTGCAAAGGTCTCCTAATTACCCAATTGATTTGATTCGGGTGTGTTGCAACAGAGAAACGTCTAACACCTGCAGGAAACTGGCCCTCTAGGACCAGGAATGAAGGTCCTGCATTATACTGTTTTTAGGGGTAGGCAACTCTGGTCCTCCTGCAGGTATTAGGAGTTTCTCTGCTGCAACACACCTGACTCAGATCAATTGGTAATTAGGAAGCTCTGCACAAGTCTGCTAATTAAGTCTGACTCTGAGTCAGGTGTGTTGCAGCAGGGAAACTCCTAATACCTGCAGGATGCCTGTCCTCGAGGACCGGAGACGCATGCCCTGTCAATGCATATTTGAAATTCCAGTGATGTTTACAGTTCACATGCTGGACGTTTTGTGAACTTTCTTAAGATATCAAATTAACCAACAAACGGTCATTTAGTATGTGTTCAAGCTTTTGATTAAACCATCAGATCCTCTTGTTTCAGGTTTTGTTTGTGTTTAATCATACAGAGAACAGTCATAACATTAAGACCTGTTTAATAGATCACCTGACAAGGATGTTTTGACCAGTCAGTGCATCAAGAGGAAGATCTGAGGATGTCCTGGAGTCTATGGACGTTAGTAACGGATAACATCAGATTGGTTATCTGGGGGAGTTCGGAGTCCTGGTAAATACTTCTGATTGTTGTGCTCTTTGAGCATTGTGGATGAGGCTGCTTGAGGGGTAGGTAGGTGTCAAATAGGCCTATAAAAGGCTGCTATATTCACACTTTCAGCTAGAAGTGACTCATATCAGATTTTTTCAGGGCTGTGTGGATGCAGAAATCAAATGATCAAATTGGATTTGTGCCACTTCAACACATTGGTGCCAGATCTGATATGTATATGATACATGGTTCTGAGATACAAATGATGCTCCAAAAGAACTAAATGCATCTTTTTGCTTACATGCATGTGTTACTAAAACAACAGTTCTTGTCCTTTTCAGAATTGTTCTGAAATGAAAATAGAAAAATGAATGTGAAGACATGTACTTTTGAATGAAAACCATCAAATCTGATCTGTATTAAATCCGAATTGAACAGGATGACAGGTAAATTTGGGCTGCACGGTGGTGTGGTGGTTAGCACTGCAGCCTCACAACAAGAAAGTCACTGGTTCAAGCCTCGGGCGGAGTTTGAGCCAGAGGGGGTTGCTAGTTCGAGCTGGGGAGGGGTTTGAAACAGTGGCCTTTCTGTGCAGAGTTTGCATGTTCTCCCTGTGTATGCATGGGTTCTCACCAGGTACTCCAGTTTCCTCCTACAGTCAAAAGACATGCATGATAGGTTAATTGGTCACTCTAAATTCTTCCTAGGAGTGAGTGAGTGTGTGCGTGGATGGTTGTCTGTCTCTCTGTGTTGGCCCTGTGATGGACTGGCGACCTGTCCAGGGTGTA
>JBBBVU010000013.1:20357196-20367959 GCA_037177055.1 Atherinosoma microstoma
AAAGATTCTGTGGGGGGGGGGAAAGTTGTTAAGAAAAAAAAAGAACCAAAAAAACCGTTTGGCTTGAAAGAAGGGGGGAAAAAAAAGGTGGAAAAAAAAAAAAAAAAAAAAAAAAAAAAAAAAAAAAAAAAAAAAAAAACAAATAAGGAGCACTTAAGGATTATTTACTAGCTCTGAGACACAGTCATAATCTAGCTGACAGAAAAGCTGCAGCCTTCGAGCTGATGTAATTCTTCTCGATGTCGGGTGCCTCAAATGCTTTGCTGATAGAAAAGGCTTTGGCACAGGAAAGTGATGAGAGCAGCTCGCTGCCACTCATGTAAATCCTGCCCCTGTTTATTAAGGTTTCCTGATCAAAGGAATGAAGGGGAGTAAAAGGGTTTTGTGGGAAAATGTGAAATTAAAAAAAAGTTGCAAAGCTGAGTCAACGTAGGAGTGATAGATGCTGTTAGGTTAATAGCTTAAGCTTATGAGTGGCAGTTTTAACGTGGGGGTCTAATGGTCCATACTGAGTTGAGAAGATTATAATGTTTTGGCTTTTTAATGCTAGGTCAGTTGCAATGGCCTTTTAGATATAAATAAGAAGGTGTTGTGCTCAGTACCTGGGAGGTCGTGGCGAGAGCCTTCTTTTTATGTTGCTTATTATTTGTATTTTGTCTCCTTAAGTTTATCCCGTGGGACGGCATCCTCCTCTTTTTCTGTTTTTCTCTTCCTGTCCCCAGCTGAAAGTGAAGAGGGTGACTCAAAAAGCAAAAGAGGTTTACTGTCTGCAGTGCTTGACAACCTCTCCCTGTGGGGCTCTTTAATCATCCATGCTTCATTAACTGACTATCTGTTATCATTTTGCATCTCTCTTTTGAAGGGGATGAGCGAGGTGGGAAGCTGTTGCAATAATCAATTTTCCTGCACCACAACAGTGGCATTTTTTATCAAACGGAGATCATTAACATCCAAAACAGCAAACCTCCGTATCTCAAAGCAGGTCAGTGAGTCCCAGTACTGTAAAAAGTGCTTGTCAGCCCTATTCTGCATTCATTATGATGTTGTAAATATCACAGTTACAGGTTTCTAAAAATCTTTCCTAAATAGTTACACAATAATAATGGATTAGATTTATATAGTGCTTTTCTGGACATTCAAAGATGCTTTACTTTATATTCCAATTATTCATTCACACCTGGTGATGATAAGCTACATATGTAGCCACAGCTGCCCTGGGGCAGACTGACAGAAACATGGCTGCCAATGTACGCCAACAGCCCCTCTGACAACCACCAAACATTCATACATACACCACACAGATTTCTATTGATGGATGTAACAGTTTGGAAGATGTAAGAATAACTAAAATAACTTTAAACCCATATTTTACTTGTGATCTCACCCAACCTTAGTTACAAACTAAGTAATATTTTCAATTGCACAAACTGAAGATTGATACAGGAAACTTTATGTTGCCTGTCATCCCTGTGTTCAGTGTCAAGTGACAATTCAGCTACACCAATAGTAAATGGCAAAAGGGAAATGTATTTTATTAATGTTGCCTCATCAACCAATAACAATTACAAAAGGAGCTTAAAGGGGTGAGCTTACTGAAAGCTACGCTAGTCTTCTACATGATACCATGACGACTCATATTTTGACTGAAGTGCTACAAGAGCTACTACTGGTGTGTCTTAATGCTAACCGGAAAATCCTGTGTCCAAAACCATTGAAAAATGATCTGCATTTAACACTGATGCAACAGGTTCCTGACCAAGATGCTATATGTAACTATTTAGGAATGAGAACATGTTGTTTCTTAGACAAATAATGACAAGTGCAGGGACAACCTAGAGCACTACAGTGAACGCTAAGAGACATTGACAGTGTTTTCTTTTTTCTGGAAATATTTTATCCCCCCTTTTTTTTAGCCCACTGATGACATCCTAGTTTGTGAAGAATAACTACTACTTTTTTGTGCCCATTGAGAACCGACTGTTCAGTTTCGAACCAACCTTTTTTTGCTGACTAGGGCTGGGTGGATCAATCCAAATATCGATAATATTGATACCAAGGCTAGTATCAGTATCGTTTGATGCCAGTGTGAGGAGATTAATACAGATTTTGGGGGCAAAAAGTTATCTTATTATTTTGTTACATCGTTGATGTTATTTTATATTGTTTACAAACAAAAAATCTTACATTTAAATTTCTCAGTTCTACCATTCAGTTTGTTAATAAAAAATGTTTTATATGACAAAAATCTTTGCACTGTGTTTTATTATGATTATAACCATGGTCAATAATTAAAGGCAAAACCATAAAATGATTGTAAATTTCAAGCAAAAAGTATAAGTATCGGATTGGTATTGTGTCAGTATCAGCGATACTTAGCCAGGATTTACTTGGTATTGGATTTATACCAAAATTTTCAGTATCGCCCAGCTACAGTACTAACCAGTTCAAATTAGGGTTCAGGAATCGGCACTGGTATGGTTCTTTGCCAGTGTGAAAGACTTTATTAGTGTAATTGAGCAAGTTCTGAAATATAAACAGTCTTTTTTTCTTTTTTTTTTAAAACAATTATCCACACTGTAACCATTAAGAAATATGTTAGCCTTACAAAAGAGAAGGTTTTTATAATAAGACTTAACATTTGTTTTTGACATGCATTTTCTATTGTGGTGAACCAGACAGTAAACCACTCTGTTCTGCAACACCTCGGACTGCACAATTGTTAGATTTCTTCTGGCTTTCCTGCCATTTTCACTCACTTTGGTTTTATTACTTCTTGAGGCAATTGCTGCTTCCTTCAGCACAACTCCAGATTAGCAAGTCCCTGTTCTGTTCAAACTACTTCTTCAATACATCTTCCATGTCTGACTAGTGCTTATCAGTGAGACCTTTTACATATAGTCATCTACTTGTTTAACACGTAAAGCTATTCTCTAATTTATTTTTATTTCTGACTTGGAAGCATGTGTATGCCTTTCACGCTCACTACTTTGATCTTCTTTGACCATTTAGCTCAGATGATTCAAACGTGTGCTGTTTATGAGCCATGACGGACATTACAACCATTGGTCTCCATGGCTGTTTCTTAGCCAATGTATCATGACAGGCAATTGACTCTGTGTGACTCGCTTGTGTTCCTCTTACTGAACTGTGCAGATACGATCAGAGCTGGGGTGCAGATGTGAGGCTGGGAAATGATGGCAGTTTACTGGAGTTGAATTGTGCCCCGGAGAGAAGGAAGTGTAGTTTCTTTTATCAGATGAGAAGATCAGAGGAGATGGATAATTCAGTTATCACATCTTTGGTGATTAGGGGGACAGGATGGAGTTTGCTGATAAGGATCTGCCTGCTTCTTGGAGGCTCTCTTCCCTCATTAAGCAACTGAAAAGAAGAAAATAAGTTACTTTTTTTTCTGCCCCTACCTTTTTATTTCACTTTCAGTTAATCTTGTTTTGTTTTTTTGTCATCTTACTTCTTCCCTTACTTACTAAAGGATCAGTGATTTTGCAAGGTACGTTATGTGGTCCTTTTCTGTTTCATCTGGTCTAATTTAATTGAGCCTGATTTTTATTGAGTTGTCACCTTTCATCTCATCTAAATTTGTCTTGACTTCATTCCCTTTTTTTCAACCCCTTTCCCCCTCATGCTTGTGATAGCATTTTGTCAGAGAACTTCTGTAAAATGAAGAGCAAAGGCAACTACATCTTTCCTGTTAAATTTGATCACATCTTGTTTTATTTTGATTCACATAGTTTTGATTTATTGTATAATAATAATAACAATTATAATAATAATAGTATTGTATAAAGACATGAAACATCTACACTCCTACACTTTCATTTGTTTTTCTCTAACCTTGTCTCATATGTCTATTTGTGCCTCATTTTAGTGACTTTTTTTCTCCTCGTGCCATTAATCTTTTTGTCCCCCTGTTTTGTTGCATTTTGTGGCGTTTTTATTTTCAGCCATTTTTTATCCAGATGGCGTCATACGCTAGACTTTTGCCAGGCATTAATGCAAAAAAAGAAGCATTTAACTATAAAATTGTGACTAGATGTTTGAATTAAGTGATCACAGAAAACAACATATTGAACAGTGAGCTCATTGATATAGTTCATCAAAACTGCCTTTTTCGACAGCAGCTCAATTTGAAATATCACAGGGAGTAATGGGACCAACAGGAGCAGCCAAAAAGCTTTTAGATGAACAGCCTCAGGCAATAGGCTGCAGTTGTGCTGGCTTCACACCTGTTGCACAGTGTGTGAGCTGCATGTGCATTGCTGAACTGCTTCATGTGTATTCACGCCACTGACCTGGGTTGTGGTGCAGCTACCACCTCCACAGTCTTTTTGACTTTGGTAATGCCCATAACCACACAGATCATTGTGTAATCCATTGTTGATTTGAACAGGGAGCACTGGAGACTTGACAAGTTTTAATCAGTAATCACATGACTTTTTAATCTTGTTCAAGGAGAAAAAAAGAAGCACTGAATAACATGTTTTAAGGCAAACGCCTTAACTTTTCGACCTCAAAACTCTGCATTTGTTAGGTGGCGCAGTGACATCTGTTGCATCCTGACGTATTGCACTACAACGTTTTCATCTGGAATGCTGCATGACATTGCTGCTGAGTTTTGCTTTGTGCATGCGTCACATGCTAGCAAGCGGATATAAACACACCGGCCGTTTTGAATGCGGATTCAACAAAGAAACGCAAGAAGACGTTAATGGAGGAAGAGAGGAATGTTGCCCATAGACGTCCGCCTGGTTTCTTAGCTGAATCAGCCATTGTGTGCAACCAAAATTGTCAGTTTGTTGATATCCAGTTGCTGGCAGGTGATGTGCTGATAAAGCAAAACACAACTGTCATGTGATCCTCTTGGCTGGAACACCATGGGTGTGTCTCAATCAGGGCACTAGCGCACTTTTGAACACTACATTTAAGTGCATAGTGCGTTCACACGCACTTTTAAGCAAAAACTCAGTGCACTGAAAGTATCCGGATGCTGCCCTAGAAATGGCCAAACATCTAGTGTAGAATGATGCACACTACTCGCACTAAACAGATGCCATATTGCCGAAGTAGAGGAGGGGGCGGGACTTATAGGACAGTAAATGTTAGCAGTTTTTAGCCGGTTTAGCAGACGTAAATAGGTTATACGTGTTACAAATGATTAATGTTATAGTTCGCGGATGATTATTTGGCGGATATTTTTGGAGAGCTGGAGAGTCGCGGTTAAATGCTGCTCCCTCACTACCAGTAAGTGCAAAACGTCAGTGCTCTATTTGGGTCAAGACTTACCCACGAAAGTGTGCATTACAGAAGCAGGTGCGCAGTGCGTACTACATTCCAGTGCTCTTACGTATTGAGACACACTCAATGTTGTGAAGTGCAGTTTCTCAGCCCTGGGTAGCTGCAGGACAATGGCTCAAAGAATATGCAAAATGAATGTTGTGTGCCATCAGAATGAGGTCTGAAACTTATGTTGCATTACTTTAGTATCAACCAATTGTTGGAATGAAAAGAAAATCATCTTATAACAAGAGATGCAAAGAAATTTTGGCCTAAATTCAATATTGACCAGTAGTCAGTTTGGTGACTGTAGTCAGTGTATCAGCCATTACAACCAACAGATGGCAGCAGCCAGTATTTTCCTGGCGTGTCCTGGTTGTGTTGATGAGACTTTGTGCCAAAATTGATTAAGTTTGTTTACATTATATTTTTTTGGGCACAAAAAGAAGAAAAGGCAATGAGAGCACTAAAAAGATGGGAAAAAAACTCTATAGTTTATAGAACTATAGTTTAACTGCAAGGTGGTGTGGTGGTTAGCAAGGCAGCCTCACCGCAAGAAGGTTGCTGGTTCAAGCCTCATGGTGGAGTTTGAGCCAGAGGGGGTTGCTGGTTTGAGCTGGGGAGGGGTTTGCATGTTCTCCCTGTGTATGCATGGGTACTCTGGCTTCCTCCCACTGTCCAAAGACATGCATGTTAGGTTAATAGGTCACTCTAAATTCTCCCTAGGAGTGAGTGTGTGTGTGAACGGTTGTCTGTCTCTCTGTGTTGGCTCTGTGATAGACTGGCGACCTGTCAAGGGTGTACCCTGCCTATCGCTTGATAATTGCGGGGATAGGCTCCAGCCCACCGGTGACCTTGAATCGGACTAAGCGGTACAGAAAATGAATGAATAGTTTAACACGTTAAAACGATTTTCAAAACTTTAGGTATTAGGTAACACTTGGTACCTATTGGCCAAATGATCCGTTTTAACCTTGGTATCAGTATTGGCCAAGAATTGTACAATTGAATCCCTAATTAAGACAAAGGACGATAAAATGAACTAATTTAGCGAATGCAAAGTGATGAAACTGTGAAAGGCTTACTGTTCCTGGTCAATATTGTGACAAATTGGTGTTATATTAAGCATTTTTGTTCAGAACTGCCTCAGTGACACTTAACTCCTGAGGGAAAAAAAACAACAACTAAACTATACGGCTTTAGCACTGTTTAAGTTGTGTGTTGGCATGAAGCGATTTGGATATAACAGGGGTATATCGTGCAGCATTTGCTGCAGGTAAATAAAACTGAGTTGGATTTTGTATTTCATTTCAAGCTCTGTTGGGTCTAGCTGTATGTTGTTAAGGCTGATGAATGGTAATGCATGCATATTGATTAAAGATAACTTTTAAGTGCATGTGCAAATGTATGCAGCATGTCCTTTTTTGCTCAGTCTGCAAGTAAAATAGCTTTTATCAATATTTTGTTTTACATATTTGAAAAAAAAACTTTTCTGTGTTTGAGAGCATATACTCAAGATTAGGTTAAAATAATAGATCAGTAAGACACAGAAGCAGAATTAATTATTGAGAAATAGTTCTGCACTGTGATGTTTGGGTCATCAGTTAAAGGCCCATTACTTAACTTTTCGACCTTAAAACTCAGCTTTCCAGACTTGTTTGACGGCATAGTGACATCTATTATGTGCATTTCTGGAGCCGTCGGGCAGCGTCCCACGGCTGAGAAACGCACTATACAAGTTTTTCAAAGGAGGCGCATGCGTGCTGAGTTTTACTTCGCGCATAAGATACACGCTAGCAAGCAAATGTAAACAAACCGACAATTTCAGATTATCAAAGCACTTGTGGAATTGTTTATTTATCAATTATCATTTATCATTAATACTATTTGTTGTGAAGTATTTCAAGCGTGAAAGTACTCACTCACGCAGTATCAGCCACAATAAATGTTAGTTTATTTTTGGATATGAGCCACATTATGCAGTCACAAGCTTGTGTCCAGACATGTCCATCAGAAAGTCATACAAGTTTGGGTTTTATGGGGATTTAATTTGGTCTATTGTCAGAATTGTAGGCTGTTTGTACTTAGACAGCAACAACAATTGAAATATAGATTTAGTTCCAAAATCTAGAGGAGTAGCTTAGGTCAGTTGGACAAATGGGCTGTTGCCTGGGCAACAATAGCCCATGCCTCTACACGGCTTTGCCTACACATTGTTATTCATAGCCTGTCACACAAATTAATTATATTTGTCCTTGTCCCATAAACACTCTTTAATGTAGTTGTGATACAAGTATAGACACTGTTTTAATAACAGCCACTTGGATACTATTACCTTCAGTTAGGTACATGTTTGTTTGACTTATCCCACTGCTGCAAATTATGAGCCTAATGACACTTGAATAAATGATTACACAATTCTATTGGATGTTTAAGACATACTGTGTTCAGTCTAACATCCACTACCATTAATGTCAGCTACCATTTGTTACATTGTAATTTTGATAACACAATATTTAGAAATTACACTTGACACAGAAAAAGCTCTTCGACAGATAAAATCTTATAATATTGAAATTTTTATCAAATCCGATATAACTGTGCTCATTTACTGTTGCAGAGTTGCTGGTTTTGGATTACATGCACAATGTCAGCATGTGTCTTGGAGTAAATTGGAAGACTTTCCTCATAAATTACAGGAATAATATTCATCAACCTTCTGCTCAGTTTTCATTAGGGAGGTTAAATCCTCACACTGCTGGCCCTAATCAACCCATTCAGATCAGGTGTTGACTTGGAAAAATAACTCTGAAAGATAGTGATACATGATCCCATTGTAGTGAAGAAGTTCAGCTTTGTCTGTTTTAGTTAGGACTAATCAATGATTTCTCTACACTTATGAGGCTAACTGACATTAGTTCAAACGTGTTTACCACAAACACTACTGTATATTTCCTTCCTTACAGAACTGATCTCCTATGTTGTGGATGGTAGGATTCAGATGTATGTTACAAAAACATGAAAAACTTTTCAATCTTTTTAATTCTAAGAGCGCTATCACTAATAATTTATTGCTCTTTGTATATGACCTCCCATCACACTATCTCAATCTGTTCAAGGAGCATTGTTAGTAAAAATGGACATAAACTGGCATGTCATCTTAATAGTTTGTGGAGACTAAGCATTATATCAAATACTTAAATTGCATTGTCATGGCACACACACAAGCACACAAAAAAACTCTTAAAATCAGTGTTGGCCTACAATCAATATTAAAGCATATAATATTAACATGTACTGTGTAGTTTTTAATGTTGCAACTATTAAACAATTCTTATTGCATTTGGGGTTATTTCCAAAGCCCACAGACAAGAGCTGATGCCAGTTGTCTTTTTTTTTTATTTTTCTAAGGTTCTAAGGGAAAGGCCTACAACAAAGTTACCCAGTTGTATGACTTTATACATAACTATACAATTTATGTTTGCAAACTGATATATACATAGTCAACAGATTAACTCTAAAAGCCTCAAGTCAGCAGCTCACAAACCAATGAGTGATTTCATTACAACTTCTTCCATCATTTTATCATAGTTTTGAAAACAAAATTCACCATTAATTGATCACTTCATCCATTAAAGGTTGGGTAGGAAATCCTGGAAAAATGGTTCGAGCAAGCTACATTTTGAAAATAGACAATTCAAAAGTCCAAAACCCCTTTCTTCAGTTTTCCCCCGAAGCCACGCCTCCAGAGCAGAGGAACGCACAATGCTTGTTCCTGAGGGCGCACAAGCGCTAAGCAGCATCGATTATTTACTACGGAGCCCAGCAAGTGTCAGCGTTTTTTTTTTAAAAAGCTGGTGGAAATCTATGAGTAAGGATTATTAAACTGTGTCCTCCGTTTTGCAATCCGTGTTCACGGTTTGATAAACTCTCTGTTTAATAATACGTGCTCATGGTTCATGAAACGGTGCTCTCTATGTTCAATTCGTGCGCGCACAGATTGCCCAGGAATCTTAGTTAAAGGTTCGGATTCCATGGCCTGCAGCTGCTAGTCTATTGTCATATGTAGCCTTAATGCAGTTCCGTGTTTTAATGCATGAGTATTTTACACTGAGAATTTAACATTTGCGCCAACAGCAGCTAACATTAATATAACACCCTCCTTAGCCAAATTGGTTGTCTCCAAACTCAACTGAGGTCTCTGGGCACTCTGTGTGCCCACGGATTGCAAACAGAAAGCACAGTTTAATAATCCGTGAGCATGGATTGCAAAACAGAGAGAAAAGTTTATCAAACCGTGAGCATGGGTTTCAAAAAGAAGAGTAATGGTCCATGGACAGCGGATTTCCAACAGCTTTTTTTTTAAAACTGCTGACATTTGCCGGGCTCCGTAGTTTTCTTCAAAATTCATAAAGACATAATATTATCTTATCTATCAAGTAGAAATATGTCCACCATCACTCTGCAACCCTTTCTGTTGCTTTAGTTGAAGTCATTGATGCACACTCTGCTCTTGCTCCACTCTGCTTCAGCTTTTATCTTGGCCGCAGCTTCTCCAAAATAGGTTTTCTATTCTGTCCCTATGTTTAAGTTCTGTATTTTGATGTAGTATGCTAGCTAATGTAGCTAGCCGAGCTCTGGCTCTTGCTATGTTGCGTTTGTTTACAAGTGCTCCAAGCCTCTGAGAGGATGCAATTAGTGCATGAAGAGAAGAACGCACAGAGGGGGTAGGCAGTTGAGTTTGATAAACATATCACCTTCCAATCTTTTAGAACAGGCCGGTTAAAATGATTGGATGGTGTTTTTTTCAGTCCTGTTTGTTCCACAGGTGACTAAAATATTTTATTTCTGTGTTAAAGCATTTGAAGTGTAACTACACCCCCTACTTTTTGTGTAACTCCATCCACTGCCAAACATCGACCAACTTCAAAGTGGCTGTGGACATTCCGAACGTGGTAGTATGTTCTATAAACTATGCTGAAAGATTCAGCAACCTGTATCTATCATTCTCAAAGCGGTAGCAGCCAGTGTACAACCACTCTGACAGTGGTTGCAAACACTGTCAGTGGCTGCGACCATTCCGGTGTTGGCAGAAGCTGCGACCAGTCTGGCCCACTCCACAGTGGCTGCAAACAATCCGTCAGTGTTTGCGATCTGAATAGGCCAATTTCAAAGTGACTTCAGACATTCTGAGTATGGTATTATGTTTTATAAATCATGCTGAAAGATTCAGCAACGTGTATCTATCATTCTCAAAGAGCTAGCGGCCCTGCCTTTTTTTGCATTTGGAGGGAGGGGCAATGATTTATTTATTTTTTTCTTGTGTCATAGAGGAGCACCACGTTTACCTCTACATCATGAAAACCAAAACCTGGTTTTACCTTGTAGAGGGCGTATAGATGGATGGATGGATGGATGGATGGATGGATGGATGGATGGATGGATGGATGGATGGATGGATGGATGGATGG
>JBBBVU010000013.1:20368059-20395422 GCA_037177055.1 Atherinosoma microstoma
CTCTGCTACAACAATAATTTCCCTCAAAGGGATAAATAAAGTATTTTTCATTTCATTTCATTCATTTCATTTCATTTGGTTGCTTAGATGAAATGGAGGAAGTGTCGCAAACTGGCTGTTGAGATAAGCTCAGTATGTGAGTGATGCATGAAGTGATGCATGATTACTTATCAATGGCAGTAACTATTTAAAGTAAGTTATCATGGCTCAACTTATGAGCTAAACAGTAGAAAAAGTAGTCTAGTCTAGGGGTACAGCTAGTCTGCTGTACCCCTGATATATGGTGGGAAACACCTGTTTATCCATCTCTTCTGTGTACAACTACAAAGAAGGTAACAAGTCTATTTCCTTACGAGAAAATGTGGAATCTCTATTAAAAAGACCTTTATAGTGTTCTTTTAAGGGCTTTCTGCTTGATTTACTTTCTCCAGGCTATAACACATCTCATACATATTTAACCGCAGTGAAGAGTGAAATGTATGTGTGTATAATGGTGCCGGCTGGACAGGTGTACAAATTGTCTATTTACAGGACACGGTTATTCAAGTTTAAGCTTCATTTCATTCTGACTTAATCCGAAACGTACTGGAGTTGCAACAAACAATTTAGTATGACTGAAAAACTCAAAAACTTTGGCAATGCAAAGTTAGTAAGTACAGATTTAAAAAAATACCTAAATCCAGGGAGCATTATGTTTCAACAAAATATTTTCTGTAAATGCAAATCATCTGCGTATGTGTGTAATTAAAAAGAGATAATGGTTGGCCTGCAGCTCACTCCGAGCTGCCAGCCTCTGCAGCTTCTGCTCTCCACTGTATGTTTGTGTGCTTTGATGTTTCCATATTTCCAACCAGTTCCTAGAATCCAAAACATAAATTTCTCATTGTGATTACTGCTTATATGAAAACAAATGGAAAGTAATAAACTGTGCCCACTCAAGGGGTTGGCTGTGACAGCTGGTAAGTTAGTAGGGCATGGGAGTGGAAGGGATGTTACTACCGAGCTCAACATTTTTTTAGGGGGGGGCTCTGGCGTAATTAGCTGGAGCTGCAACAGCGCACACCTGCGTGTCAACTGCGCATATTTGGGCTGTGCTGGCTCACTAAGTAAGCATTTGCACGCAAACTAGTGAAATTTGATCCACTTCACATGTTTCCATAACTTTAAAAATTGAAGAGGGAGTGGTTTTCTCGTGCCTCTCAGCTGGCAGTTTGATTCAGATTTTATTATCTGTGCTGAGTTCTATAATAAGCAGGAACTGTCCTGTCCGATTAGGCACGCTTGGCGGCGCTCTCCACCGCCCCCTACTTGCTCCACCCCAACCAACCCCATCTGACTCCTTACTGAGAGGAGGAGGCAGGTCCCAACAATTTCCACTGTCTGTCTCCCTCTTTTTAGTTCTGTGTACTTGGGAAGTGAGCAGGAGGGAGTTGCCCCTCGGGCTTAACTCATTATTTACCTTCATGTTCCTCTATTTTTTTTTCCAGTGCTTATCCAGCGCTTTCTTTAAATTGGCAAATTATTAGGAAGATTGATATATGGTTCACTAATATATATGAAAAAACCCAAACATCTAGATATTTAGATGATAATATTGCTGAGTAAAACAAACAAAAAATGTGGTATATATAAAATTTACGGGTTTTTTATAGAATAGAAGCAACATTGATTATTAACTATTAAAGCAAATAATTCAAATTTATATTTAAAACTACAGGCAAAATCAGGACACAAGAGAAGTGTTTAACATTTGAGTGAGCAATAAACAACATGACACTGTTCAACATGATAATTCACATTCAGTTTTATTAAACCACTGTTAAATGAAAAATAGACATCCAAAAAAAATTAAATAAAGGAAAATGAATAAATATCCCTTGATGTGTAATTTAAATATAACTGTGAAGTTTGTCATGAAAGAAATATATATATATGGAAAGCAAAGCTCCTGTTGTTTGACACACACATATACACACACACACACACAAACAAAACAAACAGAAAATGTATGATAGAGAGTCTTCCGTTGCTTCAGTCATATTTTTTTCTGTCAGGATTTTCTGGAACATTTAAAGTGATGACAGGAGTATTTGTTATCCTTCTTTTTCAGTACAGAGATGTTTTACCTAATCTAGACAGCAGATGTTTTATTTGGCTCTTGGTCATGATCAGGAACACACAAGTCTCCACACCATGACTGTCTTTATATGTGTCTTAAATTAGAGAAATGTTATATGAACAGTACACAACTTTGTACATTAATATATTGTTAAAGTAAGAAAATATAATCATGAAGCAACAGCAGATGCCTTTATTAAAAATATATGTTAACTTTGTCAGCTGGAACCAGCCTAAAAAACGATCAAGTTGATGATTCATCTAATATAAAAAGGTGTAATTTTGCTATATTTTTCAACTGATTGTGTGCAATCATAGTTTTAGTCGGCTTAGCATGTAGCATTTTAATTAACTTTTTCTTTTCATTTGTGCATGGGCCTAATGCTCCACTGATACATTTCCAAATATGCTCTCTCTTGAATCGATCTCTTTGTTGGTCTGATCTTTCCAAAGTGCGATCTGATTAGAAAATATTGATGGGGTCTACAGCTGTGTCTGTCAGTGTTTCGTAAAATAAGACAAATGCAGTATTTGTATGCTTCTTCCCTCTGCAGTGTGACGATGTTTTGCTTAAATCATCCAGACAGACTGCGGTTGCTGTGAAGAATTTACACGAGAATCTACATCTTCTTATCTGCAGACTATTTACAGCAGCTCTTGGGCAAATTCTTACATGACCAAACTTAATATAAAAACAGGCAAAATATGTCTTCCAAAACGGAACAAGAAAGTGGTTACCTTCTGAACAGTTTGTTTATATAATTTTTTTCACGGCACCAGAAAATTGACCCGGCACTCTTTTCCAGTAAATAGGACAAGCGTTGCATATGCTGTCTGCACATTTTGTCATTTTCTGGGAGGGTGGGTTATGCAAGCCCTCTTTCACTGCTAATTCCATCAAAGCTTTGGGAACACTTCTAATTGGGCGTCTCTATTTTTGGTTGTCTTCCAGCCCTGTTTTGCAGCCTTTGAGAAAAGGCAGCGCAGCGAATGTAAAGCTGTGTGATAACAGGGCCATTCGCCACAGTACTGAGTTTGACCCTGCAACCAGCCTCCATGACGGATGTGAGATGATTCCTAGCCCTCCAGCTCAGCACGACACACTCAGCACAACTCAAATACACTCTCCAAAGCTCTCGTTTTTCCGTCTTCCCCGTCTTACTCTCCCTCTCTCCCGTTCCTCCGGTCTCTGTTACTTCAGCGATTGACTCCGTGCTGTATGCTTTCTATTTAAAGCTGCTGCCATAACCACCTACTGCTGCTTTAAGAAGTGGTGACTCACCTAAACAGATCAACCCAGTGGACTGTGTGTGTGTGTGTGTGTGTGAGAGAGAGGGAATGTTATATCATCTCTGCTTTGGGACTACTTTTCTGGGGCCTTTTTGGTTTGGTGACAGCTACAGCTGCTTTTAAACGATAACCCTTGTCATCAAACTGGTATCTGCAGGATCTCTAGCCTGATGCCAATACTCCCATTTTAATCTGTGCACTTGTGATACTGACTTGTGTGTTATTCCGTTGCATCCTGGGGATTTCTGGCTTTTGGGAGGAGCAGAAAAAACAATATTTACATTTTTAATCAAATATATTTGTGGGTGATTGACTGTGTGTCTGGAAGGACAAGGCATAGCTGCAAATTAGAAAGAAACGGAACGATTACATATAGTATGTTCTGTATGTGTGGCAGGAGCTTGCAGGCAGCCAGGCAGAGCAGTTTTCACTGCCACGGTTTTGAGTCTTCCCTTCACTTTGCTGCATTATTAAATAAACCCTGAATAATTCACTGCCTTTCGTATCTAACAAATATTTTTGCAACTTGCACCAACAAATAGGTGCTGCTTAGGAAAACTGCTAAATGTCACTTAGTGGAAGATGAAATTGTTGGCAATTGCTCATCTTTGTGTGTATTTTGCTTACTGTGTGCAGCACACTTTATTGTGGGTGAACTGCTTTTTGCTGCTGAATGTCATTATTCATGCCCTAATTGAGAATTTCCACTCTCTCCCTAACATAATCTGTATCATAGGTGCCGGCACTGTATCATTTTTGTGTGAATTTATGGGATTAAAAGGGTGGATGTATATGTTCTGTTATGTTACTCAGTATTGTGTATCATATTTCCATGTGATGTCTTCTAGTTTGCTCTACATTTATCTGCTCGTGTCATACTGTTGCATGAAGTGTTTATTTTATTTGGACATGAGGCAAATAGAGTTTGACGTGAGCTGGCCAGCTGCTGTGATGAATTATCTCTTCAGCACTAACAATACTGACGGTAGATTGTGACAATATGTTACTGTGCAAACTCTGCGTGGGGAAGATTCTCAGTCTCGGCGACATCTAAATCCCAGCGATGACGCCGCAATGTTATGGCGGGCAAGGACTGACTTGTGTGCTGGCTTGTTAGTCATGCTTTGATGAACAGTTTAAAGAGGACTCCGGGAAGACTGTCCCGTACGCATGCGCATACCCATCGCACATGAAAAGCCATACTTTTTGCACATTTGCACAGAAGAACACACAGTCCACAGAGTGTACAAAAGGAAAGCGGCTGCATCTTTTTGCAGTCTGACATGAAATGGTGGTAATGTGTTGGTGAAATGAAAAAAATACTTCTGTAAGGTGTTAGGTTTAACACATTTTTTTCAAATTTAAAAATAAATTTTAGAGCAGATTATTCCTGTTCTATTGGAATATTAAGCATAGATTGGAATATTAAGCATAGAATAGTATTTCATATTTCATCATACTACAATCGTAACCCAGCTTTTGAAATGTGAAGCATTGTAAGCTATCACATAATATGATAGATTCAGTTACTGCTTTGCTCATAAAATGTTTATGGACACTCTTTACTTATTAAGCCCAACCAAATTTCTGTTTTTCATACATTTAGCTTATAGCTTATCCAAGCTATAATAAAAAATGAATTCAGCTGTTTTCTCTTTAGAGCCTCAGCTAAGCCTGAATATATTCTCTGCACTGGTACTTACACAGGAAGAGCACAAAAAAATATATAGTAAGAAATAGGAATAAAAACATTAAAGAAAGAAAAAATGGCTTCTCTAGATTAACTGGTGGTCAAAGTTTTCAATGATGAACGATACCCAATGATGATTCACAGAGGAAATGTTTTAATGCATTATTTCAATAACACAAAAAACTAGTTTCTGTGAAAACAGAAAAGCAGAAACTATTATTAATCAGAATAAGACGAGTTTAACATTTTATAATAGTTGTTATTTTCTGTTTTGGCTAATAGATAAATAAATAAATCAAATCTGTGGTTGCACAGCCTTATGACATTTCTATTTCAGTGCTGAACCTACAGTAGATTAACCTAAAATATAAAGATATTATTTCCTAGTAAAACAAATTAATATAAAATAAACAGAAAAATCAACCCCTCTTCCCCTCCCCCAAAAGTGGCACTGTTCATTAAGATGAATTTATATTTCCTTTAAACAGATACCAATAAATCACTCTCAAAGCACTTTTTCAAAATTTTGAATAAAACCTCTACAACACCAGTATACTAACTTTTTTTTTTTTTTTATCAATTTTGGGACATGTCTTTATATTGTTTTGACTGGATTTAAAATCAGTTTTATAGTACTTAAATTGATACATTTTTGCTAAGTATTTCCTGCATGGGAAATTCTATTCATTGTCATCATTAATGTTTTTATCAAATTCCATCATAGTGGAATTTATAGTATTCATGAAATGAACCAATGTCTAAAAGTTCATGAACAAAGAAAAAAAACTGGAATTGAAAGCACCATTTAACATTCCAACATATATTTTTGTAGCCCAGTCCGTACCGGAATTTTACTGGCTTAATGCCAAAAATTTGCAAGTGGAGCTTTACAGGGTCCGTTTATTAGAAAGGTGCTGGCTCATTATTTAGTGGGACAGAGTGAAGTAACTCCAGCGAGCTCTTTGCAGCTGTCCCTGCTCTGTCTTCACATGCAATAAAGTTTGTTGCCTCATGTGGGGGATCTCTCCCTCTTTTTGAAGCAGACTTTTTTGGTCCATAATTTATACATTTACCTTACTTGCTTCTGCGTGCATTGGCCTCCTAAATTTTTTAAAGGCCGGGTATTGAGGGCTTTTCTGTCATGCTCTCTTGCTTTGTTCTGATCACGCAAGCTGCTGCTATCCCACATGTAGGAACACTGGCATAAACAGAGATCCAACTCATGCCACCAAGATGAGACAGAAGCACATGCACATACATGCAGGAGCAGTGTCTTGCTAATGAACAGCAAACACTCAGAGATAGGGAAAGGCCCACTCCCTTTGGTGAAGACTCTGGGACAGGCTGTCTTGTTCCATTGCGTGAGGGTTTTTTCACACAACCACACTCCAAACTAAGCCACCCTTTCACTTGTGTGTCTCAGCAAGTGAAGGGGTGTTGAATCTTCCTCTCACACCCATGCATGCAGAAGCAGTCTACCTCCTGTGCTCCCTGAAGAGAACACATGGCAGTCAAAAATAGAGAAAGAGGGAGAGCCCGAGATGAACAAATTAAGCAAAGTAAGAAATAGTTCCTAGATAAAGTTCTCAAGTTCTGCGAGCTACAACACTACCTCACACAACATAGCTCACAATGAAGAAAAAAAGCAAAAACATACATTACAGACATTTATTAATACTCAATACATAAACAATTCTCAGTCTGGGATTAAATATTGTAAACAAGGAAAGACTAGAATTTATTTTTATCTCGGTCAAGTTTGAGTTAATTTATTAATTAATCAGTTGGTTATAACTGAATCCATGTTATTAAATTACACAGTTTCTCATTATTTATTATGAATATATGAATATATATTTTAATTTGCTGGCAGATTTGAAAATAAAAAACTTTTTTATTTATTTTTATTTATTTTTACAAATTGCTACTATGGTCTGAGCCAACTGGTAATAAAATAATTATCAATGTGTTATTGCATCATCAACAACCACAACAGGTTTTAGTTATTTGAGAAAAAAGAAAAAGAAAAAAGGAGGTGGTTTCCCACACACCTTAAATTATTTTAACTTGTAAGCCAATAACTCAACATATGACTACTCTTGTTCCCTCAGGTGTTAATGGGTTAGGTGAGAAAAGTTAGAGACTGTAAGCCTCCTTTAACTACATACTAATGTTAAACACATCCAGATTATACTATACACAAGAACAATCTATCCTAATGGTATTTATTAATTTCAGATTTTGATGGAAAAAATATATTTTAATTTTTAAATGACATCACAAACATTCAATTTAATGTTTTGACATCTAATAATATATTTCTTAACCTTCATTAGCCGAATCTCTCCTGAAAAAGTTTGGAGCTCCTCAAGGTAAGTCTGCTTCATAATCTTTGAAACTTCTAGGTTAAAGTATTGTCATAAAAAAACAAAAAAACAAAACAATAAAAGGATCACATTTCCATATTTATATATATTTATGTATATGTATGAATGTGATTGTAAAAACACCAACTTAAGTTAAAAAAAAGCTTGACCTGTTTATATCCATATTTAGTTACAGATAGTTTTATATGTAGTTGCATAACGTTGCTCTACTGCAGAGCTCTTCCTGATCTTTATATATATCTAGATACAAAATAAACAAATGAAACAAATATTATACATTAATTGCATATTTTACATTACTAGATAGAAACTACACATCTGTGCATATGAATATAATGGTTTTAACATTATGATGTATTTCTTTAATCTTAGTTTCTTATGTGCTGACAATTTACCCATTTTGTACTAACAAGATATTAATGATGTTCTTTCTCTTTTTTTTGTTTTTATGTTAATTTCTTTATGTTGTCAAAACAAATAGTTTAAATGAAAAACTCAAACTCCCTGAATCTTACAATGTAAAATTAGTGTTATTGAATATATATTCAGATACAAACAGATCTCAAAAGAACTTAAAATTTTCAATAATGTTTTAATTAAAAAAAAAAAAATTCTGTTGCATCATTTATATTGTTGCACTCAAATGGAGCTGCAAGAAAAGTTCTTTAAATAATTATCCCCAAAAAACATAAACTAAAATTATGCACAGGATTTGGAACCATTATTTTCACTTTTGAAGTTATTCTTTTGAACAGAAATATTAATTAAACTTTTCTTAGTATAAAAAGAAAATCCCTGACGGACAAACGCCAACTCCTCATCTCTTGCTCTCTCTCTCTCTCTCTCTCTCTCTCTCTCTCTGTCTCTCTCTCGCTCCATAAGCTGTCATTTAGATTCTCTCCCTAACATGTAAATTTAGGTCAGGCTGCACTCTCCTCTCTGGGCTACACAGGAAAATGTGGAAATGGATCGTTTCACACCAGTTAATCTTATTGGGGGAGAGAGGGAAGGGAGAGGCAGAAACAACAGGGTCTAATGTGGAGAACAAAGATGAGAAGTGGAGGAAAAGTACTAAGAAGAGTGTTTGTGCGAACAACAGAACAGAATTAGACAGAAGATGGGTGTAAACTTGAAAAGAGGAAAGTACAGATGATGAGACAGAACAAGATGGATGGAAGACAAGGGGAGGACAGAGGAATGGCAGATGAAAAGACAACAAAGAAAAGAGGTAAAGTAGAAGAGGGGAGGGTGCAGAAAGAGAAGACATGAGAATAGAAGAGGAAGAAGACAGGAGTATGCCCCTCACGTCTCATTTTCGTGCTCTTTGCCAGCGTCACAGCTCCCAGTGCTGGCAGCTTGCATACTAACAGACAGGCCATATGGCTTCATTATAAGACACACACAAACACAATCTCCTACACACACAATATGCATCAGAACATACCAGTGAAAACAAACCCAGAACCATACACACACTTGAACACTCATTCATACATACAAACACAACAAAATCACAGGTGCACTCACTTGCACTTGGGGAAGAAGAGGTGTGTGACGGATTGAATGAAGGGAGCGAGGAGGAGGATGTAATGGCACACTGAGTTTTTCTACCTCCCGGGGCTCCGAGGGAGAGCAGAGCTGGCCCAATTACCGAGGCTTGCACGGACACACACTCACACAGATGCATGTTACACACTCGATCACGCACACCTATTCTCAATCTGGGAAAACTGGAAAAAGCTAAATTATTTTCATCAGATACAAGGAAAGCAAATATTTGCAATAAAGAAGTGCAAATCACAGCAAGTCTTTCAGCATGCAAACACAAAGACTTCAAGGGGGCACCGAGGAGGAAAAGCCTTACAGCTGTGGAAGTGCTTTGGAGGAAAGGACTGCCTGGACAGGTTGCAGTTACTGCTGTGTAAACCACTTGACACACATTACAGTCATTAGTATCATGATCCAGGGAATGGATGTTCCTGATCATGAGTCTCCTGGGTTTGGGACTGCTGCTTAGTTGGACATCTCTGTGGAGGTTCCTAAAGGTATTCTGGGAGTGATCTCTCTGGAGTGTCTGTGTTAGAGTCAGGATAACTGTATTGTACAGTAAAGATATAATAATTTGTACATTTGTCATGCCTTCGTGCTAGCAGTCGCAATATTTGTGGGATAATTCTGCATCGTTGACATTTAACTCAACTGAAAACGCACACAGTTAGGGTTAAAGACAACAATAATAAAAGAAAAGTTTACTGCCCCTCACAAACAAGCTTAATTGCTAGGGATTCATTTATGCCCATTTCTATGGAAAACTTTAAGTAGTTATAGACATTGTACACATTATATATGACAATTATGTAATATATTTATGTATGAAAAGAGAGAGAGAAAAAAGAAAGATGAAGAAAGAAAAATAGTTGCCTCAATTCAATGCAGCTACCAATACTAGATTAAAAGAAGTTAAATTATTCAGCAAATGTATTTTAAATTAAATGCTGCTGCAAAACTATGACACTCATACGGTTTAATTTTTTTTTAAAAGTCAAGACTTAGAAGAACTATAGAAAGAAAAAATGAGAGTCCATAGCAAGATTTATGTTTGCTTTTTTTTTTCATAACAAAAATGTCAATGAATTTTACCGTTGCTTAAAAATGATTTTATTTTTAATCTTAATTTGTCAGTAATGGTAATTTTGTTCAAATAAAAAAGGAAGGAAAAAGAAGTTTTGCCTGCCAGGAAAATTTGCACAAGTCCCCACCACCTTTTTTCTTTTTAAAAGAATGTTTTCTCTATCCATATTGATAGTCAGTTTGAAAATAGATCAGCAAAAGTGATCACAGTTAGATGTCACTTCTTAGCTTAACATTTTCCACAGCTCCTTTCAAATCATTGAGACTACGGAGATTATTTGATGTCAAAAGTGTGTGACATTACAAATGTTAACATTGTCTTGAAGCACGATATTTCCCTCCCACTGGCTTTTACAGCCTTCTGTGTGGAAAGATCATTGAAACAAATGCTGCTCCTTTGTCTGCTTCTCATATACTTTGTCCCAAATGACACACTTTTTAGGACCTGTAGTAAATTATGTTTTTAATAACTATTTGATTAGACCACAATGGTTTACTACAGTTGTCTGTTATTGCTCTTTTGTAATCAGCATAGTATTTTGGAATTAGCAGGAAAACCAAGGTATTTAATAGGTTTAACAGAGTCCTGCAGAGCAGAAAGCGGACATTTTTATCAGATGATGTGGTAAGTATGGATTTTTCTATGGTCTCCTATTACAGTATTCAACGGCTTATTGAATTCAACTGAGCATGTAATCCTGGAATAGCTGACTCCTCTTCATTTCAAATCACTTTGTAATTCACTTGACATTATTAGATACCAAGACACATGTTATTCTAATATAATGCCTAATTTGACTGGGTTGAAAACACGTCATTGAGAAATTTGATGGCATTGCATTGAATTTGCTCACTGATCCTGACTGAGAATGTAATAATCCATAAAACAATGCGGCTGCATTAAGTTCACTGATGTTTGGGTGACAATTTATTGTGGAGACACACAAAAACACATAAATTAGCTGCTTATCTCTTTGGTCAGGGTTGTATTTCCTTATTTTTGGACAAAATCATTTGCCGGAAAAAAAAATGGCAGCTTGATTTTGTTTCCTCGGCCAATCGCAGCACAGCCTCAAAAAAAGTAGCCATTTAAACAGTTCTCACCCAAAAACGGTACAAACTGAACACTCAATTTAATTGCTCTCTTTGACAATGGTGGACGCTTTAGTGTCCCTTTGTTTCTATTGTTCAAATCAATTCATCTGGGCCAAGTAATAAGAACGGTTGAAGTGAAGCTGATGAAAAGAGAATGGAGCCCTGCAGTCTCAATCACCACGGGACGAGTGCTCTTATGGTTCGGATTGGGGGAGGGAGGTGCCTGTTGCCAGGATACTGGCCGGATCCAGTCTTGAGGTCCCGCTGTTATATTGGACAACACGCTTGACCCTCTGGCAACCCCAAATTGGCCCCTGACCTGAGTAGTCACACCTAATCAATGCAGCCATGCACACGCTGACTCAGGGAAAGGTTGGTGGTGCCTACCTGCTGGCAGAGACGCGGAGCACTGAGCGGCACCGTGGATCAGTATCATACAAAGTGACATCTGCAACCATTTAAAATCACATTTAGTGTAATCACTCTTTGATACGCTGTCTTGAATGTGACATGTGGCATCTGAAAAATTTTAAGCGGTTGTCCACTTTGTTAAGGATTGTGGAAAATGTTTCCGAATACATGCTCAGTTCACACATTCTAGATACACACATTTACAATACTCCTATGCTTTGCATAATTTGATAGCACTTAATGCTATTTCATAAAAAGTGTATATTTATAATGTAATGAAATAGCATTTCTTAATGGCATAACTATCAATTGATCCATTGGAGTTTCAAACTTTCAACTCAAGAAACAAAATAATTCAGTAACAAAAATCTTCTTATTTCCTTGGTAGCTTGTGGGCAACCCAGAACTGCATTAAGTCCTCAACACACAATGATCTCTATCTATGTTATTAATAACTTCATAACAAACAATTTTGAAGTTTTTTTAATCTATGTTTGCTAAAAAGAACTTTAAGTTTTTACGCGTGTTCTTTGTGTATATACAGTTGGTTATGTTCAGAAAGCCCTCTTATAATGTATGTATGTTGGGTGTGGCAAGCCTTTTAAAGCTCTGACTCTCGATCTGTCCTGTCACCAGTCTGTCGACAAATACAAACCCCTACGCTAATCCCGAGGATTTCTTCATTCTGCGGCCTGACATGAGAAGAAATATGATGACACACCCAGTGATTTCTCAGATTGCTTTAGAGTGGCCAGCTGTCTCAGACAGTTTAGTGTCACAGAACAGACAGGCTGAGCTTTGCAACCTGACACACTTTTCTAAAAACAACATAGAAACAAACTTACAAGTGACTACAAGAGTTTAGAGAAAAAGTAAGGCAAAGTAGGATTGCTTTATGGCGATGCACTCTGGCAATGAAGAACATAAAATCTCATCTATTTCTAAATGGTAAAATAAGAAAATCTGAATTTCTGACAAATCAGTTTCAGTGACATGACTTTTTAAATATTCTTCTCTGAAATATATAAAAAGGGAATTTCCCGAGACATTTCCTGATTAATGTAGTTTATTTTTCATATTGTTTGTTATATAATTTTGCTTTAAAGTTGCATCCACAACAGAGAAACGTATAATCTAGACTATAACGGTTCATCCATATAACTGTGACTTCTGTTTAAAAGTTTGTTTATATCACCTTAAAATGCATTCCTGCAAAGTTACTGCAAGCCTCTGCTTTTGTCCACACTGGTAAAGCACTGTTTTGTTTTGTTGTTGTTTTTCTATAAAATCCCACTCCTTTTTTAATGAAAGGCTTATTGAGTCTTTATAGTTTCACTTCTTGACTTTTATTATTAACAAAAGGTGCACAGGGGACTAAAGAGAACCATTTAGAAGTTTAATGTAATTATTTACTTGTGGTACAGTATAATTTTCTGGCAAGTAGAGAATTTTCTTTTCTTTTTCTGATTTCAGAGTTGCTCTGGCTCAGGACAGGAAAGTTTCCTGCACAGCAAAGCTCCAAGTTACTCTGGCTGAAAAAACAAAATACAGAGAGCCGGATATCTGGTAGGAATCAAATAAGGTTGGAAAAACACAGTTTATGCAGCAGATGATATATTAATTTTATTGGAAATAGCAGCAATTTAACAAGCCTGGTCGCTATACACCTCAGTCACATTTTACCGTCGGCATTCATAAAGTAGTTCAGTAAAAGTTAAGGGTTATACATTTTTTTACACAGCTACAAATAAGTTAAAAAATTTAAATTTAATATGAAACATATTTGTTTTATTTTTCTTAACATGTTGTGGTACATCTTTAGTCCACAATTTATTTCAGTTAACGACAATGTGTTACACTGCCGCCCATTTACATCATCATTTTGTTGTGTGAATTAGTTACATATACGTCTGGTTTCCATCTATGATTAAATGTACTGTAAATACTGCAGAAATAAACACTAAAAATTGTAGAATAGTAAAGAAAAAAGCTGCATTTTTTTCCCTAGAGAATAATGTAAAAACGGACGTTTGCAAAAACAGTGTTCTTACGAACAGAATAGAAAAAGCAAAATCGTGTCCAACTCGACATTATAACTCGTCACCAATTCAGAGAATATTACTATTATTATAGATTTAAATGCTGTTTTTATAATTCTCTACTTGATACAAAGATTTATTTCTCTCTTTCATTGTCACACACTTAAAATGTATTGAGACCGTGCTCGTGTCAACTGAGAAAGCTTTGCTTCACTCTCAGATAAAAGTTCAGTCACGAAGAAATTGATGCTTGTCATTTTTCTTTCTATGATAACAAATTTATTTTTATTCCTTGTTTAATTGTCCTTTACTGTGAGCAAATTAGAAACCTTAACGTGGATATTCTCTGGTTGAACGAAACTATTATTGTGGCTGGATTTATCTCAGAGATATAATTTATCAGCATAAATCAGCCAGCCTATCTGAATGATTAGAAGGTTTGTCTTGGCCACTGATGCTGAAAGCCCACCCACCTTGCCAGCTAACCAATCTATTCACCTGATCACAGCACCTCTCTTCCCATAAATCTCTGCTTCTGCCTGCTGGCTCTTTTTACTATGTGTGCCTCTTTGTGCAGTTTTGTTCATGTATATTTGCAAGCAAGCAACTTTGTGTGTGTTTCTGTGTGTGTTTGTGTGTATCACCCAGTCCGCTACATCCGTATTTAAGCATTTCTTCTTCAAGACGGATAGTGGGTTTTCTGATCCGGGGCGTGGCGGGCCCATCCATCACTGAAGCAGTCCGGTTTTCCAGTGATTTAGGACTCACTGAAGTGGCCCTGCTGGCCACTGTACTCTGACCACGGCCACTTCATCACCCACCCACCCACACACCCGCCTCCAAGTCTTAATAACACTGCACAGCCAGGAGCCCAGCTCTCATCTGTCTTTCTCTTTATAGGTTTCAGTTTATCAGTCATAATGGTAAGACCTGATAAAAACAAAGGTCTAAGATTATAATAATAATGGTGATAAGTTGTGAGTAGAAGAAGTTTTAATGAAAAGTGTAAGCACAATGACTTGCACATAAGCACAAGTCAGCTTTGTTTATGGTGCACCCAGCTTATATAGATAGCATAATTATGATTTATATAAGACATTGCAACACTTGTATGAAAAAGTATTATCTTAAAACTTCTTGCAGAGTCATCGTGATATAATTTGATTTAATTTTTTTTTCTAATTTAAAGTTTGAGTGAATATACTCTCACATCTTTTCTTTAAGTGCTTAAGTTGAGTCTTTTTCAGGTTATATCAGCGTATTGAGAGAACAGTCAAATCGTTCCTCAGCTCTGAGTATTTTTTTTTTTTATTTTTTTTTTGGAGTGCTGGCTATCCATTCGCACAAAGCGGATTTTGCATCAGCCAGCTTAGAAGTGAGCATTGCTTTGAAGTGCTCTAATCCTTCCTCTACCTTCAGACAACCCTTCCCGATCCACAGTAGTCACAGTGCCAGATAACTGCACTGACGGGATGGTCCATACTATGTTGCCTTAAATATGCATGCCCATTAAAGTATGCATGTGCTTAGGCTAGATGTACATATGTATGGCTACTGTATAGTATTTAAAAATAAATGTGATGACACATAACCAGGCAGACATACAAAATTAAGATTAAACAGAAAGTTTCTTCATAGCTAAGTTTCTGTTTGAGAAAATTATACATAAGTTTTAATTGATCTAGGAAAACATTATGCTATGTGACCTCTTAAAGGAAAATGATTTTGTCATAAGAATTATAGGTCAGGGTAGGGTATATTGAGCTGTGGAAATATTGTATCACATGTTCCTCCCAATTTTTTATGTATGACATCAGTTAAATTGAGAATAATATGTAGTTGCCTTAATTTAAATTTATGTCCTTAGTCAAAGAACCACAATCCTCAACAAAGAACCACTGAAGGATAAATTTACACAAGCACTTACAGGACAAACTTCCTCAAATACATACGCATCCACTTGTGGGCAGTCAGAACTTTCACATCTGATCCAGTTGAAGGCCTCAAAATCACTTTCGGTCTCAGTCTTGTGCTCCACTGAGAAGGCAGAGCTGTCAGGGTGGGTGGCATAACCAAGATGACAGCCTGCTGCAAACTGCTGCTCTTTATTTGCCAGACAGAGATCAGCAATTTTCAATTTCCTCTTTGCCGCACGCTCAAGCCCACACACTTCCAAGACACCCTTCAACAACAAAGGCCGAGTTCTCCAACTGAGGATGATGACTAGCATTCGGATGAACAGTGGAGTATCCAATCAGAACTGTTGTTGCTGGTGGGTATTCTTTTCATACGACTTGAGTTTTAACCAATCCTCTGCCAGATGGGGTCACTAAAGTGTCACCAACAGCACCCCTATTGGCCGGGGTTGTCCATGGAGTAATGGTGCTGAGAGGAGAGCAGTGGATAACATCAATAAATCAAGAGGCTGAAACTGTGTGTCTGTGTTCTGGTCGATATATTTCAATCCAGCTGTTCAGCAATATTTTAGACTACTGAATAATCTACATTTCTCCTTTGTTTTGCTTGCCTGACATTGTATGTGTGTGTGTATTATTGTGCATGTGTTCGCTCATTACCTACTGTGGTGCCGGAACCAGACCGTGTATGTTGGCTGCCTTTCTTTCGGCTCTCTGTGCGCCAGTTTTCCTTCTGAAAGGAATCTCAAGCTTTCAAGGCTCTTTTTGTGAACTGCTCATCAAAGCCTGTGCAAATGCTATGCTGCTGGTTTTGAAGTGAATATCCCATTTTTTACTTTGGAATAAATATTCTGGTTATAGCTGTTTAATTCTGTCTATTTTTTTTCTCTTTTCAATTATACTTTCCGCATGATTTATTAAAAATTAGACCATTAAATATCTGTAGAATATTGATTTAAAGTGACCGTTACAAATTCCATAACTGGCATTCATCTTCATGCCTTTGGATTTTTTCCACTAGGTTTTGAAGACATGTTGTGGAATTATACGGAAACCTTGAGAGAGAGAAAAAATAAGAGTGATTATCAATGAAGACTTTCAACAAATAGACAAAATATTTGCTGTAGCTCCATTAGGAGTTTGAGTCATAAAATACTGAATACGATGAAAAGTGCTGCATCTTCTTATCTATCATGGATGGAAAACTTTAGAAAGAAATATTATGATATATTAGCATTTATTTAATGGTCTGTTTTGACCATTTTGACTATTGACTAATGTGATCATGATAGCCTCAAAATCCAGAATACTTAGTATAAAGTATAACATAGCATTTTACTATATTTTAATACACTTTATTTTCTTTTGACAAATTGTTTGCTATTATAATTGCTGAAAAAATTCCCTGTAGTTATAAACAGATATCCATGCCCACTCTCTGTCCGTTCTCCATCTTTGGAACGCAGTCCCAGTATTCATCCCCAGAGGAGGCTGAGTCAATATGGTTGAGTTTTTACTTGTTTGTTTGGTTTTCCGAAGACCTGGCGAGGGAAACGGTGGAAAATTGGAAAGTAAATTTTTGGGGCATTAAAAAGACTGAAAAACACTGGCAGGATGACAAGGAATAATGGAACCAGCTTATCCCAATAACAGAAAAGAAGTAAGATGACACTTCCCCTCCCGCTGAAACAATGAAGACCGCTTTGTCATTCCCCTAATTGGATGTGATTACATTATAACTGGGAGGGAATGATTCTACTTGCTGGCGGGGGTGAAACTCGGTGCTTGTTCTATCACGAACGACCTCTTATTAAATTAATGTTCTTTGAGTAAAAATTGGCAGAGACTTGGTCTCTTCAACATCAAAAAGCATCGTGTCATTGTTGGACACAATTGAGGCAGTGGGTGGGATAATTTGCTGCTCACAAACAAAGACCACAACAGAGAATTTGCTCATGCTTACCTAAAATGAAACAACATCAATACACACTGATTAACTTGGTGACTGAGCTCAGATGAAGGCTGGCTGCTTCTTGTTCAGCTTGAACCAAGATACTAGCTGCAAAATACATAACAATGGCACAATAGCTAAAGTCAATGACACATACATTTCCAAATCACTTACAATATTTGCAAAATGATAAATTTGGGAGCCATTTCTGATATTTTTAACAATAAATGTCAGAGAGGCAGACTTTTTTTAAGCAACTATATACTAACACAAAACCCATTGTTTATGGGTCACCTTTCCTAAAAAAATATGGCAGAATAAAAAAAAATGGCAAAAGATGAATGCACACATGATGATGCTAGTAATTCCTGCTTAGTGATTCCTGAAGGCATACAGCTTTGGTTGGAAAGAAAGTAAATAAATAAATGAATAAAAAGGCGGCAAGATGATTTTTCCCCCTTAAGCAGTTGTCTATGAAGGGTGTATTTGATGCTCTAGTCTCAGCTGACCCAGAAAGGCGACTGACTGGCTGCACCATTTATGATAATTGACAAATTAACCATTTAATTTCTTTTTTTTTTTTTTAAGTGTCTAGACAGTTTGTGAGGCTGTCACGAAACGTGAGATAGTGACTGGATACAGAAATAGTTTCAAGTTGTTTATAGGAACAGAATTTTACAGACTTTCTTTAGCCAATCATGAGAAGAGTTTGCATATTTAATGTGGGAAGAAGTCTGTACTTGCAGGGTGTGGCAGTAGAGTTCTATAGATTACTACCATGCCCGCTTTTAGCTTTTACCGTTGCCATAGATGTTAATCGGTTTACAATTGCTTAGTTTAGTTTTAGTCATGAAACTATTGTCTTAAATGGCTGTTACTGTACAAAAGAATGACCTTCTTTACCTTTTCTTTCTTGAATTAGACCTAAAGAAACCTCTCAGTAAACACACTGTTTTTGTGTTGTGTAGGATTGTGCAGAATTGTCTATTATGTTCAGAGCTTTGTGCAGCATTCTTCTCTGCACAATAAGCTCCAGGTGCTCCAGAGTCATCCCCAGTCAACTTTGTTATCAGTTTGTCCAGTTTCTTTTCGTCTCTGAAGCTGCTACTACAACAGATGGCTGCAAAGCATATTGCACTCTCCACCACTGGCTTATAGAAGATCATGATGTAGATACTGAATGATCTCAAGTTCCTTGAGAAATAGTCTTTCCTGTTCTTTCCTGTAAATAGCTTCTGTGTTGCATTTTCAGTTTTGTCCGTTGTCCAGCTGAACTCCCACCAGTTCTCCCAGAATGGAAAAAGTGCTTTGCTTCTCCCGGTCTTCTATAAAATTGACAATGATTTCTTTTGTTCTTAGTGTTCAAGATAAAATGATTGTTTCCACACTATCCCATAAAGTGATTGACCAGTTCCCTGTTCTCAACTTCTTCTCAGCATCAACATAGTCCAGAGTCATCTGAGGATATCCACAGTCACAGATGACATGACTGTTTTACTGAAAAACATATAAAGCAGGAAGAGAACAGTGGTGAGAATACAGTCCCCTGTTGTGCTCCTGAGCTGCTAACTATATCAAAACAAAAGTATCTATATGAATTACTCTGTGTTATAATCCAAACTGCTCTGGGTAGTTACCGCTGAGGCAATATTATGTCCTTGTTGATGTAAGACATTCACTATAATCTAATTCGAAGAGATGGTCTTCAGGTTTTTTCTTTATTCCAAAGGCCCTACATGTAGACAAAAATAAGATCAGAGTCAAAATAAAGCTTTCGCTTTAACAATAGAAAATCCCCCAGGCAGCTATTGGGGGCTTCATATTAGATTTTGCTTTTCTTTTCTTTTCATTTTCTCTTTGTTTTTGTTTGAAATTCTGCTGCATGAGACTGAATATGTTTTCTAAGCAAGAGTTCAAATTCTAAATGCTCTACTTCTTATACAAGTAGAATAGATAAAGAAAAAAAAGTCCAAAGTAACAACAACATGGGTATCTATCTGTATAACATTATAATGAAGTCAAATAACTTTATTCATATAAAATGTTTGAAATAACCAAAGTTGACCAAAATGTTGCAACAAGTAAAATGGTGCAACCATAACTCCTATATATAATAAACTGGAATAGAATAAAACATTAAAACAATAAATACGAACTGGAGAAAATGTTAACATTGTGTTTTAAAATATTGAGAAACTAAATAAAAAGCTTGAGCTAACTTATTTCTCTTCTGTTGTATTTGTTATAAAAATAACTGATGTCATTTTTCAAAGTTTTCAAAGTGTGTCTGCTGACACAAAAATGTAAATAACTTTTTTCATGCTTCATCTCTGTTCCAGAAAATGTGGTTGACCCGCAGAACTGATCATTTTTTAGAGATGTTTCAGTTACATAAGTCATAAGATGGTGTTTTCACTGATTTACAATTTTAATTATGTGGAAGTAAAAATGTTAAATTGGGGAAGATTTGAAAAACTTAGTCTGGTGGTTATAAGGATAAGGAGACTTATCGTTCTTCTGAATTCATCCAGACCCCAAGCATTATAAGATTGGCCTTGCAGTCATGGACTTACTACTCTCTGAAATTTAGGAGTTGGTTGATTCAAATAATATCCTGAAGCTTAAGGGTTTCTTTTATAAAAACAAGCCCATCCTCTCTTTTAGCTGTACATTACAGATTGTACATCAATTTTATCAGTGCTTCACTTCAACTGCTGAAGCAATTTACATGCACGCTACTGCTCCCATCCTAAAGCTGTATATCACAGTAGTCTTAGATTTATTACAGGTGACAGTTTTAGAACTCATCATTGTGTCCTCTCTTAGAAGATTGGATGGCCATCACTTACCACTTGAAGGAAACAACACTGTTTTATTTTTCCTTTTTTTTTTTAATTTATGATGCCTACTTTAATGAACTACAATGTTGTTATCCCCCCCCCCTTTGAAAAAATGTGTTGACATACTGCTTAATGTGGATGCATTACCTTAGATATAGTATTCATACATAGGAATTGGAATTAATGAAAAATAAAGAAAAAAAGTAAAAAGCATTTGCTACTATTGTCTTCATGATAGAAATAGACTTACCTTGAGGATTAGGATTAGATTAAAGCTTCTGTTGAACAGGATTTGTATGTCTTTATGTATAATTTGTTTTTCTTTTTCGTGATAAAATGGTTTTCTAATGCATTTTTTCGATTTAATTGTATTCATTTTTCTATTCCGCTTTGTCCAATTTATGGTCGCAGGGGACTGGAGCCTATCTCAGCAATTAGCAGACGAGAGGCATGGTACACACTGGACAGGTCGCCAGTCTATTGCAGGGCAAACACAGAGATACAACCATTCACAATCACTCCTAGGGAGAATTTACACCAACTGATTAACTTATAATGCATGTCTTTGGACTATGGGAGGCTCAAACCAGCAACCTTATTGCTGTGAGGGTGCGGTGCTGTCCACCACACCACCGTGCAGCCTATTTTGAAATTAAACCCTTTATATCTCTGAATCATTACATAATGTTACAGGTCTAATCTTGGGAGGGAACTCAGAACAGTATTTCCTGTACCAGCAGAAAGTACGAGACAGGAGGATTTTATTCAGTACAGCTAAACTGGGCAGAATTTATAACAAATAATAGTCATAATAATTTTTTTTTCTGCTTTTAGATATCATTCCACACAGAAGAATACAATTGCAAGACCCCAATATCAACAGAGTAAAGTAATTCAGAAGTCACTGTAGACAGGTTATCGGTAACATCCCTGATACAGTTAAACATCAGTAGTATAAAATGTTGCAGAAACTTGGGAAAATATTGAAAGAGAAGAAGAAAAAGAACCCCAAATAAGTGACCTTGTTTTAATTGTTAAAAATATTGTTTGATTATTCAGAACCAAAAATCATGATGAAGATTTTTTGCTTCAGATCTCATGATGCATCACAGGGCTATGTGCCAGGGCTTAGCGTCAGACAGCCCTGGCCCAATTCAACCTTTGCTAGGAGTAAGTACATCTTATTTACAATGTAACCATTACTAACATGGCTGCCACTTCTACAATTCAACGACCACTACAGATCTCATGCTTTTCTAAATAATTATAGTCATTTTGACCAACATGAACAAACACCCATTGAGGCCAGTCTCCGTTTTAACGTTTCTTGGATAAAGGCTATATTTGCTTGTCAGGTGCAAACATTCCTGAGTGGATGATTAAGAGCTACAGCCTTCAATCAACCTTTCGTCTCCCAATTAGAAGATTGGTAGTTCGATCCCCAGCTTTCTCATATTACTTGTTGAAGATTCCTTAACTGAGACAGTGAACCTCACTTTGCCTCGGATGCATTCGTGGGCTTGTGTGTATGATAGCTGAAAAAGCACTGAAGCCTGTAAGTCTGTATGACTTAAAGGTGCTGTGCATGTATGTGCTTGTGAATGAAAGTGGCTTGTAGTCTAAGTGCTTCAAGTGGTCAGCAAGACTGAAAAAGTGCTATATAAATGCAGTACATTTACCGTGGCCACATAACAACACAAACACATGTGGGTATAAAAACAACAAGTTTCCCTAACAAGACAGAACACTACATGCCATTCGAGTGTGAAGCTTTGGGAAAATACTGCTGGACTCCAGACTGACTTGGAAAAAGTAAACAAAATTAATTTTAATTGTGAAAATGTTATTGTAAGCTCAAGCAAACTATATTGAATTTCAGTAAAACAAACTGGCTCCATTAACTCTTCCCGGTTGACCTATTAATGTCTAAATAGTGGAAGAAAGCACCATCACTTACTACCACAGTTAAACTGTCATCATAAACCCTCAGCTATATTCCTGGCAAATAAAAGAAAGCATCTGATGCATGTGTTAAGGGCAATTTTCTCATCTGTTGTAATAGATAAAAAGAGGATGATAGAGAGGAAGTGAAAGTATCAGGTAAGCAATTAAACCGAAGCGCCCTCCTGTCATCCTTTGCTCATCTCCTTTCGTTTCTCCTTCTCCTCCTCTTCCTCCTCCTATATGCTGCTCAGCATTCATTAGGCCCGACTCCTCCAAACACTGTTTTATCTACAGGAAACTTTACTGTGTTGAACTCCCGATCACCCTGATAAACCACCGGGCTAATTAAACAGAGACTCACACAACGTGTTCCTGCATGTGTATATGTATATTTATGTGTATACTGTATGTGTGTGTAATCCAAGAAGTGTGTCTCTTTATCTCCTTTCCAGTCCCCCTCCTTCTTCTTTCTCCTTGTCTGTCGTGCTCAAGGAAATGATGCTGAATGCTGAAAATATGGCACACGCTGAAAGCAGCATTCAAATCTTGACAGTGGCTGGGATTAGCTAGGTAACAAGGAGGACAGCTTTGGAAAAACAAGCCGGCGAGGTGAACTCGAGGACAGGGAGGCGGAGGAGAAAGATGCTGGATCTTTGGGCGCATAGATATAAATGGGACAACTTTCATCCCCGAGTTTCATAATTATCTCTAAAACTATTTCCTTTTTTTAAAAGTTTCACTTTGAACTTTTTCTCACTTTTAATGATTGTCATGATTTTTTCCAACATCCTCCCACCACAGACTTCAGTTGGAATGGCCTGGAGTTTTAAATTCCTTGCATGCCCTTTTTGTGTGCCATCATTATCTTTCAATAAAGACATCAAAGTAACTTTTAAATAAATAAATAAGTCAATAGATAAATATAATAATAATAAAAAAAACTCTTGAAGAACTGTGGCTGTCCTCATTTTTTTTCTCATGTTTTTAATCAGCTCAAATGTGTTATGCTAAAAGCAAACATGAATGTAAACGTGCCTTCTCTCTCCTGCTATCGCCTTCAAACTGCAGTACACAAAGTCGTAATCCCCTCTCCTATGAGCCCTCTGTTCATCAAACCTCGGCTTGATGAACATGTGCTAAACTCGCTCTGTGGGCTTCCTCTTTGGTCTGTAGAGAAGATGAGTTGGAAGGAGAAAATGTGAGTGGGAGTAAGATTGAGACAGTGAGTGAAAGGGAAAAAAAAAAAAAAAATTTCAATTAAGTAGCTTTCCAAGAAAGGCACATTACCTGGCACTAATGCACATACAGTCCATACACTCAATGCCATGATGGACTTGTGGTTCCTTAGCCGGACAAAAAAAAACAAACAAAAACACAACATAAAAAGGAAGTAGGAGTTTACACCATATGCCAGCCTGCCTGTGTGCATTGCATATGCAAAGCTTCGTGTTTTATGTATGAGATGTTATGCAATCTCTGTGTCAAGGCTTTACAGTTAGGCTGCATTTCTTTTCAGACTGCATGGGCACATTTTTCCATCTCATATTTCAAGCTTTTACATTGACATTGGCTGATATATACTCTATCGTGTCATTCACAACGGTGACTTAAGCTTTAAGTGGCATGAAAGAAGGGCAATCCAAAACTCTACTGACATATACTTAAATCACAGAATTGTTCATCACCCTCTCAGGCTGAAATTAATCTGAATCGGGTAAATTCATAGCATTTAAAAGTGCACTGTAAATAGCGTATGCTTCAGAAGAATAATAGATGTAATTTAACGATTTTCTGAATAATGTGCATTTAGGTGGCTGTAGCTCAGGAGGAAGAGAAGTCATCTGCCAACCGGAAAGTTGGTGGTTTGATTCCTGGCCCCCTGACTACATGTCGAAGTGTCCTTGGGAAAGACACTGAACCCCACCTTGCTCCTGATGTGCCTATCAGGGGTATGGATGTGTAGAAAGCACTAAGTATGTTTAAATATAAGTGCTGTATGAATGTGTGTGTGTGAATGGGTGAACGAGATATGTAGTGCCGTGGTTTGAGTGGTCACATGACTAGAAAAGCACTATATAAGTACAGTCCATTTACCATTTTAGGAACTTTTCAAATTTATTTGCTTATCCAAGGCTCAAAAGAAACCTTTAATAAGTGTCTTTTCTCATACAATGTCATTTCCTTTGCAATATGGTCATATAATTTTGCATTTGCCAAGTTGTGTCTTGTTTTACAAAAAGTAGATTATTTTAGATTTGAATACATTTATTTTTTCCCATTTTAGGTTAGAAAACTATCATTTTAGTTCGGAGAAGGAGACGTCAAATGAAGCGATGATAAAAAAGGTAGCAGAGACAAAACGTAGGGCTTTGTGGTAAAGTTACACACAGCTGGCAACTAGTGATGGGAAACTCAATTATTTTTACTTATATGAGTTTGTATGAGTCACTCACCCAAGATAATCAGGTTTTTTAGTCATTTGAGTAATTGAGTCAGTCACCCAGTGTGCAGAAATCCATATGGGCTCACAAGCCCAGATCCCAGTTCCCAGTGATGCATAGCTAAAACCACTGATATGAAACTACTGATTACCTTTGTGAGACATACCTAACATGTGTAGTAAACTATTTTCTTCTACACCTTCACTCAGAGAGTATGGGAGCAGCAGACTTTCAACTTTTTCAAAGTGGCGTAGCGCCTCACCCAGCAGTAAGACAGTGTGGGTGAGCTGCTGCTGATGAGCTGAAAGTGAGCAAGTGAGTGATTTGTTCATTCACAGCATAAAGCAAGGAGGAAAATTGTAAATAGAGCTAAAAGAAAAAACCAGAGCTGATGCTTTTCCTGCTAATACAGCATTTAACTTCATTTATTTATACAAATGCAGTAGATTAGAAGTTGCACAGTTGTGACATGTCTGGTATCTTATTTGCAGTCACCTAGCCAGCAGCAGCAGGGGCGGGTCAGTGAATGAGTTAATAGAGATGACGAATCATGACTCATGAGCCAGTATAATGATTCTCAAGTTTGAAATGATTTGATCAGGACTCACACTACGTCACTACGTCAACCAGATGACTTAAGTTTCTCTCCTGTCTAACATGTTTTATCACATACTCTTAATTAAAAACTTCAGGCTTGTGCCAGTTGTTGTTTACAGCTGCTTTCCATCATTGCATGGTAACAATACCTTAAAAGCTAAGTGGATACTTGAAGGCATCAGAAAATAATTCTTTAAGCTTAGAAATAAAAGATGACAACAATAGAGTTAGTTAGGCATTTAACGCTTTAAAGCCCGACCCAAGACACAATGGGGAGGGATACTTTTTTAAATCTGAAGTTTTTATTTGGCGCTTAAACAAAATGTAAAAAAATAAAAATAAAATAAAAACAATATTTTGTGTATATTAACCATTTATGACCATGCAATATGTCAAAAATATTGTAGTATTGTCTTCTGGCTCCTGGTATCCACCAGGGGGCAGAAGACAAGTATCAGAATGTGTCCAACTGGGTTTTGAACAAATTTTTACCATGAAGTGATGCAAAAGGTCTCAGAAACTGTTCATCAAATATGATACAAACAGCATTATAGGGATAAATGATTTAGGTAAACATCATAGCTTGCTTTTAACTACTGTTGGTTTTATCTGAGGAGGCAAACAATGCAAAATGAGTGCATGTGCACACACAATTAACTGAAAGAGCAAAGAGATGACAGCAAGACCTAAGTTATTTTCTCAGTGGTTCTCTGCACCCCCAGTCATGCTGTCATTGTGTCCTGGGCCAGACACTACACCCTCCTTGCCTCCAGTGTCGGCATTGTTGTTGTATGAATGTCCCATGGTGGTCAGAGAGCCCGTTGGTGTGGATTGGCTGCTACGTTTCTGTCAGTCTGCCCCAGGGGAGCTGTGGCTACACATGTAGCTTACCATCACCACATATGAATGCGTTGTGAATGAATAATGGATTCAATGCAAAGTTCTTTGGGTGCCATTTGAAAGCACTCTTTAAATCTAATTTATTGTTGTTATTATCATTATTATTATCATTAGTGTTTTCACTTTTCTGAAGGACATACTCAACACAAATATGTGGTCTCATCTCAGGAAACCATTGCCAGTAAAAGCCACAAGTTGTCAACGTAAAAATCTAAACATCAGGTTACATTAAAAAGCAAAACTTAGCTATTAAACTCTGTGTTTCAATCTGAAATGAAAAAGAAAAGAAATGCATTTAGCTGCTGTGATGTATGTGGGGAGGGGGAAATATTCTGAGTGACTGCTTACACAGTGGACTGACCTATTTTGCTGCTCAGAGGTATGTTTTCACTTATTTTAGGATAAATGATATTTTGTCAGCTGGGACATGCTACAAGAATATTTAACATCAGTTTCTGGAGTTTCACCATTTTATCGAGCTTCTCCTTAAAAAGGTCAATGCTGAAGCACTGTAGTCATATACATATTCAACTAGCTTTAGCATGCTACACTAAGATAGTTATAACACTTGCGTATCTTGACTAGTAAAAATGATGAAGTAGACTCACGCGAGGTTTTTTGAACAATATCAGTTACAGAATTTTTCTAAGTGAGGCACCCCCTAATTCATGCATCCTACCTGTACTGAGCTCTCTCCAGCAGAACATGTGCCATGTAAACTTCTCAGTTTATCCAATCAGTCTTGATCAGAAGGAATTTTCAATCCGATCAAGAAAGAAGATTTAAACCTTTTCACGATCTGATCAATAGCAAAAACTTAGCATGTCTGCACTCGTTCTGATGGTTTCTGTGATTACTGTCCTTCTGCTCATGCTTGAACCTTATTTGGGTTAGATGACGTGAAGTTTCAGGAAATACTTGAAAAATGGCGTCAGCAATACTACTACAAATGTACAGGACAGATACCAGTATCTCTTTTATGAGAGCTGAAGATGACAGTTATGGTGCTGTGCAGCAAAACATCTCACAAAGATCTGAAATAGAGCTGCTGCAACACCAAGGACAACTAGCTGACTCAGATGGTCAGCTTTTTATATTTGTATATCTATCTAT
>JBBBVU010000013.1:20395522-20408373 GCA_037177055.1 Atherinosoma microstoma
TTTTATGAGAGCTGAAGATGACAGTTATGGTGCTGTGCAGCAAAACATCTCACAAAGATCTGAAATAGAGCTTCTGCAACACTAAGGACAACTAGCTGACTCAGATGATCAGCTTTTTATATTTGTATATCTATCTATATATATATATATATATATGGTGACAAATAGAATGATCTAATAGAGTTTCATTGTGTTTCTGTTATAAGATTTGCATCATATTTAGTTTTTATCATAATCACTGATTAAATAAATTAGCTACATTAGAAAAGCTTTATATATCTCATCGTGTAACACACCTGTTATAACACACCTGCATGTTTTTACTAACATGTTATTTTATTATGGATCGTCTAATATCTGCACTGGAATTTATACAAAGAATAAAAACACCAGCTGGAATAAAGGATGGATCCATTTAGACTGTCTATTATAATCATAGCCCGTTTTTTTTATCTTCCCATCTCACAGTGGGGATGTAACCTGTTTGTTTAATTGATCCTGGTTTAACTGATCATCAGGAAGTAACCTAGTTTAATTGGTCAGCTTATTGTTGATATTGATCTCACTGAACTGTCCCTGAAGCTTCAGCTCTTGAAACAGAAACTAAACGTTTTTCATATTCAATTCTTCATCAATTTCCTTTCCAATTCCACCACGTTGTGCGGCCACAGAGTGCTGCAGGAGTCAGACACGCTTTGATGCAGGGCCGTAACTACGTTTTTGAGGGCCTTAAGGTTAAATGTATTATTTCTTTAAGCTATTATCTTCGTGTGAATTGATATTTTATTTCAATGCAATGGGGGGATGTTCTAAACTTGCTCCCTACAGGTCCGCCCCTGGCGTGATGTTGTGCGTTAAGAGAAACTCAGTGCTGTTTTGTCAGTCTCAGGAAGCTGATGGGCATTGATGGCTCCAGGAATGCACGATTAATGTCACTGTGCCATCAAAACAAGTCAGAAATGCATATTTTCAAGGTTAGAAAGCTACATAGTGCTACTTTAATCATTTTGTTAAAGGAGGGAAAGGGTTTTTTTGTGTTTTCTGTGTACCTTTGGAGCTCATTAGATATAACAGAATAATTATCAAATGTACAACGACATCTGGCAATAACCAGAGCAAAAACAAGCAGAATTAAGTTAAATTATGTTTTATGAACTCTTTGTTTGTTATGCTTGTTATGCGTGCCCTCTGTCAGCTGTGTGTCCTGATCATTAACATGTCCCTTTTACTCCACGGTGATTGGCTGGAAGCACACCCTGTGAGATTATAAATGCCAGTGAGTGGGCAGTGTAAAGGCAGGGGCCACTGCCAACCACAGCACTTCTGATTTCTGTTTGAGTTGGGAGCCTCCAGTAGTCCGGTTTTCAGGTTTTTGTTTGTTTGGTTGATGGTTTGGTTTTGGTTTGGGGAGCAGCCCGGATGCTACGGCCCGTTGCGTGGCTGGTCTGGGGTCTGATCCCCTCTTTTGCTTATTTTGGCCGGCTCTCTCTTCTCCTTATCTTTTGGTTGTTTTGTTTATAACAAACTTTCTTTTAAACATTGCTGCTTGGTGGTGGTCTCTCATGGTTCCTTTTTCTTTTGAGCCTATTTAATTTAGGGACCATAACAATGCTTAATTTCATGTATTCATTTAACCTTCAGAGGAGACATTGCCTCCTTTGCCTAGAGTCTTATATTCATTGTTGCAACCACATACTTTCCTACCAGTACTGCACCTTTATAATTGCTTCTCCTTTTTCAGGAACGATCATTATAGACTCTGGCTGCACATGGGGGAGTAACTCAGATTATGCAAGTAAAGAGCCATTCCCCCAAATATGGTCAAGACCGATTCAAATGGTCGCTCTTAAATGTAGGATGTAAACTATTTGTTTCAATATGATGATGGAGAGAGGTTGAAAAATGAGCAGATACAGTCCCTTTTATTTGTGACATCACAACGGTGTAGGATCATGGCGTTTTAGAAGTAAGTTCAGATATACTGGTACTGTCAGATTGAGTATTTGGTGGTATTAGATGTGATGTGTGCAGCAAACACTGATATATCTTCTCTATGGGGATGGACATAAGTAATGTTTGATCGCTCAGTGATGCCGGCAGTTAAGCTTGCTCACTGATGTCCTGAAGGCTGGGGGTGTCAAATCAAGATTTCTAAACAGCTGTCGGTGATAGCTGGCATTCTGAAATATATTTACAAATCCAGCACATTTTATGAAATAACTGGTTTAGAAATCCAAGGCTTACTTCATTATGCTTATCAAATTGTCATGGAAACCAGTGACACATTATAAAGGGATCTCATGGACTGACACTCCTTAATACAGTGCAATTAATCAAACTACATTACATTTTTCATACTAATGGAGGATGACAGTGACAGGTATATGCAATTTTTGAGTAAAAATCAGCTTTTGCCCCCATTTATCAGTTTAACCTTAGTTGTCAGAGATGTGTCTCCTCTTTGGTGCTGTCACATTACTGTCTTGTCAGAGAGAGGCCCACAGAGAGAGCACAGACAAGCCCTCTGAACTCCACCACTCACTGGTTCAAACCCTGACACATCAAGAACACACACGTGTGCACACACACTTGACTGACAAAGTTGGCTGGAATACTGACCAGTGAATGACCATGGAAAAATGATACACAAGGTCACTTGCTTTTTATTAGTCTTGGCACACCTTGCGACACCTTTAGCTCCAGGTCAACACATTATTATACCTCGCAACTGGATTATATGGTTGTTAAAAGACCATCCTTCAGTGCATGAAAAGTCATTAAAACCTCAGTATTTCAGGCATTTCTTTGTTTTAGATTTTTATATTGGAATATGAAACTTGTTATTGCTACAACCATAATCAAACAACCAGCTTGGGGTGGAAAGGTGATCTTTTAAAATCCTTAAATTATTTATTTTATTTTACTTTTATTATTTCTTAAAATGTGTTTCACATATTTTTTTAATCATCTTGATTATTGCAGTGATGGAAATCAGTGATGCAGAAAGAAGGCGGGGCGCAATCACATCACAGATTATTTCCAAATGACAACAACAAAGGGGCCTCTGTAGAACGGGGTAGAAAATGGGATGATCCCAGAGCAGACATTAGAATGAGGATGGTGTTGGCTTACAAGAGATGCATTAGAGGACAGGACAGATGTAGGGAGGCGTTTCTGTGAGGTAACAACAACATAATCGACTCAGAAACATTGAACGCTCCCCTGTTACCGTGTCCTCTTATCCTTGTGGCTCAGCAGCAGCCTTTGTTATTTCTACAATAGTGTCGTTGTGCCGGCATGTCATCCTTTCACGGTCATTGTTTCTCACCTCAGCTCAGCCATGAGGGAGGATGTCCCTGTGGAAAAGATGTGACCTCTCGCAACGTTTATTTGTCATTGAATCATTCTCCCTCCTTTTTTTTGTTGTAAATCTTTCTTCACTCCAAATTGGAGGCAAAACATTCTCCTGTAACAAACCACGTAAATGAACTCGAAATTGGAAAATACAATCAAAAGCCACCCATATACAGGACTGTATTTTGACCCTTCATTTGTGTGTTAAGTCGTTTCTTTCCTCAGTCTCCCTTTCTTTTTGACTGACCCTCCTTCGGTGTCGCCTTCTTGCTTAGTTCTTCTCACCCACATCACCCATGTGGTATTAGTGATATCTCTGAGTCAGGGGACCAGACACATTCACTCACACACATACACATACATGCTCACACTCATTACGGAGCAGCAGCTGGAGTCTAAGGGGGTATTAATCCTATTTCTGCTTGTTAATGGGATTATGTCTTTTAATTAAAGGCAAGTGGAGAGCAATTATGAGCAGTGAGAGGATGTGAAACAGTTCACCATCATGCCATTGTGTCAGTGTTCAAGGTGCACTAATGCAGGTGGACTTGGATTTTATGATGGTCCAGAATTTTTCACATATAAATATATTGTGACCCTACTTCTTTAAAGTCAAGGTAGCGCTTCACTAATTATACAGCTGCAAGACGCAGCAGACAAATCAAGGCTTGATTTGTTATTTCTGTACTGTTTTGAAATCTTTTGTGTTTGTACAGTAAGTTATACAGACATGTGTGCAAGCATATCTCTCCCAGTGTCCTGCATAAGGAGTGCTACTCAATAAATAGAGTTGGTGTGTGAAGAAGTTAAATTACCTCTCAGGGGAGGCGGCATCACATTTTTGCTTCTATTTTGCTGGTTTGTGCTGGCAAACCTCAGTAAAGAGGTATTTAAACAGAGGCCGACTGGGGATAGAAGAGCAGCTGCTAAGACAGGTGAGTGGCTCAGGTGATATGCTGAGGTGAGTAGTCCGTGGAGACAGCCAGTGGGTCTGTAGTGTAGGTGGGCACGTCTGGATGAATAGGAGGGGTATACAGGATGACAGGAATTACACAGTGGGTTTCAGTGCAGGTGGGGAGTGATGAGAGGATGGAACAGCTGATGTCCTGATGATTTTGCCCAGGTTCAGTTGTTTTGCCCCAATTTATATCAAGTGCATTTTAAGCTAGAATTAATGGGTTTACTTACATGCATCTGTTATTTCCTAAACCAGATAAACATTATTAAATGTGTAACTATAGTTGCAGAACTGAAAAACTTTTTCAAGAACATCCCAAATTTTCCTCTTTCCTTCCCTGAAATTCAATGGTAAACATTGTCTGTGCCAGTGCCATGTTTCTTTGTCAGCCTGGGATGACTTAATGTTGTGCATTGTTGTGCTTGATTAGATGAAGCAACTTCATATAAAGAAACATAGAGAACGCTCTCTTCTCATAAGGATTAAAAGTAAAAAGATGCACTAGTGAATTGAAAAGATTTAGCATTTCTGTTCATGTTTTGTGTCCCCAGCTAAAAACAAACCTACTAATACACGTAACTAAGAATTATGTGACCACATCTAAGCGACTACAGTATATCCCAACTTCTTTTGTCTGCATCATACATCATAAGTGTGCTATGCTTGTCATCAGTAAAATGTAAATACCCCATTCTTAAATTATAAATATATATTTTTAAGTGATTCTTGTTTTCTTTCTACTCTTAGGTTTATGGGGCTTTGTTCACAAACAAAGACCTACATTATGTATTGGTATGCCTTCCAACTATGGGTTTAAAAATCTGACATCACATTAAAAATCTGTCATATTTTAAATTTTGTGTTTGGGAATTTAGAAGGATTTACAAACAGAAGAGATTATAACATGTAAAACGAAGAGGAAGCTTATATACTTTGCTTTGCATTGAGTGTGTTAGTTTGCACAAAAGCTCAGCTTTCTGAGAGTCATGTTCCTTACACTTTGTTGCAAAGCATTATTTAGTAGCAATGTGGTGGTAGGAATATATGTCAACATAACCTCAGAAATTGCACAAACAGGAGTGAGAAGTGTATCAAACGCATATGGAAAGCTATTTTGGATGGTTTTTCTTATTGTGGATATGGATATCTTCAAAAGACACCAGCCTGGTATTAAAGAAAGGAGTAAAATAACAACACATTTTTAAAACTGCAGTATTTGCTAATGCTTAATGGTAAAGCAAGCTTCCTCCTGCACTGTCTGGGTTACCTTGTTTAACTAATTACTGGTATCCTAAGTGTAAAAGTCAGAGATTTTACATCTGCTTCATTCATCAACCCCCAAAATCAATTACTTTGGTCATTTTAAAAAATCAAAATGTATGCATCTGGTTAAATTACACACCACACAAGCCATGTAATAAAGTAAGACAATAAACAGAAACAATCCTGAAACTCTTTGTTCAAAGAAAAGGGTTATACTTTGAGTTGGGGTGTAAACTTAACATATCTCCAGGTCCGTACAACTTTGAAAAGTTTTTGGGAAGATGAGGGACTTTGATGGCTGTTATCACTTAATATTGCATTTTTTTAAAATATGTTTGTGTGTATATATGTGTATACATACATGCACATGTATATATTTGCATATATATTTGTAAATATGCACTACTCAAATTTCACATTAAAACATGAGCTAGTACCCTTTTTTTCATTGTCACCCACACTGCTGCTACTTGTCTTGACTTAATTATTTGAAGAAATAATATTTACATTAATTAAGGGTATGAAATCATTATGGGAAAAGTACCTTAACCTATGGCTTAACCGAACCAACCCATTCAGTGAAGAGTACTAGTCAGATAAAGGCAGAGAAAACTTTTGTGGGTATTTGAAAACGGATTGGTCTTGGAACATTTTTGGGTCACGCTGGGATAAGTTTCCAGGCTGGTATAAATGTGTGGGTACATTCAATGTATTAACATTATAACTCCGTGAAAATAGCTGAATATATCTTTGTCTCTGTCCATGCATTTGTATCTGTGTTGGATGTTTTGTTTTGGGATGAGCATCAAACTGTAGGACAAAACTTGTACTGAAATAATACACTGGCAAGACCTACCATGTTTGACCTCAAGGGTATCAGCTTAATCAAATACTTTCTTCAATATAAAGCTTTGGCTCTTATTGAGTTAAAGATGGGTCATGCCTTTTTAAACCAGTCTTTAAATTTAATTACGTTTCAGCATGGACCTTGTCAATGACGTGCCAGAGGCAGAAAGAAGAAAGAAGTGCAGTCATCTCTCTAGTAAACATTTCACTGTGGCCACGTCTGCCTGGTCACACTCCATCATGTGGATATCTGAAAACATTGCCACTGTGGAGCTGAAATCATTTGCCCTTTGCTGTATTTCACAACTCAATTATTTTATTAGCAAGTTTAGAGCTGACTACTATGTTTTGTTTCACTGCATTAAAATCCACTTACAAGATTCTTAAAGGGTGAATTGACACTGGAGAGGCACCATAATCTGAAGTTGTTACATTAAGATAAAGTAGGAAAAAGAGGTTGTGGAAAGAGGACAGAATTACATCTCCTTCAGCAACATCTACCAGTTGAAACCCTAGTAATGTGTCATTAGACATTTTGTTTAATTTGTTTTTTTAACACTCAGAACTACTGACTGTTAGTGTGTGAATGAAATGGGAAGCAAAAACTAGAACACAGAAAAATTCATGTGTAAATATATTTTTATTACCCACCAATGAGCCAGTATTGATGGCAAAATACCAAGTCTGTGACCAAACTTCAAATCAGATTAATGGAAGTATTTGAGAACAAAAATGCCTCACTATCACCTTTGTGTGTATTAGAGTGAGCTGTCAATGCCAGAACACACCAGCACCAGACCATGTGTGTCAAAACAGATTATGTTTTTTGTTTTCCTTTTTCTTTCTTGCTTTTATACTACAAAGGCACGTATTGAATGTGTGTAAAACGGATGAGGAGAGATAAATTATTAAATCCTATCACTCAATCCCATTAAAAGTATTTTTCTTCAGGTAAGCTTCCTCTGCATGTGTCCACACAGACATTCCGTGGGCACACTCCACAGAAGACAAGGGTGGAGGGGATGAATGTGACTCTGCCCCTTTAAAAAAACAGATATTACGAGCATAGGGTTAAAGAGATTTGTGACATTTTGACTGAAGTATACCACAGACATTTTACCGAGACTTGCAGAAATTGTGTCAACCTGTGAAATGAAATTGTAATGTATTCCTAAAGTATCCTTCTTCTAGGAATGCAAGGCTGCTAAATATAAACCTACAACATACTATCTCAGATGCACATATAAGAATGAATACCCGAGTGGTAAATATAGACAGAAACGTTTTCTAAACGGAGAGTGGCTGTATGAAGAGACACTCATATAAACTGAAGGTTTTTTTTTCTTTTTTTAGATCTCTTGGCAAACTCCTCTCATTACCTGCAGTTGCAGACATGATTCTGTCTTTATCCCTCTCTGTCTCCTTTTCTCCTGACAACAGGGGAGCATTTTGTTCCAATTAGTCTCAGTAGACAAACTTCCAGCAGCCACCCTGCCAGCCCTCAGGATGATTAAATGCAACACACCTTCCACCCCTCCTCCAACAGATTAACATACAACCATGCTGGAGGCAGAGAGCGATAGAGGATGCCTGAAAGAGAGAGCATATTCACAATAAGAGTAGTTTAGTGTGAAGGATGAAGAGAAACAAGGGCAGCAGGTACTGAAAGAATGATGTTGGCGAGACAACGGAACTAAGAAAAAAGGGGATATGAAAGCTCCTTTTGGAAATACACTCTGTTCCATTAATCTATTGACAGCTGAGTGTGTCAACCATGTATGAATGATCAACCTGGTTCTTTTCCATAAAAAGTATTTCCAGCATTGAGCTCATTGCAATTTTGGTTCCACTGTCAACTGAGGACAGATCGCAATAACACAGAGTCACAATGGACGTACACAAACAACAGAATTGGATGTCATTTGGGCAAATGATCATTTTATAGAGGCCTAAATGTTTCTTTTTGGTGCAGCAGGGAACATTTTTTTGATAGGACATTGTTTAAACTAGGAACACACATATACTGTATACACACACAAACTACGGTAAACCTGAAATGCAATAACACTGTGTCCGCTGCTGTTTCCCCCTTCAGCTTGACAAGGTGTTGATTAATTTGACACACAATTCATTTAAACTTGGCATGACACTGCAACTATCATCGTATTGCATTTTTACAGGGAAGGCTGTTTGTGTCGATCACACTTCACCACACTTCACAGTAAATGTTTTCATATAATACTCTATAAACTTTTTTATTATCACCGCAGGGTGAATGCTCTTTAGAAGAGAAACTAAATTACATAGGAGGGTCTGTGTCTTTTCTACAACCCCAACACCAGAAAGAGGGCCATCTGACAGTGCAGTCATTGAGCTATTCTGTTCTACTGGCCTTCACCCTGATGAGTTTACTTATAAAATACCTTTTATGGTCTTATTTATCAAACTTGAAAATACTACTGGAGTTTTGGGTTTTCTTCCACATTTAGTTTTATTATCATTGTCATTTCACACAAGCCGTCCTAGAACTTTTGTTATTTTGCATTTCATTTTAGAAACTTGAAAGCACGTTTTTACTTCCAAACCCATTTTCTTATTAATATGACCTTGGTTCAAGCTGACTCCCTGAAACAGCTCATTGTAGTCCAGTCATCATTTCTATCCCACCTGTGCTTTTCCTGCTCAAGCAAAGATGCCCACAGTGCAATAATCAAAAAATTGGTAGAATTGGAGCTTTGGTCAGCATTAGGGAATACTTAGCTAAGTCTTGTTTCATTTTTCTCCATCTTTTGAAAACCTTAACTATCATTAATCTCTGCATTTCAAGATTAACCTCTCAGCTAAGCAAACTCAACCCCCTCCTCGAATTCCAAAGCTTTATCTTTTCCACCAGCACCTCCCCATCTGTCTTAATCTCATTACTGAAGTCAATGGCCAACCTGCTTGGTCCACCCCGATAAACAACACTATTACCCTACAGTGACCCTAGCACTGTTTACGCTGTTAACAACATTCAGGACCTTAAACACCCTAATTTCTCATGCTATAGACCACGATATATCCACTTACAGTCATGTACAAATGAAGGTACACCCTTTTTTTTAGTTGTGAGGTTTTATGTATTAGGAGAAAATAATAATCTTATGGTCTTAGAAGGACTTAGAGTTAAGTGAATACAACCTTTGTTGAAAAACAATGAGTGGCATTTTACATCATGTCATCTATTTTACAAAAACTAAGCTAAAATGCTGAAGCACAATGTGAAAAACAAAGTATACCCCTGTTTCCATAAAAGTGAAATGGTAAGCAGCGGCCATGTGCTGCTAATCAGAAGCACTTAAAGGTAGGGTAGAAGATCCTGGAAAAACGGGTTGAGCAAGCTACATTTTGAAAATACACAATTCAAAAGTCCAAACCCCTTTCTTCAGACATCCCCCCGAAGTCATGCCTCCAGAGCAGCGGAACTGCAATGCTTGTTCAGGGTACAGGGTTCACGAGCACTGGGCAGCATCTATTGTTTTCTCCAAAAGTCAAGACAAAATGTTATCTTACCTATCAAGTAGAAATAGGGGAACCATGGGATCCCTTTGAAGCCCTTTATGTTGCTTCAGTTGACGCCACAGATGCGCACTCTGCTCTTGCTCTGCACTCCTTCAGCTTTTTTCTTTGCAGTAGCTTCTCAAAGCCAGTTTTTCTTTTCCAACTTGATATAGACACCTTCTCTGCCATATTGTCCCTTACGTTTACGTGTCTACCGTATTTTGATGTGGTATGCTAGCTAATGTAGCTAGCCGAGCTCTGGCGCTAACTTTGTTGCCTTTGTCTACAAGTGCTACAAGCCTCTGAGAGTGCGCGGTTCATGCATGAAGAGGAGAACGTGCAGAGGGTGGAGGAACAGGTGACTAAAATATTACATTTTTGTGTTAGAGCATTTAATTAATTGGCTGCAATCGGGGTGTGAAGGTGATTTTAAGCAATATATAAAAAAATGCCCCAGGAAAACATCTCCCACCCTACCTTTAAGAGCTAATTTGTTCTAAAGAACGATTGATGAATGAAGCCCAATGGTCCTCATCACATCACCAGAGAGGGTCAACAGCTCAGTCAAAGGTCCACAATTCAACCTGGATGAAATGTCATTACAGGACTTTAGGTGAGCTGGAAAGCTGCTAATTAGCAACTTTCCTGTGATATTTGTGTTTGTGTCAAAACCAATTGATACCAACCGAAAACACAATCTATTTGCTGTACTTACAGCATATTTTTCTGATGGTAATACACTTAATTTCCTGTTCCTTAATATTCTTCCAGGACTGGAATTTCAGGAATTCATCTTCATTTTAATGTTTTGCATTTCACAAATAGAAACAAAAATAAACAAACAAAAAAACAGTACATGTATATAAAAGTATGTCTTAATGTAAGGCAAAGTCAAAAATATATACTATTTTTATTGCAAATTATTAAAATTTTTATGAATCTGCACAGAAAAAAAATGTCTAGGAGAGGGGGTTTGGTTAAAAAAGAAAAGAGTTAAAAAATGAAATAAAGCTTCTTATTCAGCCTCTCTGATCCTTGTGTTACTCTTTGTCACAATATCTTTGAAAGGCAGACATGTTTTAACCCAAAATGTAGGGTGTGTCTCATTTAAGTGTCTGCGCACTATGAAGTGTGGATTTGTAGGGTGCATACGTCACAGCAGCGCACCAAGTACTGTCCCGATTCAAAAGTCTTCAAAGGAGCCTCTGAATCCACCCTCCAAACCCGCACTTTGTTTAGCTTAAAATGAAGGCTGCTGGCGATGCATCCTCCGCTGCCTCTTTTCTCTCATAATTCATTGCGAACAAGATGACAGGCAGAGCCACGGCTCTGATAACAGGCAGCTGCAACGTGCTGAGGAGTTTTTAACTGCAAGTATCTCTTTTAACGTAGAGATGTGACAGAAAATAAATAGTAACTTAAGTTTGTTAAACCGGGGCATTAAAATAATGTAATATTTAATATTTGTGGATTTGTAAGATGTTAATGACGTATTTACCGGCTATTTTTTCTTTTTTCAATTTTTCTTTTCTTTTTAAAAAAAAAAACAAAGCCAGCCACTAATGTAAATTTTAAAATGAGAGTTTTAGCGGACATTTCTGGCTCCATGTGCAGTTATCTGAAGGAATTAGCAGCAACACTTTGGGGACTGGAGCATTATGGGAGATTCTCACACACTAAGTAGGCTGTCTCATTTCATGAATGAATAAACGGCTTCGAAGTGCGCAGCCAACGGATGCCACTCCGTTGCCTTCGTAGGCTGCGCACTTCGTAGTGTGCAGACCCCAAAATGAGACACACCCGTAGCATCATGTTGAAGCTTTTCAGCATGAAGTCATATGGTCTCACATTTTGAGGTCAGCAGCAAAAGTTATATGCAAGTAAGATGATACAGTTTTACAGAAAGAAACCATGTTTGTATTTAATAAAATACAGACTACCAATAAGGCATGCGACTTAAAGTTAAAATGAATCAACAGAATAACACCAGTTAACAAAAAGGTATTTCTGATGGGGCCACTGTCCGTGCAGATCCGTCTTATGTTTAACTTTGCCCACACAAGTGGCAGACTTTATGGTTAGAGTTTTAAAACTCAAGTCCTCACAAGAAAGGTAAAGGGAATTGTGTGCGTGTGTTCATGTGTTTGTGTAGTGACGCACTTCTCAGCTCTGAGGATTACATGTACTACCCCAGAGCTCTATAGGATCTTTAGGGATAAGAACAGCACATACCATTAAGAAAGTATGAGCTAATTAACTCAGTCCCCTCCCAAACCATCCACGCATTTTATGACCTTTTACACATCCTGCTGACCTGCACCAGTACAGGCATTTAATATTAAACATACTAATCTATATTAATTTCTTGAACTACCTATTTATGTACCTGGAGGTTTAGCTGACGGCAGCAGCCTGTTGGAGTATCAGTAAAATCATGTAGTTCATAGAAAATATTTGAACTGTCTCCCACTAGGCATGTTTTCTCTCCAACCTTGCTTTAGTCTCTGATTTCCCCGACAACTTATCTTTCTGTCACAATCTTGACTTACATTTTAGTATTTTAAAGGGGCCCCATGTAATTGTAAATGTTAAAATTACAGCTTTTCCCCCCCATAGATGCTCCAGCAATGGCCCCGACCTAATTACTGCGACTGCCGCTATAAGCCTGTACAGCCGCTACAATAGAGAGCAGTTCGGTCCGAACTGCCGTGGCGTAATGCGCGTCCACGGCAGTTCGGACCGAATGATGTCATTGAATGATGCAAGAGTCATTACAGGGTTCCCGCGGATCCTTAAAAAGTCTTAAAAGGCAATGAATTCATTAATATCAAAATAAGGCCTTAATTGGCATTAAAATGTCTTAAATTGATCTTTCAAAAGTCTTAAAAAT
>JBBBVU010000013.1:20423261-20438900 GCA_037177055.1 Atherinosoma microstoma
GTAAATACATAAATAGTACATCATAAAATCAGTTAAGAACAAAAATATAAAATAATAACTAAATAGATTAGATAAAATTAAAATTCAATTAAAAGCTAAGCTAAAAAAATATGAGTACAGATTTGAAAACTGATTAGTCTATCGGCTGTTAATAAAATATTCAATCAAATATAGAAACTGTTTATAAATCAATAGTAGCTCCTCTTTTAAAAAACTGCACACAGAGCCTGAAGAAGAAAATATGGGTTAAACTAAGAAAGCTAATGAAAGTCATTGTGACATTATTTCTTATTGTGGTATTTGGTTATGAAAAGTGTTTTTAAGAAACATGAATCTTGTTTGAAAAATTGACAGTTTTGCTTGTACAACAAGAATAAGCTTTCTTTTGTTCTGCTCAGACTTTTAAACAGGAAGACTTTGGAAGTCACAGCACTGCATGTTTTGTCACCTTGGGAATTTTTAATAAGTAGAAATATGAACAAACACAAACTGAGAGTCAATGAGCTGATCAAAAAACACGTTAAATGACAGAACCAAACCGTTCCTCTGGGAAGTATGTTATGCACATTTGTACGACAGTTTATGAATCATAAATTATGCATTATGCATAAATCCTACAGACCACAATTGTTCCATATCCTAATGACCACAACCGCAGAGTTTCATTAGCGCTGAGTTAGTTGACCATCTTTTGCAGTTTGTTTGGCTCACTCCATCACCCAGGGCCATTTAGCTTTCATCTTGTGCTCTTCATTATTGCCTGGTTTTAATCAGACCATTGTGACCTCAAATGCTGATCTGTCTCACATACAAGGGATGGGGGAACTGCATAGGGAATTAAGTTGGACCAATATATCAAGTTATTATTTTTTTCTTCAAAAATAGAAGACAGACTATTACTTTGATATTTGTAACAAATGCGACAAGTTGATTACACTTCATGCAGTGAAAATATCTGGAACAATTTTCTTTAAAGTAACCTGGCTTCATTACAATTTGGACCTTATATTTATGGATTAGGAAAGAGGTCACTCTTGTGTAAACTGCTGTGAGCGTCTACAGTCCAACCTTTATCTAACTAGGTCCAAATTCTCTTTTTCTCAATCCAGAATGTAGCCAACCAAACCCACAGTGTCCCACTGCATTGCAATCTATTGCATGAAAAAATACTGGGAATTAAAAGGAGACTGAGCAAAGCACAAGTGGCAACTTTTAAAAGGTAGCTTAAAGAAATCAAAATGTATTATTCATCAAATAATGAAAGGGATCACTTTTATGTCACAGAATAACTACAGATCCTCCTTTATCCCCCTGACTACAAATGGGACCATTTGTTTTATAAATGAACATCATGTTGTAGCAAATAAGAGTTAAAATGAGTGATTGGGGCCATAATGTCTTAAGGGAAGTGTTTACTTGGGTAATAAATGAAGTGTTCCATAGGGTCATTTTTCTCATTGACTTCAGTTATCCTTAATCATATGAGAAAGAGATATTAAATGATTTGATACTCTGCATATCACAGGCACAATGTTTAAAGTGGTGACATCATCTACAAGTGCACAGATTTGGTGACTGTACTTCTCTTAAAACACTAAACATGAGAGTAACTACAATGAGACCAGTGTTTATTGGTCTCATTGATTCTTATGCAAACACAGTCACGCTCAGTCAGCTATTGTTTGGGTTGCCAGCAATACAAACAACTTGTTTTAGATGTGTTGTGGAATCGGGTACTTGGCATAATCTGCAGGCGATGCAGTAAATAATCAGATTTAGACCTCAGTTTATTGATACTGCATTTCTGTGGATTAGTGCAGTGCAACAATTTCAGCTCTAAACAAGTGTGATTTCTCTTAATGGTTTTTACCCATAATTAAACCCACAATTTTACAAATTATGGTAAGAACTGGTAATTCAACAATACTTTTACACTTCCATTTGCACACAGTTTATGTCCTTCCCACCAATGAGGGATTAATTGTACATCTTGTTTGGCCCACCCACACTTTAGCAATGCTGTGAACTGTGCAACTTTTCCAAAAAGCTCAATAGGGTGATTCATAGTTCCACCTGCCATTGTGACATTTTAATGGTCCCATCCTTTGTGAGAATTATAGAAGGGAGGAATCAATGGAGGGTAAGACATGTATAAAACAGGAATGTTTTCTTTGGTTCTTTGTGTCTCCATCCCCATATACATTGTAGCGAGTGAGGCAAGGGCTGGGCTGACATGATTCACATTGAAAGATTGATACTGAATGCAAATTGAAACCAAGAACTTGTTCTCCATGTGTATATGTGTCTGTGTGTGTGTTTGCACCTGAAACAAACTTTATTAAAAAGGCTGAAAAGAAAGAAAGAAAGAAAGTTTTTATTTTTATTTTAACATGGCCTTTTATTCCAATATTTCTATTCTCATCAATTTAAAACCAATTAAAGTAACAACTCAGAAATGTAGCACCAAAAAGTTCTCAAAAACTAAACACAATGCATTCTGCACAGCCCAAATATTCACAAAACTTCCCACTTTCTTTGAGCTTGTAAAACTCAAATTCTAATTTAAGCCGAGCTGCTAAAAGCTTCTTCAGTATTAACAGAACATCCACAGATCCCACACCTTTGATATGATTCTTTCTTTCTGCTTTTCCAAATAGCTAATTTGGGCTCTCCTGAAACACAGATTTGTTCCTTGTGGAGTATTTTGAACTATAAATAAAATGACTGTTAAAGATCAGTTCCAACGTGAACAGCCAAACAAGACGAGAACATGGATAAAAAACAGATGATGTGAAGTATCTTGTTTTAAACAAAATGGACAACCCTCCTCCATCCCAGGATTGAGATGCACCAGATACCTGTTCGTAGCTATGGCCCCACAAACTATTCTCCATTGGAGGTTACCTGTTTGTCAGTGGGGCTTTGTACAGGGACCACCAACAGCCCCTTGGGGATGGTTCTGTGACAAAAGAAGAGTGTAACTTCAACACCTTCTCACTGACGTTATATAGAGTCTTCTCCAACTTCTCAAAACTCCTTAACTTGGGAGTTTTCAAAGACAAAAGGCTGTCATCTTCATCCTGCCAATTTTCAATACTAGGAGAAACAGCCAGGGAACAAAAAACATACTTGTAATCATCACCCCATTGGTTTGATAGAGTATGGTTCTCAGCAAACGCTCATAAAGATTCTGGAAAAGAAGCACAGACCTCCTCCATCAGCCTAAAGCATAGTCTATGGGAGCAAATATCCAACAGTTTAGCAAGACGGGGGACAGTGTCCTCATTAGATGACTACATAACGTCAGCCTCTCTCAGCCTGGACTGGATGCTGAATGTTGAAAAGATCTGAGAGAAAAAAAAACCTGTCCAAAATAAAGGCTTTTCAAACAGCCACATCTCAGGAGTCAAAATGGGCCTCCACTGTATTTAGCTACACCTTGTTGAATGATCTTATTCCATAAAGAGCTGTAAAGAGGGTCGTGGGCATGTCCACTTAAGACATGTGTGGAAACAATTAATTGGTAAGATTTTAACACAAATTTGAAATAAGTTACTTAAAAACACCTAGTAATACTAATACCACCCATGTTATGCATATAAATTTAGTTTCTTTTCATGTGAAATATTGCTCAATGGATATTCTGCTTAAATATTATCTAATGCAATCATCATGTAATAGAAGGTGTATGGTCATGTTTAAGTATGTTAAGATAAAAATAATACATTTATCCCAGTTGATAATAAGAAAAGATACAAAAAAGGTACAAAAGTGAAGGATTTTGTCCCAGGATGCTCATACTGTAAGTACTTATACATCTTATGTATGCATGAAAATCCTAGTACAACTGGCTGAATATAATTGAGCATTACTTTGAAAGTTGAGGCCATAAAGAATTATAGGGAGTATCTCCTTTCTTTTCCAAAGTATAGTTTCCTATGCTAAAGAAGATTATAAAGGAAGCTCTAAAGATTGTTCCCATAGTACTGAAAGAATTCAAACAACTCTTATCATTACCTTTAGTTATACACTTCCAGTTAATTTCACTCAGGATCCTTCCCAAGCAAAATAGACCATTTGACCAAACCCTATTTATGACTGTTAATGGAATATGCCAAGGTAATGAAAATGTAAAGATTTACATCAGAGATAATTTTACACTACTCCACAATTTATTATCAATGTTATATTGTAAATGCTGCCCACTGAAACTTTAAGGGTTTGAATATTGTATTCATCATTGCAGTCTGTTTTCATTGGCATGTTACATACTTTTAAGTCTCTTTCAGAATTGTTGTTGTAGCTCTATGTAGAAATTAAGTTATTAACAATCTCTACTTGAATGACTGCATTAGAGATATATTTTCTAAAGTTTTCCTGTAAGTCTTTACTCAGAGACCATTTGGTTGAGGGTTAACTGAATCCAGGTGTTTTTGTGCAGCTCCACAGATGGAATAAGTTCCTTTCCATCAACAAAACCTTTTAATCTTTTGCAATTCTTAAATATTATGAAATGATGTAATAAAAAAAATCCCTGTAATTATGTCAGTATAGCTTCTCTGTCATCTGGGCCATAATATACCTAAGTGAACAGAAGGCAGCTATATTTCATCAATAGACGAACTTCAGTTGCTTTATCTTCAAGCATATAGGTTTCCCAAAGTAATGGAAACCTACCAACACTCACTGAATCAATTAATTCAACTTTTTGCAAGACTATGATAGAAGCTGAGGTTGTGGAGCTATAGGAATGTAACATGTTTAAGAAAGAATGAGAGAAAAGGTTACATTGCTTCCCTATAGAAACATCCCCATCCTTTCACGTGTTCCTCAACTGCAGCTTGACGTGAGAGAATATTCATTATTTGCTGCTGACGAGAACAGCAAAGGGTGAAAAACAACTACTTTGCCCTTGTGGGGAGGTGTGTTTTTGCTTGCGTTGGCCAAAACCTACTGAGTGTGTGTGCTATGTGAAATAGCTGACTGGAAGGCGAGACAGCGAGCTGGGAGGGGAAGACTGAAGTGGTAATTGATGCCTGTTAGTTTGAGATGCTCTCATAAACACTGCATGTATTTTGTAAGAGAAATGGAGAAATATGGTAGTCAAAGCAATGATATTATGCTTTCATGAGTGTTGAGTAGATTTTGAGTGGATTCCTGAAATACTGTAAAAAAAAAAAAAAAAGCAACTGAGTTTATTTATATAAATTAGGTTAAAGTGTCAACATTGTTGATTCTTCCATTGAAACACAGGAACTTGTTCAATTTGTGTGTACTATATAATTACTATATGGCCAATCATCAGGAACAGGAAACATAAAGAATAGCATAATATGATGCACATAAGTCTGTATGTTCAGGATTTTTATATACATCTAAACAAGAAACCTTTGGCTTAATGTTTTTAGGGTTGAATTTAAGTGGGTATGGGATACCATGTCGTAGCACAAAGCAAACAGGATTTTCTACCATCTTTCACAGTTTTTTTCCCCTTCTTTCTGTGTCTCTATGTGTGTGTGTAGTGAGAGAGACTCTACTCAATATTGTGAGGTTTAGTTTCCCACTGTGGTCATCCAGATTGCCAGTTACCACAGCCTTTTGTACGACATGCTAGATAAATCCTGTTTGCACGCACACATGCACTCACACACGCACACACATACACAAGAGCACTGTTTTGAGCCAGGAGATGTGGGCTAGCGGGTTCAGCTTAACCATGGTGAACTCAAGTTTGTCCAAAACAAATGAAGGCCATGTAGGGATGAGGCTTAATCGGACTTACATATTCCATTGGTGTAATATCAGGGATTATATTTTATCCCTCTTAGAATGCGGAAAGGTTGACAGTTTCTCTTTTTAGCGAAAACAACTAAATAACATTAGTCTTGTACTTTTTAAAAAACATTTCACGTGACCACCATGCAGAAAAAGCAGACTACACTGATGCTTACTTTTCAGGCTAAATGTCAACAATCTATTTAGTTTCTATGTTGGAGCAAATTAACACTCTGTCTTTTAACTCAGTGACTCACAGCACTCCTAGCTTATTTGAAAATTTGGATTGATTTATTTTTGAGTCAAAAGCTCCTCATATCAAAAAGGCAATTAGCAGGCTCCTCTGTTGTTGCAGCAAACAAAAATCCTCCTCATTTTAATTTAATGAGGCAAGTCTGGTGCAGTTTGCAGTTGGATTGGAATTTAATAATGGTTTCCACTCGGCCTCACTCTGTGTTGTCATAGTGTTGGGTAGCATCAGAGAATATTATGGGAAAACAGGCCCAGACAGACTCATTAGGAGATGTCCACCCAGGGTAAGATATTAGATTCGTGACAATGCTGCGTAAAACGCAGGCAGTCGGGGTAACATTTCACCAGAACAATGAATGTTCTGTATTGAAGCAGTTAACAGCATGTTATTTTTTCGTGGAACTCCATGGCACTGACATGTTTTGACTGATTCAGTTGTTCCGGTAAAGATTGCTAACCATGTTCCCTCAAGCAGCAATGACACAAGGGCATAATTCCCTTAATACAGAACAGATAGTTCTATTTTCACCAGTATCACATGCTCCTACAAAGCTAATGCAGGTGCAAATCAGTGAACGGATTTTCTGAAATTGTTTAAGTCTGTTCTCTGTTACAACATCCTTGGTTGGAAAAATAGATTTTAGTGAAAATGGCTGAATGTTTGTGGTCGTTGTCAAGCAGGAGAATGAATGTGGGACTTATTATCAGACACCTCCCTGATGGTATTGCGTGGTCACTACACATATTTGGCTTAAATCTTGAATAGTACATTGTGGGGGAAAAATAAAACCCAAATCTAAATTTCCCTCCGCATTGCCTTCTTTAAAACATTGTCATTTGCATAGAACTAGGATGTGAATGGTTACCAAACTATTGTTCACGATGGTCTCATAGATGCTCATTCAAGCAAACAAATGTTAAGGCTTAAAGGGTGGATTACCAGCAGACTTCTCTGTGCTCTTCTGGTCTGTCTTCACAAAAAAAAGCAGCCAGTTTGCATTCTAGCTGAGAGGAATAGTATTGTTGCTCTAATAGAGCATTAGATTGGGGTTAAGCGCTTGAATGGGGAGTGTCCACTTGCTCAGGCCCGGAGCTACGCATACACAGCCGCATTAGCATAATGGCTGGACACAAGAGCACAGCAGAAGGTACTGAGTATTCTTCTTTCCAGTCCACCTAATTCTGTTTGATTGAGCAGGGGGAACTGCTGCTGAACTCCATGACTGGCCCAGGGATGGGTGAAAGAGGATGGATCTCTTGACAAACTGATTAGACAGAATATAGAGCTGCTTGGATGGGTGACAGCAGCACTAGTTAGGTTGTGCTTGCCTGCAATAAATGAACATGTATTTTTGCTCTATGCCGGATAACTGGATAGAAAACAAGTAAGGAAAACCAACTGATAGGGTAACAACTAAGAGAGCAAGTACAATTTTGCATCTCATATGGTGTGTTTCTTAAAACACTCCTCATGTCACAGTGTATTATGAATAAATTACTGGTTTACCGAAACAATTTGATATAATTCTAAGAAAAATAGCAGACACTCTGGTAAATAATATCAAATGTATGCTTGCTATGTTTGCATGCTTAATCTACTACAGTTATGCAATATTAAAGGTTGGTTTATCACAGCAATAAATGGTGGTTTGGACTATTCTCTTGCCAGAACTGTAGAAAAAGAAGGCCCAATGAGATGATGCCATAAAGAGAACCAGTCAAACCTCAAACAAATAAATACAAACCATGACTATATTAAAACTCTGGAACCACTAATGCTACAACTGTGTGCTTCTAAAAGAGTTCTGGTAATTCATGATTTCTTTATGGAAACATTTCCATTGCTACATTTACTTGATATTCCTGGAGGTTTTGGGGGTTTTTCTTTTGTTTTCTTATGGTTTGTTGTGTTTCAGTTTGTGCATACAAGCATCTAGATGGAAACACCACTATGAAGACAACTTACAAATTCAGCTGAGCACATTAGATGAAGGAAGCATGACCTTCTCTTTTCCCTCTATAATGGGGTCCATTTTGGTTTTAATAAAAGAAGAGAAAACACAACATAGGTTTCAGATGGGACCCTAGAGATTCCAGCATAAATTTTGATAGACAATAGCAAAACAAAAAAGAGAAATATATTATGCGCCCATGACATGCAAGCAGATGGAGGAATAAAAGTGCCTGAGACTGACATGCCTAGAAGTAGAGGGAAATATATTTTATCCAGTAGAAGCTAGTTGGCACTTAACACTGGTTCAAATGGTACAATTTGTTTTTGGTTTTCTCTGTTTTCAATGTAGTGGGTAAGAATGAGGGGGGGGGGAAAGAAAAAATGCTCCATATTTGATACGTAGCCTGCTCAAACTTTAGCTGAATTTGTCCTGAGGCTCTTATGATCATGAGCTTTCTTTGATGATGAATAAATGGGGGTTAGCTGTGAAGTGGGATTGGTTTAACACCTCGCCATGGTGCCCCATTTTGCAGTGGACGAGCCTAAATGGGTCCTATAGCCAAGCCCAGTGGCCTCTACACAGCTCCTGTGAGGGTTTCCTGAACCCAGACAAGTGTTTCCCCTCCCACCTAGCGCTTTTGCTTCACTCCCTTTGCTTTGGATTCCTATTCAGCGTGTTTACCATGCCACCAGGCCTATTCAAACTGCAGGTCTGCAGGTCTTCCAGAGCCTTAAAGAGGCACTGAACTCTCCCTAACCTACTAATCAGACCTCTCCTCCCTGTCAGCCCCTGAACATAAAGCCCCCATCTTGACCACCATTTTGTAGGTCAGCCACTGTGGGCTTTGTGCAGGCCTTAGCACCACCAAAGAAAGATCCACCTCCTATTGATGCATCTTGAGCAGATCCCCGAGCCTCAGAGACACCTCCCCCGGCAGACGGAGGCATCCAAAGACATTCCGTTTATTAAGCTGTCACTGCACATCTAAATCTGTTCCCTGTTGCAATGGTACAGGCCTTTCTAGAGAGAGAGTGAGAGAAAGCCTTTGTGTGGCACCAAGGTATTCAAAGAGCTAAAAAAAAAAGGAAAAAAAAAATCACACACACACTAAAAGTAATGCACACACCGGTGAAATGAGATGCAAATCTGCCGATTCACTTGGCAGTAAGTGTGCTTTTCTTTGTGTGTATGTATGTGTGCATTTTGCATGTGTGCAAGCGACATTTGTTGTAGTTGTGTGTTTGTGTGTGCCTAATTCCAGTAGCATGGTCTTAATCTGTGCTGGCATAGTAGTGCCTGTACAGTTGAGCAGGCGTAACACAGTTGTTGGTAGGAGGGCATTGTGTGACGGTGGCAGGGAGAGAAATTACTTAGGGAGCCAAGACAACGTCTTTGGTTAAACCAGGCTACAGTGAGCAGAGGCATGCACAAGGACACCTGCAGTGTAGGGGACAAGCAATACAGGATGACAGAGAAATGGAAAAAAAAGAGGGGTTGAGAAAGGCTAAAGGCTGAGCTGGATCCTGGTTAGGACTTCCAGGTTCTTTCTCTCCATTAGACAATCAGCACTCATAGATTGGATTTGCATGGCTAATAGGGGTTTAAGGCTGTTATTTGTGTGAAAAAGGTTCAGATGAAACTGACCCATGGATTTCAGAATCCCAGTGTTAACCCCTCTATAAGAAGTAAGTGACAATATTTTTATGACTCATAAGAAGATGTACAGCCCTTATTGCACTTGAAGTGCTTCCATTTTTATTATTAATTGAGGACTTGTGAATCTCATTGGTACATGTACTTTGCTGAGAAAAAGAAGGGCTTTGCAACTGAAAACACAAAACATTATTCCATTATTAAACGTGTAATGTGTACATTATATTAAAAAATAATCAAAAATAATTGATTCTAGATTCATGAAAGTATTGTATATCCATCAAAGATCTGTGAAGAAATAACATTTTTAAAGACGCACTACAGAACTTTGACTATTTTCTCAGTGACGCATCCCCAATTGACATTTAATTTGGCATCCATCTTGCATCCTACCTGTACTGTGAGCTCTCTCCGGACAGTAAAAGACAGTGTTATCTTAACTCTTGTATTATATCTTGCTCTGTCTCTGGCTCTCTTTTGTTTCCTTTCTTCCCTCTGATAATGTCTTCTAACTTTTCTTTGCTGAATCTGCTACGGTGCACGTTCAAAATGGCCAGTGTGTTTATATCCGCTTGCTAGCATCTGGCACAGGCACAAAGCGAAACTCAGCTGCAACTTCATGCAATGTCCCGGATGAAGAAGTAGTATTGTGCGGTCTCTCAGCCTCGGGACGCTGCTGAGTAGCGATGGCTCCAGAAATACACACAATAGATGTCACTGTACCATCAAAGGAGTCCAGAATGCAAAATCTTTAGGACAAATAGTTACGGAGTCTGTCTTTGAAAAAATTGTGAAAGATAACTCCAAATTGTATGTGGAAGTTATTTTGCAACTAATCTAGTAGTGGCCTACATCTTGTAGTACTACTCTGTATATCATAGGTTATAGCCAGGGTAGGGTCCAGTCAGCTGGTTGGTTATGAGAAGAAAGAAGCAGTATTGCCCAGATATATAACATTATTCTTTTTTATTTAGTCATGGTAAAGGACTGGGAGTTAATTGTAAAAGTGATATGGTGGCAGCCACTCTTGGCAAGCGACTATTTCAGGGTACAATTAACAGGATATGTTTTTAGCCAAGCAGCTTATTTTGTGTGCTTCTGCATCTGCCTCTTCATATTGCTTATAATGCCCTCTTCTCCATGAAAAGTGGTGGAGGTCTGTTCTCCCCCACGAATCAAAATAGCAAATTTTGATGAATAAAAAAAATGATAAAAATCCTACAGATTCAAGGGTTAAAAAATAATCACATACATAAATTTGCCTTTGAAAATTTTTATATTCGTAAGCGGTAGATTCATGTTTACCATTTTTTACATGTACATGAAGCACTTGTAAGGCAAAGCAAGTTTATTTGTACAAGACAATTCAAAGTGCTTTACATAAAACATTAAAAGCATTACAGCGGGGTGCAGAGATAATTTAAAATCAAAACAAGAGAAAGGGAAAAAGGAAGGACAGATTAAAAACAGTGTTAAAAACATGATCAAGTTTAAAAGTTGAAGCTTAAAAGAAACGGTGCAGATTTGGACTTTAAAATAAAAACTATTGAAACACAGCAGAGAACAGGAGGGTCTTTAACCTGGATTTGAATAAACTGAGTGTTTCAGCTGATCTGAGGCTTTCTGAGAGTTTGTTCCAGACATGTGGAGCATAGAAGCTGAATGAGGCTTCTCCGTGTCTGCTTCTGATTCTGGGAACTGATAAGAGACTGGATCCAGATGACCTGAGTGGTCTGCTGGGTTCATACTGGGTCAATAGGTCACTGATGTATTTTGGTCCTAAACTAGAGACTGACAAACTGAGAGCTTTATAAACCAGCAACAGAACTTTAAAGTTTATCCACTGATGGACAGGGAGCCAATGTAAAGACCTCAGAGCTGGACTGATGTGGTCTACTTTCTTGGTCTTGGTGAGGACTCGAGCAGTAGAGTTCTGAATAAGCTGCAGTTGTCTAATTGATTTTTTTGGTAGACCTGTAGAGATGCTGTTACAATAATCAAGCCAAATAGAGATGAAAGCATGTACTAGTTTTCCAAGTTGTAAGGAGACACTTTTAAAAGCTTCCAATTTTATTCCCTTCTACTACCAATTCAATTGGTTAGAAAAAGAAAATGGTAGGTATTATAACTACATGTTTTTTGTTTTTTTAAAACGAAATGAGAGTAGTGCCAATCAGGAGAAATAACACAAATTCTTTTAAGAGAGCATTTTTAAGTCTTTCATAAAAGTTGTGCTTTACACGTTCAATGGTTATATAAGTGCCATTGTCAATAAGAATTACAATTTAGCTTTTACGATTTCTACGGGCAGAATGGCTCACGACTTAATAACAGAATCAGTGGTCAAATTTTTGTTTGTCCTCAGGTCCTCCAAACTTTTAGCACTACCTGCTATTAATGAGTAGTTTATTCTATATCCTGTATTTCAGTGATTGTCTCATATCAAGAAACATTGCACAAGTCTTTTCTACAGATAACAGCAGCAGTGGCTGTCTGTGCTTCCATTTATGTTACCAAGTATATATCTGGCCAAAGAGTGGAAATTAATGGTTCAAATGGTAAATACTGGTATTTTAAGGGGAAATTAATATTAAGCACTTCATTAAAGCCTTTCATTGTTCATTTTCACTTCCCAGTGTCAGGCATGGACATAGTCTGAGACAAATTCACCAATAGAGAACACCTGAAGTAAAGAAACAGGTCAAGGAAATGAACCAGTGATGCAGTCCACATTACTATTATACTCACAAAGACGTGAAGATTTCCAAAAGTCTCTGTAGAGTGTATTTAAGCTTGTAGGTCAAGCAGGCAGTTTTGGATGCAATACAATCTCTTCAACCCACAAGCTTCTTTTTTTTTGTGCAGACAGGGAAGTTCTTATTTGGCTATAACAAAAACATTCCAGGCTTGGGTGTTTTGGCATCATTAATGGGGGGGAAGAGGGGTGTTGTGTAAAATGTTGAAATATGACCTAATTAACAAGTGCAGCAGTTTTTGTTATTATTTCACCCTGGATTAATCTTATAGAAACTGGAGCTCAGAGTAGTGTAGATGTTTCCCATGGTGTGGTTCTGTGAAATGGTTTACACGTGTACACAATCAACCCACCGCTGCCCTCTCACGTTGCCAGTCCCTTCCTCTATTAGCTTCCACTCGTCTCAGGTGACCATCTATCTGATGCGCTTACAGTTGGTCATGGTTGGTTAAGGTTAAACAAACAGTTTTCCCTTTCTTCCTCAAATATGTCAGTTGAGTCTGGTAATAATTTAAGTTGAGAGGCTTGAGACTTAATTGTGAGTCTGTATAAGAATTATGCATATATCCCATGAAAATAGGTATAATTGCACTATATTTAAAGTGCTGTTAAAGAAAACTGACAGTAGGGATTAAGTTGTGGTGCGTTGATCTCCCTTATGAATCAGAGTGGTTAAATGCTGTTTTAAATGTAAGTTGGGATATTATGTAAATTTGGAAATGGATTTAAAGTATTTCTTTCTAGGCAATCAGAGCTTTTCTTTCTCAGTATAGCCAGTGATTAGTAGGAAGTTGACCCTGGAGTATGTTTCATCAGCAATATTATTTATAGGGCAGGCCTACAATCAGAATTCTAACATAGAAATGAATAAACAGCAAACAAACTTTAAAAACCTATATGGAAAACCTTTTATTAACAAAAAATTTCAAATAATCACTTAAAGAGCTTAAAAACTAAGAAAAAAAAAGACATTTATTTAAACTGTTTTGTCAGTATGCTTATATGAAATACACAGTATTCAGGGAAACAATAATTGTAATGGCCAATTGTTTCGCCTTTTAGAAGATGTATTGCTGTTATGAATCACAACAAGAAAGCTAATATATTGAAAGTGCAAAAGAAATAGGCAAATAGCCCTGAGCTGCAAATACCAGACACATTAAAGCCTGGAAGACCTCCAGAGAAATCGTTCAATTACACAGAGTGAATACCATTGTGCTTCAAGGGAAAGATGGATAAGTTAGAGAATGGGCTGTCAAAGAAGTAAACTACACTATGGATTTAATTAGAGTAACACGTCTGGGAGCTTATAGTTGCTTTAAGTGGGCTGCGTTGTAACAGACAGTTGGATGGCAAATCAATGATTTGACCAGAGGGTTTGTAGGAAAGTTCTGAGAGATGGAGGAAAATGGAAGGACAAAGAAAAAGTCTAAGCCAGGGGGATTGGTTTATAAGAAAACAAGTACATGAAAACATTGTATTAAATGTTCAAATTTGAACAAGATAAAAGTTATTGGGCTGCACAGTGTGTGGTCGTTAGCACAGTGACCCCACAGCGAGAAGGTCACTGGTTTAAGCCTCAGCTGGGTACCCAACAGGGGTCTTTCAGTGTGGAGTTTGCAGTTTCTCCCCGTGTGTGCCTGTTCTCTCTGGGTACTCTGGCTTCCTTCCACAGTCCAAACACATACATGCTAGGTCACTCTAAATTCTCCATTGGAGTCAGTGTGAGTGGTTGTTTCTCTCTGCATTGGCCCTGCAATAGACTGGTGACTATAATATACAGTCATTTGGCAGGCGCTTTTATCCAAAGCGACTTACAATTGAGTACACAGTGATACCAACTGCAGGTAAGGAGGGTAAAGTGTCTTGCCCAAGGACACGACAGTTGACTGGGGCGGGATTTGAGCCTCCAACCTTCGGATCATTGGACGATCTGCTCTACCACCTGAGCCACTGCCATGACCCTTCCTCTCGCCTGATAATTGCAGGGATAGGTTCCAGCTTCCCTGAATTGGAATAAAAGGTATAGAAAATGAATGAGAGATTAAAACAAGTTCATGCCAAAAATAACTTAAAAATGATTACCAAGAAAGATTAGCTGGTTAGACTGGAATTCCGACTCTTTTCAGAGATGAAGATCATTTGGCTCATATGCTTATTACTGATATAATACTGAGTATTTTTTTATATAATAATTTCACATCATGTTCGGTTTTAATATCAACTAATATGTGAAGGTTTTTTAAATGTAATACACCAAACTTAGCATTTGTGTTTTAGTACAAGATCAAAGTACACTGAATCTAATTTAATGCCACTATAAAGTTCACATTATCCATCCATTCATTTTCTACATATCTTTAATATGACAGCTGGTCTATGTTTTCAAAATATATTTGGATGGTATGTCATTTAAAAAAAAAAAATCTTCCTCATCTCTGCCATCCATTCACTACTTCCTTCTTTGTGCTCTCACTGTTTGTTTTTTTATAGCTTTTTCTTTGCACAGGACCCCCTTTTTAAACCCCCTTTGCTTTTTAAACTAATGGCATAATCTTGGTCTGTAATTCTACCTGATTTGTTGCATGACCTCAACACAGTCAATGCCAAATAGCGCATATACTATTCTGTCAAACATACAAAATCACATGCACGTGATTGAAAAAAGAAGCATCTCTCACATGAGATCAAGGTTAACTTAAGCCCCATTCTAATCCTAACCAAGAAAATAGATATTCCTAAAAATAAGGCACACATCATCAACACTGCACTTGCATCCCCGGCAGTAAACCAAAGTTTGAATTAAATTGGATTAACAGTTGTCAAGAAAGATAAGAAACAGGCATGGAGAGGTATAGGTCAAAATGTCCTCATTTGTCATTGAATGCATCTCAGTGTTCTCATGGAGACAAGCACAACATGTTAGTAGAAATGAAAGGCAGCAATCAAATCCACTGAACTGATCTTAAACACATCAAGTCAAAGCTTATGTGGGTACAGCTGATTTGGAAGAATGCAATGCAATGCCTGTGTTAGTGTGTGTCAGTGAACAATCAGGAAGGAAGGTTGCAATCTGGCAGTTGTCATAGATGTGGAAAGATATCTTTAAGGCTTATGTCCTACTTAAAGCCAAATTTTGAGATTATCAAATAACTTTATCTAATCGACCAATGCTTCCTGCTTCCTGCTTCCTGCTTACACACGCTTGCTGCTTGCTCTCGCTCTTTTGTTGATTTTTATGTTGATTTT
>JBBBVU010000013.1:20438921-20467498 GCA_037177055.1 Atherinosoma microstoma
TTTATGTAAAGCACTTTGAATTGTCTTGAACCTGAAAATGTGCTATACAAATAAATTTGCCTTGCCTTGCCTTGCCTAATCTTCCAAGGTCTCATAAGATCTTTTCAAGATCCTATGCCTTGGTCTTTCAGCCAGTCCACTAGCTTCCCAGTCAGGTCCTTACAGCATCTACTCTGTGAAAGAGTCGTCTGTCATTACACTGTGTAGCGCTTTCTGCCACACATGTGGTTCTCATTTTGCAGATTAACATAAAAGAGGGTGTGTAACAGTTCTCGCACTCAAAACCCTGCCTGCGGCAAGAGGAGAAGAGGCCGCAGCTGGATTACCTCATTTAGGATCTTTTAGAAGACTGTTTACCTTGCAAAGTGTGCATCTCAATGAGGTATGGCAGTGACAGCAAGCATAACAGGGTCAGTGGTATTAACAAACAATTCTCTGGAGCAGATGATTTTACTTGGTATAAGAAAAAACATAGGACTGGAAGTCACTGGATCACTCATAATATGATGGCATGACAATATTTAGTCCACATCACAGGACATTGTAAATACACTCTACATTTCAAAACAATCATGATTTGTCAACGTATCTTTAATGGAGAAACAGAAATATAAATCCTGTACATGAGATCAGTTCGCTCTTTTCCTTGAAATAGATCTATTAAGTCACAGTTCTTGAACTTCCAACAATATCACAAAATCTCTATCGTCAGATGGAATTTGCGTGACTGTAACTAAATACTTTTGTATCTGTCCAAAGTGAAAATTACACCAGAAAATATTAAGAAAAAGAAAATATGTTAATGTTACCATGATATGGTTGTATGCTAATTGTATGGATTACTTTTAAAACTGTTGTCCTTTGCTACAAAAAAAAGGTGAATGTCAAAGCCGAGAGAAAAGCCGTTGAGCTTGGTGTCTGGATGGATGAAACAGACAATTCATGTTAGCTGATTGATTTGGTTGAAAGATCAGAAAAATCTTTTGTGTCATTCTAAAAACATGTTCAAGATTTTTTTTCAATTGATTTTAAATATTTTCAGTACAACTTGTTTAGAACTGAAAAACACAAGTCTTACTCTTCATAAAACAGGAACAGTCCAAAAAAGAATACTGTCAAAATGTATAAAGTAAAACAAAATGTTGTATTAGTGTGATTAATCATGAAGTGCTTCTTGCATATATCCACAAATTCAATGGCCAAATGGGAACTGCATTCACAGATGAGACCCATTTTCCTGCTATTTCCCTCTGTTTGCCCTGCTGACCTGTAAAAGGAGCTACCGGCTTGCAAGGTACATGTTCATGTCTATACATATCTAATGTATGTCTGTGTCAATTATTTAAAACAAAGCAGACATTTACAGACATAAGGTGGGCTGAGAAACAGCAGATCTTTAACCACTTAAGGAATTTGATTGCCATAATAATGCTCGACAACCCAGACAGTAGGAAAATAAGTTGCCATTTAAAGTATCAGCAAAGCCACGAATGAATCTACTTTCTACAATTTTACCTTTGTTTTGTTTTATGTGTTTTTAATTCACTTTTTTGGATGTATGCGCACAGTGTCTTAATGCTATAAATGTCAACAATATGTACTGCTGGCATAAACTTAAAGAATCAGATATAAAACCAACCCACTCCATATATTCTTTTTTTTTCTTTGTTAGAAGCAAACAGCTGTTTTTAAGTCTTGAGTTCAGCATTTGTGTTGACCTTTCTGGTCTCAGAGATGATCAAATTTAGACTGGAGGTTGAAGCTTGCGGGTGATTCTTGTGAGCTAGCTGAACAAAAATGTCTGTTTTGTATAAAGAAAACTGAGTTAAGAATACATTTTCAGAGGAGCCACACTCACATTAATTAGAAGAATAGAAAAGCATTTTTCTGAAAATTCAATCATCTCAAAACATTCTTGTTCTTGTTGCAGACCTTTCACCATTGTCACAGAATTTCCCCAGTACTACAATTGACCTCTTATATGCATAAGGAGGAAAAGGCCACATGTGAAGGAGCCCTTTGCCAGAGAAAAATGAATATAATTCTATGCAGTTTGATTAAATCATTATGCGGCAGGTAATGAATCTCCACCTTCGCTGTTTCATTACTCACTGCAGTCATGATATCCTAAATATAGCCTCATTATAAATTCCATCTCTACTCATTAGAGTCAGAAAAAAAGAAATCCCCCTCTCTGAACGTCAGGTGTATATTTCACTTTACTGTTCATACGTGAGCTGGACCACCTCCTTATTCCTTTTCTTCTCCAACCTACTCCATCTCCTTGAGTTATAGCCTCCATTCACATCTCCCAGAAAGATAGGGGGGGGGGGGGGGGGGACTTTGTAACCGGAATTGGGAATAGATGCGAGAACCAGGGTGAAGCATTTGGATGAAAGGTTCAATTATTTTGATGATTGGTCTCAGGAAATGTTTCACAATGACACTCATTTAGTCTCAGCAGTCCTCTGCCGAGATTTAGTGACTGCAAGCTGTAATTTTATCTTCACCCTCTCAACACAATATTTCTGAAATCAGTAGAGCTACATCAGCCCATACCATTTGAACAATTCCCATAATTTGGTTAAATTTAGTTGGTTTATTTGTATCTTGACTGTTAATCCATCTTCAGGTGACCCTTTTTACCCTGAATGAACACATCCAATTAAGAAAGGTAAATCTGTAATTAGGAGGGTGCATAATGAACTTGACCCTTAAGGTAGTGCAGATGATGTCCTAATCAGAGCAGATGAGCTAATCTATCTCGACAGAGGGGTCAAAGGTCACAGATGAAGCTGCGATACTAGACAGGCTTAATGAATAACAATAGGTGGATTAACTGAAAGCCAATCCCTGATAGAAAAGATTTTTGGCCAATAATGTCCTACAGATTTGCACAGTGAGAATGAAAGTGATTGTGTCCTGCAGACTGGAAAAAAAAATCTTATTCTAGGATTTTGTCTCAAACTGTTCACATAACTTGAAGGTCCACTCATAAACTGATTCTGGGATTTTCCATTTGTATTGTTTGTAAGCTTCTGTGTGTGTGCTTTTGTCGAAAATGTATTGTCAAAAGTCATGTACATTTGATTTATTTCAGAGTTGATGGAGCATACTATGTATCTATGTGTGTGTGTATACTTAATGGAGGTCCTCTCTTGGGGGTGTCCTCAACAAACCTCAGCAAGGTCATTGTGGGGGAGGAAAAACACTCCGGTTTGACCCTTCAGGGACACAGAAGGCCTGCATGATGGAGATACCAAGAGAGGGTAAGATAATAGAATAACAATATAAGTGCAGTGTGTGTTATGGGCTTTTGCACCTGTGCTTGAAACATAGAAATATAAATCTCCAATGTGAATCTCTCTGGGTTAAACAGCGAGGAAAGAAGCTGTTTGTGTTCTGGTGTGTTTGCTTTGTTGGCTTGGGTATGCAGCATGGTCAGTCCCTCTTTTAAAGCTGTGTAGTTTGCCAGTGGGTTGGTGGATGTGTAGCAGATAATTGTGTTTGCATATCTAACTCCACACATACATGAGGAAATCCTTTTGTCCACAAATCAAATATTACTTTCTGTTTAACCTGCGGTTTATATACTACAGATAATTGGAGATAACTGGTTTGCTTATGGAGTATGTCAGTGTTGCTTCCACCACCTGGTCTTGCAATTATTTATTTAATTTCAAATGTGTTTTCCATCTTAGACAAAAAGACAACAACTCATGAAAAGAAAAGAAAAATGAAATAAGATCCAATGAAATTAAATGAAAGTGAATTTGTTAAAAAAGTAAATGAAATTAAATGAAATTGAATACATTTTTTTGAATTTAGTTTAAAATATAACCACCATCATTACAATTACTTTCAGTTGTTACAATGTTTGTTATTATGTCTTTGAATCTTACATCAAATATAGAAAAAGATATTGTTACTTGAAATTCTTCTTTGGTTTTACCTTTCACTGATGAATGTCTGGATAGCTGACAAGGTAACCCTAATAAGCCAGGAATGGATGTTGCATTTTCCTAAGCAGCTTCTTCAGAGCACCTTTAGAGATTTTCAGGGCTTCTATTCATGTGTGAAAATTGTTAAATACAGTCCTTTTCAAAAAGAAACACTTAGTGCTTTCTGAAGCTGTGAAATGAAATGACCCCCTTTTAGGCTTTGATAGTAAAAAATGTCAAACTGTTATTTTGTAAGTTTGTAAAATATACATTTTGTCCCATTGCAAATAATTTTACCCTCTAATAACATTAAGATTCTGGCAGCTGAAACATTATTTCATTTTTTATTTTACATTGCACCAACTGAGATTTATTTAACAGTATATTACTGTAGTTTGCATTAGTATATTATGGTGTAATACAAGCTGGTTTTATTTAATTGTATTACATCTATTAATCCTGATATGGCTAAATCAAAACTGCTTTATATACTAAAGAAGTGAATGTGGTTTGTCCTATACAAATACTTTGAGTGGTCAACAAGACTACAAAACCTCTGCAGTCTTTTTACCATTCGTTCAGGGGTTGCTGATTTTATCACAGAAATGAACACCAGTTGGATTTTCAGTTCCTCTCAGCCATGGTGTATTGCTAGAGATAAGTTGAATGAGGTGATATTGTGAATACTGAGCTGATGGAATGAATCAGTGCTCCCACAGGTGTAGGATGTGCCAGTCTTATGAGAAATGGACTAAAACTGTCAAAGAATTCTGTTGCCTTTAAATTCTTCAAGTTGCTTTGGAAACACAGAAGGAAGACTCAGGACAATGCCAAATCCCCCCCAAGTTTGCAGGGTTCAATGTGGGCCTCATGACCCAAACCTTAATTGTCTCCACTGTATTGTTGTTAGAGAGCAGTGAAGCCTAAAGCCATGATGTTGCACAGTAGAAGTCTGCAATGTATGAACTTTATAACAGTAACTGTGTAGTATAGCCAGTGTATTTGCAGTGCGTGTATCGTAAAATCAAACAAGTATCTTCTATAAACACATGCCACTGGCAACAATATGTTATGGCTCAAGACCTTATAAAAGTCTAGGAGGGCTAGTCCAAGAATAAAATATCATTTTGAAAACAAGAATTTGGCACAAAATCTAGGGAAAAACTACCATAACTGAACACATCCCTTCCCAAGGATTAGAGACCAAGCAGATGCCTGTGCTGGCAAACTGTTCTGGGTGTTTCATTGGCTTTAACTGAATGCATGTTGGGACAGGCAAAAGACTTCATGACTGAAAAGACCAGAAAAATAGACAAATGAAAAATTAACCAAAAACAAGGGTTTCATTGGATTTGTCTTTGTGGGCCTGTGCCATGTCCATGATTTACTGTTGTAGTCCTGGTTACTAAGGATGAAATCCATTGCAACAGACAAGAACAGTGCACTGGACAATCTGCCAGTTAGCTAAGGAAAAGATAATTTTTTTCTTAGATTAGGGAATGGTGCTGGGCATATTGTTGGTATGCATAAAAGAGACAATTCTTTCCACTGACCAATTTTAAGTTACCTTTTTGTTATAGGCTCAGCTCACTTAGGACCTCATCCTTTGTTGTACTTAAAAAACAAATGCAGAGTACTATCAATGCAAAACCATGTAAAAGTGGAGACAGAATGGAATGTATGGACTGCATTTTTCATACTGAGACATCAATCCCTTCCCTACATCTATCTCACTGTAAGGCTGTATTTGTCACACATGAGGTTCAATCTTCAGTCGGGCAGTCTTACAGTTATTCCTTTGTTTGGGAAAAGCATGCTTTAGGGTACAGTTATTCAGAACACGACACTGACCATTTTGAAACACTTAGTCATGCACAATGAGTGATTTTCACTCCAACTTTTACTGAATGTTAGGAGGGGGTGGGGAAGAAAGTAGAAAAGGCAAAACTTCCACTGCTTGTATGCCAGGGAAAGTGGTGGAAGTATCTGATTTCAGCAGAATTCAACAGAATGAGAGAAGAAGCTGAAGAGAATTTGTAAACAGCTGAAATTGAATATGGGTTCCTCTTCACTGACCAGCATTTCTCTCTCATGCTCCCCACTTGCCCTTCAGCCACAGATACACAGTTAAGCATAAATGCTGGACTAATGCTGGTCTAATTGCTGCATTGGAGCCCTGAATCATCTCTTAGACAGTTTTTCAGAAAACTCAATCGTGTGGACAGGCAGAGTGAACTAATTATCTGCATGCTGTTTTCCCAGCCAAAGCTAGTAATTTAGCAGCAATTGACCTCCTGCAGTTTACCGGCAAATGAAAACATGTAGGCCAGTCTGCTAACGAAGGCCCTGAAGACCCCAGGGTTGGTCCCTGCATTGCTTTGTACAATGGACACAGAGCCCCTCACTTCACTTCCAATTTACTTCTTCACCACCTCCAGGGGAGACATCATCGTCCTCACACTGTGTAATCACTTAACATGGCTGCAGCAGATGAATGGCCTGTAGAGAGAACAACTCAATACTGTGAATGTCGGCAAAACAGGATGTAGTCCTTCCCAAGATTGTTCACTGATGACATGTGGCCTTGGTCAGTTATGCTGGTCGGCGCCTTAACCACTAAAGATGCAGTTATTTTATGAAATACTTTTTATGGTTAAGGTTTAATGGTGTACAAATTTAGTTTTTGTAAAATATATTTTAATGCCTTTGAGAATGGCATGCAAGGGAAGCCTCTGACAGCATTTTCAGCTCAGTAGGACCTAACCACTGAAGTGAAACTAAGGCTGACACGTGTCTTCATCTGTAGGACTGCAAGTAAACAAATTTAGAACACTGGTCACAGACTCATAAAAATGATAAGAAAGTCACGCCTTCACACATCTCTTCTCTTTATATTTTTACAATAGCCAACTTTTGAATTTTTTTTGGAAGATTCCTCATTGGGCCTTTTCTCAATCTTGACAGCTTTTTTTCTAGCTAAATTTATCAAGGGTAAAAGAAATTAATTGAATATTGCCATATTACTCACAACACAGTGGGTTGGTTTCATTTAATGGCCTATTTGGACTCAAACCACAGTCTTTTACAAACCCTATCAAGTCCTTCAAAATGTAAACAAGCTTAAAATATATGACTAAAAGCATAGTTGTCTATTATGAACAGCATTCTTTTTTTTGTTTGGCACAAACAAAGAGATTTAAAGTGAGGAATACATTGGGGGCATTATGGGGTCCATCTAGCCACTACCTAGTCCAGGGATGCTTCAACATATGGATCTGGAGTCGAACCACTAAAACCATGGACCCACAGCCACTCAGCATCTGGGCTTTAAAACAAGGAATTATGTCCTTATATTAGATGATACAGTTTGTGTTTTCTTCCTTGAAGTCATATTTCCTGTTTCCAGTGCCGAACTCTAAGTTTATTTGCTCCAAATCAGTTAAAAGGTTGCTTTAAATTCACTTCAAATTTTTCTTTCATCGCATTGTTGTCACACTATAGCCATTCTTCTTCTATATTGTTGCCATGTGGTCCCGGTTAAGCGATAATGCACCTATAATACTCACATTAGCTTCAGTTACTGTGTGTCATCCCAAAGTATGAAATAACCTCAGTGATTTTCGAAGGCAGATTCAGCCTCTTTTGTCTGAATTACTCATTGTTTTGGAGGCATAATTAAATGCTGGATGATTAAATGTCAACAAAGTCTTTCTTTTATTACAATGAGAGGACATATATTTTGATGTGAGCTGTTAACATCATCGTGTTATGGCTTTTCTTTTCTTTTAGTTATTGTTTATTATGTTTTGTTTTTGTTGTTTGTTTATTTTGCTTTGTTATGTTTGAAATAAAGAAATCTATATGCTGATTAACATTTGTAAATAAATTTGTTACTTAGAAGAATCACATTCAATAAGAAATTAGCTGCAACCGTTTTTTTTGTGCTCAGAGCTATTAAACACTTTAAAAATAAGTATTCCATCCTTTAATAAAGAGGACCTCATGTCAAATAATTGCCCGAATACACATGAGGTTAACTCAATTCTTCAAGGTGGACTTCTAACACAAACACGGCTCCAAACAAACATGGTGTATCTCAAATATTGTATTTTCATCTTGAGTAGTTGTTCCTGTTAAAATGATCACATTCTGGCATAGGATGGATAAGAAATGCCAAACTAACCAATTTTTTACTACCAAATATATATACCATAGGGAGAATCTTCGGTGGATCTATGGGATAATTTTAAACAGTGAAATCTAAATACAATTGACAACTCTTAGCCAACTGTCAACCCTGTGATGAGTGAGTTTTCCTTTGCATGGACAAACAATCATAATTTCAGCATTGGCATTCATTTAAAAAAAAAAGTTAAGATAAATCTCAGCATTTTTCAGTTATCAGTTATTTTCTTTTAATTTGTCTGTATCATTTTTTTTGTCTGCAATCTTAACTATTTTATCTTAGTTATTTTATTCATTGCATCAGCAACTTCTGTTTCTGAAGCAGAGAGCCTGAACATATTTAATGCCAAAAAAAAAATAATTTGGGCTGCACTATGAACTGTTAAATGAATACCTGATTCTGTTGGTGGTCCACTTCCGATTTTAATCAGAACAAGTTCTTATGTCTCTGCTGAAATAATCTTTGGTTTTTCATGATGTGTGTGAAAGAGGCAGACAAAAACAAAGAGCTAAAGTTAATTTCCTTTTGGTGGCTCCTTAGGTAAACATTGTTGCCTTATTAAGAGTGAGAAACTGCACCACTGTGATGTGTTACTGTGATTGTGTTTGTATGTGTGCAAATGTGTGCATGAGAGTTAACCACAGAAAGAGAGTTAATGGTACAGTTACTGTGACTATATTTTATTACTGGCAGTGTGTGATCCCGGTAGCTGACTGAGGCATAACACATCTGTTGTCAACATGTGTGGAGCAAACTAACAGTTTAAAAAAAAGGCTAAATGAATAACCCTCTAATTGGAAAAAAAAACCTTCACTGTCATTTACACCGCGATCTCAAGCTCTCATTAAACGCCCTTCTGAGACCTGCTAGTTTGCTGGAAAGGAAAATCTGTAAAATCTTGTATTCATCACCATATGAATAAATGATAAACATAAAATAAAAACCATCTGAGACTTCAAAACCTATAGTTTTTGTTGTAAAATACTGACTTCAGTATTTTTATTAAATGATAATGGCATGCTTTAAAATAATATTGATTTGTGTCATTCCAGGCTAAATGATGCATAGATTGCTTCTGGTCATAGTGGATTAATTCAGATGCCTCCTGCATTGTTTTACAAAACACTTAACTGTTGTGTTGGGTTATATTCATTTGCACCATACAAAAAAATGGATGATTTCAACTTGCACGTGTTTTTCAATTTCACTTACATACAGGAATGTAGCATGAAATAAATACACAAAAAATGAAATGTAATGCAATAAAATACATTTAAAAAATAAGAAAGAGATTTGCATTGGCCTCTCTGCTGGCACCATTTAAAACCTGTCTTGTGGAAGTAGCACACATTAGTATGTCATTCTTAATGCCAGTCAGAAATTTATATTTTAACTGTGCATTTTGCATTGATATGAATGGTTTGAATTGAGGGTTGAAACAAACGATTCATATGCCCACTTCACTGGAATCAATCTCTTGAATGTTTTGCAAATATAATTTTGCATTTTTGAATGCAACTTGAAAAATCCACTCAAAATATTGATAACTGCAATGTGAGTTCAACATCATAAGGAAAGAAGCTGCATTTCCTTCTGCCTTTAGTGATAGTTTTTCAGCCCTGACATTTATAACCAACAGCTCTGGATAACTGTTTTCTTGGAGGCCAAATTTTGCCTTCAGTTAAAGGGTTTGTGTGATGGAAAGATGTCATGATTTCCTAAGAAAATGTTTGCTTGTTTCTGCCAGCAATTTCAACAACAGCTGATGTCCTCAACTCTATGCCTGAAAAGTGATGTGAAAACTAAAATGAAGACCAAATAATGAACTGATACTACTACATAAGACCTAAGCTACATCCTGTGAAAATTCATTCTTAACAATTGTTATGGTGCCATTTTAGTATTGAATGCCCACTAAGATGTTTGCACTTGTAAATATCACTATCAACTAATCTTTATGGCCATCTTTTTTCTTTTTATTTCATCATTTAATCACTTAATTTTTGTGTGCAAGACCTCTGAAAATTTTTGAGGTCTCTTTTTTTCTTTCTTTAGCCACATTGTAAGAACTTTTACAACATGAGATGCTGATAGTTATGGAGTAACGGTAGGGTTTAACTAAACCTGTGTTTTGGCACCCTGTTGTCATTTCGGCATAAACAGGGCCCAAGTCTATACAAGAAAGGACTTATCCAATGAACAAGAATAATGTTGTTAAATGGTGTTTTGTTGAGACATGTCAATTCCCAAACTCAACCAAGTGGTTTTAGTTGCTTAAGGTAACCAGGAAATTAGGTGGTCTAAACCCAGCCATACAGAAAGTGAAATTCAATGAGTGTAAACAAAGCAGAAAAACAGAACTGTCCTAAAATGTTCTTTAATGTTGATCTCATTATTATCTAAAGCGGGTTTTATGCTTCAATGGCACGTCAACAAAGCCCATGGCATCAATGTGAACCCTACACTACAAGGTCATTTTAGCCTTATTTGCATTTTCCCAAAAATGCAGCATCCCCTCCTGTCAGCACAAACCATGACAACTGTGATCAGTTGGTCATTTACACATCTGTTCAAAAAGAAAACAGAGAAACTTCATCCATGATGGTAAAAGCACAGAAAATATAAACAAATGACAGATATGAATATCTCGGTTGGAGGGCTTGCTGCTGGAAATAAGAATTGGTTGCTTCATCTGATAAACAGAATAAATGGCATTGGCGCAGGTAATGATACATTACAAAACAACATTTATCAAGTCTTTTTAAAATTGTATTTTAATTTTCGCAAATCTAATGTCCACATACTCATATTACTCTTTAGCTGATTATTCATAGAAAGCATCCAAAATCAATACCCACTGTTTAAACATGTCAGGTCACCTTTGCACTGCGAGAACAAAATGAAAACCAGTCTGTGCATCTGCGCTAGCTGCAGCCAAAACACCAAGTAAATATTTCCTAATTCAATGTCAGTGAAACATTGTTCACCATTTCCTATGAAAGTCATTGTTCTGCTGTTCAGGGCAAACATTTGCACATTGTACTGAGACTTAACAGTGGAGCAGATTGTAAACAATATGGCATGCCACTACCATAATCAGGATATAGTTGCATCCTTGTCATCCTGTGGAAATACGCCTTATGTTTTCTCAGACTCTGTAGTATAGACCTGCCATTCTGGATTAGTTTTGATTGGTTTAATTTGTTCCTGTGTTTTGACATCAATCATTGCACTTCCTTTACCGGATCTCTGCTGCCTTGCAGCTGGCTGTATTTTTTATGTGTCTGTGTGTGTGCTTGGTTCACTTCACAGGTTTGCTGTAAATCTATAGGTGCCCGGGAGAAACAAAACACAGCATAAAAGGCTGTGAGGTGTTAAGGTGGGAGTCTGGGTGTTTGTTGTGGAAAGCTGCCTAAAATTTGGACCCTTCTTCTGGCTCTACACCTGTGTTTGGGTGATTCGTTTTTTTCTTTTTATTTAAACCAGCATATTGATTTGGTAATACAACTGGCAGACTTTTCCCTTTAAACAAAAACAGTAGCACCTGGACATATCTATCAGTTCAGCTTCCCATTTCATATTATAGTGACCATCTAATTATGGTAAAATCACCACTTACCCTAACAAGTATGTTAAGTGGATATAATGTATTACTGTCATCGCAACATTAAAGATTGTAGTAACATCCTAATGATGACATGGAAATTGACTTTTAAAAAGACCCTTGCTGATCAAATTGCAAACTGCATGTTAGTGGTAATTGTGCATTTATTTGAATTGAATAACCCAGTATTTGTGAGAGGCCAGTGGAATATATCAGAGCGATTTAAAGTCTGCACATTCCAAGTGTTTGACCGCCATGATTGCTGTTATTTTGGTGTAGGAAAAGCTGTACTGCTCTTCCCTGGATGATTCCGGATATGATTAATTACAGTGATAAGAATGGGAAATAATCGGTCAGGAAGAGTCCAGCTTTTTTTCCTGTAATTTGAGAGAAACAGTGATGGAGGTGTGCTGGGCTGCAACTTCCAGCATGACAGAAGAGGGCAACTTTCCATGAAAGCCTCTGGGATGATGAGGTGAAGGTGTTGGCAGTGAGAGAAGAAAGGGAGGAAGAGTGTGTTGAAGTGAGATGTCTGACATGCGGCTGAGTTCTTTGACCTGGCATGTCTTCGAACGGCCTTGGCTCTGACGAAAAGAAGTTAGAGAGGGAGGGGTGGAAAGGAAGACAGGATACACCATGTGTGGAAAAAGAGGATGGTATTAGCTTGCTTTTTTTAAACCCAGTGGGTCAATTGAGGACTTTTCTCAGTTGGTGCAGCTACAATGGTGTTCTCTCAGAAATAGCCTTATTCCCCTGTTGACTATAGATGGATGAAAGGGGGAAAAGATGGGAAGACAGTCTAAGTCTGGGTTGGTTGGCAAATTGAGCATAAACTAAATGGTGCCTGAGTATCCTGGCAGACAGAATGGCACCTCAATCTACATTCAATCAATCTACCATAGAAGGTCCACATCACTACCAGACTCAACTGCCTCTTTCTCGTGCATTTATCCAGTTAAATGAGTCTTCCTTCTTTTATCCACCAAACGTAACGGTTCACTAATACACCAAAGTGGACCCAACTTTGCATTGAGATTACACAAGTAAGAGCCCATTTTAGACATACATTGCTTTCCGTCTATCTTGTAGCAACTGGATGTGTCAGTATGAAGTTAGAGTAACAATTTTCCAAAACATTTTACAATGTCAAAAAGAAACAACTTAAATTGATTGTTTCAACTGATGACATGCAAAATAATTATAATCATAATTTGATATTAATGAACAGGCATGCAAAGAAGTGGGGGGTTAATCTTGCTTCTGGTCAGCTGTTCAGAATCAGTACCAACACTCTCCAAGCTTTTCTCCTACATGGTTTTCCCTACCATAATTAGCTACAGCAAAGTGTTTTTCACGGACTCTGAGCCAAATAAATGAGAAAAGGCATTTCAGCTGGCTGCAGCTCCAGATACTGCTGCTCTCTGTCTGTTTATAAACCTATTGGCCATAACATTTTGACCACCTGCCTGTTATTGCTGCCAAAAAAACTCTGATAACTCAGGACATGGACAAAGATCATCTGAGTGTGTCCTGGAATGTCTGATACTGTGATGTTGCCAATGGATCTTTTGACCTGTGCTCTGTGGAGTGCTGGTCTTTGTGGATTGGGCTAGCTTTCCACAGATGACATCAGATCCCATCAAAGTGATTTAAGGGGAGCTGGTGGCTAGATGAACATCTCCAACTCTTCGTTCTGTTCTTTGAGCCATAAGGCAGCTTTTCCAGAGCCCACTGCTGTCCTGCTGAGGCAGGTTGCTACTGTACAGGACAGGACGGCTGACATCAAACTGTTTAAATTTTTTCTACTTTGTAAATACAAAGAAATTGGTCAATGAAGACACTGAAGATAATTTATTTGTACATGTGAACATTTAATAAAGTCCATCATACTTTGTAAATCAAACAATAATTTTCTTTAAGTTTTTCTTGGCATTTAAAAAAAAAAGTCCTAATCTGTATAGAGGCAGTTTTAATATGTTTGTCTCCCGAAGTACACCCTACTGAGGTGTTTCTCTTTAATTATGTGTCTAAAACCTACATTTACAATGTAAACATGAGTAGTAAACAAGCTATGTTAAAGCTCAGAGAGGAGAATTACATGAAAGAAGATGTCTCACCAATTACTGGTCTGTTGGGGCTCAGTAGAAATGGCAAACTTTATCTCAAGTTAAAAACATATATGAACGTTCAAACTTTGGAAGACATCATATTTTTGTAGTCACAAAACCAATCCTGAGGAGTGAAGCTGTAAGTGCTTTTTATGTGTGAATGCAATCCCTGGTGAGACTCTAAACTGACTTAATCACTTAAGAAAGGTACTGATAGTTGTTTGCATTATCTCAGACTTTGAAAAAAAACAAAACACTTTTGGCTCAAGACAAGCTTCAATTAATGGTAGAGGGACTTACAATTGATGTCTCAAAGTAATTCACTTGTGAGTGTGATGGGAGTTAGTCAAACTGCAACAAAGTTTTTAAATTTTATCTGGATGCAAAGTATGGGATGCCATTATGCTAAGCATGTGTGTCAGTGTAAATGTGCTACTGGGCCTGTGTCACTACGGTTCAGACAGTCAAATAGACATGTGTATATTTGGTGGATTACACATGCATGCCTATCATCGCCAGGCAAATTCAGTACTATGTGCTTATTACATGCATAATAATTGTAAAGCATAGAGTGTTTTTGATTTAACAATAATGTTGACATATTTGGGACTGTGGATGGGGGTACAGTTTATGCATGTATGTATACAGATGATGCAATAGGAAGCTTCTTATTCATCTCACATTGCTTCTTGTCACTGCCGAGATTCAATACCCCCTTAAAACTAGCCCATGGGCCATATATTCATGCAGGCAAAAATGACCTAGAATTACATTTGAAAGTTTAAATAATATGAAGATGGTGGTTAGATTGTAAAAAGAGCGCATTTCAGCTATGATCAAAATCATGTTTTTAACCCAATCCAAGTACGAATTAAATAAATCACAAACTTTTCAAACACACTGCCTCCTTATGAGGAATCTTTTTAAACAATAACAGGATGTTATATATTTGGCACTAGTGGCTGAAACTATAGTATAGAGTATAGATACAGTAATACAGAAATTTTCCTCCTGCTGCTTATCAACATAGATACTTCTACAAAAGACCATTACCGGTCATATTTATAGGCATGGATCATTTTGATTGGAAAACTAGTTGTACTGTAGGCCTACATAAGTTTTCATGCAATTTCCTTTGTTCACATAGAATATCATAATTTTATCATTTGTTCTGTTTCTTATCATTTGCCTACTTGATGGTTTATTTTTTGGTATTGGTAATTTTATCTTTTATTGTATTTCATTTCTAATCCCCTAGGTGATGTTTGGGGTGCGGCAGGGTTTATGAGTTGTGGTAGCTGGATTGTATTTTTTTAACCAAGTTTGTTTGAGGGCAAAGCATTTTTTGTATTATTGTTTTATACATGGACCTCAGGAAGAGGCTGCCTTGGCAGCAGCTAATGGATCCTGATTACAAATAAACAAACACTTTAAACAATTTGCTGGTGCAGATGGTAACTTTTAACTTTTAATTAATTACTGGTTGATTATGAATCCATACATGATAACTATTACATTGCTATTTTGCTTTAACTTTCCAAAATTGATTAAATTTACAACAAATCTTAGAACCGTGCTTTTGACATGAACTCTGAACATTAGATGTTCAGCGACATCTTCTTACTTGAAAAGGCAACTAATCACCCACAGAATCGCAGCAAGCCATATCCCTTAATTGGGCACAGTTGCTGTAATTTACATGTTTGTATTTTACAAATGAAAACATTTAAGCAGTCAGTTCGACTGTGTATAAGATGCTTTTTGAAGTCGAGAGCAGGATCCGTAATTTGAATCACGGTGCATTGAAATCACACATATATCAGAATGGATCAAACAGCCAGTCCTTGCAAGTAGTTCAGATACGCAGCGATAATTCATTTCTGCATTCATCCAAATGAAATGAAACTTAGAAAAAAAAATTCCTCGTAAGCAGCAAGCTCTCTTGAGCTTGAATGGGAGAGTTGATTTTTTTCATGAAAATGTTCGTAGCACCATGAGAAGTTTAGTGCCAGAATTATGCCTGTCGAAGAATTCCCGTGATGAGATTCAGAAACAGCTGGCTGCTCAGAGTAATTTTCTGGGCTGTTGTCTTCTCAATAGTTTCTACACTTTCACACATAGAGTGAGCACACACACAGTTATAAGGCAGAAAAGAAGAGCATAAGAGTCAAGGTGAAGTTCATCGCTAAGATCTCTCCATTACTGAAACAAGCTCAGTGGTTTAGTCTGTAGCTATCTTAGCAATTACAGCAGTTTCCCACGGGCTCCAGCAAAGAGCCTGTTAGCTAATATGCTAATGAAGACAAATGGAGGTAATCCCTCTGTTCTCAGGATATCTTTGTAGCAGAAAAAGTGAACTGGTGGGACTAAGAAGGAGAGATGGTGACAGCTAAAGACATTGAGAGGGTAATAAAAGTTTATCCAAATGTCTACTTTTTAGTAGTTTTCACAACTAACACAGATAAAAGGCAGACATAAGAGTATGAGGAGACAATTTTCAGCCCCCTCCTGCTTGTTTGTAAAAGCATGTAAATCCCTCCCAAGGGTACATTAAAAGTGTCTTAAACAAGACAGGAAGAGCATCAGACGCTCTTCACATGAAAGGCAGCCCATATGACGGCTGATGAGGGTTTTACCATTCAGTGTTTTGGTTGGATGTGGTACAAACACAACCCATCACGCTGCTGTTTGTGGATGATGTGTGTGTCATAAAGCGAAGCAGCATAATGACACAGGGCCCATTACACATGGTATTTAGAGATTAGACTAACACAGTGGTTTTGTGGTCGGAGCTGTGCTGATTGGAACCATGTGTTCCAGAGGATGTTCAGACTTAGACTGTGCTGACAAATAAAGAGCTAATGGATGCCAACATACCTGTTTTATGATGGAGTGCCATGTGGATTTTACAGGAACAGGGCTGGTAATAATGAGCAATGACCAAGTGCCATTGCCTCATTTGGATCTGTTTTGTTATTCTCATGTGTTTCTCAGTGTGTTCATAAATTGAGACAAACAAACTAATGGATTCCTGGAATGGAAAACGAAGAGTCCATGAGTCTTCAAGTGCTTCAGCTGGTTGTATCAGGTGTTATTGTAACCATTTATAAAGCTAGAAGAACACACTGAGTGTGGGAAAATAACACAATGTCTTATTTTTCATACATGCCGATTTTTGTTGAAGTGTGCAAGTTTACTTGATGAGCTAGCAGTTCGAACATTGCCAGTAATGTATAATCATTAACATGACAACCTGTTATTATGAGTTGATGCGATTATTTTCAACTGAACAAACACAATCATTCCCAGTACAAGAGGCATACACTCGTCCACTTGCTCACATCAGCAACTCAGTATCACTGTGCTCAAATGTTTTACAAGTGAGTTCTCTGAGTTTGGCTTGCTTACCCGTGAACAACTACAGTTTCTATAAAGCATTTAATGATCCATAAGCTCCTTGTAAATATGTGTTTATTACTGCACTCAAAGCAGCACCCAATACGTAGAATGTATGAGTTTAAAACTTTAATACAATGGTGTAGTGAAAGTCAACAATAAATGTAAAGTGGCTCATATTGCAGTTGTTTGATGCTTTGAGAAAATGAAGAAATTTAAGTCTGCTTTTAACCTTTTAAACATATTACATAACAAGGAAAGTATTTTTAACACTACTTTACAGTTTAAAGTAGTTAAATTCCCCAGTGATTGAAAGGTCTGACTCCCAGTGTGACTAATGAATAACTGTATTGTAGGAAATGTTTAGCTGTGTTTCCACTGGGCTTGTAATTTTCATAATTTGCATAGCAGCACATTCAAAGAGTGTTGCCACAAACAAAACAACATTCCTAAGAGACTTCCACCATGGATTTATCCCGGACACTCACAAAGTTTCAACACAAGGTCTTTCTAATGCGTTTGGGATTAAATTTGTAGCTGTGCACCACACCCATAGCTTTGGTTTTCAGCAAGCTTGCCAAACAGCTCGAAGCTCCGCAGGCAAGAAAGACTAGAAGCAGATGATAGAAACACAGAAGTCCACACAAGGGTAGTTTGCAATGTAAGACAAAGACATGACTATTAAGGATTTTCTTTTACAACGTGTTCTGTTGCGCTTCAACTTCACAGTGGTCACCCTAAAAGAACCACTTGTTTTACTTCATCCATCTGAATACACATTAATCTTCATACTGTTCTGTGTCCAGAGAATATTTCTCTGTCAATATTGTGAAAATTTTCCCTTTGCAAATAAATCATCCATTTACTTAATGAAAATGTTCTGTTTGAAAGGCTGCAACTTAATGAGCAGGTGTTGAAACAATTACAGTATATTAATGTTATGTTACTAATATGTACTTGAGACTTTTCAGTGTCACTCACTGCTCCAGCTGGCGTTTTTTCGGAAAAAAAAAAAAAAGAAACTTGTGGCTTTGGTACATTTAACAACAGGAAAAAATAATGAAAGAGAAACCCTCTCATGTTTTAGATTTGTCAAGGAGTAGGCTAAAAGTGTGTGCGCGCTTGAGTGTGTGAAAATGAGTGCTTCCTGACCTCACAGCGTCTTCCATTTTGTCTCGTCTTCTTCTCTCACTGCACCAGGAGTAAACACAGAAGTCTGTCTCTTTGTTTTTGTGGATGTGAATAGTGACTGATTGTGTTTGCCCGCTGTGTATGTGTGCATTGCATTTATGTATGTATGATGTGTTAATAAACATGTGTGCACATCTGTGCATGCCAGCAAGAATCCTCATGAAAATGTGCAGCAGCGGTCTAGACGGCACGGATTCACCCAATGAGAGTCAACGCTATTCAGAGCCATTGGCCAATTAGCTGCTATTGTGGAAGCTGTGCCATGCTGACACGCACTCACACATGAACACACACAACTTCAGGGCCTTTACTCCATCATCTGTATAATTAAGGTGCTTTTCTCCTGAATATTTTAGTTAAATGTCTCTGCAACAGTGCAGCAACAGACCCCGCTATCTTCCCAATGAAGAATGCTGCTCCGAGCTAAACCTTTCAAAAGAAAACAGGCACTATTACAGCAGCTGATGTGCTTTTTATAGCTGTTACATTGATCTGTTCTTTATGTCTTCACCATTATTTGTATATTATTGGTTATATTGGTAAAATATCACACACTGTCTCTTTCCCTAATAGAAATACATTTTTATGGAATATAAAATAACTAAAACTGAAATTAGAATGAAAGTCAGGAGCATTCCTGCCAAGGTCTTATTTGGCAGACATTGTTCGTAAACCTGTGTGTGTGTGTGTGTTTGCATGGCTGGGCAGAGTGGATGACTTTGATCCAATAGCAGATGGAGGAGGAACAGTATCCAACACAATACTGGCAGAAGTTACGGCAGAGGGGGTGAGATGGAAGTTAAGAGGCTTTCCTTCAAAGATTGATGAGAGCTGATTTTATTACATATTTTTGTATTAGGGCAGAACTCCCAGAAAACACAATGCCTCCATTTCACTTTTGCTAATTATCTCAGGCAGCACTTGGCCATGACTGTTATGTTGCAACACCATGAAATTAGCTTATAATTACAGTAAAACTGGTGGTCTAGTCATTTGTCTACTACAATTGTTTTCTCTCTGTTAAAATTATAAATTTTTCACATTTCAAGATTCAAGTTGCATCTTATTTCAATCTTAGTAGAGATGGAAATAATACCAACTTCTTTGTGGAGAATTACAGCTGTATAGACAGATTAGTTATGGTTTCACATTCGAGACCTAAAATAAATATTTGGAAAAATAAAATAAAAAGATCATCAGGGTGATTTTATCGATGGACAGGCAACTGCTCTGAGTTTTAATCTGCCAGTTAGACGTGTATGTGGATAAGTGGGGCTGAGTGTGTGTGTTTGTGAAAGAAAAAATACAGAGTTCCTGTCGGCATTTTTTTGCAAGTCTCCTTTTGACAAAACCTCAGTGCCATCAGGGAGACCAAATGTTGTCTCCTGCCTCTAATTACCAGCCCTTATGGTTTAGCCATGTTTGGTTTGGTTTCCCCAGTAAATGAACCCTTATGTCTGACTGTTTTGTTTCAAGCAATTCTCTGTTTATGAGTTTTTCCTGACTTAATATATTCCCAGGTATGATGGTGTTTTCTGTATATTCTTTTAGAAGAAAAATGACTTGCAACCTGCCACTCTGTTCTCTTTCACTGGTATATACAGTAAGTGAAGTAACATTTAGCTGACTCATGATTGTTTCGTTTTTTTTCCCAAGGAAATTACCCCTCCATAATGAGGGAAGTAATGTGTAATGAACTGGTTGGCTTGCAACAGCAACACAAGTCTGTTTCCATCAATTAACTTTTTGAAAAATCACAACATTCTTCATGAGAATTTGTAGGTCCCCCTTTCATTCCACCAAAACAGCTCTGACCTGTTGAAGATTGGTATGGGACCACCGGGTGTGTCTTGAAGTGTCACTTACACAGGGGCTTTTGAGTCCTGTGGGTTGTGGGACGGTCTATAGTTTTGGCCCTTTATGGCACTCACCAAGACATTCTTGGGCACTTTTGTACTTTTTCTTGTCACTGAAAAAGTGATTGGTAGGCAACATGTTTAGACAGGGGGTAAAGTCAAAATAACATTAGTACACGGATAACAGGATTCAAGGATGCTTTGTAGAACATTGCATTGCAATGAGAAGTTAATCTTTATCAATTTAGTCTGTCATTGCTTTAATATCGAAGCTGATGAAAGTATATTTGCAACAACTTAAACATGTAAACACCTTCTGAAATCATTAAAACTCCAAGATTATATTTTGGAGGTCTTACTAATAATCATCTGTCTGTTTAGGTTATATTTGTTGTGCCGTTTTTCATTTATTCAATTTTTTTCCTGGTCTTTTTTAACATCCAAAGTGTTTTTTGATTTCTATACCTAAAAACACAGAACTTGATGAAAATGCTACTTTTCTGAGTGAGAGATTTACACTATGTAAAATTTGCACTATGAAGTTAACTTGGTAATTTTATAGTGTGCACAACAAAACATGTACTGAGATAAGTGCATGTTTAGAATATCTATTATTTATTCTATTATCAGGCCCACTATTTCATGTCTTGATAAAAAAAAAGGTTTGGTAAATGGCCAGTTTATTTGAGCATAAAGAAAGCACACATGCTCTGGAACTTGAAAAAGTCCCTCTTTTATCTTTTTTTCCCCCTCTTTTCCAATCTGCACCTGATCAGAAATTAGGCAAATCCCCAAAACTGCCGGGAAGTATTGAGTTGCAATGAAAGATAAACCATCTCTTTTTTCCCCAGGAATAATATGTGATCATTGGGTTCTGGAAATTCTCTACCTTCGATACTGCAAAGAGAAACTTTTTTGTCGTGTTGCTAGTTTTATTTGAACAGATTTTTGTTGTGTTTCTGGATTTGTTTTTTCCAGGTAACTCTGGAATATTGCTGTTATATGAATTACTGAGCTGAGTACATAGATCTGGCCATAAAACGAGCCGTGTGAAACATTGTTGAAGACCACAACTTACTGTTTTTCAAGCTTTTATCAAAGGGGACACCCTGTTCTTTCAACAACTGGATATTATCATATTTTCTATCTTATCTTTTTCCTATTTACATGAAAAAATAATCCCATAACCCCCAGATACTCCCTACAAGCTTTACACTTTGATCCCTGCCAGCTCCTTTCCCACAGAACTAAAACAATATGATGTAGATTTGGAAAGAGAAGGCTTGTGGAAGGAGGCCCAGCTCTGTCTCACCCTGTTATGGCTGGTCAGTCAGTCCTATCACAACCATCTCTCAGTGGGTGAGAGGGAGGATTTGCCTCATGAACCATAACCTAATTAATCATTGGTGCAAATACAGGAAACTGTGGGGCACTTGATTTTTTTGTTCTTTTCATGTAAACAGTTAGACACACTCAGCTGGACACATTCTTCATAACATAAGAATGGACGCATTACATGATACTTAAACCAACTTGTTACACCATTTAGACACATCCCCCTAAAGTGGATATGAAGATACAATATTTGCATTTCCCCAGTCCAAAAGAATATTATGCTGATTATACTTTATTGGGAACAACTTCCACTCTTTTTTTTTTTGGTTTTAAATTCTCATGTAGTCCGTCCAGAAAATAAGAGAACGGCAGAATGGGTGAAGAATTGTGGTGCTGGCAAATGTATGAAAGCGTCTGTGGTATGATGTTTGGTGTGGGGGGATAGTGTTACATGCCAGCAGCCCGCTGGCTTCTCCTCCTTCTCTACACTGCGAGTATGGAGGAATGTGCCGCCTGAGAACCGCAGGGAGGAAGAGGGTACTGACAGCGAGCAGTAAACACAGTCAGCCTATGTGTTTGTTTGTTTGCGCGTTACTGTGTAAGAGCGCCAGGTCTTGGCAACTTCAAAGCTGCTCCTAAACAACATCTGTTCCATGAGTTTGGAGCGCTATTCAGCCTTGTCAGAACACACCATGACTTCAAATTGCGGCCGTAAATCAATATTTTCCTCCTTCTCATACTAGATTGTTCCACTGGCAGGAGATCAAGATGGACAAACTCTCACTGAGAGAAGAGGAAAAATGTTGGAGTGGATTGAGATGGGAGGAACCCATCGCATTCTTCCAATTCACCACAATCAGAAACAGATTTTCAGCAATTAGTCGGAACTTGCTTGCAGGTTTATCAGCTAAAAACACAGTGACATGGCTTCTCAGACATCCAAAAGATAATAATTACAACTTATCATGTTTGACTGTTAGTATGTGTCCCTTCAAATGTCGTATTATAATCATAATAACTCCTTGATTGTTAAGAATGCTTCTGATCGGTTAGAGTTCCTCACACTCTTTTTTACTATGTGAAAAAATATGTTTAGCTCATTTAATTGATTTTTTTGCTTGCCATTGTTTATAACTTGTCTTCTTGTGATAAAAGGGACTTTAATAATAAAAAACTTTGTATTTTTATTTACAGATGTATGATTGAAAAGTGAACATTCTCAACAGAATTAAATCCTATAAACTTCAAGCCCACAATGGCCATCCACTGAATTGATTGTTCGCTGTGGGGCCTCTAATATTAATCTTTCTCAGTGTGTAATAAGTGAATTAGTGGGATGTAGAAGATGATGTATGACAGTGGCTGGCATGTCTAAAACCTGCTGTAAATCCACATGCCACACAGTCACTTAATAACGTAGCCAAAGACCTCCTGGCATCATTCTTCTCCGTATCCAACGACGACCTAAGACTCGTGAATCTCTTACAGTCGGTCCTCTTAGCCAACTAGTGAATTATTTGTTATAAAAGATTTACCGAAGTCTTAATTCATTTTAAAGGTTTTTTCTGAACACACAACCCTTCACAAGGTGTACAGAGCATAACATATCATGATATCCTAAAAGAAAAAAAATAATTTTCTTTATATGTAAAGCACCTTGAATTGTCCTGTACATGAAATGTGCTATATAAATAAACTTGCCTTGCCTTGCCCTTGCTGTTTTTAAAATGCATCAGTGTGTAAATAACAATGCATATAGACATCATCCATTATGCTGCAATTTACATAATTTTGTACAAATCAAATTTAGCAAATATTTCTGGAGTAAAATGGTTTGTTTAATCATTTGTTTAACTAATCAGCTTAACATTAGTATTAATTAATCCGTCTGACCTTTTTGAATCAGTATCCCAACAACCACTGAGATATGCTTGCTCAATTAGACTGTCAATATAGAAAAAAACTTAAAAAATAGTCATTTGTCTTACTTTATGCAACGCTGATCATTTGAATGGTTGAATGTTCCATCTCCTACTTTTGATTACATGTATTAAGTGATAAGAGTAATTTAAATTCAGGAGCAGTGTCCTCCAAGTCCAAACGGGTCTGTGTTGGACTCAGTGTGCACTGTGTCCTTTAACTTTTCCCATACATCACATGCCTTCCAAACCGCCAACCTCCAACCCCCCACCACAACAGCTGGTGTCTCAGCGAGGGCCCTGACGTTACACTGCCACCCCAGCCATTCAGTATACATCGAGCATTGTGGTGTTGGGGGCCCCTAATGGCTTGCTCAGAAAAATGTCCACAGTAAAACTGAATGCAAGCACATCACATGCCTTTCAGCACAACGATAAATAAAACTTTGTCCTTCAATAGGTGATTAGTGTAACATGGAAAACAGCATAAACATTTTTTTCTTTTCTCAGAAGTCTTTGGTAGATTAATGTAAACTATTCATCTTGTAAAAAGTTCCAGTTTAAACACAAGCTTGATTGACTTCAGTTTGTGTGTTGCATATGGAAAAACAGCGCACATGAATATGAACAAAACATAAAAGTTTGTGTGCATGAATTCATTTCTCCTATGTGGATTTCTCTCTCAACTTTGCTGCTTCAATGATTGCTTGAATGATATTCATTTTCCATGCGGGCTCTCTGAAATAGGATTAAAAACATGTTGTTTCAATTTTTATCTGTATAGTTGGAGGGCATAACAGGGTGGTCTTGAGTCAACATTAAAAACCAATAAAAAGAAGATGGAAGCTGTGATTTATAAGTAGCCAGTGCTGGATTTTATTTCAGTTTGAAGTCTTCAATCAGTAAGTGGGTCAAATAAATGGCACTCTGTCATAGCCCTATCGTTTTTAGAAAGACATTAGCTTTGCCCAAAAATATGAATTATCGAAACAACGACACATGAAGATTGTGTTGCCTTACTATTGATCCACATTTTTCACTACTCTTCATTTTACGAATTCACAAAACCATCGATTCAGACTGTTAGCTAAATTACAGCAAAATCCTTAAAATTGTGATTGGGGTTCAAGAAAAAAAAAAAAGACTTGTTGTGGTACAAGTTGCATGTTGACCTGTGATGAACTCAAGCACCACTTTTTGGCTGTCAGACTCTGTAGGACCCAGCGGAAAACTGTTCTAACCGGAGGGAGACGGCGCAAGAGAGAGGGGGAAAGCTGAGTGGAGAGAAGACGTTCCCAGACCAGTCAGTGGCTTCATGGAGTTATGTACCTCTGATCCGCCGCCATGGATTGCAATCCGCGATCACCCCTTTTCATTTTACACCTTTTAATGGTCTGCGTTATTCCTGCCTTTCCCATCATTTACCCCCCTAATGAAGGTAAGCGAACTCTCAGGCTGCAGACATTTGTGTTTAAGTGTGTGCGCTCGCTTTTATGTCTGAGTGCGTGTACGTGTGTGTGTGCGGGAATGGTGCGCTATGGCACTCGTCGCCGCATGTCGTGCGCCCGCCGCTGACTTAGTGTTAAAATTACTGTGATAACAATAAGAAGATGATCCAAAGCGCACGAAGGTGACAATGTGGCAGCACAGAGACTCGAGAGCGGATCGCTGGCACACATAAGTAGATATTCAACTTGAAGACAGATCCCTACAAAGCAGACGCGGTAGCCTAATTTCGGGCAGTTTCGTTTAATAAGGGTTAATAGTTATTTACATCGGGATCATTTAGCTGAGCAATGCTAAGGCAGCTTTAAAAGTGCCTCTGGGGGGTTATTGTGGAGATGTGAGGCAACTGTTTGTATGAAAGGTTTGTGTCTACATGATCTGTTACACCCAAGAATTCTTTTTTGGTTAGACGCCCCAGTTACTGGGAGACTTCGACCGAACTCGGTTGAAAGGCAATATACAGAGGATGAACAGTCGCAGAGTGCGTAAAAACGCGTTTGGGGGTTGATGCTTTTGACACGATGAAAACCATGTAGGCTAATGCGGGGATGTTAAACTAGTTATCTTAAGAAGTTGTTGAATAACTGTCGACTTATAATTGTATCTAATTCTGATCTCAAATCATACGAGGGTAAAAACACCCTTAGTAATTATGGTACAAGTTTCAGAGACTTGCGTGGTTATTTTGCTTTTCATTGAAACACGGCATTAGGGTCCAGTTTCGGCACAGCCACTTCTTCAAACTGGGCTTCAAACTGCATTAAAAACAAATAATTGCGATGATAAAAAAAAATCTTTCAATATAGGAACAAGTTATATTAGATGTCAAAGTTACTAAAATGTCACGTTTTCGTTAACACTTTTAAAACTTAAAGCATGTTAAGGTTAAAGCGTTTTACAGCGAGGGACAACGAAGACGAAAGGGAAACGCGTGCTGAAGATGCTCAAGCCTGTAACCCTTAACTCCCCAGCACAGATAGAAAAACTTCATTGTGGAGTTCAAAGAAGATTATATTGCTTAAACAGGGGGGGAAAAAAGTTAATCCCTGTAGAAACAACTAATAACAGAGACCAACACAGTCTCAATAAGGCAGCATATCAAACCTTCAAACCAAAAAAGTGATTCACTTCGTTTTACTGCGTCTTTCTTTGATATAATATTCTATATTAAAGGAGTATATGTACACACAATTATAAAAACACCGTGTGGTTCATTTTTTCGCAGAAAAAGAAGAAGAAACTGTATGAGTGGTGTTGCAGTTTGGAAAGTTTAGGACAGTTGTATGACACGTCGAAGACCGATTGTTAACTACTGCCTTTGAGATGAATCTTTGAGAGAAACAACCAGATTAAAAACCAACCAACCAAACAAACAAACAAACAAAAAGACAAGATGAATGACACCTGCTGTGTTTTCGTCTCTGAAGCTAAACTAGATTTGCTCCTGAGCTTAGAGATGAGTTTGTCAGACACAGAAGTTTAAAGCTGTTTTCCTGTTTTCAGGGCACAGTGTTTGTGGAATTGGTTTTCAATTTATAGTTGAAAATTAGTTTTTCTTAAAAAACCCTAAACTTTTAGTGTTCTCCTTTTGTACATAAACACTGGAGTCAGGCAAATAGCTCCGCTTATTTGGTAAAGTGGTGTGAGAGAGCAATAGATTTCATTTATGGTGCTTGACCTGACGGGGTGAGTCGAGGAAATGTGCTGCGTGACAAAACGGAATAAAAACTGACCGAGTCACACAGGCCTGCTGAAAATCGAGGCTCTCAATCCAAACTTTATTGAACAGTTAACGGCCGTGATTTAAATACTTTACCGAAGGCAGATAGATAATTAGAGGCACGTCATGACCGCACTATAAATGAGACAAGACCATTTAGACTATACGCCAGTATAACAAAAATAAATAAACAACTTAATGAAAAAGAGAGAAAAAGTGAAGTGTTTCATTATATTTGAGAACTCTCTTGCATGTGGTGTGGGAGTTAGAGAAAAGACACACAAACACACACACACACACACAAACACGGGGAAATATATATATCCCATTTAGGAACAAGGAGATGAGCTTTTTTCAAGTGTCAGAATATAGAACAAATCAGACGATTAGTCAGACTTTTACAGCTCATAAATCTACCAGAGAGTGTCAGTATCGAGCTGCTCCGTCTCTATAAGTTATTGTAAAGAAATTCATCCAGGCTTCTGCACAAGTTCGGTGTGGATCAACAAGAGGACAGAGCGCAGTTTGAAGGAGATGGGCAGAGCTTCCGTCGTCGATTTACTAGCAGTGTTGATGCAAATGAACGGTTGGATTTGGCTGCAGTCCAACAACAAGAAATCTATGAATTATGTCCTGATTTTTATGTAACTGTTGCATGCACAGTGCAATGTCGGAGTTACAAAGCAGGGATAAACAACATGAGGTCTTTGAAGCTCTCAATTAGTGTCCTAAGCACACAACGAAAGGAGTAGAAAACGTTGTAAAAGAACTTCAAGTTGTTTTTTTTCTCTTTTCTTGGGACTTTCTCAAGGACAAAAAAAACATTATTTTCATATATTTTTAAAAACTATTTCATGTGGTGGTCCCCACCCCCACAAACACACACATACACACACACAAATCCCCGTGGTCCTTTATCCCTTCACTTGAGATTCTTTTTGATACTCATACTAACTTTTTATGTATTTTTTGTATTTATTTATGTATTAATCCTAATACTGTTCATGGATTCATTGATCATTGATTCATTCGTTTGTTCGTTCATTCCGCAGGCTGCTGGTAATCAGGTGTAGTAAATTTGACCCTGAAAAGCTGATAGTGAATTTAGAAAGTGATGAAAAAATATATAAGGATTTTGGATTGTCACTTCGTTGACAGATATAACCATGACGCTTTTCACAGAGTTATTGCAAAAGGGCCTAAATTAATTGACAACCAAAGGAGCATTTACACATTCTAACCTCACCTTTGATAGAATAATGGCAACATAATTTCCCTCCCCTTTTCCTATACGAAATCAGAAGTTTAGCTGTATTGTATTTCAAATCATCTTCCACGTCAGTCCATGGCTCAACTTTAAAGAAAAATAGATAAATAAATAAAATTTGGGGCCTACTTGTTCAAAGTTCTGGGAAAAGTTTTAGTGGACGTAGAGCATTGGGAGCAATATCATTTAGTGCCGTGGATTCACTTTTACTTTGACCCAAAAATATAAGCAAGTTTCCTCCCCCTTTTAGTGGAGAAGAACGTCTTGAGTTGTGCGCTGGCGCAGCTTTTCCTTTTAGGTGGTGTAACGTAGGCCCGCCGCGGGACGCCAGTAGGCCTCGGGTATTTTTAGCAGAAATTGTCGGCCCGTAGAGCGCGGTGCAGTCCCGCTGGGGTGGATGAGCGTCTGTGAGCTATGGTACCTTTCAGAGGTGCTGGAAATACGCGCGTACATCAAATAATCTCAGTTTCTTTACGCCTGTATGCATGCGTTCTGACCAGACACTGAGCTGTAGATGAAGACTGCTGTCCTCAGTTTCACGTCTGTTC
>JBBBVU010000013.1:20478460-20510968 GCA_037177055.1 Atherinosoma microstoma
ATCTCCACTTCTCCTCCCCCTCTTCCCCCACCCCACGCTCTTCCTATCTGTGGGTGTGTCGGTGTGTGTGTGTGTGTGTGTGTGTGTGTGTGTGTGTGTGTGTGTGTGTGTGTGTGGCAGCTGTGTAAACAAAGTCTTGATCAGCACAAGAGGTTGGGGACTGTTCCTGTGGGATTTAATAAAGGCTAATTGGGGCTAACTAGAACTAGACACTCAAATGTTGTCTTTGTTTTGTCCTCTCTCCTCCTCACCACAGTTAACCTGTTAGACTCTAAAGCAAGCCAAGGGGAGTTAGGATGGATTTCCTACCCATCGCACGGGGTGAGTATCTTCCATCTCTAAACCTTCATCTTGTCTGAATATGTTTACTTTTATGAGACATATAGACTTAACATCAAATGGATGTGGGTTTCAGCCATGAGGATTTTGAGACTCAAGTGGTTCTCACTTCCTCATGTTGAACTACTGAGTCAAGTGTAGATTAACCTACATTTTTGTGTTTAGGTGTTTTAGTCCATTTTTCGTCTTACAGGTTAAGTATTCAGAGTGTGCCATATGGTCAAGATGCTTAAGAGAAACTAGTGCATTTATATGTTTGTTTGTGCATTTGAGTCTGTGTGTTTAAAGACAGATTAAGGCATTAAAGGATTTTTGGTTGTAGGCTCAAAATCATCCACATAAGACGATAGAAAAACTCACATCCTATGCAGACAGTATCACATCATCGGCACTCATACAGTGGCATCTTGCTGCTGTTGCATGTAAACAGTACAATCCTTTTGTTAACATTCCACTTAATCCATAAACAATATGCACTAACTCATTCTGTCTGTCAGACATTTTAAGACGAGACACTACAGGCCAGACCATTTTGAGATATAGGCCTAATTTGCACCCATTACACGTCTTCTGGAATATAATCTATAAAGCAAAATACAGATTTAGGTTTTTATTTAGCTGAAGTTTGTTTAATGAACATGCAGATCGAAGCATCTTCAACTAGAAAACTTCACATAAAGACTTTGAGAAGAAACGATTTTAAGAGAAAGTAATTAGAATAATTGTACAAATCTAAATAATTATTTGAAGATATTTCATGGTTTATACAAAAAATATGATTTTTATTATTTCTGTTTTTTACAATCCATTTCTTTAAAAGTCATTTTAATTAGGAAATGTTTCATATTCTGAGCCTGAAAACATTTTTTTATTTATTTATAAATCTAGCATGGCATACATAAGGCAGAAAAATTTCAATCCTGAATTTATCCAAATAGAATAGAATAGAATAGAATAGAATAGAATAGAATAAAAAAACATTTATGGATATTTCTTAAGAAATGTATGCTAATAAACATATATTAAGCTGCATAATGGGTATATGTTTGTAAAAGTTAAGAAAAAGTAATCGATAAAAAAAAGTCTTCATGTAAGCTATTAACTATAGGACATATTTTTATGCAGCTATATTAAATATAACCTTATTAATCTTTTCTGTTTGACCAGAATACACTTTGTGTGTACTGCTCATAAATGGATTTTTAAAAAAACAGAAAATGATGCTTACTCATTCCGCAACTTGCAACCTTTAGTTTTTTTCTTCAAAGTTTAACTCAATTTTTTTAATTGATACTAGAACAGTGGAAATCTTGTAAAACCAGACAGAAATGTTCCGGCAACGTTTCACATTTTGGTAACCAAAAAAAAAAAAAAAAAAAAAATCACTGCAGCCTCATCTATCAGTCTCCTTTTGCTACAAAAAACCTCTGGTGGGCTCTTGCTCAGTGTTTATTTGTCTAACTAGTTAGACTTCTGTGCCTCAGGGCTGGCCCACACTCTCTCTCTCGAACACACAAATTCTCTCACACACACACTATGCTGTTTTTCCTTTATTAAGTGTTAGAATTACTCCTTGGCAGTGGCTTAAGGTAATCCAGTCATTTGTTCCATGGAGCTCCCAAACCTCGTTTCGCTCGGCCGTATATAGTGCTGGGCCCGTCAGAACACACTGACTTTCTTCATGAGGCTGAACCACGATGAAGAAAGAAAGAACCCAGAGGAAAAAAACTGCAGGCATTTTAAAACACATTTAGTCCAAAGACGATCAGGCTACCCAACAATCGCGTGACAAATTGAAGGACGAGATTGATGTGCCGACTGAAGTTCTTCACGTGTGAGCAACTAGGAAAATGTGCACCGATATTGCATACTTGATCCAGCACCGGACGTTGGAATGTGCTGCAGAGGTTATGCAGTTTGCGTATTGATGTCTGTTTTACTTCAAGGTTTTTTTTAGTTTTTTTTTTACTTTGAACTATAATTTGGATGAAGAGTATGTGATTATCCAGTTCATAAAAATGCTGCAGGGATGGGATCCAATGTCATTCCTGAGAGCAAGAAAAGGGAATGGGAAAAGGATCAAAAAGATGAATAGAAAGGCTAAAGAGAGAAAGAGAGAGTGGAAAAGAGCAAGGGAAGATGAGAGAGGGGAGGACAGGAAAGAGTAAGGCAACACATACACAGAGAGATATTGCTGATGATCAAGTCCTCAAGGTGAATCATCTGTAATTACTCACGTCATCCACTGACTGCGCTCCGATAAGCAGCGTGCCCTGGGAGACCGCTGCTCACAAATGATTTCTCATAATGTGGCAGTGGCACTGAGCCCTTTCTGTCTCTTCCAAACACACACACCAACACACACATACAGACAAACACTCCTTCACATGGATGGAGAGGCTGCGGCTATTGGCCTACCGAGACACAACTTGCTCCGGTCAGAACAAATTAAGAGCTTAGCCTCCCCAGGATGTTCACTCCGGAGCCGCCGAATGGACTGATGGGCGTGCGTCTGTGTGTTTGAGTGCGTGTGATCCAGATATACTGTTATCTGTCTGGGAGGCAGGCTGATTGCTTTGCAGTGTCCAGGGGGCTTAGCCCATCACTAAAGACTGTTAAAGATTACATTCTCGCATGCTTTGAAAGCATTCTTCAGCAACAAACCAACACCCCAGACGCCGGCTGTGCATGCAGAATAGAATTAATGGGTACATACAAAGTGAAGTCAGTTCTTTATAGTGACAGGGGATGAAGCGTTGCTGTCTTTGCCAGGAACTTTTCATATTACCAGAATCTTTTGAGTCTTTATTTTTACTTCTAGTGACAGCCAAACTCTAAATATTGGCTTGGATTTCTTGAAATTCTTGAATAAGAAATAGTTTATGGCAGTTTGTTCCAAAATACATAATTTGTTATCATTATGACAAGAAATGAACTGTTGTTGTCACACATGTACTGTGGCTGTACATACTTTAGACAAAACCTCTCAATTTCTCAATGTCCTGCTTCCTGAGAGCCGTACCCAGGTGCCTTCCCCTCTATTTTCTGAACTGAAAGTGTGTCTGAACTTTTGCATCATGTTGAAAAAGCTTGACATTTGTAGAAAAGAGCCAGTACTAACATCTTCCCTTCCCTTTTTCCGACAAGAATGAGAAGAAATATTTAACCACCACATATTCAAACCTCACATTCTAATTGTTAACTGTGTAACGAGAAGGGGGGGAGTCCCTGTTCACATGTCCACAAGGTCCAAAGGGTTTAATGTCCAAAGAGTTGGAAAGCAATTATGTGTAGGCAATAGTTTAGGAGCATCTACGTGACATTACTATTGGCACATTCTCACCAGCCCCTCTGAAATAAATTTTGTTTTTTTTTTTGCTCAGAAAGTCCAGTTTGTTTGAGAAACTGTGGATGAGCAAACAAACTCTGATGTAGATCAAAGAAGCAAACTCTCGTTCGCCTAAAAACATAGGTCTCAGTCTGCTTCAAGTAAATCAAATACAGGACAGCAAAGCAAAGGAGATTGTGAGTTCAATATAGGGCATTGTGGGTAAACACAACCACAACATACGCGCATGTAGAACGATAGGCGGCTCTGGATGGGAGCAATGGCTAGCGGTCAGATGTGGAGGAACGCTGTAAAAGTTGTGATAGAAGTATGATCGCTAGGTCTTGATGCAGATCCATGTTTTGTTCTTATGTGGTCAAAACAGAAGTTGCCCTGCATTAACCAATAGATGAGCAAGTTTTCTTCATCGTTGTTTGTCTTGTCTTATCCTTCAATTTTTTTTAATGCAGGGAGGATGGAAATATGTTATTAAAAAGGTTTTGTTCCTTTGAGAAAGTGCAGTGTGAAAGGAAACTCAGGCTGGATGAATGTTGCAGCCCCCAATTGAACCAGGACCCCCAATCGTACCAAGTCTAGCGGACTATTAGGTGTGAATGTACCCTATAACAATGTGTGTAAACATTATTCAATATATTATTCATATATTGATCTACCATATGACATTTAAATCAATACGCATTTATTGTAACTACTTTAACCTTTTGTGAGTTAGAGCAAAGGAGGAAAGGATTGTTAGAAATGTTATGTTGGATTGCTCTTGATCATCTGCTGTCTTGGACGGTAGTGAGCTCTCACTTCAAACACCCTCTCTTTTCCATATAAGTAACCAGGTCAGCTATGTGTAACATTGTGTCGTCATGTAGCACGATACTGAAGGTGAACAATGTCATACAGAAAAATGCTGTTAAATGCAATCGTGTAGTAAGAACTATATTACATTTAATGTATACATCATACGTTGAAGAGAGATGGAAAACTATGGGGTGGCACCATTTTTGAGGCTCTATATGCAACATTTGGACCAACGTAAATATCTTTCTTTTTTTGCGTGTTTTCCTTTTTACTTCCTGTCTTTATTTCATTGGCTTCAGAGCAAGGACTGCTGTTTCTCCTTCTTGAGATACCCAGGGGCTTTTAAAGCCCGTCTTCCATTGCCTCCGCACCACAAGTGAAATCAGCGTGGCCAGCATAAACTGCTGCCCCTCTCCCCACAGAGAGAGTGCAGGGAAAAGCCCATCCATAAATGAGGATTAGCAGGGAAACACCAGGGACCAGAAATGAAGAGGAAGAGAAGAATGTGTAAACTGTCATAATTGCTTTTCTTCTTTGTCAGATAAAAGAATGATGTTAGCATGTTCATTCTAAAATGCTCTTCTTCATAGGAAATATACCTAAGTTGTACATTAAAGCCTCAATAAACTTAAAAAGTTAGGATCCCGTTTACAGCAACCTTCAGTAACTCATTTTGGTGTTTATTAGAGTAAAACATAAAACATGGATTAGCCATAAAAACTTCAGAACTCTCCACAGACTTGAAGAAAATGAAGGGGCATGCATTTAGATTTTCCTGTGGTAAGCCCAGCTCATAAAATGTCCTCTAACTAAGATGCTTCAGTGGATGTGCCTGTTACACTGCTGACATTTTCAGAAGCTACAACGTAAGATGTTTCTGCATTTCCTGTGGCTCATCCAGTTTTAAATCCATACTACTTTTTTTCTATTATTTGATATTAATTCAAATTTTGGTCAATTAGAAAAAAAAGTTAAACACATCTAGCAAAATATTGTCATGACTGTAAAATGACTAATGTTGACAATAACCATTAGTAATAAAATATAAATTTTATGTGTGACCTAATTTTGTTGCGACAATATATGAGAATCAATCTTGCCAGATCAAGCTATCCATCTGCAATGAATAAATAACTTAATAAATAAATGAATCAATAAATAAAAGTTCATACTAATCAGCCTCTTACACAGGTAGATAGCAGTGGGTTTTAGATGTGATAGCAATCAGCAACAGTGGCTGAAACCTGGTTCTTTTGATTGGTTGAAGTTTCCATGTGACTTTGACAAATGTTTTTCTCAATTCTCCACTATTTCTGTACTGTCTGCCCTTTTCCAAATGTTTTCAGTGGAGGACTTCCCAGAATCAAACTGTCTGGCACGTCCGGTTAAGTTATCTGAACTAATGACATCATATGCAACGTCATAAATCAGTCAGTAAAGCCTGGTGTGCCTTTGATGCAGGAGTATGGGTGACTTATGCTCTCCTCCAAGCCTAACCCACAATAGGACCACCTTTCATCAGAAAATCCCCAAACTCAACAGAAAAGTGCACTCTGATGTAGGAGGTACATATGTTAAACGTACGGTTGTCAAGAACAGACTGGATTTATTTTATTGTTTGTGTCTTTATTTTTAAGGATTTGAAATACAGAACAGTGAAAGAGTTATTGTTAAACTCTGGAAAGAGGATGATCGATCTTCCTTCCTAAAACTCAGTCAGTATCAGTTACATCTAAGTGCATTGTCACCCAATACCGGTCCATATACTGGTCCATTGACTACCATTGACCTGAACGTCTTTGAAGTCAGTGAAGTAGTGTGCTGACTCTGTGACTCTGAGACGTGCCTGTTGCCATAGTTATGTCTTGTGCAGCTCAAGTTACCACACTTCATTTTACTGTCCCTTTAGCTGGCTCACCTACAGCACAGATCAGAGAAACCAGGGGCAGTATCACACCAACCTGTGCCCCAGCTGGGACCATCAAGGGTCAGGGTCAGAGTTCACAAGGACTGGTATAGGGTCCCAGTGTTGTTGTATATCAATTAGAGCGCAAGGGGAGGGAGGTGACACCCCTCCGGAGAAAACAAGGGGGTGGATGCTCATTTTAAACCTTTATTTATCTTGGTTGACACACAGTTCCACACATTCCCCGTCCAAGGTGCCTTAGCAAATGGCCCAATTCCCATATGTAGAAGTGAGAAAAAAAGGAGCATTGTGGGAATGTTGGCTGAGCATAACAAAATACATTTAAAATAAAAAGCTAACAAACTGAATGTAAGTTTTGTATAATCACCCATTATTATTGCTCATGCTAATACTGTAATCTGTCAGAAGTTAGCACCTTATTTTTGGTGGTTAATGAAAGTGATAAGTACTGTGGTACATCTGAATGAAACTGCAGATTCTGTCCAGCTAATATACACCTGGATGCGGAAATAGAAAGTGACATTAAAACTGTGTCTGTTTATGTCCTCCCCTTCCTTTTTGTCTGATGGACAAAGAAACTAGCTTTAATTCCCTAACGAAGAGATGTTTTTCACGGAGATGTAATATTTGGAGACAGTGATGAGGAGGAGGAATTATCGCTTTTATTTACTTTGGCAGTAAAGTTGAGTGAACCTCTTTAGAATAGGATATGACATACTTAACACAAACACAGGCACGCAAAGTTTGATTCTAAATCCTTTGTGCATTTGGTTTTTGGCAGAGTTCAAACTTGTGCAAAGATGACTTGCAGTGAAAGCTGACAGCCATCAGTAACAGTTGCTATAGTTTAAGCCCAGTTTGCATCATACTGATGGACATGGAAGAACTCAAAGTTGCCAGACAATAAGCCTGCAGCTCACACAGAAATCTGCATGCAGAGACCAGATACACAACATGCAAAATGCTCATATAGATGGAAAAAAAAAAAAACTTTTTTTAAAAAAAATGGATATTAGACATATATTTACACCAAACATAACTGTGTTGCTGAGAATATCTGAGACTGCATCTTAAAAAAAAGAAAAAACTGTTCCTAAGCTAAACTTGGCAACCATCCCCATTTGAAATAATCACCATATGCAGCGATACATTTCTCCCATCGCTAGGAGCTCACTGAACTCCTGACCAACTGCAGATGCATATAAATCACTTGCCCTGGATCTTCCACACTGGATCAAAACAGTAACCCTTCATCTTGAATATTATTATCGAAAAGATCGAGAAGGTACGGGAAGCCAAATGTGACGAGTTTGGCAGACGACTGGTGGAGCGTTAGCACTCTTACAGCAACTTTAACAGCATGCTGTGATGTTGTTCCTATAATTTGCACCAAAGACAGTCAGGCACCTCTGGCTGTTACAGTGTAAATTCTGTTATAATTACTTCCTGTAATTTGTAACTTGCTTAAATATTATTATTTTTACTAGTGTTCTTTAGTTGTATTTTTCTGAGATTTATTCAGTATTTTTTGAGGTTGTATCTGTAGACCTGATATCAAAATTGATGTTTTCTCTCTAAGCAAAAGTGCATTAACATTGGTCACTAAGAGACATCCGGGGAACATTTCAAGCACGGAAGGAGAAGAGCAGGAGGCAGCAGCACAACTTTGAAGTAGAAAGCAACTTTTTTTCCCCTTTCTTTCTTTCTTTTTTTTTTTTACTGGGGAAATCTTGACTATTCCAACTAGGACAAAAAAACAACAACTTTCTTCTCATTATCCTCAACTAAGTAGATTGTCTTATCAAACACTGTTAACAGTGTCACTCATCACAGCAGCAGATCATGTCCTCCCTTTGCTTTCTGTTGTGTTAAACTCTTTCAGCAAGCTTTCTTTTATGTGTGTCATCACATCATTTTATACTCTTATTCAAGGAGAGAAGCTTTAAAACTTGTGAGTGCAGTCAGGTGAAATGTTAACTTTAACTTCACCTCTCTGTATTTAGCCTTACTGAAATTCTCCCGCCATGTCCCTGTTATTGTTAGGACTATGGGGAGCTGTGACTGCTCTCTGATAAATGAAGTGATGCTAAAAAAAGCATGATGGTGGAGACTAAACACTGATGGAATCTCTCCGCCTAAGTTTTCTTTTCACTTTATCTTTCCCTGCTCTTCCTTTAACTTCATTTGCTTTAGCTATGTTTCTTTTATTTCCTGTATTTCTCGCGCTCTCGGGAGTGTTCCATTAACTTTGCCACAAGATGAAAAGAAAGAGGCCATCCTTTAGTCTGAGAGCGCTTTCAACGCCACACACATGTTTTGCACCCATAAACACACAGACTGGCACGCAATTTTTTCTTAGCTCGACTCAATGTTGGTTTAAGATAAAGCCACCTGCCATGTTTGCTTGTGATGAGAATTTAAAAACTGAACTTTAGCATTATGTGAATGTTTAAATTTATTCCTATGTTTGTGTATGAAAGACGTGATATTTTAGTTTCCAGTTACAAAAGGATAAAAAATATTTTTCCTGCATATCTCTCTGTCTCAGAAGAAAACATTGCTTATTCAGCATACATTTATTCAGACAGAAAAGCTGGACAAATCATCCATTTACACCTTAACGCCCATCCTGTCATTTTAACCACTATGAGCCACTGTTTCAGGTGTTTGTCCATTCATCACCACTGTGATTCAGTGTTGATTTGCCCGGACAGCAAAGCCGAAGCGCATGATCAATGAGTCTTCCCGCTGTGCTGAAATCAAAAGGAATGACCCCGCTCTCTTTTTCTCCTCTCCCCTCTCTTTGCTTTCTCCCAGTGGAGGGAAAATGTAAGATAGACACGAACGTTCCTGGTATACACTCACATCTGTCTATACGTCGTAGCTTTTTCTGTTCCATAGTGGATTCAGCACGTTTCCTTTCAGTAGAAGTAGTGCTGTGATGCAAATAACCAAGACTGCAGCTTGAAAGTCCTCACTTTTAGAGAGAAAAAATGTTAGTATAAGGGTGGAAAAGAACACTGTTAGATTTTGTTAATATTTAACATTAATTAAGCAGCTCCGTGTCGATTTAGTGCGATTGAAATGGGAGATCAAACTTTATGTTTTTTTTTTTTTCTAAGATATTTTCACAGCATCCTAATCGAAAAAAATTGGCTATGGCAGCAAGTTTGCTTTTAATTAATTTGAGTAATTTACACAAGATCTGGTAGTGTGATTTTTCACCCTTAAGTGTTTATTAGATGCTTAGTATTCTACAAGACTGAATCTGGATCTAAATAATTCATTTCTAAATGCTTACAGGGTGGAGATAACTTTATTTTTTTCTCTGCTATCTCCCCCTCCTTTCCTCTTATTCCTCCTTCTCCAATCCCAATTCCTACTTTCCCGTTTCTTCAAATTTTCTATGAATCTCTTTGTTCAATTTCTCTTCTCTTTACACCCTCTTTACTTATATCCTCATTTAATTTTGTGTCTTTGCTTTATAATTTTCTAATCTATTTGCTCCATCTTTCCTCGTAACTATTCATCCTCCCATCTGGTCTTTACTTCTTTATATCTGCTTCTGTTTTTCCCTTTGGTCCTATGCCTCTCTGGTCTGTTGTTCCTTCTCGTCTCTCTCTGTTTCTCCTTTCGACCTTTCCTTCTCTTCATCTTTTCCAGTGGGAGGAGATCAGTGGGGTGGATGAGCACTACACTCCCATCAGGACCTTCCAGGTCTGCAATGTGATGGAGTACAGCCAGAACAACTGGCTTCGCACCAACTGGATCCCTCGACAGTCAGCCCAGAAGATCTATGTGGAGCTGAAGTTCACCTTGAGAGACTGCAACTCCATCCCGCTGGTCCTCGGGACCTGCAAAGAGACTTTCAACCTCCTCTACCAAGAGACAGAAGACGATGAGGGAAGCCATTTCAGAGAGCATCAGTTCCTCAAGATTGACACCATTGCCGCTGATGAGAGTTTTACTCAAACGGACCTTGGAGATCGCATCCTCAAGCTCAATACTGAGGTGCGCGAGGTGGGCCCCATGTCTAAGAAGGGCTTCTACCTTGCGTTCCAGGATGTGGGTGCCTGTGTAGCTTTGGTTTCAGTGAGGGTTTACTTCAAAAAGTGCCCATACACTGTGAGGAACCTTGCCTCCTTTCCTGATACAGTGCCCATGGACTCCCAGTCACTGGTGGAGGTCAAAGGCTCATGTGTCAATCACTCCAAAGAAGAAGAACCTCCACGAATGTACTGTAGCACTGAGGGGGAGTGGCTTGTGCCTATTGGGAAGTGTCTATGTAACCCGGGATACGAGGAGAGAAGCAGCACCTGCCAAAGTAAGAAACTTTTTTTTTTTTCTACGTTAGGTTTGTCATCCATTATTCCAGCTTGTTGTCTCTGTTTCTTTTATGTCTCATGTCTATTCTCCATCTACCTGTTTTGAACCTGTGGCCTAAACAAATCAAAAGTTTTCACAAGCTGTAAAAGTACACCGTTTGATGTGAAGACTCCCACACGTCATATCTGTCAGCTCTGGAGCTTTAATGTCAAACGCCCAGTCTTTGTGCGCATGTGTGTGTGTGTTTGCGTGCATTCTTTATGTGAGACCTTCAAACAAACCCCAAAAAATCCCATGGTGTCATGCCGATCTGAGTTTTCCATGTCCTCCAGCGATAGGGTGCATCATACAATGATTCAGAAGTAGTCTTCTCTTTGACACATCATTAGCTTTGGGATGATCTTAACCAGAGCTGTAAAGAAGGGCCTGATAACGCAGAAGAAAGGAGTGGGATGGAGTGGCTGGTGAATAATGAAATAGTTGTGGTGATGGATGTGAGTGCTGGTGAAAGAGTAGGTTGTTATTTGAGATGGTTGCAAAAGCCTTTGCCTTTCATTTTCTAATCATTATAACTGCTCTCTTTGTTTGCTACATAATCATCACATGGGTTTCGAAGCGATCTGGTTTTGGGATAAAATAAAGCTGGCACAATTTTTTAAGAAACACCACCACACCTGTTTTTTGCTTTTGGTAGGAAAATTCATTTTTATCCTTTGATAGTCCATGTATAATTCTTTCATCATTTAAACAAAACAAACATTAAGTAAACGAGACCCAGTGGGAAGTTTTATTATCCTCTTTGGGATCAAATGACCAGTAGGGTCAAAGGTTAACTATCAAGTTTAGTTGAGTCTTTCATCTGAGAATCTGAAGCTACATCTACTGTAAGTCTGGTTACAAGTCACAGCTTATTTAGAATTTTCTCAAAATGTTTAAATCTTTTTTTTTATTGGTGTTTTACAAATATCTTTCAAGAACTATTTCTGAAATTGGCCTTTGTAGCCAAATATTTCTCCATGTATACAACCAGTTTATGAATCATCAGTTGACCTTTTCCATTTCATTCTATTCTTGAAAATAAACTTGTACAAATATTAGAATATAATTGTTAAACAATTTTTGTCTCCACTTTTGTAAACTTGAAGGAAAGTCAACAATATGATTTTCAATCCAAGAGTTAGACGATTCTGTGTGGAGCACAATGCTGAGCCAGCTAGTTTATGCCTCTCGCTTGGTACACTGATAATAAAATCCAGAAAAGAAGATATTGTCCAAGATTAAAGAAACAAGGAACAAAGAGCCTAATGATAAAATATGATTACCAATAACTTGGTTGTATGGTCTATAATTTATTTATTTGTTTTTTTCTTTTTCCATGTCATTAATATTTGAATGTAGTTGTTTTAAAAAAATGTCATCCAGATGCAATTTTTATTTCTTTTCAATATAAAGGAAAATTTGTTAAATTGAGTTGTTTTAATCAGTTGAGACAAAAAAAAGTCACTTTACATTTTTGACTCAACTTTCTTTGTTCAACTGCAGTTGAAACTTTCCATTGCAGAGCTTTACACTGAGCTTCAGCGTCTCCATGAATGCTAGCAGAATGTTTGTATCTTTGAAGGAAACAACTTTGTGTTGCAACTCCGCCGCAGTATTTTCTCTACAATCTGGATCTATTAAAAAGTGTTGATTAGTGCGATAGATATTTGCTGTCGTTAGGCTTTACTGGCTTTTGTTTATGCTGTTTTCTGTGTGAAAGAATCAAACAACAATGACAGATCAGACTGAAGCTCCTGCTGTGAGTGTCACATTCACTTTGTTGTTGATGGTGGCTGTGGTCCACACTGCTCTACATGTTTCTCTTTGTTTTTGCTTTCAGCGAGCTTCCCCTCAGCTTAAGAAGCCATACACAGCATATTTTTGACAGCAGTGAGCCCTGCAATTCAGCTTTCCCACTGTGGCTTTAAAGTTAAAACAGTGTTAAAGTTTAAAACAAAGAGGTTGGTCTTTCCCGGTTCCCAGTTATTGTAGTTTGTCCCAAATGGTCCCTTGTTCATCAGCTCTTTCCTCTCCAGGGGCTGCCCAGTGTTAATTAAAGATCAAAGGCATTTTACCAGGTCAAGCCCCCGCTGTCAGGGCCAGGGGAAGCTCTTTTTCTGGAGCTCTGGACTCCAGACGGGTCTGTCTCACTGTCCAGATGCAAGAACAATTTTAGTCAGAGCTGTGAGATTAAAGTCCTATATGTGCAAAATCTAAACATCAACAAAAATACAGATTAGAACAAGAGCTTTATTTTCCTTCGCATTTGGAAGTATCATACGTTTACATTATGAAATACAAATGAAAAGGAAAAAAAACATCAGATTTTTATTTAACATTTAACTTCCTGTCTTTCTATTTTTTTTTTTTTTAATCTAAATCTGACCTAACAGGGTATAATTAAAACAATGGCACATCATGCAGACAAATGGCAGACCCTCGTCTTCCCCTCCACTACTCTCTTTTCACTTCCTGCCTCTCTGAGAATTGTGTGAATGTTTGGATGTATTTGACAATCTCTTATTAGTTTCAGAGTGGTCTAATGGACTCTAATAAGGTCTTATGTTACCATGGAGTGGGACAGCTGCACCAACAGGCCCCCAAAACCCCCGTGTGCAGCCGTCAGGGGCCCCATCGTGCAGTTTGCTCTCCAGGCCCTCTGTGTTAACAGATAGATGGTTGAATGGGGTTAGGTCACCCATACGTACAGATAGCACAAGAAGATGAAAACATATTTACAGTGTTACACTCAGCTAAAGCTGATAGAAACAGATGTTTAAGTAACTGTTGCTCAAGTATTCACACGTCAGACTTTAAAGCACACATACTGAGAGCTTCAACTTTTTTTTATTAGGTTTTTGGATAACTTAATTCCATATGTTGTTGATTTATGGTGAAATGGGCTGTACATGAGCATAAAACTATACATTATTTGGGCCTGTTTGAAAAATCACAAGTCACTAATAGTGAAGTAAAATAGTGTTAGAAAAACCCAGAGAAACGTTCCTCTACTTTGCTGTTTTATTAAAATGAACTCGGCTTCTTCCTTTTAGGAGAGACTGTTCTGAGTATGAATGTGAGTGTGTGAGCAGTTGTCTTTGTTTATACAGACTCCAAAGTGTGTTCAAGGGCTTTAATAGAGTACACTTTAGTATTAGACTATCATTGTCTTGCTGAGCTGTAAATGTGTCTATATGTGTGTGTGTGTGTGTGTGTGTGTGTGTGTGTGTGTGTGTGTGTGTGTGTGTGTGTGTGTGTGTGTGTGTGTGCTTGCTTGTGTGTATAGCCAGAGATACTGAAGAAAGTGAGGATGTTTTTTCAGTGGCGCCTTCAAAAGAACGCATGAATTCTGTCTGGCTTAGGCAATGGGTCGGCTTGTGTGAGCTGCACTTATGTGAATGTGTGCCTACTTTTTTCTGTGTGTATGACTGATGGCTGCAGTGTATTGCAGAATGATACAGAGTATATCCTTGTGAAGGTATGTCGGTCTTTTTCATCCTTATCGGAACAGGGAATGTAATCGTGTTTTTTCATCAGGGACAAACTCTGGGAGTTGACATGGGTTTTTTAGGACTCTACAGCGTGTATGCTAGCGTCAGTCATCATCTGGATTACTGTATGTTTTGTGAGCAGCCTTCGGCTTTTCCACACCGAATGTGAGGCCAGATCTAATCTCACTAAGTCAGTCTTTCATCTGTCATTACAACAGACTGGAGCAGGTGAACCAGCTCCTATCTACCATCAGTGTGAAATTCCTGCAACCCTAATTTGATCCTAAAACAGCAAATGGACGCCTGTTTGTGTGTGTGTGTGTGTGAGGGAAAGGTTTTGTGTATGTGTTGCAAGTGCAAGCAGCTGTTCTGTTATAGGTTGAGGAAAGACCCAGGTTTACATTCTTGCCGGATTTATCAAGACACACAATCCTGAAACTTGCCAGCAACACAAAGCTAATTACAATTATAGTGCAGAATAAATCTTTTTACACAAGCGTGGTGTCAGACATGCCTGAGCCGGAGTGGCTATGCTTGCATGGATCACTTAACTTTTTCCTTTTTTTATCATAAGTGAGGGAAAATTGAGTACAAAATCGTATACTTTCAGTTTTCAGATTTTGACTTCATAGCATGTTCTCCTTTAGAGGCTAGTCGGAAAATAATATAACATTTATGGTAAATTTAAGTTTTTTTTTGTATATGTTTATGTATTTATTTGAAATGATCTTCTTACTGAATATGAATGAAATTCATCAATGGAGAGAAGCTTGAATGCCCTTTATGCACTCACACATAAGCACACTCCAAAAATGTTGAACAAAAACTGACAGTGAGATTTTGTTTTTCTTTTTTTTCTCTTCTTTCATGCTGTTGCTATTTGTAGTTGTAGTTTTTTTCCCCCAAAATAATTTCAGTAGAAGTCCTTGACTCTACCGTGTCAACAAAATGAAACTGTTTTTTTCAGTGTGTCAAACTGATGATCTGATTTGTGCTCTTTGTGCAAATTGGTCCACATTTTTATGGATAAAAATCTGATTTGACATTCAAACATTACATTTCAGAAAAATTGTAACACACACAATAAGGATTGCCTGACTGGTAAAGTTTTGCAATGACATCTATAACTTCAAAGCTTCTCCCTCACTTATGATAGAATCCAAAGGTTATGTATAAAAAAGATTTAAAGAATATTTTTTGCCCCCCAGATTAATCAATAGAATAAATTCTGAAATTATTTCACTTTAATTGCTGTATCAGTCTTCCAAATATAAGAGCCTTTTCTTTCACTCTTTGTCCTTCTCCCTCTTCGTTGCCTCCTTTGTTGCTCATCCTCGTGGCTGATTGTCTTGGCTGCTGGTTCAAAGCTCTCCGTTCATCTCACGTCAAATGTTTTATATCACTCTTCACTCTCTAGCTTAAGTGATTTAGCTGCTGCCCTCATCCACAGAATTGCTCAGCTTTCAAGCAGACAGTCTGAACTCACGTTATAGATCTTTCGTTGACCCTGTCACGCAATCCTCCATCAGTTTGACCAATGAAATACTTAGGCTTATGCTGAACTGATTTAGCTTTTACTTTAGCTTTTGACAATAAGAAAATCTCTCTTCAATGTTGCGTTCATATACAGTAAATTAAATGATTCTCTGTAATGTTACTGGGATTGTACGTTTGTCTAGAATTTGGTCAGACCACACCAGAGCCATTAAATGCTTTGTGATGAAAATGTCTCGTGAGTTAGTTTTGGAGTCTCTCTGGAGTGATCATAAATACTTTACTGCATTTTTTTCAGTATTCTACTCAATGCACTTTTTTTTGGCTTTTTGAAGTGAAGCATTATATTGTGGGTTGGCTTTTCTCTGAGTAGAATGAAAAATATACATATCCAGTAAAACGTAATTGAAAAGGGCCTCAAAAGGAAATATTTTTCACCCACTGTAAACAATTAATGGAATGAAAAATCACTGCCGATTGACGCTAACTATTTTCCGATGGTTTTCATCCCCCATATTGTTTTTTGTTCTAGGTCTTCTTTTTATTTTTCAAATATATATCTTTTTTTCTGCCAGACTGTTGAGGTCGAGTGCTACAGATTCATGGAGCTGTTGGCTCTTCTCTTGTCCCTTGGAAGGACTCTGTTTGTTTTTGTTGACCATTATATAACCACCCAGCTCTCACAAAAACATGTCAAATCTACACACACTCACAAACACTTTGAAATCCTCATGCACACATAGCAGTGGTGCTGTCTGTCTGTCCCTCATGGATTGCAGTGATTGCAGTAACTATTTCTTGTCCAGCACTGAACTAATGTACTTTATATCATTGCTTTGTCTCTGCAGTCAAACATATGTTTGTGTACTGTACGTGCATTTCTGTGTTGTTGTCCTCGTGCATCCAGTTCACCGCATCCCCTGGGCCTTTCTACATTTTCCCATCGGAACCCTGCTGTGATAACACATTGCATACTGTACACTTACAATGGGAGCAGCCTAGCAAAGTGTAACAAAAGACTCTTACTATTGGGTATTTCTTGTTGAAGGACGCCTTGTTCCTTTGTGGTCTGAGTATCATAGATTTCCCCTCTACACATTTCAAACCAAATCCAGGCAGTCACATCAGTTAAGTCTATCCTGTGTGTTTGATTGGCTGAGCTGAGCATTAGACTGTATGTGGCTGTGTCATAACTCTGGTGTTCTGTTGCCTAAGACTCCTCTTCTCTTGTCAGTTTCGCTTAGTGTGGAGGCTTTTGCCGCTGCAGTCTTTTGGCTGGGAGTTCCTTGGCATTTAGCCTCTTTGGACCTGAAAAAGGAGAAGAGAAACTGCATGTAAAGGGCGAACCCTGAGTGCTCCAGGGAGAAAGGTCTTGAATAAAGATGCTAATACTATACTAAACTTGCCAAATTTAAAACCACACCCATTCCCCCTAGAATCTTTAGTCATATATACTTATGTAAATCAAAATGAAAGCAACACAAACTCTTTTTCCAAGCAAAGGCAACTAAACACTTATTTTAAAGAAGTTTTCACAGAGTTTTTGGGCATTTTTTTTTTTTTTAGATTAAGTGTCCATTCTAGAGGCTTAATTATATATTCCTTAAGTTAAATTGGATTTTGGATGATGGTAGGCCTTGAGCCAAATAAGAAAACTTGACTGATAAAGTTAAGTCTCTGCTGAAGAATAAAATAGTCCTAAAATACATTGACTCTCAAGGTTGCTCAATTGTGCAAACTCCTTTTTTCCTCTGTGCTTCTGTTAGCTTTGCACATCTCAAAAAATTGCTACAATTAGCTCTTGTTTTCCTGGCAGTTTTGCACAGTACTATAAATAAATGACAGAATGAATGAATTAATGCATACATATAAAAATAAGTAGACAAAGAAAAAAAATCAAACATCTTTTTTGTGTTTTTTTACCCACTTACTTCCCTCAGTACACAGTAAGGCTAATAAAAGAAAATGCATGGGGTGGTGTGATGATTAGCACTGCCGTCTCACAGTGAGAAAGTTCTTGGTTGAAATATATGCATGTGCTACCCCTGTCTGTGTAGATTTTATCAGGGTATTCTGGGATCCTCCCATGGTCCAAAGTCATGTATGTCAGATTAATTAATGATTTTAAATTCACAGTCATGGTTGTTTTTTTCTGTGTCAGTCATATAATGGACTGGTGACCAGTCCAGAATGTACAGCTATGTAAAATACCCACTAATGAAAAAAAAAAGATTTAACTTTTTAACTTTTGCTTGACAATTTAAAGTAAGACAAGTTCTTTTCCAAAACGCTATATATCCATTTTAATAGTTTTCAGGAAAACAACATTTTATACCTAGACCCTAAATCGGTTTGCATGAGGAAATGCATTTCCCAGAACATTTTAAACAAGGAAATATAGTGATTTGGCATGAAACATTGATAGAGCAGTGAATAGGTTCACTACACAGCATGACAAACTCTTTTTCTTTTTTAGTTTGGCTTTCATTGTGTTTTGGAAAAGAAGTCTTAATATTCATGCCAAAAAGAAGAAAAAGAAAACAAAATGATCATGTTGTATTACAGATAAACTGAGAAGAAACTGTAACAAACAAAATAAAAATCAGAAAGATTCTTATATTTTTAATGAAAAACTAAGATTTTATTTGCAATGCTGGGACCATGTCATCACACTAAACAAAGAATGTCACATGCACATGTGACTGTAGATGTGCAACATTATCTAACATGGTTGGTTGCATCATCACCTTATCCAAATCAGTATGCTGTTTTCGATTTAACAGGCCCATGTTGTCATAATGTTTTGACAAAGTCTGGATTTTTATGATGGTAATAATCCTCAGAGACAATGTTACTACCTCCCAAAGTACCTTGACTTCTTGATGATCTCTATAAACTTATGTGGAAAAAATAGATTAATAAATAAAAAGAATAGCTAATTAATTCATGCTGAGAAGCCTGCAGTAATCATATTTACTATCGCTCCACAATATAGCAGCCAGGAGGGATATCTGTGTGCCGGGAGGGAAAGAGAGCTGCAGGGAGAGTGACAAAAAACGAGATATCATGAATACAGCCTTAATTAGAGATTATATTTAGCTTTGGTGTAAATGTGTAAGGTGCTCACTAACTGAGATAACTCAGCAATGAGCTTATATCTGCTTATATTCAGAATAATGCAGAAACCTCCGCGTGAAAGAGAGAACAGCAAGTGCATATTCTTATGCTTAGCCATTGCTGTTGCATGACATCTTGGATGTCATGCATACTGTATGTTAGTCCCTCTCAAATCGCTGTCTTCATCTGTGTGCACACAGCTTATATTGATGGATTTTGTGTATGTGTGACTGTTCGTGTGAGTGTTTGTGTGTTTCTGGCATCAGGAGCCAAGGAAGCTGTAGCCAAGGATGCAGAAAAGGTTTGTTCATTCTGGGTATTATTGCCTGTTTGCTTTTCTATTTATGGGCCTTCCAATGCAGGCTGGGGGTAGGGGGTAAGCCTGTCACCCTGAGGCCCTGGTGCTGTTGGGACTTCAAAGCTGTTGGTAACCACAGGCTCAGGAATTCAACTTAACTCACACACACACATGGACACACATACTCGTGCACACACACAAACATCCACAAGCACAAAAAGAGAACCATACTTAAAACAGAAATGGAGGTTCTGGATCAATATCAAGGGGGTGTTTATTTATAGGAGAGGCCTCTTTAGCTGACCAAATGTCTTCACAATGGTGTCTTCACAAACATATTTGTGTGTTCATTTGTGCACGTGTGCATGCACTATGAGTATGCATGGAATTTTGTCTTTCTTTTTTTGTGTATTCCTTTTCTATGTGCACCTCCATGCATGCAGCTAATGTGTTGCTTAACAGTTGATAACTGAAGAATTACTGATGTATGTAGTTTATGTTACATGTTGCATGTACAGTATATGAATGTTCGTTAAGAGGCAGACAAGCACAGAGGGATGGACATAGAAGGAAACATCCTGTTTGATAGACAGTCAATGTTTGGATACACATGTCAAGAGGGGAGAGAAACAGTGGAGGAGAACACAGGAGTCACTTTGTCATTTCTGATAAATGAGATGGAGCAAGCTGGAGAGAGAGAAGCCAGGGAGAAGAAAAAGAGATAAAGACCAGAGGCCCAAAAAAACCTGTCTGTCATTGGGATATAAGGTCCTGTTGAAAAGTCTTCGGCACCAAAACATTTCTTTTTTCTTTTTCCCAGCATTGCTTCCTTTTTTTTCCTCTTGTGTGAACATTCAAAATGTTCCAAGAATTTGCTTTTGGCTGATGTAATGATAATAATAGCGAGTTAAATCCAGAGACTCCTGCAAAGGTTGATGCATAATTTACTTTTCTTTAGCGATACTTATTATTACAAAACTTCTTTGAACAATGTATTGTAGAAACATTATTTGTAAGTATCTTTGCAATCTCTGTAAATCTTTCCGTGGGAGTCTGGCTACAGCATAATCAACAGCTCATTCGTATTCTACAACATTTCTGTGCTGTCTGCAGCATTTTCTGTTACTATCAGGGATGGGTGATTTGGTCAAAAGATCATTTGGCTGTCTTTTGGGGAAAATCTCAATCTACTCTCTGAATCATGACTTTACCCATAAATTTATTCAAACTCACATGATTGCATGATTAGCTCAACACATTTGCCAGAATACACACCCCAGCACTTGAACTGTGGGTTAATGACCTGACTCTCAAATTTCTGTATCCTGTTTTGGCTCTGTTTTTATTCTGAGAAGTGAAGTACTGATTTGTTTGCTCTGCTGCATTGATGCTTCTAACAGAATGCTGGTCCGCTCGCAGTTATTCTTCATCTGCCACGCTGTTCTCCGCAGTTTAAGATTGTCGAGTCGCCCACTTCTAATTACTTTTTATAGTGTTCTGCTAAGTAGCTTTCTATTTGTTGGACATTATCTGCAACTTTGTGATGTCTGCTTTCAAAGAAAATAACTGAACAAATAACCGCAGAGCACAGTCATATCCTCATCCCTACCAATGCATGTAATGGATATTCAGGATAAGCCTATATGACATGCTGAATTGATGATAAATGTCTATACTTTAAACCCACAGTATCTTGTAAAATGACTGCTTTCCTTGTTGCTAAAGATGCAAAGTTGCCCTCCTCTGTAACCTCAGTCACATCTAGGGGCTGCGGCTGTCAAGTGTCTCACTTATCTGAACACGCACTGTAGGCATGTGGTGACACTGTGAGTTGTTGTCAGAAGCATCATGGTATTGTACAGCTGAGATGAGTTCAGCGAAGAGAGACCTCTCAGTGTCAGTTTTGAGAAACCCAAGTGTCATTGCATAAATATCTGCGTTGCAGCAGCTGTCTGATCTGCTGCTCTGCTACATCACAGATGTCAACATATGAAAAGCTTTCCATTTGAACAAACGCTGGATTCTTTAATGAGAGTAAGCACTGAGACTGGAGGCATATCATGGAAACCTATTGATAATTCTGCAATTGGAGCTGAATCTGTAGAAACGGTTGCCATTATTGTTGTGACACATTTCAGGTATTGTGCTTCCTTGAAACTCCATCACAGAAATCTCTCAGCCACTCACAAAGTTGCTAATATTTCTCAAGCATTTTCAGCATCAACCCTTTTCTCAAATGCTAAGCTATGAGACAAATATAGCTACGAAACAATCAAGTCCAGACAGTTTGCTTCTGAGATGAGTATGATAACACACATGTGGAGTGACTGTGACACTGTTCCTGAAGTTAAATATTGTCAATGGGTCCAATCAGCATTGATGGGAGCATAACATCTGGGTGTACATGGAAACTTTCAATGATGATGCTGCAGTCAGGGCTACAAGAGTGTGCATGACTCGCATTTCCTTTACAGCAACACAGCTACAGACTGGAATGTCTCACACCAATGCTTTTAAACTTAAAGCAACATTTTGTTGATAAGAAAAAAAAATACTGAACAAAAAAAAACAAAACAAAAAAAAAGATTGATCAATTTTACTTCAGCACAGTACAGCTGCAGCTCACTGATGTTCCATGTGAGGGAGCTGAGACATGCAGTCCCTTCAAATATAATAAACTGGTCTGATTACTTCAAAAACTAGAAAATCTAACAGACAGTGCGCTGGGTTATACAACGTAATACCGTCTGATCACCCTGTAAATACAGGCTTATTCCATGGGAGGCAGCGGTGGTTACTTGGCCATTTCTGAATACACCCCATAACAATAAGGATAAACTCACTACTAAAAAGCAAGGGAATATTTCAACACACTATACATTTGGTTTAAAACCAGCATGTAAATGTGGGCTTTGAGATTTTGCAAAATTGCAAATAAACAACTGTGCTCCCCTCATCACTCACACTCAAAGTCTTTCATCTTGCTTTTCCTTTTTGTTTCACACAGAAATAACTGCACTAATCAGTTCCTGAGGCACCTGGTCCCTGGGTTACCTGAACTTGCTTTGTATTTTTGAATTTGTTTATGAGCCCATACCTGTGTTTTGCTTATGTGTTGTTGACCTTGCTGTGTCAACCTTGGTGTTAATACTGTTTGTGTCTTCTGTTTTAATCAGGTCAGGAAGAGCTGAGGCATCAGTGCTCCTCCGGGATCTTTATTCACTTAAGTGTGTAAGGTTGAGACAGAGAGAAATAGAGAATGGGGGCATGACATGAATGTGAGAGGCATGTCTTTCAATATACACAGGTCATTAGTAAACCAGAAGTGAGCTGAGGGGAGGAAGACAAAACGCTTACTACAGCAGGAAGCGCTTCACATTGAAACACACTTACACACACACATTCTGAAAACGATTGCATTGCATTTATTCCTTATTTTGCCCCCGATCTTTTCATATTTCAATTCCAATGTGTTTCTTTGTACATTGACAGTTTGAGATGACCATTGTCCCATTATATAACTTCCTATTCTGGCAACTTGTCTTCCCTTTTTTAAGAACAATCCCTTGCTTGGTCCAGAGCAGCCAGAAGTTACTCTTTATAATGCTGCTTTTGCAGGATAACCATAAAAGGTTGTGAAAAGGTTTTCTTGAGATTCAGGTTTCTTAGGTCTAAATTCTGTAGCCCGTTATGAAATGATATGCATTGCAGCAGGTAGTTTCATAAGGGAGCTATCTACACTAAACATCTCATAAAATGAATGAGTGAAATGACATGATGTCACAGTAATGAGTGGCTGGCCTTAACTTGAACCAAAACATGATGCTGCATTCAGTGAACCATGGAAGTTGCACATAATTACTTAATCTTTTACACCCTCATGCTCAATGTAATTAGTGTGAAAAACATGGCTGGCTCCAGGTTTTCTTAGTTGATTTGCTATGACAAATTGTCTTCAGCAATTGTATGGTACACTTAACTGAGAAAACATTAGCTCCAAAAGTGTTTTGCCCAATATTTATTAGCTTGAGACCAGAAAATAAAGACTTTAAATATACTTTGTAAATGACTCCAGTTTAACATTCACTCTGCTGGCATTGGAGATTCTTGAGAATAAACTTTACCTTCTTTGAATGGAAGCTCATCAAACAAGTTAACTTTATGTATTTTTTGCGAAGGGGAGCACCTGCACACAAACTAAACTATGAAAATCTTAGTTCTCAGCTTTTACCCCGGGTGAAGTCACGGATGCTCCAGATGATGTTCCGTCTCTCTGAAACGATCCATTTACTCAGACACTCCATTCATCCTCGATTCCTCTTATTCCAACAGCTGATAGAGATAAAGTAAAAGGTCTTTGCACTCATTTATGACATTCTCCAGCCATCTCCATCCACCCGCAAGAGGCTGTGTGGTGACATTTTACTTTCAACAATAGCTGTTAACTTAGAAATGCTGTCAGATGGAACGACGTGCTGTCTGGTGCATGTATGTGTATTTGTGGATGTATGGATCTGCAAGAGAAAAGTGGGTTATTTGCGTGCGAGAAATGCTTTACTGTCGAGTACACGTATGAGTATGTGTCAGTGTGTGCTGATTAAAGGCAGTCAGGGCTCAGTGATCAGGCCTTTAGCCGTCCCTGCACTCCGAATGCTAAACGCAAGCGTGCATTCCCAGTGCAACCAAGTGTGAAGATTGCAATGCCAGACCACACTGGACAATCTTAAAGGCCCACAGCTGTGCGTGTGCATGCATCTTTTCCCATCTTGGCGTTTGCCTTTTTTGTACTTCAGTGACAATTTTAAGCAATCTAGATCGGAAACATTTTACTCTTTTTATCTCCAGCCACCAATTTTCCCGCATCTAAACAAAATGTGTGTCGGAAATTTTTTGCATTGCTTTAAGTGTTTTCACCATCAGTTATCCATGTTACTGAGTCACAGTTTGTGCAACTCAATGGGGTGCATTTATTTATTTGGCACAAGGAAATTGAAAGCTCAGATGCAGAAAAAAACTAATCTACTTGTATACCGTATACTATAGTCATAAGAGATTAGATATCATGAGTATTTTATAAGATTTTTATTTTTTTATCCCTTTGCTTTTCATTCATAGAGGTTAGAAAAACTGCAAGTTAGTTTTTTTTGTGATTCTGAATTGACCATAAATGTATTAGTGAGAGCTGCATAGCTGTTTGTGTCTGTGCTGGTTCAAGCAAAATGTCCAGGTTGTATCCTTCCTCTTACCCTCTGACAGCAGGGTTACGCTCAAGCCCCCCATGACACTTAACAGGTTGAAACTTATATAGAAAATGGATGAAAAAAAAAAGAATCGATATTCCTGTCTGTGTTTTACATCAGTTTTATGTAAAGCCCACTCCCGACAAACCTGTGGGAAAAAAATATTATTGCTTAACCATAAGTCATTAGTACTGGCCACAAGATCAGTAAATTTTGCCCAAAAGTTAATAAAGGTTAAGACCCCATGTGACCACAAAAACAAAGATCAGGGAAACTCTTGGCTTTAAGCACACTGTATTTAGTGGTAAATGATACTTTTTTTCAAGTATTAAACAATTTACAGATATTGGGTAAGAAGAATGTTGTTGATGAAAAAAACATAAGGATGATAATAAGGCATTCAGTTATGCCATCACCTGTACTAGTCTTACTTTTGTTGAGTTCCTTCTAGATGAAATTGCTGGCATGTAGATTTTTGGGCAACATGTTGAACAATAAGGACTGAGACCTTTATACCTACACATGACCTTTTCTCCAGTAATAAAACAACTATTCTTATTTCTGCACGGATGAAAATCAACTAATGAATATCATATTGCATTTCTGCCAAGAGATTCTCAAAATGTTACATACTGGAATGTACTGTGATAATGTTTTCTGATGTGTTATCACTGAGGTTTCTTTAGTTACACCCTCATCTTAGCCCCTTAGGTTAGTATTTATCAATACCAGACTGTGGGCCAACACACATTTTCTCTGCCAAAATTGCTTCTTCCCTCAAACTAAAGGCCTCTTTGTGAGTCTTTGTCTCAGCCTCTCCTCTAGAGAGACCAGAATAAGTGTCACTTACACCACGACAAAGGATCCAACCTTTAAAGGTTGAGGGATGCTTTGGAGATGAGCAGTGACCTTTCTTGCAAATTACACACACACTCACACATTCATTCACAAATATACATGGAAGGCTGGAAGCAGTGTGGAGATTAGTTGAGCAAAATGGCAGACAGCAGTGTCCAACAAGATTACTGTACTCATCATCCACAGATTTCCCACCTCCACCGATTCATTTCCCTTTACCTTTGTCTGTTTAAATGGATGGCACCAGACATTTGTCAAGGTGAAGGTAGCATGGCCCATGCCCTGCGATACAACCGACCAATTTTTCCATTTCTTCCGCTCCGCTAGTCTTTGGATATTAAGAGTTCAATTTCAGCACCTGGAGGCAATGCCAAAGTGCAAAGCCTCATGGAATGTTAGAAAAGTCTCGCTGATTAATGCAAAGGACCTCTGCCGGTTTTTCTCCAGAATCCTCAGATGGCTTTTTGTTGACGTAAACAGATTGATGTTTGGGGCTTTTTTCACTGAAATCTGAATATTGTTTTCTGTTCTGCACATTTAATATAAGTTTTTCATTTAATCACTACTCTATACTTTGTGTTAAAATTGAATTTCTAGCAGGGTGACATTTTTAAAAACATGCTCATATTTTAGAGTCATCGTACCTCAGTGCCATTTCAGAGACTCTCCAAACATGCAAATCTCAGGAGAGCACTGGCAAATGTTGGTGTGAATATAATGAATACTAATTAATTAATGAATAATAGCATCCATATTAGTGAAATCAGATTTTGGTTATACACAATTGGTGCTGTGGCAGTAAATAAGAGGGAAAACAGCCCAAGTGAATTTATTTATAAAATTAACAGAACTGCAAAGATTTCACCAATATAATATGACTTATGAGATTAAGAGCCCTCATATATCACTCGATGCGTGTGTGTGTGCATATCTGTGGGGGGGGCGACTTGGGGATGACAGCTCAATTGTAGGGGTAATTGAGGTGTGTGGTATTGATGAGACCTCAACTCTAATGAGCTTTAGCCAATTAATCCATCGATTTACATGTAAATGGCCCCAGAAAGGTTACTGGCTGCAGCTGCCATCTGCATGTACTTACCATGCTAATGTTTCTCTGAGTGACACATCAACACACATGCAGAAATTTAGGGGTTGAGAGATGGAAAGTGTGAGAGAGAGACATGGCTGCTTGATTGCTGATAGATTGCAGTGCATGAAATTATCAGTAAAATAAGGTGTTAATTACAATGTCGTGCATCAATTACAGGTGCGCACACCTTTTAATTATGACACAAATATCTTTAATCATCCATTCTCATATCTCTGCACATATAAACCTGAGTTTGTCCTATGAAACATACAGGCATATATTTTCATAGTTCATGCAGATCTTTCATGATGAAAAATGTATTGCAAATTCACAATCATGTACATATTGGGGAAAATTGATTATAAATGGTTTTATATGGGATTTGGAAATGATTGCACTCTACTGCCACATTCATTCCCGTCTATGCTTTCTGTGATCTGTGCTGCACCAAATGGAGAGCAGTGCAACCTTGTGTGTGCTAACCAGGCATTCTGCACTAAAGTGAAAACAAGTAAACTTGTGCACAGCACACACTCTTCTCCTCTGCTCTGCACACTACCTCCATGGTAAGCAAAGTATGTAATGCATCCTATTTTAAGTTACTTAAACCTCATTTGAAGTTGTGTTGAGGTATCACTCGCATCACTGTCAGCCCTCACAGTTGGGTATGTTTTTTGTTTTTATATAGACATGTTGATTGAATGGTGATTGGCTGAAAAGTTTGCCAGAGCCAAGAGAGATTGGCAGCAACTGATCTTGTGACAAGGAATAGCAAAAAAAAATTTTTTTTAAATGTATAAACCAATAATTCAACACCTGTCATAGTTTTTATGTAATAGAAAAATGGACCCGTGTACAACATTAAACACATGTTTATCAATGTTAACAAGACTCGTGAGAGATTTGTGAAAGAAGTCTCTCCATTTTACATTTTATGCTTTATCATTCAGCGAGTGTGATGTCACCTGCAGAGCACATTTGGCTGTGGTCACACAGCGTCTATTTCAGGCTTCTATTAAAGTCTGTCAGACTACTCTACAGATTTAAAACTCTAGCTGAAACGGTACCCTGTGCATTGCAAACTGGTACCAAAGGGATCCTTACCAAGCTTACTGTAAGTGACAGGAATGTTAGGAACAAATTGGTATACCAGGATCTCTACAATGATAAATGTGTAAAACCTACATGGGACGTCTGTTGAATATGTGTTAGTTAAAATCTGAAAACCAACAAAGTTACTACATTTCAAGAAGCCATCTTATGTTCATCAGCAGCACAATAATAAAGATGTGGTTTGGGTCGAACATAAAGCTGAACACTTGTTTAGTCCTGGACTTTTAAAGTGCATTGTTGTTTTACCGTAATTAGTAATTCTTTCCACATCAATTTTGGTTTCTCCTCCTAGCGTGAGGAGGCTCCAGTGAACAATGGCATGGCATGGTTTGAAGAAATGGGCTCTCAGCTAAAACAATGTGGCATGGCAGAGATCTTATGGAGGTTCAGTGTTAATTACCAGAGCTCTCAGCTTAACTGAGATACTCTGTAAATTGTCCCCAGGTGGGGAAAGAATGGGCTCTATCTTCATTTCTCATAACTGCAATTGAGCTAATTATGAAGGCGTGTAACTGAGTCAGGCTTTTTTTTTTAAATTCTGTTATCTTTGCACGTATGGCCATTTGAGAGTGTTCGCTGCCATAATCATGTGTGTTTAAACTGTGTGTGTGCATGTGGATGAGATGCTTCAGAAATCTTTGTCCCTCTATGTGCACATGTATGTGCATGTTTACACATTCAAGCATGGCAAGATGACAATTGGCACAAGCTGAAACATGCAACTTCCAAAGCCAACTGTTAACATTAAGTGAGATGTGCTGTGTTATAATGATGCCATCTATCATTCCTTTCATGTCTTCATTCCTTTATCCCCTCACTCCTCCATCACTGTCTCTATGGCCTCATTAATTTAGCCTGGACTATTTATGGGCCTATAAAAACAATAAGGGAAGAGAAGAAGGGTTTTACTGGCTCAAAAGATACTTCCAATCCATGGGAGAATAGAGGAACTCTGTTGAATTAGACGGAGCGTACCACATCACTTTCAGTTAATTGCACTCGACCCCAGACATCTGGTTATCATTGCAGAATGGTTTCAAACACTAGTTTCATCGTATTAAAGCTAGTTTTCTTAATATATTGCAAACATAAATTAAACTTGAAAGTAACCTTACGGGCTACTTTCATAAAAGCCTAACCATGTCTGTACAAACAGGCAAAGCAATAATTTGAGATTACGCTTGATGGACATAGAACAGAATATTGCAGAGTAAACATACTACACTATAGGGCTTTCATGTTCTCCATGTTCTATGAGTTCTATGAGCTTTTATAAACAACAGTTTAGTTTATGAAGTTGGTTGTAGGGTTTAAGCTTTTACAAGTACTTTTTTACAAGTAGCTCATATACCTTGCAAATCTCAAAACCATATTATGTATTAATATTTTTTTTAAATGTATGTATTATATAAAGTCGTCACAATCTTAATGCACAATATGATCTACTATATGGTACTTGCTTGGGTCCTCAGTTGCAGCTGATTTCTAAACTTGTATCTGCTGCCGATTTGATTATACATAAGGAAGATATTGTCCATTCTGTTCATTATCTAAGCAGCATATTTTTCATCTATTTGCCCACTGGAAATGCAAAGAACTTGATGTAAGTAAACAATCAAAATAAACAAAATAATGTTGGCACTGTGCTACTCATCCTTAATGCATGAAATCATCTGATCTAACAAGAAAAAAGTAACATGACATTAGTGGGGTTTTTTTTGTGTGTGTGTGTGAGTTTCATTGCAGCAGGTTGCTTTTCCCCTTTGGAAAACACAGCATTGTTAGAATTACAGCCACAAAATAGAGTAATGTTTAGCCAGACTCCTAAATGATCATTTATGCTTGAATGTCAGAAAGACACAGGACATGCAGCTTAGCTCACAATTTGATTCCTATTGAACAGTTCAGAGATACTGTCAGGCTCTCAGTAGCATGTGGTCTCTGACAATGAAGTGTAACCCACATAAGTCTCTGTTGGATTGCAGCATGCTTCTGGGCACCTTGAAGCATTAAGACAAGGAACTATCTAAATTGAGCTCAAATAGGTGGCTCTTCGTAGATTTTCCACATAAGAAAAGAAGCGGGACAACCCCCCCCCCTGTAAAAAACTCATAGGTGCTAAATGATGTGAAAGTAATGAAAACTGCAAAGTGGGACAGTTTGGAAAGTGCCGCAATGAAAACCTCTACAAATTCACCATTCATCATCAGAGTTGCACCATGCTCTGGAAAAGGATGGATAGATGTTCTGTTGCAATGTATGAGAGGCTAAGAACTTATGATTGGTGTCACAGTACCCTGATGTGACAAGTAGAGACATGTCTGGTTCCAGTAGTGTTTCACTCCTGACAGCATGGTGATGGTGACAGCAAGTATTCAGTCTCAGATACACCAGAACAAACACCTGTCTTCTTCCAGAACAGTCATAGGACATGTTGTAAATTGGACCTATATAGATAAAATTAACTGAATTGAAACAAATCCCTAGTTTTTGATGGCAAATCGGATTCCACACACCTGATACTGATGTTTTCATCCAGTGAAGTCAGAACAGGTACATACAAGTTACTTGGTTGAACTTAAGATGACTACCCTCTCAGATTTGAAAGAAAAAACACCAGGTTTCTCATTAAGACAGAACACAGACACATTCAGTTGCTGTTAGATAAATGGAAAGAAGTGCAGGACTCTAAGGGTCATTGGCTATATCATTTGTTCTTAGAGCAACTTTTAGCATTTGTAAGGATACTTATAAAGCACCCAAATACAGAATATTTACAACAATTCTAGTGCTGCTTGATGAGTACAAGACAATAGTCTGTAAAGATTGTGACCTCTGTGGAGCTTTTTTAAAAATTTTGTTTACATGTAACCATGCCACATCCTGCATCTGCCTACTTGACAACTCTTCACCAGGTTTTTTTTTTAATGATGGAGTATCTCAGCTAGCTGTTACTGGGGAGAGTGCGGGTTATCACCCCGCTGTAGAGTGAAATACCATGTGTTCGCTCAGCAGGAGAACATTCCTGCTGGCCCCATGATTTCCTCAGGTCATTCATGCAGTCCTCATCCCCACTGTAATGGCATTGTGCTGGGGCTCAGCTGCCCCGCCAGGCCCCCCACGCTTCAGCCTTTGGCCTCCCTGACAGCACTGCCCTTCAGCTGCCTGTCAACCACACCAGGCCTGTGGTGGTTTGTGGGAGAATGGGATGGATGGGGCCAGAAATGGGGTGAACATTGTTTTCAGGTCATTCAAAACTGTTTCATCTTCACAGTAAATATGACTGTCATCAGTTTGTGATGAAATTTGGATTTCTTATCTAATAATGTTTGTTCACCTTTGGCTGAAATTTGAAATATGAAGGCCTAAAGATGCACACACAACCCAGTGACAAACAACTTATTTCACACCAGGAGAGCTTTAGCATTCACACTAAGACAGAGCGGTGGTATATACATTTTTTGTATTAGTTGCTTTCGCATTTCCACATTAATGTAACAGATAACAAAACAGAACCTCGAAAAGCTCAATAAGGACATCATCCAATCCTACCTAAATGCACAGTAAATACGTCATACAGTAAAAACAAACATGTGAGGCTGCTAGAGCCAAGCAGGAGAACATGGTGACCAGAAGGAGGAGGGACGACATCTGCCACTACTTATGAATTCAACAAAGAGTACGCAGCACACATCTCCTCTCAAAGCTTTTCTTTCTCTCTTCATTCTGTGTGTGTAAAAGAGGCCGTTCATCATTATTCAAGGACGTAGCTGATTAAAGGTGATTAAGTCCTGCCCATCCATCACTCTCGCCTTTCAGCCTGTCACTGGCCCCAGTGTTCGGGGAGACTCCAACGCATGTATATGTGTGTGTCTCTGTGTGTGGGAGACAAAGAAAAAAAGAAACTGTCCATCCAGCGATGCAACTTTCCAAATATTCACTATTACACTAATTGCAAATAATTTCCCAAGTAGAAAGAAACAATATACTTGGGTCTTAATAATGTTGCTTAATGCTGAAATAATACACAAAAGCATTCAAATTGTGGTTTAAGCTTAAATGGGCCGTGGCAGCTCATTCTTTAAAAGACTCTTTGGCAACCGTATGATGAATGTCCACTTTCTCTGTTGATGAATGACGACAGTGAGAGCCTTTCTTGCGCTTGCCATTCCTCATAACAACAACTCAAAGTAATGCTAACCAGTGTTTCCAAAAAGGACAGAGTATTTCCTTAATAAGACTTAATTGATTGGATGTTCTTGTGTTTTTACAGACTGCTTGTTGACACTGACAATGTCAACAAACTGTGCGGACTGTGGGAAAAGAGGAGCTTGACTAATTGTTCTGTTTTTGAATTTCAATGCAGGATGGTTGCTCTGTCTTTTTTCTGGCTTGTCAAAAGCTATACAATTTTGACAATTTAATACGCTTGTATAGTGTAAGTTTTTGTTTTGTTTTTTTTTTAAAGGAGAAAAAAAGAAATTGTTTGTTTTGACACACTGTGACTACTCCTGAGGCTGACCATGCTTCTGAGAATTTAAGCCATTGCCGGACACTAAAACTCTTCAGCGTTTTATAATGGGGTGAGGGAGGTTTCATTGCACGTTTTACAGAGTGTTGAGTTAGGTTTCACTAGCTGTGGTCAGGCAGGAAGCTGTGGATGACAGAGACTATCCAGGATCAGATTTCTATTAAATGGTCAATATCATTTTAATGTATATACTATAGCTCTTTTACTATCAGGAGAGTCTGGGTCAACTTCAAATCCTCTTAATAATCTAATTCTTCCTATGATGAAATATTTTTATCCTGATCAAGATAGTCTCTTCCAGAATTCCAATCCCCCATAAAGCACACAAGAGGGTCACAGAACAATTTGATTAAAATAATATGGAATTATGTTATGGCCTTCAGAGTCACCACATTACATAGTTACAATTTCCCTTAGGGAATCAATAAAAGTATCTATCTATCTATCTATCTATCTATCTATCTATCTGTCTGTCTGTCTGTCTGTCTGTCTGTCTGTCTGTCT
>JBBBVU010000013.1:20513238-20530381 GCA_037177055.1 Atherinosoma microstoma
CCGATCTCCCTACCACCACCAAAAATCATCTTCCCTGCACACTTGGGGCATAAAGTCACAAGAATGGGGGTTTAGAAGGTCATGGCGGAGTTGTTGCTGACCCAAGAGAATGTAGGAAAAGGACATGTTTTTTTTTACCCCCCCCCCCCCCCCCCATCTAATAATTCTTCTATTTTGCACACTCCCTTTTTTAATGTGATCTCTATTTCTCCCCTCTGAAAGCCATCATATTATAACTAATTGTATTCCTAATGGCAAGCTGAAATACAACATAACACTTCAGCAATATGTGGCACCACCATTGCTGCATGGATCCACATTCCCAGTGGTGTTTTAAACCTGCCAGTTGTTGCAGCAATATTTCACCTGTGACAGAGCAGCTTTTCTTTTTCTATATTTACACATTGCTTGATTGAATCTCATATCTGTAATAGTCTTCATAGATTCAGTGTTCATTTATTTCAGTCAATTGACTTGATTGTATGTTGTTTCTCATGTGTTGTTTAAGCTCTAATGTCAGCTGGTGATTTGTGCATGAATGTGTTCTAAGATTAGTTCAGGGAGTTTGTGTTGAAGGGACCCACGTGAATGCTATCTACGCTCATGTCATCAGCGGTGACTCATTACTCCACAAATTATATGCACAATACACGTTATTTACTCAGTCAGCGGGATTCTCTGCCTATACATGCAAAAAGAAGAAGACAATTTTGTATTTCATTTTGTTTAGGCATATATTTACACTTAGATGTCTTACATGCAAGGCACAACATATACTCAGTTTCATACACTAATGACACCTGAAAGACAAAATACTACTTGAAGCTAATTAAGAGTTAAAATGATTGATCGTTGGCACACCTTACATGTGTGTGCGCTTCAGCTGCTGAGGGTGATGGTAGTCCAAGAGGAGGAGCCAGAAGGAAGGTAGGGAGGAGGGGGTAAGGCGAGAGTCTTGATGTGTATTTGGATCGTGCCAGGATGTCTGGCCCTGTCTGTGGCTCACCTGCGCCGGTCTGTCATTCATATACACACACACATGTACACACACACACATGCACTGATACACATGTGCACATACAGTAACTGAAATGTCTGTATAGATATAGACAGTGTGGACTAAGCATAGCATATTCATACATTCTTTATCTGTAAGTGTCACCAGAATCACAAGATGCTGATTTACAGAGAGGTATGTATTTCTTTCAATCTCTGCGTGACACAGGAACTCTCTGGTTTTCTCTCTCAGCAGCAACACATGGTGGACTCCCGTGGTGAGGTGTGTCATTTGAGGAGTGATTTAGTGCTGTTTTGCCCCAACCACTGCTGAGACACCTGCCCCAGGAATCCTACAGCACTCACACTGACACACACATTGATACACAGAGATGCATGCAAATGACGGACACTTACTCACAAAGTAGTTTACCACCACCACGACCACCTCATGCATCAGTCTCTACAGCCTGGCGAGACCCTCTTTTGCAATTTCCGCGACACACTGCATACCAGGTCTGAGCGGATCGTGAACCAAAGCATTCAGTTATGGATTCCTGAATTTTCACGAGCCACGTAATACTTTGTAAAGGAAACACAGTGCACCACTACTGACTTACTCAAAGAAATGGGATTTATTTTGCAACTCTTAAATGTAATGGTGCAGTTACTTTGCTAATATATGGCAAATAATGACATTGTCATAAAGAAAAATATTTTTCATCTAGTCCAGTCTCACACTAAAAGATGTTAGCTACATTGGGCCACAGTGACAACAGCAGTTTTATAATAGAGGCTAAAATAACAAGATATCTGCTCTTTCTTGGCTCCAAAATGTTTACATCCCTAAGTTTTCCTTCATGTGAAACTGTCGAACATTCTCAGAAATGTGAAATTACTCAATTTTCAAGGCTTAAACGAAGTTACATGCCTACATTTACTTTTGCAAATTGAAACATTTTTCCATTACGTGAAACTGTCACATATTACACAATTATTACTTATTCAATAACATAAGGACATAAGAGGGGTGGGGGAGTACTGTTCCACTTTGCTTTCAGTCATGATTGTTAACATTTGTCAAGAAAACAAACAAAACTAAACAACAAGAGAGCCAAAGAATCTTGGTTATTGGTTCAAATGCTGAAAATACATACAGTAGCTACAGATTTCCTACACTAAGCAAGAGTCAATAAAAAGGTTGCCATCTTACTATTTCTCCATCTTTATTTTGATGATACTACCCTTCGTGAACATGTGGACAAGTCTCCCACATGGTTTCTCGTGACAACATCTCAAATTTCTAAGATTGAGCTGTTGTCCAGCTCAGTGGAACGTTTCTCTCGTGAAAGACTTTGTGATTGCATTTATTTGAGGGAAGACCACAATGTTTTCTTAGTCCTGATTAATTCTTTCCAATTCCTTTACCTAAGTAAAGAGAATCTAAAAAGAGCAAACCACCCTATTATTCCTTTTAATTGGAACTTTCTTATATCCGGAAACAAAGAAATTTTTATCTTTTTCTTTTTAATTTCCATGCACTAATAAAACAGCTCATCAAAAAACAGAGACCAATCTTTTGACACTTTCCTGAATTGGCATGAGACTGCGCTCATTAGTGAGTCTCCACCTGCAAAAAGTCAACATATCTCATAGGGCAACAGTTAAAAAGCAGTTTAATAGCTAAAAGACAACATGTGCTTGTTTTTCTTTGGGAAGACGGACTTTTCCATGACGTAAATGGCTTCTCTTCTAAATATTAACTAAAATAATTTATAGCCACTGATTTGCTTTCAACTTTGATCCCTTGGCCAGAGAACTTTTGTTTTTTCATCAGTTTAAAATAAAACCAAATTAAGGTAATTCATTTCAATCAGGCTGAATTTTTATATGCACATGGGATAAGTCAGCCAGTGACATCAAAACCTTTCACTTTCTATTTGTTGCTCTTTCAGATTCTTCCTTTTTTTTCCTTAATTCGCCATCATTCCAATAGCAGTAGTGGGAAACAAAGCCAAGCATCAACTCTGACTGAGCTAATATGAATTCAGAGCAGATTCAGTTGAAGGAGCTGCACCATTGGCATGAAGCTGTGAACTTTATTATTATTTTGTTATATGAAACCTTGATCAAATTGCTTCTCATTGTCTCCCCTGCGGTATGCATGAGAATCCTATTAGCCACCTTAGGCATGTGCTGCACAAATACATTGTGACCTTCCCACCTTTTGTCAGAGATTCATGTTGTGTTGTTCACTTTCAAGGTGAGAACTAATGAGATACATCTGAAACATTTGGTCTGCTGTGATCTAGTATGCTGTGTTACTCTGCAGTGTGTTGAATATAAAATTTTGAAAAAACATACGGTTTATAGGAGTTTTGTTTGAGCAATCTGATATATTTTCTTTGTTCCATCATTGTGCTTGAAATCCTCTGAACATTGCTCCCTTTAACAGTCAAATTCTATATGTCCTAAAACACATTAGTCCCTTTCAGAGTCCTTTCTCATCTTTGCTAAAGCAAATGTACTTATAGGAGGCATGGAGTTTTGAAAAAAGAAAAGCTTATAGTTAAGTGAAAATAAAGTAGTGTACCACATAAAACAGTTGTTTGAATACTAATCTACTTATAATAGTTGATATTATCTCTCATCACAACAAATGCAAACCAGATGCCAGAATATAAGAGTACTTATCACTGATGTTGTTGGTTTTTCTCAGAATGGACATATCAGTTATCCGTACGATGTTAAAAATAAAGAAACCACTGCAGGTGTTTTGACTGAATGAAGCTGATATATATTCAGTAATGATACCCCAGTAAAAATGTTAAGAAACACCTAAAAAGTAACTGCCAGGATTTATCAGTTTGTTGTCTACTCCAGCATCCATTATGGATCACACGTATCCCACTGTGGGCAAAGCTATAATGTTTTATTTTCTCCAGTACAGCAAAGCCTGGGGGATTTTTAGCATATGGCTGCAGATATCTTCTATGTGTCTGAGGTTTTTTGTCAACATATGCACATATAAGTATGGGCTTTTAGCATATTTCTGTTTTGGGTCTTTTTATCCTTCAGTTCTCCTGATGTGTTCCAGCAAAGAAGCAGTCTTTAATGCAATTCTCCAACCAGATCTCAGACAGTGAAGCAGCCTCTCCCCAACTGGGGCCAAGTATCAGCAAACATAGGGTTGCACATTGATCTGAATTACAACAGTAAAGGGATTACAAGGTGGAGTTAGAACTTAACTCTAATTGTTTGAGTTGAATTTTAAAGGGTTTTCATTTGATATATGTGGTAGTTTTACTCCACATTTTCAAATACAGAGTATTTCCAGAGGTTTGGAATCATAATTGTTTGTATGTGACATTCCTATGGCTATGTCAATTTATATCAATTTTTTTCTTTAAGTCTTGCCTGCTGAGCACACTGAGTGAAGTGGGGCAACAATATTGTATCTGAACATGTCAGTTAGTCCTTGTATGTGTGTGTGTGTGTGTCCACCCCCTCTTGTGGATGACCTATTTTTTCTTAAAGTTGAGTGTGTCCTCACTGGCACTGGTCAATAAAATTGTCCTGCTGTTGCTTGCCTCTCAGGGAGTGGGGGCGAAAATGGACTGGGCCCCAACACACAAATATGCACCAATGAAAACACACACACATACTTGAGCCTTGAAAATATATATGAAACAGGAATGATGACAGCTCTTCTGCCCATTTCCTTAATCGTCCATTTTCCCTTGTCTCTTTTATTGCTTTTCCTCTCAACCTTTTCACTCCAGTTTTCCAATCCACACATTCATTCTAAAACTATGAATACATTTTTGTTTTCATTAACAAGCCCATAAAGCCGGACACAAGAATATATTATTAAATAAAATAAAAATAAAAAAGAATATATTATTTTATTACATAAAAATTTAAAAAAAAAAAGCTAAACTAAACTTGCATCTCTTCTCTCCTAAAATATGTTTTTAACAATTTGACAGGATAAAAACTGCAAATACATAATAATGAATTACTTAAATTTTTAGTAACTGTGATTATGTAAATGTAAAACTGGCTATAACAAAGGATGTCAAACTGTTTAAGCCCAACATCAATTTTACCATATTAACATGGAAATGATGGCTCGGTTGCCTTTGGCTACTATTGTCACACATGGAAATGTGGGACAATGGTCGAGCCAACTAAATCACCAAGATAACGACAGCTAGTGTCTCTGTGTGAAAGGAGGACCTGGTGTACATGGCTGGTTATCGGTCGCGTTAAGAAAAACATAATAGTGTTGTAAAGGATGAGTAAAAGCAAACAGGTTTAAACGCTGGTCTGCTTGTGTGCTTTGTTTCCAGGGATGGACAGGGGAATGTGCATGTGTGCTTTAGTGTGAGTGACAGTGTTGGTGTAAAGTGAGAGGGCAGTTTGAGGTCAGTGTTTTTTTCAAATGTAGTAGCTGCATACACAAAGATATAAAAACAACTGTCGGATTTGTAAATGTGGTGTTTGTACTGTGCAAGTGTGTGTGTGCTTGTGTAAGTTGGTGTGATTGGATAGTTTGTGTCTTACTTAGCAAACTTTAAGACATGTGGTTGGTGAGAAGATTCTTCTGTTTGTTGAAAGTGTTCATAAACTCTCATATTATTCCATTTAAATTTAAATCATATCAATATGTGAACTCGTGTGTGTGTTCATGGGCATGGAGAGTGTGTTCCAGCTGGTGTGCTGCTGGATGTCCTGGATATTCTTACTGACCTGGCTAATCTCCGGAGTGTGGAGTGTGTGGGAAGCAGTAATTGCATCCTTGATGGATACAGCAGGGAGTTGATCCATGCCTCTGCATGTGTGGGGCTTGCACAGTACATTCATACACATGCTTTTAATGAGAGTGCTATTTCCATTCAATCTTTTGTTAATTTAGTCTTAAGGACAGGCCCCACAGGTGTCATTCTTCATAAAGGGCCATACCTAATTCTTTATACTGCATCAAATATAGAAAAATGTATATTTAACTAATTTTTAATATCAAGTGTTTAACATGAGTTCAATTCATCACAGCAGCTGAGACAACAATAACTCATCCTCAATATAAATGTCAAAAATAAAGTTACATAGACATTATAAATATTGGACATTGGTGTAAAGTCAGTGAAAACAGACTGGGCCTCACTCATTGTGTTGTAACATAAAAGTCATCTTTCTCATTTCATGAATGTCAGTTTGGTCAGTGAGCTCGCTGACAGACTAAAAGACAGACCAATAAAAACTTTGCCTCTCCCATGCCAAGAACCAAGAAGAAGCTTTGAGACCATTTTCCTGGTTTCCATTGCTGTTTTTGATTCATATGCAGAGGATGTGAATAATAACTAGAAGTGGTGCTCGAGGTGGGTTTTTTTGTATTTCAAAGACAACTCAGTACACATTAGGGTGAATGGAAACAACTTTTTTTATCATATCTGACCTGTGGGAGATTAAAAGGATGTGCCTCACCAACTGTTTCCACTTTTTCCAATTCCACCTAATGCGATACAAGTTTTTTAAGCATTTTTGCACAATCTGTACAGTGTGTCTTTGATCATTTCTGTAGGCCATTTTCTAGAACAATAAAAAAGTTTCTTTTTTTTGTCAAAGCAAGAAGCCCTGCATTGAGTTGAGAACAACTTTAGTATTCGTGTCTGACCTGGCAAAGATTAAGACGATGTGCTTCACCATCTGTTTTCAGTCTGTGGACAACAAACTTAGGTGATCTTTCAAGATATAACTCTCAGATATCCCCAGAGACTAAAGTAATTCCTCAAGAGAGGTTCTCTCCATATTTTCCCCCTGTCGATCTTCACTGCAGTATTTTCTGTATTTGCTTCCTGGGCATTTGTTTCCAGTTAGAACAGCAACTTCTTCTGCTGTGACAGTTGGTAGTAGGCTATAGGTTATGGGCAACATAGCCGACATTGCCACCCACTGGTAACATTATGCAGCATACTTAACTTTGAACTAGTAATGGAAATGTGTCTGACTCAAATTTCTATTTTAGTAGCTTTTGGAAAGGTTGCTTTTGATTATCTTTAATGGTGAATAGAATACCAGCTATAGTAAGGATATGGAGTTTCATGCAACCAGGAGTACCCATCTACTGCTCTACAAAGACTACATAAAACAAACAAACAAAAAAACAGCATAATTTTAAAAAAATGTGAGATTTTGAGTGTCTTCAGTTTTTTCATGCTTCTCAATGTTTTCCCTTATTTGGAGGGTACCACAGCACTTCAGTAAACAGTGTATTTTAATGAGCATCAGCTGTGTTGACTTTGCTAATTTCCTCTTGAACTGAAGAGAGCTATTGTGCGTAAGGAGAGGAAGAAAAAAAAAGAAGCCATCAGATACCCCCCCCCCCCCCATTTTTTTTTTAAATCATACAGATTTGTCTGATATATATAAGCCAATATTTCCTACTATTAAAATCTAATATAATGTTGTTAGCACACTGTTACCACACTGCTTATATTGTGAATGTATGACATTAATCACCAAAACAGTCTTCATTTCCTGGAAATAATTAGTTTAATTTCTACTAACATTTAGAAGGCTCAAGCAGGTTGTTTTTGGAAAAACAGCTTTGTACACAGCTTCAATTTCATAGGTGCATGTTTGAAGCGCAACACACACATACACACATACACACACAGTTTGTTCTTTTCTTTGAAGATGTTTATTGAGTGCTTCACTTTTCAGGGTTTCTTTCTGCCACATTATTATTAATAGAGACCCTTTACTTTCTTCTCTCCTCTTTTCTTCCAACTCATCCCATCCTTCTCCTCTGTTGACCATCATCTTCTTCTGAAGTCTTTCTATGTTCCTCTTACCCTCCTCATCAGACTGCTTTATTATGCAAATCAGTGTTGGATGAGATCACTTAATTAAGCTCAACTGTACTAGTTTGTGCACAGTCACACACATGCACATTCACAGAACACACTTTCACACACTCAAACACATACTCATGGAAACTTTTCTTTCACACAGGCAGAAGGAAACTATTGGTCATTATGTGGTATGGTGACTGGCAAACAGGACGCTGAATTATTTGCATACGCACAAATGGGCCATTTAGGCAGCAGAGGCATCACTCTGTGTGAAGATAAACACACTTGATAAGCAAGGTCTTTCCAGGTCATTAGCCTGCAGTTAGCATCACATCCTCCTGTGCTCACCTCATGAGGCCAGCTGCTTAATTTCTGCTGCAGCTGAAAACACAGCTTATGAGGTCATTGGAATGAAAAAAACTGAACATCAGGGTCAAATCTGATTTAAGTTTTAGGTACTCAGGGAAAGCCAGGAGGGCAGAAGTGTTAGATGTCCAGCAATACATGTGTGTTACTCTAGGAAAATTGAACAGAATCTGAAAAAGGAAAAAAAAATCAATATACAATCAAAGTTGCAAGTGGGCCCTCACATCTGTGCATGTGTCAGGTCATGGTACCTTGAACCCATTTTTTTGTCCTTGAGCCTGGACTCTGATGTTTAATTTGAATGTAATATGAAATAATTCCCTACTACTTTCCTGTGTCTGTTATGTTGCATTAGAAATCCCCTGCTTATTATGTTATGTCTCTGTATATGATGTGTGAAATACACCCTACGTTTATTAAATAATCAGATGGTTGTCATATGAGGAAGTCTTCCTTTTCTACAGTATGTGAAGTTCTGAGGATGACTTTGTATTGTCGCAGAGATTTCTTCGATATGAGACCCTTTTTGAGCATGATACAGTTTGGTGAAATCAAACAATTTGCATTATGTTTGAGTTACAGGTACTGCCTGTTTAATAACTCAAAACTTAATAACTTTACAATTATGCATCACAAGGGTCTATAGATTAGAGAGTTCGAATATTATGTTGATCTGATTAACCTTCTAGACAAAGGGAAATTGGAACTGATGTAAAGTTACATATTGACTATAAAATTTACATGTATTGCAAAAACATGGCTCCAGGGTTGTCAAAATGTCAGAACCATTTCAACTATTAATTCTCTCCCCTTTTGACACATGAATGTTAAAATTCTTGTGTTTTTGAGCATCCTGAGCCCATCAAAAATAAATTCCTGCTTGATTGCAAAACATCAAAGCTCACCATGTAGGCAAGCAAAACTGTTTATTGAAAACTTTGCTCTTTTGACAATTCAAAAACTTCATTGTTTCAGGATTTCCTGACCAAAAATTAGGGTTTACCACTAAGGAGGAACCCATCAAAGCGAAAACATATGATTTTCTCCAGGCAGTAGAGGGCACTATGACTGGAAATGAATGCAGATTTTACAAGCTGGGATCCTCATGAAACTGTTATAGTGTTTTCCATTTAAAGCTCATGCTATGCACAAGACTAAAACAACCACAGTACAATAGTACCCTTAAAATTTGGAAGCCCATTATTGTCCTTTGTTATGGTATATTTTCATCAGCTTTAGTGGCTCTTATAATGTTTACCAAAGATGAGTTTAGTTTAGTTTGGACATTCAATGTGTTCTCCAAATAATAGATTCAGGCTCCAGAGATTCTTGCGAGTTCCAAATACACAGAATAATTTATCTTCTGAGACTGGTAGGCACGAGCACATTGGTCTGCTTCAGTTAGTACTGATACAGAGATTTATGCTGATATGTCTCCAGTGTGATTATCATGGCATATGACCCAATAATTGAGCGTAAAAGAGATGGAATGCATAGCAATTTGCCCCAAGACACAAGCTAACAACACTGATTATTGGTTTCATTTATACGTCTGACAAAAATGAAATCATTTTATTGGGTTAGCGACACATTAGCTTCAATAAATTGATTGTAATTCAGCATAATGGATGTATGTCTCACTTTGTGTACAGAGTAATGTCATCATAAATTAGTCTTCATCATCTTAATGTGAATTTCTGCGCTTGTAACTGTATTAACTAATACAGATGCTAATATATTTGAATCTTTGTTGACGTCCAATATTCTGTAGGGAAGTAAATACTATCTACTTTCATTCATGTGGTTTAAATAAGATAATTAATGGCATTTTTGAAGAGGTAGCAATGACTGCTTTTTATGGGTTTACTCATTATTGTGTCTAATAATTCCTCACAACAACATAATGATAAGACAGAGAAAGTTTCCCACCAAAATGAACCATAGTTTAAAAAAAGACTGACCTTTTTCAGATTTCTGTAACTTGTTACTGGTTGGCCCCAAGGGGGATTTCAAGGCAGGGGGGCAAAATGTTTACTGTTGCCATGTTTCCAGTAACATTACAAGTGGCTCCGGATAAGACTCTGAGCCAAAAGCCTGAGCTGTCAAAGTAAATAAGTTTTCCATTTCAAAGAGAGCTATTCTAATTAAGGAAAGAAGGATGAAGCAACATAAAGAAAAGCAAAACCCACAGAAAAGAAGTGGAAAAGGGAGGGCAGGATGAGGGGGGAAGTGGAGAGGGAGGGAGATGGAAGAGGAGGAGAGAGGGAGTGAAAGTCATTGCAATCCTGTCAGGTTAAAAGAGCAGCAAGGTGGAGGAGGGATGGAAACAGGAACTCTGTTGTTGGGTCGGTGTTTTGCTTTGGCTCAGGTTGCAGAGAGACCTTCATGTGTGTGAAGGAGATGGAGATGGATCAGGCAGACAGAACGATAGGGATCAGTGGCGGAGGTACTTTCCCTATGACATCAGTCCATTTTCTAGGAATGAGAGATCATGGGTCAGTTGGAGAAGTGGAGAAGAATCATGTGAGAGTTAAAATGCTGAGGGTAATCACGTTGTGCCAATTATTACAGGTTAGTCTAATAAAAACCTATCAAGTCTTATAATGAGATCTTACCAATAAAGTGAACCATTATAGTAGCAACACTGAGTCTTGAAAGCATTGCAGTTGTATTTTATCGAAGCTATTACAGACTTCTAGAAAATACAGTGCAGAATGATGCAAATATAAATCTGTTGAAGTCAAAGCAACATAAACTCACACTGTACTTGCTGTGAAATTAAAATAAAGCAACAAACTTGAAATGTCTTTGCTTTAGATTAGGTCACTAGTTACAAGTCACAATATGAGGGACTTCATTTGACCACTAAAGCATCCAACAGTGTTGTCAATTATTGATGAGGGTGTCCTGTGACCTGGACTATTGATTGAGCAAATTGCAGCCCCAGTTATTTTACAACTGCCATATCATGTGACTGCAGCCGCTCTACAGTACATGTTTGCAGATCTGCATGTGTAAGTGAGTGAAGTGATTGTATTACAGCTGTCATTATGTAGAGAGTAACACAACATTGTGTTATACCCCTGCAAGTGTCTGAGTATTTGCAATAACTTGAAGGCAAATGGTTTTTTGTGTGTGTATGGGTGTGTGAAAGAGGACTACTTGCAGGGGCAGTGTACACATGCTGTTCCTGTAGGTATTGATCTGAAAATCAAGAATTAGTTATGGGAGAACGTATTATTGTCTTTTTTCCGTCCCCCACAAATACTTTCATGCAAACTCACATCTTTTAATTCATCACACATACTCTGACGCTAAAAACACACATACTACTGCAAATAGTACGGTCCACTCGTGCCTCTGCACACACTGATGTCAGCTCAACACGTCTCAGTTCTTCTCGAGATGAGGAGTTAACCTCCTGCGAGCCAAATCTGATTTTACCATCAGTGCCTGTCAGAGCTGCTTTTTCTCAGTCTGGCAGACACACAGGGAAGAAACAAGACCGTTATTATCCTTTTCCAGCACTTATAAAAATAGTTATGGGGTTGTGGTCACGAAAATACAACATATCACTATACTGTCACTGAAAATCTCATACTGTAAATGCAGCTTTGGTTATTAACTTTCACTGTACATTCAGGGTTTATGAGATACTCTCTGTATGTGGTAAGTTTTTGTGACTGTGTTTCTCATTGAAAAGTCCATATATATTTTAAATTTTCTTGTGGAAATTAGACTATTTTCCCATTGTGTTGAGTTGTCAGCAGTTTATTCAAGTGTAACAAGATGCTTAAACAAGTCTGGTTTCCTGTTTGTTTTTTTTAGCAGTATTGAAAATGTCTACTGCTCATCTAATAAATGGAGGAATCTATCTTTCTGTCATTCAAATGGGAGCTTACAAATGATGAGACAAATTATGTAAATATGTTTTGTTTTGTGTCACTCTTTAACCTCGTCTTACTGTTCTCAGCTCTCATAATCTCAAAGATCCTGTCACACTCCTATGTGACATCAAAAGGATGTCACTTAGGGAGAGGCCACTGATCTTGGTGCCTCTTAAAGTCGAGGAGGGAAATGCTACATCATGTAATCTCACCAAAAGTCTTCAAGGATCCTTTGAAGCTCTTAGTCTTTCATTTGGAGAGATTTCAAGGACGCTTGTATCATCTGTGCTTTCCCACCTCCTTTGCTCCTTTGTGTGTATCAAAGGTAGTCAGAAGAGGGATAGATGCTGAATGTGTTTTCTTTTTTTTTTCTTTTTTCTAGCTAATAGTCGGCAGCTATTTTACAGCCTTGTCAGTTTTTCTCAGTTGTCCAGCTCTTATTTTTTTTTCTTTCCCAGCCTTAGGAAATAAATCGGAAGGTCCTGTCCTATGACTGAAACCATTTTGACTTTGAAAAGCACAAACTATCTTTACTGTGGCTAATAGACCTGCAACAGCAGGCACATGCACATGTTAATCTAATCATACGTGATTGATTTTATTTTGCTGAAAGGATATCACAAACCTGTGGTAATATTATTAAAATGAGACAAAATGACTTAATGTAGATTTACATGCTTTTATCTTAAGTGACCTACAAGTGAAGTATAACCAACATTTAAGCTTCAGGGCATCCAGAAACTCCTAGCGTAAGCATTAAGTACCAAATCTATTTAAAGGACAGTGTGCAAGAAGGACGAGTAAAGAAGTGCAAAGAAGGTTCTGGTAAGGTGTTGTTAGGGTGCCAGAGGTGGTGAGAAAACAGGTGTTCTCAGAAAAGATGAGTCTTCAAGGGATTCATGAAGACTGGAAGGGGCACCCTTGTTTTAATGACCCAGACTGTTCCACCAGCGAGGATCCATGAATCAGAGCAGTCTTTAGTGCAAATGCTTTATTATCCATAAACATTTAGATAATTCAAAATTTTATTTATCAACAGCTGGTACCAGTCCCACAAATGTGTGACATCCGTGTGTGAGAGTATATGTTTGCCAATTGTCTTGGGTGGGCATGATCTTCAGTGAGAATTTGAAAACTGTATCTAAACAGAAACAGATCTTGCTGGATGTGCGCCCGGTGGTTCAACAGTTCAGTGGATACAGTGAAAGCATTTTTCTTTGGTGTTATTTAGAGGAGAAATGTGCTGTCAAAGGTAGCAAACAGTTTGAGGGATCAAGTGAAAATCCATATCTGTCACTGGCTTTACATTTACTCATTTTAATTTTTGCCTGTGTAATCTCTGATAAATTCCCGCAGCAGCTACTTTGCTGTCTCTGTTTACCTGATTGGCCGGGGTTGCTGGCTGTCAGGTCTAATTTCCTGCTGTGTCCTCCAATCAGGGTGGTATGCTTTTCGTGTGTCAGCAAGTGTTGTGGTCGCCAATTCTGTCAGTACGATGATACAGAGCTATTTAAACCCGCTCCACATTCTAATGCTCTCACACACTGAAGCATGTATGCACCCGCACCTTCACACACACATACACGTTGTAGACAGTTGAGTATTTAGTGCAGCATAGGGACCTTGGTGTGGCGGTGTCAGTGATGGATACGGCAGCAGTATCAGCAATGTTGGTTTTTGCAGAAGTGTGCTGTCTACCACTGGGATCTGTCGGGCCTGTTCTGCTGAGCCCACACATTCTGCTGGCTCGCTGCTATGGCTGCTAGTCATTTCTCTAATCGCATGTGAGCGTGTGCGTGTGGGGGAAACATGCTTGTTTGTCGGAGTATGTGTGCAACAGTGTCATATTACCGTAACAGAGCCATGTTTGCGTTTTAATAAAAATCTTTCAGCTCCAGTCAGTTTTTGGCTGCATCTTATTTAATATGCAATCCAATTATAGGAGTTTGACATAAAATGTCTGAATGACTGAAATTGATTTGCATGGTGTCAAAATATGTATTCAAAAATTCTTCCAACACAAAAAACTACATTTCAATTAGATATTTAAGTAATGGTGGAATGCATTACTCTAACTCTATTCCTAGGAAGTTCAGTGCTCTTGATGTCTGACTCTAAAGGGGCTTGACTATCATAGACCGAGGAATTTTGTAGGCTTAAAGGCTTCTTATCTTAACACTGAATCTAGATAAGATGACATGAGTTCAACCTTAAGCAGATGGAAAGAGGAGAAAAAAAGATTCAAAGTGGGACTAAATAGGTGGAGAAAAGATTTTAACTAAAAAAAAAGAAGACGCTTTTTTTCTTTTTATTTCCACCTCCTCTTGCCTTGATCTTCCCATACTTTTAATTACATATGCAACATACAATGGTAGTGTGTCACCCTACTTGTGCAGATTGCAACAGATTTGTGTTGAGTAGGAGTTAAAAGAGCTGCTGAGTGCAGATTTAATACCACAGATATTTAAAGAGAGCATCTCTTTTATCTGAGGGGACAATTTGCATTATTCATGTTGTGCCTTCTGAGAGCTGAAGATAGAAAGAAATAGAGACAAAGACATTTCAGAGAATTATTGTTTTACCAGCAGTCAATGTGTTCCTGTTACACTAACAGCCGATTTACATTCATTCTTTTTCCTACTCTTTGCTGATGTGTGTACATGTGTGTGACAGTGAGACTGCATTAAAAGCTCCCCATCTTTCATTTCTCACTTTCTATTGCCATAGGTGTCACGAAGAAGAATGCAACTATTATATAGCTGTCCATGCAGCGGTTCAACATCGTGCTCATGTATCCGTCTGTGTTCTTTTGTTTCCAGTGTGCAGGGCGGGCTTCTACAAATCTAGCCTCGGCAACATGGAGTGTTCAAAGTGTCCACCTCATAGCTTCTCTCACCATGAGGGGTCGCTGCACTGTGGCTGTGAGAAAAACTACTTTCGCGCTGAGGGAGACCCCGCCTCTATGGCCTGTACCCGTAAGTGTGTGTTTATTTTATTAACCTTTTCCGCTGATATGCGGAATGAATTGTTGTATGAAACAGGTTCCACAATCCATTCCATGATGCTCTAAACACAATCAGATCCTTTGCAAAGACAATATTGTCTTTTTTTCAGAGTACTTTGTCTATTCAACAACTCATACAGTATGACGTTAACACATCTAAAAATATATGCTGTGGAACTGCTTCTATAAACACTACTATCAAGTAAAGTTAGCGCTCCATATAGCACAGTCAGACATTGTTCCACAGCATTCCAGTTCACCTGTAAAAACAATAAACTAATGAACAAAAAATGGTTGACATTCCTCATTTATTTAAAGGTCATGTAAGCCAAGGCTGCCCAGGAGCTTTTTTACCACCTTTTCCACTCCCTCAATAATTCTCACTTGCCTCCATCTGATGCAAATGGTTTGCAGATGCAGGTGCCTCCCGCAAGCATTCCGAAATGAACTCACTCTAAAACGATAAATCACTGCATTCCCTCATGTCAGATTATGGATACATCCGTTACAAAAGGGGCAGCGTGGAGAACAGTAGAAAATATAAATCAAGGCCTAGAGCCAAAGACAGAATCCTAATTAGAAAGGCAGTCACGCAAGGTGCTTTTTGTGATTATCTCAACATCATCTTGTCAGCTACGCAAATTTCACTTCCCTGGGACAGACTGAGCAACACAAGAGCTGAAAATGAATAGATAAGTTGTTAGGAGATAACGATCGTGATTATCTCATGAGAGAGATTTTACTGGCATTGAGCCGATAGAGGTTGTTTCAAGTTGACTCAGGAAATTTGAAAATGTTGGCAGGAAAATCTCAAAGACCAGAGAGACATTGTATTTATTTTTGCATTTAATATGAGATATTTCACTAACAGCTGTTTAAACAGAAGTTTGTCCTCTCACAGGAATTCTGTTCAATCACTTTTAAATGCACCAACTCATTTATCCTCAGCCCACACAACCAACTCTGAATTATTGCAAATATGTGCAAAATGTCCCCAGTCTACCCTGCAGAGAGACACAGAGAGACTCGAATTTTGTTTGTTTGTCAGACTCTAACAGAAAACGATAATTACATCAGTGTCTTTGTGAAGGAATGGAAAATACAAAGACAATACTGAGCAAAACTATTAACCATTACAAGTAAAGTCTGACTTTAAACCAGCACCGCTTCCTCTGGGTCCATGTTTTAGACACTGGACATGGATTCACGTTAGTATGGACACAGTCTGTTTCCTCTTGTAAAACATGAATTTAGTTAATTGATTGCTGTGGTCATAATCACTGCAAAATTAGTTAAAAACCAAACAACTCTCTGATGGTATGGTATAATTTTTGAACTTATTAAAGGACTTGGTATACATAAAATGTTGCTCTTTCTCGTGCAACATACTTTTTGTCAAATGATAACCTTCCTGTTCTTGTCTTCTCATATTCTTTGTGAATGTTTGTGTCGGTGTTACTGTGCATCACACATACAAAACTTTATGGAGTTGTGCACGGAAATGTTTAGTTTTCTGAACTAGTTTGGGAGGACTATTTTCATCCTTTGGAGAATTAAATTGTTTAGTTTAATGTCTTCAATTTTAGCAATGTATTTGTGTTTTTCTTCTCCATGAGGCATGTTGGGTTTATTATAACATTACAAGTCAAAAAGCATTCACACATTAAAATTTATGAGAGATTTTGAGATACCCAGATGTCTTTATCTGATCATAAATATAGCTAGATGTTTAGTCTATTTTTTTATTATTATTATTACTCTGCACAAACACATAAAATAGTGCAGAACAGATGGTTGTTTGGAGTTGAAGAGTGGGTTAGTGAAATAAATTTGCCAAACCCACTGTAAAAAGCATATTATCTTCAGAAATACTACAGAAAGACCTTAAAAAAAAAATCTTTTTTTTTCTCTTTTCAGTATCCAATTTTGTCAGATCCTCTCTGTATTTGTCATAGCTTTGAATTGAAAATCTATTTGTAATTACACATTTCCACCCCTGTGTGAGTTTGATTAATTCTCATAAAAAGATATAT
>JBBBVU010000013.1:20530481-20556912 GCA_037177055.1 Atherinosoma microstoma
ACAAATCAGGGACAAAGTCCTGGGGGTAGGTTAGAGAAAATATATCAGAGCATCATTATTAAGAAATAGAAAGAAATAGAAAGCACCACAACAAACCTGCCCAGGGAAGGGATACCATCAAAACTCTAAAATCCGGCAAGAAGTGCATTTATTAGAGAAGTTACAAAAGCCCTTTTCAGACAGCCACTACTTTCCACTTCGCTTGTGACAACTAAACATGTTGGTTTTATGTGTGAATTACCCCCTGGTGCTTTTCCATAATATTTCACAACATCAGTATGACTGAGTTACACCCATTAACATATACATATCACTTTCAACAAGGCACAGGCCCAGAGAGTGGCAGTCACATTAGTCGACAGACACACAACAGCTGTGAGTTAATTTAGCTTCTGATCATCTGTTCAAAGGAATTTGACAGATCAAGTTATTAAATAAATATATAACAGTACTGTCCAAACTTTTTATGTGATACCAAGTCCTTTTTATTTTTTTTACATCATCTGAACCATAAATAAAAAGTGAGAAACAACATGTAAAAGTGTTTGAACTGAAGCTGAAGCTGCTTTTGCTGATCATAGTAATTTTTTTAACTTCTCTGATAGTCATTTATGTTAAAAACAATGCTACATGTTTTTACTTTTTACTTGGTTGGAAGTGATTTTTTTTTATGAAAGGGATGACATGTTATGAAGAAGTTGTACCTACTGAGCATGGTGTAACATCTTGTCTGACAAATAGTGTCAACGGTGGTGTAGCTGCAGTGAAATTAAACCCTTACAAGCAACCATGACTGTTCCACTAGCTCAAACATGTAGGGAAGTTATGTCCTACAAAACCACCACCTACTTGTAATGCTAACATAAATTGTTAAGGGGATATAAAATGTTGTTTTGATAAAACTGTGACACTTAAATGTATGAACTGTTCAATCTCATCCAAATTACAAATATGGCAGCTGTGTCTTAGGTCTCTGTCACGTTCACAGTCATGTGGTGATGAAGTGTGAGGAACATGAACAAAATAATGACCTATGTAAAAATAATTGAATATCATTGCTTTGACGGTTTGATGAAGTCATTAATGTTATGCTTCTCACGTACAGTATGGAAATGACTAAAGAGGCTTCGCTATAGGACTTGAGACTTTTACCTCCACAAAGCTTTGCTTTATAGAAGAATGGCCAGAAAGTAAAAAGTATTTAAAAAATGCATTTGGAGTTCCCTACAACACATCTGGGAGGCTCCTAAAACATGCAGAAAAGAAGTACTTTGGTCAGATGAGACTAAAACAGAACTTTTTGTCCATCAAGTAAAACGGTGTGTGTGGCTCAAACCGAACACTTCTCATTAGTTCGAGAAAACAATCCCCAAGTGGAGAAAGATCGTATCCACATTATGCTTTGGGGATGATTTTTTATTGGCAGGGATTGGGAACTTGGTAAGATTTGAAGGAATGATGAATGGTGGTAAATACAGGCAGATTCTTGAGGAAACCCTGTTTCAGTCTTTCAGGGAATTGAGGCTGGGTCAGAGGTTCACCTTCCAGCAGGACAATTACACAAAACATAGTGTTAAAGCAACACTAAAGTGGTTTTAGTGGAAACATTTAAATGTTTTGGAATGACCTAGTCAAACCAAAACCTCAATGCAATAGAAAATCTATGGTAAGAATTAAAGCTGGCTTTAACTAGCAGAATGCAGATTCAAGAGCTAGAGCTGCTTCGCCTTAAGGAATGGGCAAAAATGTAGATGTTGCAATGTAGATGTTACGTAAACTAAATAAAGTTACAAATTTCCAACTTTACTTAGAGGCTGATGAATATGTGATACAAATTGTTTACATTTAAATGTATAGGTCATCTCTGCTTCCATCTTAGAAATAATCATTTAAATAAATTTGCATTATTTTACAGATTAGAATGACAATCACTTGTGCTGCTACAATAATCCATCTGAAATAGAAATACAAAGAAGGAAGCATGAAAAATGAAACTTTAAGATCCATTAAATTCTTATGGTTCATCTTATATGCTTCCTGTACTACACCATCTACCTTTCTGGAAACCCAAAGGCCTCCTCCTCCTCCTGCTCTACACTTTATCTTCTTGTCTTCTCTGTCCACCAGGACCTCCTTCAGCTCCCCGGAACGTGATCTCTTCCATCAATGAGACCTCAGTTATCCTGGATTGGAGCTGGCCAGAGGACACTGGAGGTCGCAAGGATATCACCTTTACTGTCCTGTGTAAGCGTTGCCGTGGTGTGGCTGCCAATAGCAACAACAGTGGGACCCAGCGTTGTGAGCCCTGTCGAAGCAATGTTCGCTTTTTGCCAAGAGCCACGGGCCTACACAACACCACAGTGACAGTGGCTGATTTGTTAGCCCACACCAACTACACCTTTGAGATTGAAGCACAGAATGGTGTGTCACCATTGGCACCCAAAATGAGACAGTATGCTGCTGTCACCATCACCACCAACCAAGCAGGTACGATATCACAAAACATGAGTTGATAGATTTATCGAGTAAAGACACAATAGTTATGTGATAATTGCAATAATTTTGAATATGATATGATGCAAACATTTGACTACAAGGCTAATACTTAACTCCTGTCTGAGGCATTTATCTTTGTATATAGCTACTTATACCTTTATTTATATTTCTATATGTTTATGTGTTTATTGATTGATTACTGGGGCACCAAGGTTCCTTTGTCTGGTGGGTCGCACTTATTTTATCCACAAATTAGTTGGATTTAGGCACTCAAAACTACTTGGATTACCTTACATGTGGTCAGCCAGAGAGTTAAACACATATTCACCTCTCACTTATACTAAGTCAATGCACAACCTTTAAAATATATGGTGAGAAAACAAGTAAAAAAATGTGTCTTGAATTTATGTCAAAGGTGGGGCGACCCATGGTGTTAAGATGTCAAGTATGAACCAAAATAACAACAGTTTAAATCTGGTTTAGGAGCCTGGTTTCATCTTTCACTCCATTATTTTCAACAATGTTCACTTTTCCAAGCATTGAATGACTCAGATCTGTGTCGAATGCTCCAAAAATGATTGACAAGTATTTAAAAACAACCTTTTTAATCTGAAGACATTATTAGTTGTCATGTGTTTAATTGAACATATAAACCTAAGTACTCGGCAAGCCAACCTCAAGATTTTACTCAATTTTTAACTCACATTTATTTTATATGTAATATGTATATATATTCATTTATATGTAAAAAAACAAAAACAAAACAAAAAAAACTAAAACAAAAAAACATTTGAATTACTGTAGGTTAAATAGCAAATAACTAGCAAGATCAAGATAGTTGTTTCCTTTGGCTCTTTTTCTGTCTTTGCAAGTCTTTGTCATTATTTTAGCTAAATGTCTTCCAATGTAAATTCTTAGTCACTCAGGTCATGGTAATCCTAAGAGCTTAAATAAAGGTAACTGGACTTCTTTTTCTTGGTTTTTGAAGCGTTTCACCTCTGATCTAAAATGCCTCTTTAGCTCTAACTTGTCAATGGAAGGTTTTGGCTTGTAAGTGTAAAATAAACATTCATGTGTTAATGATTAAGAGACATGTGTACTGACTCACCTGGAAATTGTGTGGGTCATCCGAGTCACTGTAACCTTCGAGTTGGCATTGACCAAAACTGTTTTGGTCACAGAGTCCAATGTGTGAATTGTTGCCTTGGGGAGGGTTGTCAAGACTGTAGGTGCTTGAGAGGTGATACCAGTTCCTCTGTTCTGAGATGGTTTTCACAGTTTGACACCTCTCTCAAGTCATCTGTCTTCTTTCTCCAAAATGTGTAAATTACTGTGCTCAAAGGAGTGTCCTTTATCATTGAGATGCAGGTAGACTGCTGAATCTTGACCCTTAAAGACAGCTCCCTAGTGTTTTTGCCATGCGTGGTGGTATTTCACTTCCATTATTTCAACAAAACCACATTCACAGATGGTTATACTTGTTTACAGCAGTGGGACAGCTCCCTAACATATTGATAATATGTGAAGTTCTTACTTTATTTGTCCATCTTCATGTGCACAAGTCTTTACCTATATTGTTCTTGCCGCAAACATATGCACTCCAGCCATCAGCCCTGGACATTTACAGGCCGCTGTTCTCTTGTTTAACGACCAGGATCGAATGACCTCCTCCTTTGCAAAAAAATATCTCCTCATTTTAACAGACTCTCTTAACGTGAGGATGGCCTCCTAAAACTCCCATCAATCCTTTTAAACAAATATCTCTCCTCACATCCAGTTCTTAGAAGAATAAGGAGGCAAAGGGAAGTAGTGTTGAGAAACTCCAAGGGTAAAATAAATCTAGCTGCAGCATAAAGTGCCAAACCTCAAAAAATCTCTGACTCAAGCAAGGAATGCACAAAGGTCTAGCTCTAGTTCATCAACTTAAATTTCCTTTCCCTACTCCTTCACTCTTCCCCTACACAGTTTGCCTTTGTGTTTGGTGTCAGTATAGTTCAACATTTTTCATCTCAGTATTTCTGGTTTTCTCTGGTTTGTCTCTTTGCCCAGACACCAAGTCTTTTTCCTCTTACCTGTCCCTTTTCACAGCCAAACCACATGTAGTTATTCTCATTAAATTTATGTGTTTTTTCCATTTCTCATTATGGCCTTTTTCTTCTAAGTATTGACCTTTGATTTGGCTTTTGAAAGGCTGGCTTTGACCAGAGTGCACAGACGGGATTTGCCATACAGCAAGGTCGGACTCTGTCATATCGAAGATGATAGGCACATGGCAAGAGATGTAAATTTACACTGAGTGGTCAGAGTAAGTGCCTTGAAGCTTAATGCATTGAGACTTAAAGAGTTTCAAGGGTACTGCTTAATGTCCCTGCTTGATTTCAGGAAAGAAAAAGTTGTTTCAGTAATGCAGATTTACAAATTCACAACCTGTGCTCGCACACTGACAAGAACTCTGCGTGAGCGTATGCAGCTCCATGGGTGATGCAATTCAAGTAAGGCAGTATGTGCTTTCCACTCAACCTCTATGAAGGTAATACATAAAACAATAAAGATGACCATTACATTAATGGATTTTTTGTCGTTGTTTATTTCACATGATCATTGTGTTGATGAGATAATTCTCACACAATCTCCTTTGGAGTTGAATTCTGTAACTCATTTAGCATTCATGGCTTATGCTAGCTGAGTCTGTATTCTGCACAGAAACAAGTTTTGTGATCCATGTGGACTTCCAAAAAGTTTGAACATGAACCCTCACAGATTTGGATAGAAATCTAAATTCAGTTCACATAATTGTAACAGAATAAACTAGGCAGGTCCTTGTGTGAGTAGAAAGCTTGAATGATCCCTGCACAGGCTGGGTACAATGGTTCTTTTTTGGTGGTATAATTTGCTTATTTAAGATAGTAGAAGTGCTCTTAAATCAAGTGAGGGAAACTGGTACAACTGAAAAATAAGCAAAGAACTGACGCTGTATTGGGCCTTGAGCGTAACCTCACACCTCTGTGTACTCAAAAACTTAAAAGGAAAAAAAGGAGGACAATTTGTTGACCTGAATTCGTTTTGCAGTGCTTGGATTACAAGTAAAAGGATTTAGACTGTGAAAAGCAAAAAACCTCTGCAAAGGCAGAGTTCTGATAATGTTTTACATTCTTCTGTTTGTTACATTGAAATATTTGTTCTTACTGTATTGATGTTGAGATACCGTTAGCACCTGTTGATTCACAGACACATTTCACATTTACAGATGTGGTAAGTGTATCTTTGAGAAGTGAAAGACTTCTTGGACAGTTTGGAACATGCAAAAATGAAAGGGTGCACACATAATACTGCAAACACACCCACATATTCCATTGTTTGCTATATGTTGTGCCAGTTTGGCCGTAGTGTAACAGGTTAAAGACATGACCTCTTTTAGATCTTTTATGAGGACGGGAAGTGTACATGAGTTCCCACTGAAGGGAAGAAAGGATCAAACATTTATTGCTATGAGGATAAAGGTCAGTGAAGATTAAAACCAAACAGAAAGCCAATCCAAATGAGAAAGATAAGCCAGTTTAGCAAAGCTTCAGAGTCTTCTGTTGGTAAACTTTATAATCTGTGTTGTTAGTCAGGGGGGATTTTCTCTACAATCTGAATATATTTTAGATTTGAAGAAGGCTTATCAACTCTGAAAGGCCTTTGTGTGCTCAGAATATTGAAAAGCATCTCAATGTTTTAGTAATCAGAAGGGATGGATCTTGGTCTTTGATTTCAAAGATTAAACATGCAGATCTACATGCAAATATACACAAAAAAAGACACCTTAACACTGCACCCACTTTCCTCAGCAGACACACTCGTAGTCCTCCTGCTCTCTAACAAATATCTCAGCCTGCAGCTGCACACCCTCCATCAGCCCTCAGAGTTTACAAGGATTAGGTTTGTCAGTGCACCAGCCCCACCCGTCGACACTTTTTCTCAAACACATACACACAGAGATACACACATGTATAGATGCCAAAGCTGTTAAAAGCTGGATTAAGTGTTTCCCTGGGAAGGAGCAGTGTGTCCTGGCAATGCTGTCAAGGTGCTGTCAGATAGGTCTCCTCCTCTCGCCTCCTTTGCCCTCCACTTACAGTTAGAACTATGCCACAACACAGCAACTATTATCCACATCTGTAAAAGTTGTCCTAATTTGCAACTGCAGTTGAGCTTTGTTAAGTGGGTTTGGTTGAAGAAAACCAAGAAATGTTATGAATGAATATGCACATGTGGAAATTCAATTTCAACTAACTTATTCATACAATGATGGGGTTCCTGTCAAGTTTATTTAAGCACCAATAACCAGCTATCACTCATAGCAACTTGCTGCTGTTCTATGGAATACTTACATGTTCTTATATGCTTTCCAACAGCTGCATCATGTTCTTCAAAACACAGAGTGAACAACTCAGAGGGCCAGTTTTTAAGGCCATTACAGGCCTGGTATGCTGTGTCAGTTTTACAGTTATGCCCCAGACAGAAACAGAGAGTGACAGCAAATTAAGTGCTTGGCGATAGACATGAAGAGAAAGATAGAAGGGAAAGCGTGGAGAAGAAAACAGGGAGGAGAGGAACTTGAAGCTGCCTCCAAGCGACCCAGACTCAGTAAATCATTACCACCATAAACCACAGAGCCAATAAAAAGCACAGCCTCACCCCACTGTCAGAGCCAGAGGAGGAGGAGGAGGAGGAGGAGGAGAGGAGAAGCAGGGGGTATAGAAACAGATTCTACCCATCTGGATTCATTACAGGAGAAAAAATAACTTCCCGCGGAAATACACACTAGTATGTGTACACACACTCAGACGCATTCTGCAGCCATATAATCATCATCAAGAAAGGCTTGAACATTTCAAAGACAAACATGTTTTTTCCTGTGGTCTAATAAAATTAAAAGTCGATGCCTCAGATGCTGAGTTGGCCCCGGAGCTGCCTGGCAATTAGAGAGCAGTAAAAAGGGGAAATGAGAAAGGGAGTGAAGAGAAGGGGAGAGTCGCAGAACGAAGGAGGGGAGCAGGGCTTCATGGAAGGAGAGATGTGCTGAATTACTAGATTGGGACCATGTGAACTCCCTGAGGCAAGGCCATGCATGGGTGAAGGATTGGTGAGGAAGATTGGCAAGGGAGAAAGCAGCAAACCAAAAGGGATGGGGACAAAAGAGACAAACGAGGACATAAAAGGTTCCTAGGGTTTCAAATTGCATGTATTTTTTCCCGAAAAATTAGGTCAAACAAGAAGTTCAATAAAAGGGTAAACTATTAAATTATTGTGAGAATTTGCTCTGTTTAATTTAAATCTTTTGTGTAAAATTTGATCAGTCAAAATGGTGTTTCTTATTCACATCAGAAAGTTTTAACATGGTAACCAATGACAACCTTGTTTTTTTTATATTTTGGTGAAATTACCCAGTGACACATGCGATAAGTCCACCTCTACATTTTAAGACGGCTTTTTTTTTCCCCTTTGTTTTTTGGTCAATGCTGATTTTTGCATCTGACTAGTTACTGTTCCCAATGATCTGTAAGCTAAAGATATAAAGTATATCACAATGATACCTCCATACTCAGTTACTTCCATTACTACCAAAAAAATAGATAAACTGAACTCAACCATTTAGTGTTTTAGTTTACAATGTCATATACAACTGGTTAATCGACATTCATTAAAGCAAAACATTAGATAATGCTAAAACTTTTTGTTTTATTCTTTTGACATATGGAATCAAATTATTTACTGAGATAATTTTACCATCTCTCTTTAATACCCTCCTAAATAAGATAATATTATCAGGAATGAGGAATGAATAATCTTTTCTTTATTTATTTAAGAACAGAATGCTCTGTTTTCAGGCCATGAATGAAACATGAAAAACCCTCTGGAAAGACCATGAAAGTACAGATAGGAATAAAGTTTGAAAAGTTTGTTCTGTGAAAGTTTTACTGAGGTGGATAATTCTGCCTGAGTCCATGAAATAAAATGATTTTTTAGAGCAGCCTTCAAAGACATTTTCATAGGGAGCCAACATTCACAGGTAATAAATTCTGCTCATAGAAAAAACAATGAGACTTCTCCACAATGATGGGTTTATATTACAACAATTATTGGTTTTACTTTACAGGTTTTTCTGGAATTTCATGTTTGTGTAAATTAGGCACCTGCTGATTAAATTGAAAACTTACAATAGATGATGTACTGTTAGTCTAAAAGTAAATATGAAAAAAGCCTGAAATCCTAAAACTGACCAGATAGTGTCTGTAACTATACCAAACCTTGAAACTTAACTTTGCCTTAGAGAACATTGCCTTTGAAACATGAATACAATTTTTAGAAGCATAACATTCTTTTCAATACTGACACAATACAAGAAAAATATGTTGATGAAGAAATATTGACTTGAAGGTTTAAAAAAAGTATCAAGACAACCACTTTTGTTTTTATTTTATTTTTATTTTTTTATACAGCACTTTGAGTTATACACTATATGAAAAGTGCTATATAAAGATTGATTGATTGATTGATTGAAGATAAAGCCCAAAACAATCAAGATTTGTCAACTATTAACAATATTTCATATACAGGGAGCAGTAATGAATAAATAAATAAATAGATTAGCACACTTCTCATTTATTTTATTTTCCATCTTCAAACATTAATTTGCTGCCAAAAGTTAAAAAAACCCAAAAACAAATAAAAAACACTACACATTATTATTTCAATGCATTGTTAATTCAGGGCAATTGCATGAAAATAGTCAGATGGATTAATATTTGTAGTAAGTTGGAACTTTAAATAGAATTTCTTGTACAAAGGTTAGACTTCTCTGAGGATATGTGAGTATTATATGTGTTTGTGGATTTTTGTCCAAGTCCAAGTATGTTGTATTACAACATAATGTCTTGTTTCCCTCACAATCTCAGGCTGTAACATGGCCCCACCAAACAGGAAACTGAATCAAGCTAACAGGAACTATAGCCAATTGCCAGGATTCAGCACGAGGGACTGCACTTCCACTGAACCTTTTTTAACAGAACTTTCTCTCTTCCTCCTTTACTCTGGGTCTGTCCATGTCTCCCGTCCAGCTCCCTCTCCTGTAACAGTTATCCGAAAGGAGAAGACATCCCGAAACAGTGTTTCCCTATCCTGGCAGGAACCAGAGAGACCCAATGGCATCATCCTCGACTACGAGATCAAGTACTATGAAAAGGTTGGTTCAGATTTGATCATTCTTAGAGCATTACCTGGTGTGTCTTTGAACAAGACAGCATGGTAAACAACACCTTTTAAAGAACTAATTCAACATTTATTTAAAATATTTTGTCTGAAGATTGCCATCATTAGTCAATTTAGTGAACATGCTGTATACAAGCATATAATGTGCTGTATTAATTAGTGGGTTTTAGAGGTGTTATTAGCATATTTAAACTATTTTGCTTTTTAAAGGTTCTTGTGTCTTCCAACAATGTAATACAGAGAAGTAAATAGTGCTTTTAAAGGTGGCAGAATATTTCTCTTTGTAGAGGTATGCTGGAAAAGCCTCCACATACTTATTCATCTTTCTCTATCTCTAGTTTCTTTTTCTTTTTCTTTGAAGAGTTATTGAATCTAATGGCTATAACTATGATTATTCTTTTGAGTCATATTGATGCTCTGAGAAATTAATTTGCTGCTTGGCAGTCCCTACTTTTTGAATGATTGTGTACGGTCAAAACAGAAAAAAAAAATCTGCTGAGTGCAATAAGCTGTCAGAGAATGCAATACCAAGAGGACATACTTGGTTGCAACCTAAGCTAATTGCTGCCACATTTACTAACAAGATAAATGAAAGTTAAATTAGATCTTTCCATCAAATTGTTTGGCAGAAAAATAAATAAAGATTTCAAAATTACAAACTCAGCAAAGCATTTTTTCCAGATTGCTATTATTTACTACGGGCAGTTGCTGTCTGGAAAAAAAAAATCATTTTCTCGGTGCAAAATTATTATTTTTCAGAAAATTTAGCAACAATGTGTTTTGCATTTGTTTAAGATGGAGCCAGAGTGGAGTTATAGGAAGTTTTGCCAACAGTTTTATGATCTAATGAAGTTATGAGATTTATAAAGTCCGAAGCTGTAGGTTAAAGCCCACTAACAGATGTAAGGGCCGACCACTAGCGTTGATTTATAAGGAAAATTAAAATGAAAATAAGTGGAGATGTAATGTTTATGCCTAACATCAACACCGTATGTCACAAAACATTAGAAAATAACTGTTTTTTTGTTTCTTTGTTTTAGAAATATTTTTCACTGCAACTTGTTCCATATGTCAGAGCCCTGCTGGCATCATTTGTCAATACACAGGTTATCCTATTAGTGTCACATTGTCAGATTTTGACAGAAGTCCCTTAATGCCACACGCAAAGACAAATTTGGCTTCAGACTTATGGTACTTTGTGGGGATATTATTAAAGGATTCATCACCATCATCAAGATGGAGAAGAAGCTTGCCTTCTAATGTGTTGTTAATATTTTCAAAAAAGTGTTTTTTAACCTAAACCTTGTTTTGATGCTTAAAACTAACTGTAACTGAAAAAAGTAGACTTAACACACAGAAGAAACACTGCTCCTTTATTACTTTTGGAGGAATAAAACTGAGGTTTTTATGCATTAACATCCAGGAAAATGTTGTTCACTTCTCTGCTTGTTGAAAGGAGTACCCAGCCTCAATCCGTCACCAGTTGGGAGTGGGAATGTATTGCGTATTACCACTATTTTTGTGAACCGCATGGAAAACAGTATACGTGTTCATAACACAGCATCACCAGGCACAGTATACTTCATTGCACAAAAGTGACATGAAACCAGCTTTTTAATCATCACTGATTTTAAAGGATTGAAAATCTTTCTTCACTATTTACCACTCTCCATCCTGTCCACCACCTCCCACTTCCATCTTTCCTTCTACCGCTCACACCGGACATCTCTGCAGTTAGCTCCTCAGTAGAGACAAGGTTTATGGATGACTGTAAATGCATCTGTGGGGTTCCTCATTCCTCTGTGAAGACAAATTAGTGCAGAACGAATTACGCTCACTTTCAGCACCAGTGCTGCGCTACGGCTGACATTTGATGGTGAAATTAGCCGTGGATGCAAGTTTAATCACTCTGGCTGATTCACAAGCTATGCGTGCATATGTGTGAATATAAGTGCCTCAGATCAGTTTGCTTGAATGCCGTCATTGGCCTCTAATCTCTTGATTAGTTGGCTGACAGAAGTTGTTTCCTCTTTAAACTCGGGTGTCTGCTCAGCCATCCTTAACTAAAATGTTAAAACAAGGCTTGGAAAAACTGAGAGGAAAGTTAATGAGTGATATTGGGTCAGAGCTCACTGCTGGTCTAATTGTCAGCTGGGGTCGACCTAATGCACACGCATGCTCACTCATTGCAAACGCATACTAATTATTATGAAAGGATTGAAAATATAGGTGTTGAGTTAAAAAGAAAAGGCATTTTAATCATGAAAAATAAATGCAGGACAGAGGTGTCTTGAAGCAGCTGGCAGAAAGACCTCTTAGTTAAAGACTATACTGTTGGAGCACTAATGTTAGAGTGTAAACCCCACACCAGGACCACCCCATGATTCACTTATGAAAGAAAGAGGCTTTTAGTGATGCATACAGTCACCATCCAAATTCCTCAACCCCCATTGCATGGGAAATCGCATGCAATGGGGGTTGAGGAATTTTGCTGATGACTGTGCATAAACACTCACAGACATAACTGTATGTATGTCTGTGATGGTAAAACAGTGCACAAAAACACATGACAAAGATTATTTAAAAAAAGGGCTTTGACTGAGAAAGGGATTTTCTGATTTTATCAGGTATTCACAAAGTAGAGACAACCATGTAATCTAATCACAGTTCAATGATTTTATATTTGCTTCATTCTCCGATAAAAGTTGAACATTTTATAAAATCCTCATTTCATCACTCCAAGTAAAATGCTAAAAGAATAGATACAATCTTCAGACTAATAGATTATGGAGAAAGCCAGTCTCCAAAATGTAACAAACCCATGCTATACAATTACAGTTTTTATCAAGCAGGATAAAGAAACACTTGAATGGGAAATTGATGATTCATCCCATTTGCATCCCAGCACCTCATAAACGTCCACCCAGTCAGGAAGCTTTAGCATCACGTTTTAAAGCCGTACCCTTCTGGCCCTTGACCAAGCATCACTTTGTAACATGTTTTAATTTCTAAAATTGTTCCCATCAGTTCAAACTATAATTCCATGTCTCCCAGTCATGAAACCAGAGGCTTGAATGTCTAAAGTGTCGGGGGCCTAGAGCTGTTCATTTCCTATCCTATATATGGGAATAATTACAAAAGGTTTGGTGATATTCTTGGGAATTCCCAACCAGAAGTCTTCCCAGAAGGAGAGAGGTGTTTCATCATATGGAAGTCTGCACGATCTGCATGATCTTCCTGTCGCTTAAACTGGCTAAAAGGGCACTGCAGATGATAAGGAATTTTCAAGTGCACTTTGCAAAACTGGAATTCATGGGAATACACTTTGCTGATTGTTTTTGCATGTTTTATCACTCTATAATCTAGAGAGCTAAGAGAGAGCTTCAAACTACTTTCATTTAAACTGTTTATTTAGTCTTAGACAAAAGGAATGCTTGCTGAAACTGTATTTGCAAGACTTCTGTTATATATATTCTGTTGTGCATGCACATGAGTACTTACTGTACGCATTACTTATACAAGCTATAATTAGCTGCAGCTTTGTTTAGTTTATCAAGGCAGAGTGCAGCTCAGAGAGGCCTTGTTAAATTCCAAATTTTCTTGTGAAACATGTATGGATTATCTATCTATACATTCCTCACTTTTATATATATATATATATGTATTTTTTTTTATTTGTATTTTTTTTTTCTCTATGGATAATCCTTTTTGTTTTTTTCCATAAGGAGGATCTTGTGCCGCACCTGTGTGTGATTTTCAGGGGATCACATGTTGTCCTGATCACTGAACAGTGACAAGTTGCATAAGATTTATAGTTGCGATGAAAAGTTGTTCCAGCACAGGTCTGGTGTATCAGTTTCTTCCACACACACATACCAGTTTAAAAAGCTTTGTGACCATAAAAACTCTGATCCACCCCATTAATGAGCGTGAAGTTTCCTTTGGGGACTGATTGTGTGTGTGAATGAGTGTGTACGTACGTATGTGTGTGTCTGAGTCCAGTCCTGATCCCGATGCCTTTTCAAATGAGCATCTGTTAAAATTTGGGTCTGTAAAACAATCATTTGACAAAGGCTGGACACGGTATGGTTCTGAATGATTTTTATGAGTTTGCCTATTTTGCAAAACATGCAGCTCATTTTCAGGATTGTTGAAGTCATTTCTCATGGATTTTCGTTAAGATTTAAGATCCTCTTTCTGCCTTTTTATCCCTTTTTGTTTAACAGTTGTTAAACAGTTTAGAATTATGTCAGAAAAAGTGTTTTTGGTCATATGTGGGAAATTTACTGGAATAGCAGGTTTTTTTATAAACAATTGAAGACTGTCTATGAAGCCAAGATGGAGATTTTCAACATGTGGAGCAAATGTATTTCTTCTTAAGTGTTTATTTTTTTGGTGTGAAACTGAATTGAAAATTTATGTATGGGGATGTCCTTGTTTTTCTTTATTTTTTATCTTCATCCCCTTTCAGTATCATTAGGTCTCATTTTGTCCTTTAGAAAACTGTAAATCAGCCTTATATATGGCTGTTTTCTGTAGCCTTTCTTTTTCATCCTCCCTGTACTCTCTTTTTTTTTTTTGCCATTTCCCTACCTTCCACATCTGGAAACAATGTGCAGAACCTGGTGTGTAAATCCTCCTGTTGTTCTATCAGCAGAGATCAGTAGGACAGAAGTCATAAAATATAAAGGGAATAATTCATCAGATTGGGAAGAAAGCTGTCAAACTGTCTAGGGTATCTATGTGTGATCTCGTGTATGTGTGTTAAAGTGGACATGTATATCATATATACAGTGTTGTAAATACTTTATATGCATGCTGTTTTATAATAGTTCCAAACATGATTACATTATTGCGTTACATAATCAGACATTTTCTTTATAAATAATGACAAATCCCTCACAAATATTTAATTTCCTCCATGTCTTACAGGAGGAGCAGGAGACCAGTTACACCATCCTCCGTGCTCGGGGTTGTAATGTGACCCTGAATGGTTTGAAGCCCAACACAGCTTACCTGCTTCAGATCAGAGCTCGCACTGCCGCTGGATATGGAGCCAGCAGCCCCAGTTTCCAGTTTGAAACAAGCCCTGATTGTAAGCTCAGCTCAGTTTTTTTTGTTTCATTTTTACTTAATTAATTCTAGGACAAACAATACCTTCTGAATATGACTAATGATAATAATGATGGTAAGATTATTAAGCTATATTAACTGGATATCACTTAAACATGCGTTTTTGTTTTTGTCTGTTTTTTTTTTTTTTTTACCATTTTTTCAAAGAAGTGTCTTTACCTCCAGTTATGTTTGTTTTTGTTTTCTTTCTTATCATAGGTCAAAGACTTGGAGATATTTGTTGGACTAAATATTGACAGTAATATTCAACCAACGGTATTCATTTTAGAGTTCATTTAGGAGTTTACTTATTTAATCATCCCTATTTTAATTTAGTTATTACTTAAGTGGGAGAAAAGAGCTGTCATGGCATGTCATTTTAAAATCTTTTCATTTTACAATTGCCAGTAATATCAGTTTACTACCAGTGCCACCTACTGTTTGAAGTCTTTCAACCAAATAAGAATAAGTTTGAAAAGTGATTTGCATGTTTGGATTAAACAGAAAATAGCAGGTTTTTAAGTGCAAACAGTGGCCACAAGAACTAACATATTTCATAAGTTAAAAAGAAGAGATGCACAATGTTTTCAACCTCAGGATTATCTGAGCACCAAATAGCACCAGAATCATTTTTATTTGTTGAAAAGGAACTGACTAAAATTTTTCATGGATGTTGGAGGGTGCTAGAGGGAAAATGATCCTCATGTTTTAATGATTGTTACCAAAACAAGCTTAACACAGCTGTTACTGTCTGTCTTTCAGCGGCCTTCTCGATCTCCAGTGAGAGCAGCCAGGTTGTTTTGATTGCTATTTCCTCTGCTGTGGCCATCATCCTACTCACTGTGCTGCTCTACGTCTTGATTGGCAGGTCTGTCCACCACAGCTTGAGTTTTCAGGACAAATTTTGTCTCCTTTATTCGCAGTAATCCATTTAGTCTTTGCCTTCAGCTGGAGATGAATGTGTATTTTTCAACATGAATTATTTACTAGTTGATGTCACACATTACAAATTTTCATCTGGAAAAATTCTCTTATACTCTGTACCTGCACACTGTATTGTTGAAGCTGTTGGTCAGTGTGTGTATCTGGAGTTTACAAGCTTCTGTATGTGTGTGGCTTAAGTTTGTAGTCAGGAGTGTTCAGCGAGAATAAATCCATAGCACATAACAGGACTTTCTGATCCTCACTTGGCTTATTGGCACTGGAATTAAACACAAACACAAACATAGGTCTCTAGGCTGGGCCAGTGGTGGAAGACTTAACGTGAAATGTGGCACTAGTTCTGCTCTTTCTCTGTCTGAATTGGTAGGTTTTGCTGTCGCAGCAAATCCAAACATCCAGATGAGAAAAGACTGCACTTTGGCAATGGCCACTGTAAGTATGCTGGGCTGTGTTTTCTGTCCTCTTGCACTTTTCCATTCTTTGCAAAAGAAAGAAAATTAGGTCATCACAGAGTAGCTAAATTTGATGGTTTGATTTCCATGTGTGTCTTTGTCAAGACAGCTTTCACACACACTTTGTCCAGCAGTGGTGGTTTAAGAGCACATACTGTATTTCTGGGCTTGAGGTAGTTTCCCTTTTACTTTGCTCTGTTTGCCTTTATGAAAAGACAACAATAAAAATGAAACCATGTTGAAAAGGAGGTTTCTCAGTCCATTTAAAAACCAGTCCTCCACATTTAATTTTAAAACAAGGAACAGGTTCAGACTGTTTTCTTTGTTGGCAAAAGGAAATCCAGCAAATTATGTCTCTTCCAGTTTATGATTTCTTTTCTTTCTTTCTTTTTATTCTTTTTGGCAAGTCAAACCCATTTATATGGATTTATAATGTTAAAGTTTTTTAAGTGAAATAGGGGTTAGGTATCTTTTATATTTTTTTTAAATGTGCAGTTTCCTCACTTTTTGTTCCTTGCTCTCTTTATTTTTATACAATATGTTATTTGTTTTACATTGTCCTACCTTTAACCTTTACCCAGGGACCTCCCCAGGCACTGAACCCTCACTGCCCACTCTTTATGAAAAATTAGGATGGTTCACACGCAGAGCATAAATTTAGATGTGCCATGACGAGTAAAACCCAGACTACTAAACTACAGCTGTGTTGGTGAAATGATGTCTTCACTTTTTATCACTGTCTGTTGTAAACAAACACACACACACATCTGCCAAATCTCCACCAACAGACATTCTCTTACCCCAAGAGCATTTTTTATAAAAGGAATTTTGGCCCAAATTAGGACTTGAAAGACAGCGTTGAGTCAAGTTGAGTGTGGTTTCTCGAACCAGACATGAACTAAATATGAATTCTCTATTTGCCTTTGCTGCCACTTTGAAAAGAAACTAACACAACACAGCCTTTACTTTACCGGTGTAGCCTGCAATATTTCAACCGAATATTTATCAGGTGGCATTGTCTGAGATTATGTATAATTTCTTATCATGTTATTAGTTCTTGGTTTTCAGTTTGAAATGAATAAATATTAAGCTTATGAGCCAGGGGAAATTTGGAAAAAACAAACAAAAAAAAACTGACAAACACAAATCTAGCTCCTCCAAATATTCATGATTCACAGTTCATAATTTTAAAAAAAGAGAAATAAATACACATTTGTAGTGGATGTTTAGAGTTTTTTGAATCTCTGAATTTGAGAAAAAATTCCTGTAACATTTATAAAGCAAACCCTTCTCATCAACTGGGTGAACTGATTTGTCATGGAATAACCCTGTGCTGTGTCAACTAAAACCACTTTGTGTGACACTCAGGACAACAACAAGGCAATATGCATACCTATACAGTTAGAAATCAATATGCATGTAAGCACACCAGATTTTCAAATGTCTTATTTACTGATGCAACTTTCTTATGCTGCTACAGTGCGTCTGCCAGGCATCAGGACTTATGTGGACCCCCACACGTATGAGGACCCAAGCCAGGCCGTTCATGAGTTTGCCAAGGAGTTAGACGCTTCCTGCATCGCCATCGATAAAGTCGTGGGAGCAGGTGAGAGTGGGCAAAGAAAGACTGCATGATCAGATGCATGATTGCTGCCTGACACGAACGCAGTGTTGATTATTTCAGGCCAAACTTTAACAATACTTATTCCAGTAAGGCAATGAGGCTGAATGATGAAATGCAACAGGTTACAGAACTCTAGCCGGTTACAATTATATTTCTTTTTTCTGTGATTTATCGAACAAGTTACTCCCCTGATATAATATAGTTAGAAATCAAAGCTATCCGTTTGGTAAAGTGATTAAAAAAAGGTTTTATCAATGCAAAAAACAGGCCCCAGTCAACCCAGTTTACAGGAGAATAAAACATATCCTGTATGTGTATAAAAATGTAGTGAGGTTGTAGATAGATGTCATTTTTTCCACCTCTGATATCACCGTCACGGCCTTCTACTTTTGTTACTCCTCACACTCTATTTAAATGACAAAGACACACCACATGCTAAACCACACAAAGAAAAAATGTTGGAGTGAACATAGGGCCCCTATACATCAACATTTTCATAGCAGCAGGCTGGTTATCTGTGCTTCATATACCACACAGCTGGGAAGGAGAAAGGCATTTAATGCCTCAGCTTGATGTCCCTTCTTTCCACTCCTTACCTCGGATTGAGGGAAAGAGACAGAGGAATGAGAAAACCTTCAGTTGCCTCATGCCTCCATTTCTTCTTGTCCTTCCCTCGTTTTTCCTTTCATTCATTACTCTCTTCACATTTCCTGTAGGCAACTTTCTTATGCTCTGGTTCTGAAATAAACCAAGTTTCTTTTCTTCTCTTTTCCACTCTTCATGTACTCCATGATAACTTGAGCAGGAGTGCAGACTGGAGGGTAATGCATTATGATTCATGTCGAGTTCAGTCAGAATAGATGGAGACCAAAGCGTGTAGTACATAACAACATACTGGTCTCCTGAGTCCCACCAACCCTTCACACTGTAAAACTGTCAGAATGGCCTGAATCTAATACTGACTACAAACTGGACTACTACACTTCAGAATACATTTTTCATAGTAAAAACAGACACAAAGCCATTTTATATTTGTAGGATTGCTGTGGTACATAGGCAGGTATTTGCTTTTCAACTAAATCAAATTAGGAAAAGTCTTGTGTTCCCTTTTTATATTAAAAACTTGTGTTTAAATTATTTTTCATTATACATTTGATCAACTTAATTTGTAAGTTCCTTTTCATTTCAGGTATGGTTTAGATTTTGCACAAAAAGCATAATCTGCCAAACCAGCTACGGGAAGAGTGGACAAGTTATAATGTACCTTTAACTCAGTGCTGCAGTCAAAATAAAACCAATATATAAGTGGAAAATCTTGTATTTATGATTTAATACATTATTCATACCTCCATCTTCATCATTCTTCTAAACTAAAATCAGTTGAATCCTAATACCCTCACACATAGTTGGGTACATTCCAAAGAGCTACACTGCAGTAGACTATACATTTTTAATGTGCCCGGCCCACCGCTGAGACCAAGTGTATTTACAGTACTTTAGCCTTTTTTCATTCTGGTTAGAAGTCCAACTTCACATTGTTTGATAGTCTGTTTTGTGCAACTGTCAAATCATGATCTGGACATTGTAGCAGGGTGATCACAAGGAACACAAACGAGAAAACCATAGATGTGCAGATCCAAGTGTAACAAAGAGAAAAAGAGGAGGGACTCTGGCTTTTTTCTTTCCATCTATTCTAACTTCAGAAAATGAGAACATTTAAGCTTGAGCTGTCATGTAAACATTATTGTCCAACAACTTCAATGCAACATACCACCCAACTGTGTGATTTTTATGAAGCCACATAAGCACTCTAAACAATAAATAACATGCCTCCTCTTTCTCCATCCCTGCCTCAATCCCCATCTGTCTTCATTAAGCATGCTAACGGGACTTTGATCTTCTTGCCAATTGGTGATTGTGCGTTAAAAGACATAAAACACATGCCGCCTTTTGCTTACATGGGTCAGGCTGTAACATCAAAGTAGGATACCTAGCTCTATTCGTAACAGGAAAGAAATGTGTCCCCCTAATCAAGCCTTATTACGGAAAGATCTTCTTTCCCAGAGTGACCACATAAAAAGGTGCCTTGGCCTTGCTCGTCTGTCCACTGTTGAGGGCAGGAAGAATGGAAAAAGCAGGGACGAACAGACATGCTTTCGCTATTTACACAGGTTGTAATTATTGTGGCTTAAGTTCTTCCAGATACTTTTGCTTCATGTCCAAGGTTTGACCCATGCTCTCTGATCCAGTGCTGATGTGGGATATGATTGTACTAGATGGAGAAGGAGATCTGCACGTCTTGGCTCTGACATCATCTCAAATGAGCTCATTCAATATGCGTATGCATTACGGCGTAACCTACACTCGCATACAACACAAGAACACAAATATAGAGGCTCTACTCATCTTCTAAAGTTCTGCCAAAAGCCTGTCACAAGAGCTGCCCTTGAAGTGGCCAGACTACCTAAAAACGCTTGCAGCCCCTCACAAACACACATGTAAGCACACACACTGTCAGTTTGTCAGGGGCTGAACTAAACACAGGCATCCTTTAATCAGCCAAGCATGCTAATTGATCTCTCCCAGAGTAGATGTTGAGTCATTCTGGGTTTTAAGGACATAAAAGTTGCAGTGCTTTCTGTTCAGTTGTTATTAAAATGGATTGAAGTCGTACAATGATTTTACTGACTGAAGTAATGGCAAAGACAATCATAAAGACCTGCAACTTCTTCTGGTGGAATCACTCACAGGCTCTTAATCAGTGTAAGATCTATGTATTACTGCTGTATCATGCTTGTTAGTAAGCTCTCAAGAACAAAACTGAACAAGTCACATCTTAAGAGACAACAAATATCCTTTAATAGATGACAGTTGGAAACAGGCTTTCCTTGTGTCTTTTGTAGTGAGCTTAGTATACTAAGACAGCTTGCTTTCATGTTTCTAGAAAGGCCGCTAGTTAGTCAATTAACTCCCTTAACCAGAAGTGTTAGCTAATACGATAGCTAATCCAGATAGCTCAGTCAGTTTTACTTTTGTAATGTGTAATTCAATATAGGAAGCTTACTCTGATTGTGTTGATACATTTGTTTTGACTAAAGATCTGTCGATATGTGAAGAAATCTGATTCTGTGACACAGATGGTAATCTCACAGCCACATGCCACTACCAAAAAACTGGCAGGCTACATGGTTGTTCTTCAATGCGAGTCAGCAAGTCACAAAACTTTAATTTAACTAAAAAAAGAAATTGGTCATTTCTTCTGCAAACTCAAAGTTCCCAAATCATCTCCAACTAGTCGAGGCAGATTGTCACCTACCCTGAGCTGGGTTCTGCCAGAGGTTTGTCCTTCCTGTTAGAAGAGGAGTTTATTTCTTGCACTGTCGCCCACCACCCTGTGCATGCTCAGGATGGGGGATTGAATCAAAGACAAGTTTAGATGCAACCCGTTGGTTTTCCCTTAGCTATGCATTTTTTATTTTTTTATTTTTTTTTATGAATTCGCTTCTATGAACACAATTCTTATTGATTGGACTGATGTGAATTTGTTTTAATGGGATCAAAATGAATTGGCTTGAATTGCTTATGTCTGTAAAGTGCCTATGACTTTGTTGTGAATTGGCACAAACACCAATTTACTTTAAAGCATCTTTCACAATATTTCTTTCCAGCCGTCTCAACATAGACATTTAACGATGATCTAATTTTTAGCAAACTAAACCATTCTTTATCTATTTTTTCCAACTTTGATCCTCAGGTGAATTTGGAGAGGTGTGCAGTGGTCGTCTGAAACTGCCCAGCAAAAAGGAGATATGTGTGGCCATCAAGACTCTGAAAGGAGGTTATACTGACAAACAAAGGCGAGACTTCCTTGCTGAAGCATCAATCATGGGACAGTTTGATCATCCCAATATTATCAGACTGGAAGGAGTTGTAACACGCAGTAAGTTCATTCATTATGCATGACTCAAAAGTACACTGAAGGAAACTGTTTCATCAGTTACTATTACAAAAATACTAATTAATTCAAAGAACATCTGTGGTTCCTGCTTTATGAATATTTCATATAAGATAGTATTCTATTAGTTAGTTGCAATTCCGTTCATTGTTACTATACAAAATTCAATAAAAATTTTTGGGGGACTTAATATTGACGATACGGTTCAGAACAGAACTTTTGCATTCACAAAACATCACAGATCAAGCCTCTGCGGAAAGACTTTTTACCGATTCTGGACTTGTGATTGTCTTTGACAAATGGCTCTAAAGTGGCCGACAATTCTGTAAAAGAGCGACAAGTTTTATCGAGTTGCTGTGGTGTAAATCTCTGCAGATCAATGTGCTGTGATCAAAGCCTGTGTCCAAAGCGGGCATGAATCCATAAATCCATATCTCTGACTTGCACCCCTCTGGGCCTCTTTATAAGACTATCATTAGCACACAGAAGGCCTCTTTAAAAGGGAATGACTGCAGAAAAAGGGAAATAATGAGTCTGAACTTTGTCGCTGAGAAACAGGCCTGGCCTCCATCTCTCCCTGCGGCACTTGACTTAAGTAGTTCTGCCACCATGCTAATTCTAAAGACCCGATTAAAGTACCTGAAGAACTTACCCTCATTGCAGTTTTTTTTCCTTTTATTATATTTCAGTCTCATCTGCTTCTCCTGTGCATAAACTCAGCACCGTGATTGCTCCCTTAAATTCATATTGTTTGAACTCGACCTAACTTCTCACTGAGATCAGTGTTCCTACTATAAGAAACCTCAAACATATTCATTGTTTTGAGTTGCATTGCAGAAGTCTTGTCTCAGTATTTCATGAGAAATAAGTCTGGAAGTTATAAAATGGTCATTAAAGTCAATTAAACATGTTACCATTTAAAACGATATTATTACTAAGCCAAAAATATTGGAATACATGTTTTGTTAAGGATGCATGATTTACATTGCTGAAATTTAACTTCTCTAAGGAGAGCACTTTGACTCACATTCACCTTTGTTCCAAACATTCAGCCTCTGACATCCTGAGAGTGAATGAGACAGTGTGTGTCTGTGTGTGTTTGTGTGTGTATGTGTGTGTGTGTGTGTGTGTGTGTGCGTGAGCTTTCATGTTGATGTCCAGCCAGTGAGAAATGCTGCAATACCACAGGACTCATTTCATTTGCTGCCTGAGACTGATAGGGGAAGCCTAGCCCTTCACTCTGTGGGTGCATGTGTGTGTGTGTGTGTGTTTGGGGGGGGGGGACATGAGTGCATGTGTGTGAATATGACATTTGGAGGGATGCCCTGAACACATGTGCATGAGTTAGAGCAGCACAAGTGCAGGGCATAGTTTTAAAGGGTCCATTTGATATGCTCCTACACGTAGACACACACCTCCACACGCAGCTGAAGGGTGATTTATTAAGCTGCTCCTGTTAATTCTTAATAATCCTGAGACTTTCACACCCCATTTACCTTGCTGCTGCTTTTGGCTGATCCACAGGCTGCATATTTGTAGGAATACACACTCACTTACCCACACACGGTCTCTTCTTATTCAAGTCCATACGCACACATCTACATTTGCGCACATACACTCGCACTTGGGCTGACAGAACAAAGGGGCTTGGGGACCTTTATCTTTACTGCCAAAGTTGAGAATGGAGAGAAAGAGGGAAGGGAAGAGGGCGGAGGACAGACAAGAGGACAGGGTGTGTGTGTTCCTGTCTGCAACTATAAAAGCAGTTTGCTGGTAAATGGAACAATCCATCAGGCTTTAAAGAATTGGGTGTGGGTGGAAGGTATTTAAAAGGAACAAACCTCATTTCTAGAAATGTTGGGATGTTTTATAAAATGTAACAAAAATTGAAAATTAAATTTGATATTTTAATCTTATTTTTTAAATACAAATAATACATACCGTTGACATAGTTTTTCCATTGTACAGTAAGATACAGTCTTTGTTGAGTAACTATGTTTTTCCAAGGTACTCCTGAGCCTATGTGCTATATTGATCATGATATCATGATAATTTCTCATGCAATTTGACAAAAAAAAGTGCTAAGCAACCCCCGCCTTCTTCCATGGAAAGATTAACCCTGTGGTGGATTTTCCTTTCATAACCAATCCTGACACCCTCACCTACGAACAGTATACTCGCTTCAGAATCCCCCAGGACACTGCTATTAATTAAAAAATCATCAAATTTTACATTTCTTAAAATTGGTTAAACACAATGAAGATGGTCAGTGATAAATATAAAGGTTCAGATTTAAACATTGGAGATGTTTTGAAAAAAAAAAAAAGAATAATACCATAATACCCTGCTACAACAATAATTTCCCTCTAAGAGGGATAAATAAAGTATATTTCATTTCATTTCATGTTACATTAGGTTGCATTTTAGAGAACTACCTAACTTTTTAGGAAACAATGGAGATATTTTTTCATGTTATCCTAAGTAAAAGTTTTGTAACTTACAAGTTAGTCAAGTCTTCTCAGAAATTGTAAAATATAAATGTGTGTCTACATGTACAGTACACAGTATGGTTTGCATTAAAGGTTGTACAATTGAGAGACTTCTATTTTTTGAATGATGTTTTGTGGCAGGTATCAGCACATCATGTGAGGGAAATTGTGACCAATGAGTATAAAACCTGTCCATGGTGTTGCATATGTTTCTAAAACAATCCACATATCTTACTCCACCATAACCATTAGCAGGTGGGAAGGAAATACAGAAGTAAATCATAGCAGAAGTAGGAAAGTAAACAGACTTGAAGGAAAGATTTTTTATTTTTTTCAACATGTCATGTCCAGCATCATGGTCTGTCTGCTGTGTTGTCCTGAACAAATTTGCTTTGCCAAGAGTAGCTTAAGGCTCTTCTTGATACTTAAGTACTATTCTTTATTTTTAGATGACTCTATTGCTGAGTTCACATGTTAATGCTGGACCTGACAAGGGGGCTGAGGGCAAAAGAAAGGAGAGAGTAAACATAAAAAAAAAGAGTTAAGAGAAAAAAGAAGACAAATATAAACCTGGTACAAAGAAACAACATCACCTGTTCAATCAAAACAGAAAAACATACAGCGAGACCTGTAGGGAAACAGAAAACCACCATTTAATGAAAAAACAAAAAACAAAAAAAACAATACAAACCAGCAGTTTTGATCAAGCAGACTGGCTTTGATTTATTAAACAAAATGATACTGTTATCCTTCATTATAACATATATGTGCATTCATTTTATTATTTTTCTAATATAGGTAATAGATTTGATCATTTTCAAAAACAATTTCATCACTCTCTTCTTTCAAATGGAGTCATAGTGTCACAAAAAAAAAGAAAAAAAGGAATTGCTGTCTGAGCAGATGTGGAGAGGGATTCCCATTAATACATGCAAGAAGACTAGAAGAGAGTGAGAGATAGGGTGATGGAAAAAGAGAAGCGGGCATAATAGAGCAAAGGTAGGTCAGGACTGAAAGGAGCTGGAGGAAGGCATATTAACCAGAATAAAAATGGAGAGGAAGCGTATGGCTGCTGTTAACTCAAGGGTGAAACAAAAAGAACAAAGCCATCTGGGACACAAACAAGTCCTGACTCCCTTTCTTCATTCAACAATGGGAGATTTAAAGTTTTCTTTCAAAGTTTTTTTCTTCCTCTCTTTCTTTGTTTCTTGCCTTGCAATAAACCTTGTGTCGGCCGTCCTCTGATCAAGCACAGATGATAAGAGACAGCATGGGTTTACAGTCAGTTCTTCCACAGAAATAAAGATGTCACACTTTGACAGCTGACCTGCTGGGACCCTAAAACTATGACAAGGATCATTTCATTCTGTGGTGTGTGTACAGACATATGTGTGTGTGTGTGTGTGTGTGTGTGTGTGTGTGTGTGTGTGTGTGTGTGTGTGTGTGTGTGTGTGTGTGTGTGAGTGCACATAACAGACAGCGGAAGGCTAAATTCAACTGGTGCCGATCAGGGCTGCCTTAAGTCAAATCTTAGTACTCCCTGTTGACTCCACATGACTTTTCCTGCTTCCCAGAATAAATCTGAACTCAACATGATATTAAAGCACCAGAGTCTTGTGGTTGTTTGTGCAACAAACAGATGGTATTATTTGTGAATAATTTGACCTTTGGCTGAAATCTCCTCTTTGCAGGTAAACCAGTGATGATTGTCACGGAATACATGGAAAATGGTTCCCTTGACAGCTTCTTAAGAGTAAGTAATTATATAAACACATGCACCTTTGGAGTCCAGGATGAATTATAATACATTGCAGAGATACAAATCAAATACAGTCTGTGGAACATATGCTAATGATTAAGAAACCAACTTCAGGAACATCTGTCTTCCATGTGTTTTCATACTTTCTTTAAACACTCAATAAGAACAGGTGAAAAAAAACAAGAACTTCAGTTATTTCTTTATTCTATAAAAAAAAAAACAGACTCATGTATGGTTTGATTAGAAATTAAATAGTTGTGCTGATGAATAAATATTTAAGACGATTTAATGCTATGTCACTACACACAGACACAAATATATATATATATATATATATATAATATATAT
>JBBBVU010000013.1:20566773-20577328 GCA_037177055.1 Atherinosoma microstoma
CACACACACACACACACACACACACACACACACACACACACACACACACACACACACACACACACACACACATTCATTGCAGCTTCAAACCTCCCTACGGATCCAAGTCGCCAAGCAGAGGTGGACTTCCTGGTATTCTAATGAGTTTGTTTACATTGCCATGAATAGCATTCCCCAAGGGAGAGCTGCCTTTTCTTTCTGTTCTGTCCTTTCCTGCCTCATTCTATCCCCTTGTGAGTTTGTCTTGGCACAGCTGCCTTTTTCTAATGTGCAAGACAGGTGCAACATGTCTTTATTAGAAAGAAAAAAAAATAGATGAAGGAGGGTTGGGGGCTTTGAAACCTAATTTTAAATGCCACTTAGAAATTTAGAGGTAAACAAAAATGTATTAACCTGTCAGATTAATCATTTTGTCAATAGTCCTCCTAGTTTGGCCCAACTTGGTTTGATCTGGTTTCCTAATTGCTGTACTGATGTGATCCACTCTCACTGCATTGGAGGGAACCACATTTGAATAAGCTAGCATCTGTATTGATGTTAAAAAGTTGACATGTTTAGTAAATATAGGTTTATTCCTGACATCTTTAGCTTCCTTTTCACCTTTAATATTGCTGTCTTGCTGTCTGCTCAGTGTTCCCTTTGTCCTTCTTCTATTCCACCTTGGGCAAACATCAATCAGAGGTAGTGCCTGTAGCCTTTCTTCCGCTCTCTGCTGTTGACTGAGCAATCTAAAGCCAAACACAGTGCATTTAATTTGATTTGATCCAATTCAAACCATCCAGTGTAATAAAATCTAATGTTGTGTTCTGCCAAAATGGCACATGTACTTCAGGAAAAGGTAATGAGGTTAGACAGAAACTGATGCCGCTTTTGTTAGGAATTTTGTTCCTGGATATATAGAATGGAAATGTTTTGAACCCTGATACATCTACCATAAAAAATTTAAGCCAAAGATAAGTGATGAAGTTTGTTAGACAGTAGGAAGTTAAGTAAGCCAGAGTATGCAACATCAGGGCTGTATTTTAGTGGCATGAGAAGTGAAAGAAAGTATAAAATCAGTGAAGAAAGAAAAAGGTTTGCTCACTTTCCATTAACATCTGCCATTATCAGTGCACAAATAGATTAAAAACTCCCTCATGCATCTTAGAATTAAATACTACTTGCTTAAACACTGAAGGATGGCTGGTGTGACAGGACAGACTGGCCCATCTGTCTGGGAAAATGCAAAGCCTGCTAACCATTTTGCATGAATGCACTGACACATGACATGCTCTTGACTCAGCAACAAACATACAAGCACATGGCAGTTCTTTGCAGCCATGGCTTTCTGCCAGAAAGCCTTTTTTCTGGCAGAAAGCCTGGGTTGTTTACTATGTCAGTAACATTATGCCAGTGCTTATTTGACCCAAACTGCCATATTCCCCAAATCTAATCAAACAATTTTTCTTGCTACAACCTATCCTAGAGTTTGTTTTGTCTTTTAGTAATATTAAAACAAAAAAGAAAAAAAATAATTCAACTAATTTGAAAGATTTTTCTTCCCCTTTTTCTTTTTTAAAAAACAACTTAAGGACTCCTACTGCTTGCCCACTGACATATCTATTAACCCGTAACTGCCCAGTCACTGCAAGGACTTTGTTGCATCATCATATACGACCAGTACTGACTTCCTAAGTCAGCCTAGTCTCAATAGGCAGCATATGAGTGATGTGTCATGTTTGACATCTTGCAATGCATTTTATGTTTTTCACATCATTGCACACCAGGTGCTTTGAAGGAATGACACTCTGCAGCCTGGTATCATAATGTAGTAAAAATATGCAACTTTATGTTGCACGTTATTAATTTGCACACTTTTTTTCTCTGTTATATTTTACTCTGGGTACTGTTCAGTAGCATGATGATATACCTAACCTTAACCCTAACCACTTGGAATGTGATAGTTGGCATAAAGTGACACATAAAAAGCTAGAAATACATAGGCTTTACATAACAAAAGAAGTATTCCTAAAGTGGCATGCTATTAATGTGCATCGCAGTAACATCATTTTTCCTAAGGACCTATTGTGCTAAAAACTGTCAGAAAGGTTTTTGGCAGAAAGCCCTGAAGGTAAACTTCCCCCAACAGTGCTCAGTGTACGCTTTTCCTCACATAACAGCATGTCATAAGCCCTGACCACCTTTCGGGGTTGACCCTCCTTCACGGAAATATATTTTAATCACTCCCTCTACTCATCTGTGCTTGCATGGTCTGTGCTTCAGGAGACACGCCTGGAGCCTAGACACCATTATAAACTGTCCACACTCAATATTCACATAGTTGTAGAAATAGCTCCCTTCCACAGGTGGTGGTTGACTGCTGGCCAGACAGCACCTGTCAGACAGTATATTAAATTGTCAGCTGATGATCGGGGTGATGCTTATACGCCTGTTTTCCTGAAACTATGCTGTGACTGCTCATGTTATCTAATGTATGAAAATGTTACAGGTCATTCATCACTTCTACATTTATTTCCCTTTTGACTGTTTGTTTATGTTACTCCTTTTCTTTCAGGCCAGCCAACTTATTGTTGGACAGGAGCAGTGCAGAGGTTCCCTCTATGGGGAACATGGGTGACTGGATGGATGCAATGAGGACCTTACCTTGCAAGGAGGCCTTCTCTGGGGTCAGCTACAGCTCCTGTGACACCTTGGCCAAGACCTCCACAGAGTAAGACAGCAACACACACACACACTGACACAAGAATTTAAAAAGAAGCTCAGGGAGACAGGCACTGTTCTCTGCAGTAAAAAAAACAAAAAACTATAGACCTGTTTTTTAAAAATGTCCAGATGAGACTCATAATAACTCATAATGACAGCCCTTTAGCCATGCTTACAGTGTTGCAAGTATGACCAGAGGACAAAATGACAGCATTGAAAGAATGAGGGAAAATAAGGCAATATGAAAAAGAGAGTGCAAGAGTGAAGAGTTCCAAGTATCACGTGGGTGTCTATTGAGCGAAAGAATGAGATAGAAGTTGTGACAAGACAAAAGAGTAAAGAGAGACTTTTCAAAGAAAGGAATGGTATGGATGTCGAGTGGGGGTGAAAGTAAGCCGGTACGGTTCGGTACTGTATACCACTAAAACATTGAGTGGCGGTATGCAGTACCAGGAAGATGGGAAGGCAGCTGCCTGTATAAAGCCCTCATTCAGAACCAGTCAAAACCGCACACTGGGCCAGAAAATAGATCCGCTAGCAATATGCTGTCAACTACTTTGTCCGTTTAAGAATTCCTTTTAACTCATTCCGAATTGTTTATGAGCTGTCAGTGCTGTATTTTTTAGTCCACACTGGCAGAGCAGTTGTGTTTTGTGTTATTCTTTTTCAATTTTAACTACAGAGAACAACTCGGAAAAGAAACTGCTTTCACTGTGCATGCAGTAACACAGTGGTTGCTATGGGAATCGGTGCGTTTGATTTAATGTACTGGGACATTTTCCATCAAATATATTGTCAAGTCTTTTTAATTCCTGCCAATTCCATAGACCTACAGGTAGCCTACAGTAAAATATTGAAATATTTTTATTTATTTGTGTTTTGCTTTGCTATTTTAAAATACATGAAGATAGAGAGAGAGAGATATAAAGGTTTTGGCCATAGTACTGGCAAAAATATGAAACTACTTTTACCCCTGATGTCAAGTCAGTGTACCAAGAAGTTGCACTTTTTATGCTGTGAAGTATTAAAATGCAAAATAAAGACCCAGAATATATTGTTAGAAGGTTTTAAGCTTAATGAAGAGAAACCAAACTGCAGGGCTATAAAAAGCCAGATACAGGTTCCTAAAATCTGGATCCTAAAAGTAACCACACATTCTGGACTGTCCTGGAAAATTCAGAGAAATTAGGAATTCCAAGCACAGTGATACCAGACTTGGAGGTAGCAAAGATGAACAAAACTTCTTTGTGCTTAAGCTCAACCTCTTGATCCACTTTCAGCAGTGTTGTGTCTTGCTATCCGTTTTTTCTTTCCCCCTCCTTTTTTTCCTATGAAACTTTTCTCCGTCTTACTTCCACCCCTCTTTTCCCCCCTTCTCGCTCTACTGGCCTGCTGCTGCTTTAATTGATGTGGAATGTGACAGGGTAAATAATTGGACATTTCTAATCATTGTGATCAAAGCAGCCATTCACTGTGGTGATGGCAGTGATGGGGGCAATTGGGGAGTGGTGGCCAGAGCTACAAGCAGCTGTAATTCAATAGCTTCACAAAACATGCAGTCATGAACAGTGTTGGGTTTAATTTGTTTGAAAGAAGCACTTTGTTAAGCACAACCATTTAAATGGAGTTGCATTGTGAAGTTTATATCAGTAGTTGGCCAACAGTGTTACAACGGGGAGCAGTTTTTTACTGAAAGAAACGCCCCACATAGGCTGCTCTAGATTGCAACAACATCCGACTGATGCATTTTTGTCATTCTTCCTCATGCACTGTTGTCCCCTCTTTTTTTTCAGTCTATTGTCTTATGGGTGCTGTAAAATTTTTTTCCTTCTCAAATTATTTGTCTTCCTATTTAATCAATGTATTCAATTAATCAATGAAAAGGTCTTTTTGGTCAACCTTTTACACAACACAAAGGCTTACACTACAGTGTTAGGTGAAATCCACATGGAGTATTGATGAAATGCATCACAGACAAACTGCAGCCGAATAACCTCGCACTTGAAAAATTATATCAGTCTACAATGCCTTTTCTGTGGGTAGATGCTAAATTGGATCAGCGCAGTATTAATCCACTGAATGCTCCTTCTAAGACACCCAAGCTCAGCTACAAGGCTAACAGCCTATGTTCTGCTCACTATAGATTGCTCTATTGATTTGTTCAGTCTTAATCTAGTCCTTGATATTCAGCACAAGGCTTGGCAATGCTCTTACCTCAGAGGAACAGTTATCATACTTGGCTGGAACGTGCTGACTCATCTTATGGAGTAATTGATTAATCTTTTTTCGAGAATAGTATAGACTGACTGGGAAAAAGATGCATCATTTGGACTACATTCTGCATCTGCACAGAGTGCACACAAAGTTCATTTCAAATATTTGATTAAGGAGGTGATGGACTTGACCCTAACTGTTTGACAAATTAAAATGATGTGAGTTATTTAAACAAGCAAACCATAAAATAGCCAGTATAGTCTACAATTCATGTTGATACAATATATTTATCTAGTAGTTTATCCAAAGAGCATCTTGGTGTTTACCTTTCTATGTTAATGTAAAGTCTAAGTTAATGTGAACTACAGGCAAATGCAGCAACAGCTAAGAAAACTTGTAACAGGGCTGGAGCTAGAATTAAAATGAGAGTTTAACACATTTTTAATATGAGTCATAGAAATGTAACAATTGTATTTGACATAATCAACTGATACTGAGAAAAGGAACATAGAAAAAGCTAAGAAATTTTATTTTAAAATAAACCACAGTGACAGAGAATCTGGCACCCACAAATTAGGATTTCCTGCAAATAAAGCACACTTCAAAGCTCTGAATGTATTCCTCTCCTGACTGATTCCAATAAAACATCTAAGATATAACAATTATTGTATGTTGTGTTAACGTTGCTGGGCCTGGCTGTGTCTCAGTAGAGTGGTTCTGACGGAGGTCCACATCACACCAGCCACATGCCCAGAATGGGAGCCATCCATGGGGATCACCACCCTCTAACGCCAAGCACCTCTCCACCCTACTCAGGCTCTGGATGGTGGGTGGAGGACCTGGCCCAGGTCCTGCCTGAGGCCAAAAAAACCTACCTCCAGAACTAATACTCAGCCTTTTCATTATAAAGGGATAGTTAATTTCCATTTTGTAATACCTCAGTGTTTGTGTTTAAATTCCCCTCAAGTCTCTAATTGTGACAACAAGTAAAATGTAACATCACACTTTCTACAAGGACAATGGAGCAGCTAATTTGCTATTATTGAAGTATATTGCCAATACAATCAACATCACATGTTGACAAAGAAAGATAACAGAACATAGCTTACAGTTACTGGGAAATTAGCAATAATTTGGCTATAAATATATATGTGTATATATATATATATACATATATATGTATATATAGATTTTTATTTTTTTTTTTTATTTTTTTCCCAGTGAAGTTGACTATCCCTTTGTATTGAATGAAGCTGACTCAAAGCTGACTCCGTATTGTTAGATTCTTTTTAATGACTGCTTTGGCAAACCAAATGCCTTGCTTGCATCTAAACAATAAAAATATGACTTTGGCAATATGTTACAACTAGAGATCTGTTAATGGCTAAAAGTGTTTATAGTAATATTGCAACCATTCTGCCTGCACTCCACTGCTTCTACTAATACAAAATATTCTGTTGTTGAAAATATGCTAAAACTTTACCTGTATTGCAATCCTTTATTTATATTGCTCTCTATGTATTTTGAAATTTAAAGCTGTGTACAGTCTGTTTCAGAAGTGACTCAATAGATCAAGCTGACTAACTACTTTGTGTCTTTCAGATCTATGCAGCATAACACACCTAACAATTGCAATTCAAATAACTTAAATTGTTCTCTAAACAAGTGTTATTTTTCCTTGCATGTACAGTAACAGATCTTTTAAAAGCGTGGAAATATTAACAAGCTACCTCTGAATTAGTATTATGCCTCACACATGCTCCAGTGCTGCTCCTCTCCATTTACATGCATCCAATCTTTTAGAGGAAATCCAGTTCATTGCAGTTCAGGAAACAAGGTATTTTCTGACCTGTTCCCCTTGCATACCATTGTTTCCCTCACTGACAGGGTCATAATAGCAGCTGTCAGGGTAGCCTTCTGAGAAATGCAGTGTTTTGTGAATGACAGCTTCACAGGACAGTGAAGAGAGCAGCACTGGGAGCATGCCATTAAATGTCACATGGGTGTCACATTCACCATCACTAACACACACTTTGCATTTTTTTTACTCCCCATCTTTCCCTCTTATTGTGTTTCATTTTTGTCACCCTCTCTTCCCCTCCCACCTCTCGTATCTCTCTCTTCTTCACAAACCAGGGATCTGAAAAAGGTTGGAGTGACTGTTGTAGGACCGCAGAAGAAGATAGTGAGCAGTCTGAAAGCCCTAGATTCCCACACCAAGAACGGCCCGGTACCTGTTTAACAAAAATGAACCCAACAAGTGAAAAATATCAGAGACTTTTCTGTTGGTCCGTGTTGACTCACTCTAACACAGTGGCTGTATATCTAAACTGGAAATGGAGGAAAAATACGATACGATTTATATGATGTCTTTCATTGTTATGTTGAAAGACAGAAGTCTGGCAGAGAAATGGGAAAGAGTTCAGCACAGATCTGCCAGTCAGTTAACTGTCTGACTCAACCCTCTCCCTCTATGCCCAAGATGAGATGCCTTACAGACTAATAGGGGGTGAGAGAGCAGAGTTAAGATAAGGAGGTCAGAGAGACGTGATCAGTAAAACAAACTTGGACTGTGCTGGGATACAGGGCAATGATTAACATAAAGCTGGAGCTCTCCATGATTGTGGCTTGGCCACAGAATACTGGACCTGCAACCTTTGGAATGAGGCACGGAAACAGCTGAGGAGCCTTGTGTAGAAGATGGCGGACATCAGCAGCTGACCTGGCTGTGGAACCTTCCCAGATTGATTAAATCTGAGGCTGGGGATTAAGTTGCAGCTACATATGTTTACTGTCTCTGCCTACGAGAGAGCTGAGCTGGTCTGGACACACCTAGATGCTAACCGAGCCATTTTACTCTGTAGCTCTAACCCACAGCATTTGCATTCAGTAGATACACCACATAAAAGCAATAATGATATAATCCATCAAATAGATTCATTGTATGGAAGCCATGGGTCAGTTGCGTGTGTACTGTATTGAATGCTGTGCTTTTAAGGTACAGGGGTCGTAACACGCTTCACACACAGAATTTTATTTACAGTGACTTCTTTATTCTATGTGCTAATAAACAGATTTTGTAAAGAACTGGTTCTTACCATCACCCTTTTTGTGAAATCTCAGGATGTGCACACTTTGTTTTCTCCAATGAGAGGAAACCAATAGAGAAGATAGCAACTCTGGAGCTGTCAGTGAAGAATAAAAATTAGATGAAGGAAAAGAGGAAAATGTAGGAACACACTGATGGCAAAGAGAACTTAAATAAGATGAAGCAGTGTGAGTTCTCTGTTTCAGATGTGCTGGTGTTGCAGAGGAGTTTTAAAATATCAGTTTGTGTTTAAGTTTCTTCATAAGGAAAGACAGCTTTTCACCCTCAGCCCCTCAACAATGCAAGTATTCTTTTCTTTCCTTTGTAACATCGTTTCAGTAGGTTGATTGATCTGAGGTGTTTTCTTAGTTTTGAATCCATAACTTATTAACAGAAGCCATGTGAGATCATTCATTTTTTTCTTTGATTGGAAATTTGATTTAAAGAAAAAAAAAAAAAGAATAGTTTGTTATAATGTAAAATATGTTCTAACCCATAAATTCTGGTGTATTCAATGCAAAAAGTAGAGTGCCTCCTGTAGTTGGGCTGGATCACGGTGGGATCACCAAGCAAAAAGTTTTAATTTTAGTTTGAATTAAAGAAAGTTGGCCTTATGTTTTGTGATTTCTTCAGGGTATAGGACGAATCAACAATTGTCCCAAACTAGCAAGGTATAAAAATGCCCGAAAAGAGGCGCAACTGTTCTGATAACGGATTGCTTTCTAAAATTATAACCCAATATATACGTATCCAGCTTGGGATTTCCTAAAGGCACCTTAAAAGATCTTTGTACAAGATGAACATATTTAAAGATGCTAGTCTCCTGCTTTGATGTCACCCAGCCGATCCCTGAGTGCAACACTTCCCCAGTATTCTTGATCTGGCACTTTGGTACTTTGTGCTATTGGATGAGTACTACGTAACCACGAGGATGCTGTCTTCATGCCTCTTTTAAGCACTTAGTACACAGTATTGGAGCACTTTCAATGGACATGTTATTGCCTTGGCTGTAGACTAAGCTTGAATAATGTACAGGAGTGATGTTGGTGCTTTTGGGAAACCCAGCTCTGTTCAGTCCGTCAGTTCTGTCTCCTGTTACTTGGTTTACCTGTGGATGCTGCTGTTGCTGCTATGTGTTCTAATTAGCATGTACATAATGTAAACCATCATAATGAAAGCAACTAGCACTACAGATTCCACTATATGTACATGGCCATCCCTTTTTTGTACAGATGTTTGTATGTATAAATGACTGAATAAAAATCGTGCAACATTTTTAATTAAAAAAAGAGACAAAAATCATCTGTATTATATTTTATCTTATTTTGAATGTTATTTGTCAACTTTTTTCTACAATTAAAAGGCAATTATGATGACATTATTTATTTGTTAACATTTTACAGTGCATTATTGAATTCTTTTTCTCTTTTTTTTGAGCATACGGTAAATTATGTGTCAGTGCTGTCTGTGTTTTGATTTTTAACATACTTTATAAACCTGAGACATCTGAGAGAGCAATACTGTTATGAACCTTATCCAGATCCCTAATTTTATGTCTCAAGTCAAGACTGATCCATGTGTCTGTGTGAGAGTTCATGTGTGCAAATGTAGATGGCCTTGTCTACTAATGTAAAATGGTTTGTAGTGGAAACATTTATATTTTTATAATAAATATTCGCAAAATATTTTCCAAAAAATGGATGATGATAGATCTGCTCCTGTGTTTCATTTTTACATGACATTGCTGTTAGGCTAATGCAAACTAATTGTATTAGCTCTTCTTTTTAGGTGTGGCAAAATGTCTTTATCTCTAATACATCTTCATAATCTGTAGTCTTCAATATTAATGCACCAATTATTTAGGAAACAGTGAATACAATTTCGTGTAAATGTCACTTGTTATTATGTTCTTTTCAATTTGAGCAATATATTTCCAAATCATTTATCTCACATGCAGCGTTTCCAATCAAATACAATACATTTTGATATTTTTTTTAATAAATTGCTTAAAAGATAACATGAAATGTCAAAGAAAATTTCTTTAATGAACCAAAAGGTAGAAATTGATGTTTACAATATATATTAAAGTTATTGCAATCAATTTGAGTTAAACGTAGACTTTTTTTATTTCTATTTTATTTTTTGTTTGTAATTTAGTAATTTATATATTGCAGCCATTTGGACATTGTAAATAGCCATTATTTTTTCAGTTGAATGTTTAAACTGATGTCATTAGATTTAGTCATATATTTATGTATTTAATCTATGTTTTACCTGACCTGGCAAGTGCCAGAAAACACTTGTGGGGAAGCCCAAAAACAAACAAACAAAGAAATAATTATACACATACATTTTGAATAGATAAACAAAAGGTTGTTGCTCTCATTAACATATCACTGAAAGTATTTTTTTTTCTTTAACTATACAAGGTATTGGTAGAAAGTTTTTAGGCTTTTCCTAGTTTTTGACTGCATATTAAACTTCAGGTTATTTTGTTTTACAAATGTAAAAATAAACTGTTCTTAAGAGTTGATTCATTTAGAATATACA
>JBBBVU010000013.1:20610774-20629467 GCA_037177055.1 Atherinosoma microstoma
TTTCAGATTTAGTAATCATTTGGGTTAGTTGAAGGTCCAGAATTGAGCGGGGAATTCCCAGGATCTAACTCACCCAGGGTTTGAAGAAAAAAAACCGAGCGACACAGGAGGAAAAAAAAAAAAAAAAAAAAAAAAACGGATCTGTGCATGTGTGTGAGTGTTTTATGTATGGGCTACTTGCCAGAAGGTTGATTGTAAAGCAGGGAGTATGGAAACAGCACGTTTATTTCTCCTGAGTTTATTGTTTTTATTGAACATAATTCAATTACTTGTCCTCACCTGTTTCAAGTTATGAACAATCACTTTGCACATGTGAGTCTGTGTTTCTTTTTGTGTGTTAGTGTATGGGCTGCAGACATGAATTACTAACAGACTATATTAGCTAATGGACCACAGCCAGTAAACACAGTGCTTAAAATGTCCACAAGCTGCAGGAATGCGCTAAATAAAATGATGGGATTGTGTTTCTTTGTTTTATTTCTTCTTTTGTTCCAGCCTGCATCTGTTACTCAAGGAAAGAAACATAATCCATACAGAACACTATGAAAGATGATGGTTTTATATTTGAGAACATTTCAAGCTCGTTTAAAATTTGTGAGTAAAATCATGTTTACAGTATCATCTATCTCAACTTTTTCCACATCACAACACCCATGTTTTTCTTGTTTTGTTCATGTTTTCTTCCTTAAACATACCATTCAAAAGCACACAGAAATAGGCAGTTGGCTTTGTGCACCAGACCTGGATCAGCCTACATATTCTCATACCCAACTGGTCACACACGATGTTGTGTTACATCGGTTTTCATGTCCAAAGAATTTCTTTTTATCACCTTCCAATGTGCAAGGACCTGCTCTATTCCCAGTTTACCTTCTGAGATGGTAAATGATGGCCAGCTAGGGCAAGACTAAATAATGACAGGAAAACATCATTCTATAGTGTTTGTATATCAAGAATTTATTATGGTATGTAGTGAAGTTGGAGGGAAGGAGGTGGAACTAAAATCTGACTTTCGAGCATGCGACTCATTTCCAGTTTTACCTTGAGACCTTGTTTTCTACTTCCCTGATGTTTTGTTTACTTCAACTTCTTTTGCTCTACTACTGTTCTTTGAGGTGCATGTCAAACCATTTGGTATGAGCTAAAATACACAAAAAAATACTTTTATTTCACAGACGTTTGGCAAGCTTTTCTTTTTCTAAAGATGCATCTCTTAACAGTGACTCAACCAAAACAAAAAATTCCTGCACATGCAAAAATGACATTTTGAGAAAAAACAGTGTGTTCAAAATCTGCACAGCTGGCTCCAAACAAAATGTCAGTGTGACAAGTTGGTTGTGTGAGCAGGTTAGAAAAGCAGTGGAAATGGAGTGAATGGTTGTTTTATTGGAACTTTTCCACTTTCATTTTAGTAAGAGAATTTAAACATAAATATTTCTCATTCAACATGAAGCAATTGCTTAGAGGAGTTATGATGACAATGATTGCAAAGTGCATTTGAATGCAAATGACAGCTATGAATTTAAAATCATTGTATGCACAAAAGCACATTTGGAAATATGACTGAAGGAAATCTCAATCTCGTTAATGGCGATAGGAGTTCAGAATCCCTGATGGACGAGATGAAACTGAATGAGGTTTTGCTAATTAAATAGCAGCATTATAACCCCCTCACTGTGGCATTCACGCTCTCTCTCTTCCCATCTCTCTTTTTCTCTTTCTCACACACACACACACACATACACAAAGGCACAAAACTGTGTGTGCAGCAGAGCAGAAGGTCTCAGAGGCCTAATCTTGGAGCTAGCAAGGTACAGCCATAAAACTGACAGGCCAACTAATTATCCCAAAAATTACAACATCTTAATGTTCAGGCTCACAGCAATGTTTAACGTGTGTTTGTGTGTGTGTGTGTGTGTGTGTGTGCGCACAAATGCAAGCTGGAATATTTTTCTTGTTTTCAGTGTGCGTGCATGTATAGTTGAGAGAGTGTTTATTATGCAGACAGCTGGAGGTGGTCTCTTGCATGCCGAGCAGAGAGGACAGATGTGTGCTGCGGCTCTTTGTTCTGGTTCTGCAGTGCTTACCCTTCTCACACTAGGAAACAGTTCAGAACTCAACACAGTCTTCTATGGTTTCCATTTCATCTCAACAAAGAATACTTATTATAAAAAGATGTAAAAGACTGCATTTAAAAGAAATGTTTCAGATGATAAACTTGCATTTTGCTCCTCAAATTAACTTCTGTTCTTCCTCTCTTTCCTTTTTTTAATCTTTCCCTCTGTTATGTTTTGCGATATCTGTGTAATCCTTTGGCTCTGTTCTTGTCCAGTGTCCTGTAATGTTCACATCCGTACCTAATCTTGCTGTTCTGTGATCAGCTGAATGGACAGAAAGCTATGACACAGCTCTGTTTGGAGACATTTCACATGAGACACAGAATAAAGCCAAGATCCTCCTGCATGTAAACTGACACAGACTCTAATACTTTGAAAGAAAGCAGAACAGAAAGAAAACAAAGCGTAGTAGTCACCCGCTGCTTCCAGTGCTGTCAGCAGTAAGCCAGAGGGGGGATGAAATCCTTTGCTATGCCCTATGACATCAGATATGCAACGCGATAAGAACTGTGCAAATACCATCATTGATTCTCATGTCTGCTGTATTTCCAACACCCTGTAGGAAAGAAGAAAGGGGATTACAAAAGGAACAAGAGGGGATTTACCCCAATGTCGTTCAGCTCATGACAAAATATTACCATGACATGTCAAGAGACCATATCACTGGAGGTATGGTTATAATAGTTAATCTGTCTGTAGTTTGAAAAGCTGCGATTGCTACTGAGAAGAGATATAATAAGATCCTTATACATTTGCGATCAGTAATGGTTACTCATTAAAAACAAATAACATCTTGTTCCCTTTGTCTATCTTCAAGAGTGATGTCATTTCTTCACTATGTGCTGCAAAACTTGCTTGAACCCTGACCATTTCCGATTCATTAGAATAATGGAGCAAAAAGACAGAAAAGCTCAGCTTCACCTTCCTGCACACAAAAGCACACACATGCCAAGTAAAGTAACGGCAGGCGTGAGTCACACTATTTTGCTCATGCCTCAAGGTCATTAACTGTGCACCTGACTAGTTTGATTAAAAATAAATAAAAAAAAGGAATGCAAAGCCAGGGATAGTTCATGGAGATATATGAATACTGCATGAGAGCAATGGAACAAAAGGTTTCAGGGCAAACACTTTCAAAGTCCAACTAATTTTCAAGTATTCCTTTCTTCTCTAAAGTACTGCACACAGGACAAACTTTTCCTCACTGTTGAGAAAATCTGACTCTTTGTAATTTTGGGAGAAAAGATGAGAGATGAGAAGATGGAGATAGAGACGCTGATGAATGGAGATTGGAAAGCGACAGGGGCGAAGATGGAGAGAGGGAAAGCGGATGGACATCTGGGTCACAGTGATGGGATGGCAGATTGATTTGGAACAAGTCTTAGGTGCTGGTACAGGTCAAAGCCGCCATCTATATTACTGCCCCAGACTATTCATTTCATCTACTGTTAGACTATCATGTCTGTTCAGTGGAGAAGGGAACAAGAGAGGCAAAGATTTACAATACAAGAACAGAGTGAAAAGATGGGGTGATAAGGTGGAGGATGAGGTGGATAGTGTTGTGCATTGTTGGTAGAAGAAAGAGAAAATAGCCAAATAAAAACTGGATAAATCACTTTTATTGACTTCCCAGACAATGATAACATCATTAGTTGGCATGTTGAAGTAACTCGGTTTCCAGAAAACATTCTTGACTGATACTAAAGTGCATAACTCCAAATTCTACAGCAAAAAAACATCAAATTTATCCATAATATGCACATAACAGCTACTCAGTGAAATATTACAGTAAGTACTTCCTAACAGATGGATCAGAAATTGAATATAGTGAGAAATGAGAAACTCTACTGTCTTGACAAGGAGTTATGACACAACAAATATTGAGATGATGGAACCACAAGTCCTGCAGACACTTTAAACTCATTGCACATTTGTATCTTTCCCTTACCCCCCTCTTGTACAACTACAAGCAGGTCTGGTAGCGGTTCTTTGTGTCTTACTGAAAACTGAGTACACATATTATGTAAAACACCTATGAGTCCCTGAATTTAACTGTTTGGTCATTACAATGTAAGGAACCAAATGCCTAAGTGCTGAGAAACTGGTTTGGGCATTGTGAATACATCCCCAACATTTTCATTGTATGTGATCTTGTGTAAATTAGCTTCCTCATCCTGAGGATTACTGTTTATTTCAGGGATCACCAAATCCGTATCTCTTGGGCCCGTATCCTGCAGATTTAAATGTGTCCCTGCTCCAACACACTTGACTCAAATTAAATGGATCCAAAAGCATGAAGTTCTGCAAAATGACTCTTTAATTTAAGTCAGGTGTGTTGGAGCAGGGACACATTGAAAACCTGCAGGACACTGGCCTAAGAAGTCCAGATTAGGTGATTCCTGGTATATTTCAAACATGTTGTGAATTCCCCATAAGAGCAGAAATGCAAAAGACTGGGCAGGCCAGTGTCCTTAAGTGGGTGGGGGTCAGATTAGCATAGTCATAGGCCTTGATTCGGTGATTTAAGAAAAGGAGTAATACCAAAGCATTATAATTATGTTTCATTAAATTTGTCATGGTAAAAACTTTTAAATTTTGAGGATTCATTTGAGGATACTCTACAAAAGCTGTAGTGGATCTTTAAAAGATACATATACAGATTTTTTTTATTCATGAGGATATAAGTGATGAATTATCATTTTTATCATTATATTAGTACATAATTAATTCTTATTATTTCAAAATGCCATTATTTCTTTATTGTAACTTCCTTATGGCCCCTAGCAGAGGTTTGTATGAGTTCCTCTGAATTGTGGCTGGAAGGAGTGAATTAGTGTTGCAGCAGGTGGTCAGATGACAAGCTGAGAATAAAGTTTTGATGGGTCTGCGATTCTGTCACAAACATCAAATCAGTAAAATCATATGACACCATGAAGTGTTGAAGCACCCTATGTCCATTAGAGGAGGGAAAGGTTAGAGAGGATGTGCATGTAGTATAAGTAAACAGTTCATGTAAGCATCAAAATTATTTCCTAACCATGACGACTACTTAAATCTAACAGAGTATTTTTCTTAATTAAACTCAGTAACATTTTGCCTAAACTGAACCCATTTTTTGTAAGTAAATTTCACAGAACTGCAGGGGTAAGTGAAACTGGAAAAATAATGGGGTGCATGGAACACAAAGAACTTAAGTGGAGGTTCGTAAGCTAAATTATAATGCAAAAAAAAGAAATAAAAGGGGAAATACTCGAACAAAACATCTTAGATCTTGATGAATGAAATATTTGTGTTGAAAATCTCTACTCATTACATGGCGGAATGTGTTGAGAACAAAACATGAGAAAGATTAATGGAAATCCAAATGATTAACCCATGAAGGTCTGGGTTTAGAATCATACTCAAAATAAAAGTGGAAAGCTCAGATCACAGGCTGACCCAACTTCTGTGGAAATTCCTCAAGACAATTCAAAATGAGGTTAGTGTGTGTAGCCTCCACGTGACTGTATACTCCCTACGATGTCTGTGAATGCTCCTGATGAGATAACGAATGCTTTTCTGAGGAATCTCCTCCCTCCCTGGATCAGGGCATCAGTCAACCCCTGGAAAGTCAGTGGTCCAACATGGCGGTGGTGGATGGAATGAGACATGATGTCCCAGAGGGTACTGGATTGGATTGAGGTCTGTGAAAAGCCAGGCCAGTCCATAGCATCAATGCCTTCATCATGCAGAAACTGACACATTCCACCCACATGAGGGTGAGCATTGTCATGCATCAGAAGGAACCCAGGTCCCACTGCAGCAGCATATGGTCTGACAATGGGTCTGAGGATCTCATCCTGGTACCTAATGGCAGTCAGGGTACCTCTGGCTAGCACATGGAGGTCTGTGCAGCCCTCCAAGGATATGCCTCCCCGGACACTGCCAAACCAGTCATGCTGGAGGATGTTGCAGGCCACAGAACTGTCTGTCGCATGTGCTCAGTCTGAAACCGCTCTCACTCTTGAAGAGCATGTTGGCGCCAATGGCAATTTGCCAATCCTGGTGTTTTCTGGCACATACCAATATGGCTGCATGGTGTTGGGCTATGGGGACAGGCCCCACTTGATGTGCCATCCTGGATGAGCTGCACTACCTGAGCAACTTCTGTGGGTTGCAGACACCACCTGCATGACCATTCCTTTATAGGGTTTTTTTCTTGCTAATTGCATCTCATTTCCACCTGTTGTCTGTTCCATTTGTACAGCAGCAGGTGAAACTGATCAATAATCATTGTTACTTCCTAACTGGACAGATTGATATTTCAGAAGTGTGACAGACTTTGAGTTTCATGGTCATGATTATGTGTTCCCTTATTTTATTTTTTTCAGCAGTGTGTACATGAAAAAGTACTGCCTATAATAGGAGTCATATCTTTTTTTCCTTTTTGCCTTCATCCCTACTATCTTTAAAAACGGACTTTTATTTATTATTTTATTTTTTCATTTGCCCATTCAAATCCTGTGTCTGCTTACACTCTAATAGTGTAAAAGGCAGTGTATCACATCACACCAAGGCCCAAAACCCTGAAATAGAACTAGTAACCACAATGTATCATTTGTAAAATGCTAGTTAGGTAACAGGTGCAAAGACTGTAAACATGGATAGAGATTGACATCTCTGACAAGTTGTTTTCCTACATTTATACAGTCTCAGATAAGGGTGGAAAAAAAATGTTGCTGGCCATGACTTCAATGAAATTCTGTGCTTTATATGGGAAACTTAAATTGATTAAAAATAGTCCTTAAAAATAGCCTAAACACCAGATTTCCCTGTCTGGATTTGTACATTTGGTATATTAATGTGGCTTTGTGAGAATCACCTGTTTTCACAGGAATTGAAATAAAGACAAAATTCAGAAGAGATTTATATTGACACACTTTTATCTTGGACTAAATTTAAAGTTGGACATAGGGTCTGTAATGGGTTTAATAAAACCGAAGATTGGTTGGGGATGGGTTATAAGTGGTTGATAGAACAGAAGGCAATTAAACCCATCACTATCTCTCACTTTCAGTTTTATGTGTGGGACACTCTTTTGCTCAGAAAGTCATACAGCAAAGTAAAGGATAATTGTTTGAGAGATAAATATGGAAGACAGGGAGATAAGGACAGAGCTGGCTATTTCTCATCTTCTACTGTTGAATTACTCGTTCTGCCCATCAGCATGATAGCATAGACTTTTGCATGCAGTCTACAGATGATAGAAATAAAGACCCAAAGGACAATTGGATGCTAGAGAAAGGAAAAGAGGGCAAGCATGACAACTGCTAGCTTTTCCTGTCTTTTGTGGTTCAGTGAGACTCACTGCTTGAACCAAATTCAAAGTCCAGTAAAACTTATCAAACCACGATGATTGTAGATTTTTTTTTTTAAATATGCCGTGAGGGAAAATACATATTTTTGGCAAATTTACAAGGTTACAAAATTCAGGCAGACAAAAATTGCATATCACCTTCAAGCAAAATATGAACAAGTTATGTTGCACTTTAATGTATTGATAGTGTCTTAAAGGCGCCTGTAGGTGTAAATGTTAGAATTACAGCTTTTCTACCCCATACATGCTCCAACAATGCCGTGATGTGTAGAATGAGCCCTGACCTATTTACTGCGACTGCCTCTATAAGCCTGTACAGCCACTACAATAGCGAGCAGTTCGGTCCTAACAGTCAGATTTCCCAGAGTTTTGCATTTGTGACGTAATGCTCATCTAGGTGCACAAGATAGCCTTCTGTTTCTCTGGGGGAGCTTTCAAACATTTGAGGATGGAGTCTGCGGAGACCAAGAAGAGGCCAGCATCGAGCACAGCCCAAACTCCATCACAGACCCCAAACAAACAAAGGAAAAGAAGAGTTTTATCAAGTTAACGCTGCGCTAACCCAGCAGGGCCTTGTTAAAAATACAATTGAAGATTGTGGCTTTCCTGGTAATATTGTTACCAGTGTAATTCATTTACTAGTACAATTAAGCCTACATTTATAGGATGTAATTAACTTTTTTTTCTCTGAAATATTCTTTTGTCTACCTTTACACTACTCCATTACTCAAAATATCGCTTTGCTAGCCATTAGCTCAATGTTGTAAAATAGCTTTTCAATATATAGTTAGTCTACACTTATAAATGTAGAACATTTCTACATTTAAACAACCACATATAAACCACATATAAACCGTGGTCAGGGCTGAAAATACTTCCTTCTGTTCATTCGTGTCATGCACGAGTCATGCACGAGCTTACCATGGATGCTGCAGTTCTGCTTAAGACCCATAGACGGCAGTCGCTAGTTCAAAAACTAAGCAACTCCATAGAGTCCCTTTTAAGGCAAATGAAAAAAACAACTTATCATTATAATCAAACTGAGGAAAACATTTAGAAAACTTCCTGTCAACTGATTTAAAGCAGCAGCTGAATTTTCTTAGATTTCTTGGTAGTTAAAATATCTATACTTTAAAATTTTATAATGAAACAATGTCAGTGAGGCTATTATGTTAATGTTTTTAAAAAGAGGCACAAGAGGTGTATGTTTTAAATATCTGTTAAATCCTGGCGAACAAAGGGTTTATTTATTTCTTTTTAAATATACATAAATTGCTTTTACTCTGTAAAGCACTTTGTGTTGCTTCTGCATGAAAAGTGCTATATAAATAAAACTGAATTGAATTATTTCCAGATTTTTTTATAAAATGGTCACAAAATAATATATTTTTTAATTAATAACAAAGCATATGCTAAACATATGTTATTGTCAACTTTGCTGTTACCCTCAGCAGTGCATCTTTAGAAAACATAATAATAATTTTAGTAGTGATGGGGGTTTGATTCTTACATGCCTCATACTAAAATATCAGATACCTAGGCGCACAAGCCCATTTGGACCTTTTCCCAGTCACAGAGTGGATTAATGACTTTTGGCTGAGATTCAGCACTGTGCATGTTTGTGTGTGTCCTCAGTCCTGCCGCTTTCCATATGGCTTTGCATGTGTGCAAAATGCAAACACTTCTCTGTGTGATGTATGGATTGGAGATGATAATCCTGGGTTATGAATGAGGAGTACAGAGAGTAATTTATAGTGTTTTCTTTGTGCACCGCAACAGCATTTTCTCTCCAGAACGATCAAAACCAGACAGATGACAGAGTGTTCCTCTCTGTCTCTCTTCCTCTCTCCAGCATAGAATTCTTTATTTCTCACTTCTCACTCTCTTGTTTTCCTGAAATACAATTTGTCAGAAACATTTGGGATTATAGATCATGTTGTATTGGAACGGCAGAGGATTCAACACCAGAGATTTTAAATAGTTGATGTGTAGGTGCAGATATTTTTCATCAGTGTGTCATGTATGGATTGTACAAGCAGTGATTACATGTATGGATGTACATGTCTGTCCATTTGTATGCAGGTCATGGCATCAGTTGGGGTAACGATGACCTTGGAGGAGGAGTGATCATTGTACATGAGTTTGAGAGATAGACTGGAATTGAAAATAACTTGTGAATCTAACTTTTTTTTAAAAGTATCTGTTTTTGAATAGCTGCCTGTTTTCACTGTAATCTTTGACCAAATTATCTGCAGCAAATGAATGAAGTGATTAAAGAAACTTTGTCATTAACAGAATTACAGCTACATTTTAGGTGGGAGGTGGATTGCACTGACCACACACTGAAAACTATGATTGCAAGTGTGCAAAATAGACTATATCTACAATTGTCATGATAACCCCTCATATGATCAATTTTAACCTTTATAGGTAGGATGGTGGACACAGAATCACTTGTCAGCCACTAAGGTGACCTAGCTTAAGGTTTTAGTGGATCATGCAAGAAAAGTGGAACAGAGACTTAACAATACAATATTTTCCAACTTTTAAAATGTATTAGTTTTGCAAGCAAGTTTGTGGCGTAGATGGGACCTTGGGTTTGGGAAGTGGATTTGGGATTTGAGACTTGTGAACAATCTTTTATTTTGAATGGTTTTTTTTCCCCGATGATCTTTTCTCTGCCTGATCTCCTATCTGCTGTCTGTGTTGTGCGTTGTTATTTCCCCAGACACAACACTGATGTAACGACACACAAACACTGATGCGTTGCTCACGCAGTCGATTAAAATAATGGCTGCAACTGAGAACACATCTGTTGCTGCAGCACTGCTGTAACTTTTGGGTATTAAAAACTTACTAAAACAGACAAATATAAGAGCAGTAAACTGTAACATCTGTGTTATTAAGATTCAGGATACTGAATCGACAACATTCACCTTCATCCACCTTAAAACACATTTGAAGAGGTTAGACAGTGTAATATGAAAGCTTAATGTTAGCACCATTAATAGCAACAAGTTTGTAGCCACCCAGTATAAGTGTTAGTTTGTCCCTACCTTTCTACTAAAATAATGTTAACACCATCAGAATGGCTTCACTGAATGTGTTCAGAAGAAGAATGAGACATAGTAGTCTCCCCGCTGTAGTGCAGGTATAACCAACTGTGGACCTCTTGAGTCACTGTGCTGCAGATTTTACCAGTTTACTTGCAATAGTCAAATGGTTAATGGGTCATTAAGAGGCTTGTGAAGAACCTGACAGCAAGCTGTTATTTGAATCAGGTGTGTTGCAGCAGGGAAACATCTAAAACCTGCAGGACCAGTGGTGATCCCTGCACTAAAGTGCAGCATATTGGCCCTCCTCTTTATGTTGATGAAAAAATTCTATGAACTGCAGTATACATGTTGAAAATTTATCTGTGGTTCCAAATGTATTTTGCACTCATTCAAAACTCTTAGATAAATTTTGTCAGAGCATATTTATTAATGTGAATAAAGGTTTTCCAAAATCAGTAAAGCAAATAAATTGTCCAGAGGGGAGGAATAGAGCATTTTGCTAAAGATCAGTGCAATTACAAAATGCTGGGAGATGAAAGGTGAGTATGGATTTTAAATTCCTTGGATATTATAATGCAGTCTAGTAAGCAGATCAGATGGCAAGCGTTGCATGGCAGATTACTCATAACTAAAAGTGACTTACCATTTGACTTGGACTTAAGGTCAAAAGGACTTGTGAACATCTCTGGGTTGTGGGTTCATGTTGTCAATGGTTTTCCCAAACCATATTGGAATGGACAGTGCTGTTACACTGTCTCCTCTTGAGTATCAATAGTATTCTTACTCAACGTTCTTACTATGTGGATGTAACTATCCTTAGAATACTAACATTCATAAGTGATTCACTCTAAAACTCTACAACACAGCCTACACTCAAAATATGCCATGAGTTGTTTTTAAGCTTGAGTCATTAGATACCAAAAACATTTAATGAATTTTGTCAAATTTTCTCATGACAAAAAGGTTTTCCTAACATAACAAAAGGTTTCAATGCCTAAAAGTAACTAGGAAATATTGTTGCCCAAACTTACATGGAAGGCAAATGAAGGAATGCGAGAAAATGATTGCAAATGGCAAAGTAATCAAAACAAAGAATAAAACCTGTAAAGGAGGTAGTGTCGAAGTTGAGTGACATGCAACTATCAAACCACCTTGTACCTCTTCCCTCATGCTGGTTTGTGAGGGCAGCAGTTAAAGCCGGGATCCCAGACTTCCCTCCTCCCAGCCCCTTCTCCCAGCTTGTTTGGGAATTGCCCGACGTTCCCATGCCATCCGAGAGGCGTAGTCTCTACTGTGTATCCTGGGTCTTCCTCCTGGTGGGACGTGCCTGGAACACTTCAAATGGGTGGCTTCCAGGAGGCATCCTAACCGGATGCACAAGAAACCTCATCTGGCTCATCTCACAGTGAATGATCAACGACGTTACTCTGAGGTTTTCTCAGATGATGAGTCTTTCTCTCATTTTTACATTCATTCATTCATTTTCTGTACCGCTTAGTCCAATTCAGGGTTATGGGGAAGCTGGACCCTATCCCAGCAATTGAGGCAGGGTACACCCCGGACAGGTCACCAGTCTATTGCAGGGCCAACAGAGAGAGACAGACAAACACTCAGCACACGCTCACTCCGAGGAAGAATTTAGAGTGACTAATTAACCTATCATGAATGTCTTTGGACAGTGGGAGGAAGCCGGAGTACCCGGTGAGAACCCACACATACACGGGGAGAACATGCAAACTCTGCACAGAAAGGCCAGTGTTTCGAACCCCTCCCCAGCTCGAACCAGCAGCACCTCCCGGCTCGAACTCCCCCGAGGCTCGAATCAGCAACCTTCTTCCTGTGAGGCTGCGGTGCTAACCACCGCACCACCGTGCAGCCCTCAATTTCTACATGTTTTGTTAAAATGGGAGCTTATACAACTGCCTTTCACTTATTGCAGCCCAACAGATGACATCCAGCCTCTTGGCTGGTAGCTGGGACTGTCTACAGCAGGGGTGTCCAAAGTCGGTCCTCGAGGGCCACAATCCTGCAGGTTTTCCATGTATCCCTGCTCCAACACACCTGACTCAAATTAATAAATCATTGTGCAGAACGTAATAGGCTGCTGGATCCATTTAATTTGAGTCAGGTGTGTTGAAGCAGGGACATATTGAAAAACCTACAGGACAGCGGCCCTCGAGGACCGACTTTGGACACCCCTGGTCTACAGTCTGTCCTGCAAATAAGCATATATTGACTGTGGATGGGTGGATAGATGGAGCTATTCTATGATGATGTAGTACATTTTTGTATTTTTCATTGGTTGTGTACATCTTGCCTTAATTATGAAAATTTAACAAAAAAGTAAAAAAAGTTTACATTATAAAGTAATATTCATTTAGAATGAAAAATATTAAATAACAATTGTGATAGGACTTTGGATTGCTTTGGATATGTCTCATTGACTAGCTAAAACCTCATGTTTAAAATACAGCTGAAATTTTCCTTTTAGTTTCTGTGCATTCACATCTTCTACCCATGTTACCCACCAGTACGTTGTTGAAAGCTGTGGAAGTGGTTGCACCTGCCGAAGTTTGTGAGCCTTATGAAACACATTTGGCTGTCTATGACTTGAATTGATTTGCCATGACATGTGGATGCAATATGAGCTTTCAAACACATGCTAGTCAATACGCCTGGACAGTCATGCATTGACAAGCACACAGAAATGCACACACATGGACTGTTCGCACGACTAATATTACCACACTGTCTCTCTTTCTCACACATATTAGTGTTGCCTTCATCTACTTTCACACTATCAAATATCCATATTTTTATGTATGTCAAGGTAAAATCCCATTATTGACTAAATAAAATACTGCAATTGATACAATTCCAATATCTTTTTAAAAATACTTCTCTTCCAAGATTATCTCTTTTTTTTCAAATCCCAATATCCAAATCTGAAAAACATTCACACTGAGAAAAAAGTGCAAACACACACATATACAAACACACAGAAACTTGAGCTATTCAGTCTGCGCCGTCCGGTTTTAATTTATGGCAAAGGGGGGGAGCTCAAGATATTGGTTCCATTTCATCATATCCTGCCTCACTAGCCAGCCCCCACTGGTGCCTCATCATCCATCAAAGGGGGCTGGAGTTGAAGACGACACCCAACTGGGGCATTGCATGACACCATGACTATGTTTCCTGTCAGACACACCTCTGATATCTCCAACACCACTAACATTTCTTTGCCTTATTGTTTTTGCTCTTAGGCTTACTCTCCTGTGCCTCTTTTTCATTCCGACCCTTGCTCTTCAGACACTTCCTTCAAGTTTGCACTACACTAATATGTCTTTCATTCTTTTAATTTTGTAGTCCTGGTCAATGCAAAGCACATTTAAGCACTTAAGGATCACTTCAAATTAAAGCTCAGCAGCTGGCATCTCCTTGAAGCAGTATAATGATATCAACAAAACCTGCTCCAATCAGAGGAAAACTGAGACAATGTTACATACTCCACCATCTGCATGAAACAGGCCTCATGCTTTCATTTTTGTGGTAAAGAGATACTTAACATAAATATCTGCTTTAAACCACCACTGGATTTTCTGTAAAGCTACCTGCAACTAAAACATGTGCTGACACACACCAGGTCATTTAGATATCCAGTTTAAACATTTGTACATAATGATATGATGAAGATAAAATTTAGCCAAGATGGGAACTTTTTTTTTTTTTAAATGTATTGTTTAATCTGCTTTTTTCACTCTAAATGTCTCAACCTTCTTCAATCATTAGTGAATGAAAAGCACTCAAAAGATTTTCTTTTTTATCTTTTGGGCTTCAAATCTGAAGAAACCCACAAAAAAATCTGCTTATTCTTGTTTTGTTTGTGTGCATCCATGTGTGTGTGAATGGACATGTGTTAGTTCTCCATATGCTGATGATGCTAATGATGTATGATGTGAACTTTTCCGTTTTCCATATGGCAGATGTCTCTACCCTGCGCTTGTCCTCAGTTTCCTGCATTCTCAGCTGTTCTATACTCAAAAGCTGAATGCAAACCATCTTTTCTTACCCAGCACAAATACGCACAGATGTGTACATGCACACACAAACACTTAAACCGCAAATAATCTCCAATGTGATTACCTCCTTGTTTTTCCTTTGAATGCCGACCAGTTAAACGAATACTGCGATAAGAGTGGAAAGAGGATCTAAGATGTTCCGTAGGCGTGAATAACTGTGTGTTCAGCCACCTCCGGCATTTTTGTAACTCAGGGACGGAGCATATCACCATTCATTTATTTTAATTGCTCTCCACCTGCTATGGTAATAAGGACTTAAATAGAGAAATTTACATTTTCAATTAAAAACTCCTCAGCATATGCAGGGGAATGAGGCCCACATTACTATGACATGGAATAAAGCACATTATTCTCTCGCTTCCGTGGCTTTTACTCTTGGCTGCATCATCTAGAAAGTTCTAGAAAAAAAGAAGAAATTCAGTTTTTCATGTATTTGGAAAAACATTTTTGTTCATGTTTTTGTTCACATTAAAGTCTCGTAATTAACCCCAAATCATTTAAGTAATTTTTTGATTTGTAACATTTTATCGAAGTAATTGCTCTTTCAGCTATAAAATACCCTGGTTAATAATACTGAAAAGACTGTTTTTGTATTCAAGAAAACCTGAAAATTTTGTCTCTTCAACATCTTTCAGCAAGAAAATCCAAAAGAAAAAAACAAACAAATGAAAATTGTATTTATATAAAAAAGCAATCCTTCAATTGCTCTGTCTGGTCTTTCGGTAATTATTGAACAATCTAACAGTATTTCGCTGACAACTCAATCATTTATAGTTACATATACAATTATATTATCATTATCATTGTTATTTCACAAACACATGACTAACTGGCCCCAGGACCTTGAATTGGAATAAGCAGTATAAAAAATAAATGAATGACTGACTGGTGGACAAAGGAAACTAGGAAGTGGTTATACAGACTGAGCTAATTACAAACAGACGACGGGCCTGGGTAATTTGCTGACTCAAGCCAGGTATGAGATCAAAATTGAGAAACAGTATGAGTTCCCAAAATTCATCAATTAACTGGATTTTGCTGAGGAAGCCCATTCTTGGCATGTGCAGTACATTCTGAACGTAGATAAAAAACCTTTCTGTGCTCTCCATGTTTGGCTGTTTGATTTAGTTCCATGTTTGGCATTGGCCCAACTGCTGCACTACACCATATCCCTTCCAGCACAGCTTATCAACCTTTGTTTGATGAATGTAGTTGAGTTTTGGGGTGATGCACAAGAGCTCCTCTGAGAGCCTGTGAGCTGATGTAACCTTTTCCCTGCTTTCCTAAATATAGTTGCTCACATGGCGCTTTGCAGGAGTATTGTACAGCTATGAAGACAGTGGTGATATTTCTGCTACAAACGTGATCATAGAGCTTTCAAAATCAGTTATTATCTTTGGCTACCTGAATCTTCCTCAGGTAGAGATAGAGGTGTGTGTATGCATGACTCTGTGTGTGGCCTCTTTCTCCCTGTAGAGATCATTAGCAGCGGAGCACCTCTTGGTCAATACCACTCCTCAGCGCTCTGACCACTCCTCTGTGTAAAAGAAAGAAACCAATTTACAGGGCACGCTAACATGTTAGACAAGAAGTGTACGACAATACTCACAAAATGAGAGATCACTTGAAGGCCTTTAGGGGGTGAGCAAAGGTGGTTTTACACCTTTTGATGTGGTATTTCTACTCTGGTGGGTGTGAAAGTTCAAATAGGCAATTGGGTGAAGGGTTAGAGGCAGACCTCTATGGATACACAGGGCTGTGAATGAAATGTGAAAGCTGATATCAACACTTGAAATTGTAATGACTCAGTTTGATCCTGCAGGACAGCTCTGGAAGGAGAACTTGTCTCAAATGCCTATCAGCAGTCATTTTGATATCCGGTTGCTCTGGTTGTGAATGTAAAGAATGTACAGTTTTAGAAGGTTAAATAATTAAATGGATAAAAAGATGAGAAAGAAAAAAGAAAAGTGCCACACCAGCCGTTTTTTGAGGCACATTACTGTACCATCAACCAACATAATCCAACCAATGCGCCTTGTAAATAAGATGGCAGAGGAACAGAGGCGCATTAGACATAGTTTGAACAGGCATGGACTAAAGATAAGCAACGCCTTAGCACTGGATGGCATGTCCTTCAATTGGGCATTATTGCAAACAGTGAAGTCAAACCCACACACACTATCCATGTTATATCCTTTCAATGCATCAAATGAATGTTAATCCACTACTGAAAATAGCTCCCAAGAAATGCATGCACTCCTCCTAGAAGAGCTTATTTCCAGTTTGTAGCTTCTTTAGTTGTTTTGTTCTAAATACAAAGCTTTGATTATGACTAATGACACAAATAAAAAGTAGACAGAATAATGTTTATGAACATGAAATCAAGCACATAATGATGGAAGCTGTTTGTAACATAATAATGAATGAACTAGAAACAAAGGAACATAATTGACAAAAAAGCAGAATTTGTCTATATTTTTATATAAACACAACAAATACTGTAAAGTATTTGAACATATTATTACTGTAAGAATTATGAAAAACAAAATGATATTTTGAGGACCACATAAAAAAGGCATTTATCTTGTTTTTTATGCTGGGTTTCTTTTAACAAAGAAAAAAAATTAAGGAAAATGGAAAGTAAAAGAACAAAAAAGCTAGAGCAGAAAGACAGATACTGAAACAAGGAGGGCATGGTAATGACTATATCCATCACTGTGACACACATCGACAATCTTCATGGATCAGAGGCTTTAAGTGCTGCGCTATGTTGGGTTCAACAATAACACACAAACCAATACCAACCAAGGAGCTGATTTATTATGGAGCTATTCTTCACCCCTGCTTGTAAGAACACAACCTTGAATGTGTTTACAGTATGTGTGAGTGTGTGTGATCTTTGAGTAAAAGTGGTAATGAAAAGTAATGACATTTTCCCACAAAGTGATGATTCTGATGAATGGGGCTGTAAGAGCTGTGGCTTCTTTCAATACCTCTTTGCCATAAATTTCCCAAACAAATTCCCTTAAAAAAAAAGGAGAGATATTAGATACTGAATGAAGAGGTCGGGCCAAGGATGGGAATTTGGATTGGACATTCATTAAAACCACTTCTCAGGGATTCATTTGTTGCATATTTAGGGCTGTAATTTATTGTTGTACCTCCACATTTTGAGTTAATACTGGGAGATAGAAGTACTGTGGAGGTCAATATGAAATAAATTTATGAAAACATGGAGGTATTAAAAGCCTTCTTGTCATCTGATAGATAAATATTGAGTCTAACAAGGCAATGGCAGTTCTTTAATGTCACAGCCTTGTTTGAAAAAACATTCAGAAAAAAAAATGCTACATATTAAAATAAACAGCAAATAATTATTTTCACTTTATTAACAATAAAAGAGTAACCCAACATAAAACCAATAAATTAAGTGAGATAAATTAAAATTTTAAGTAATTTGTCAGGCTTATTATTGTTATTAATTAAATCATCACACATTCAAGGTTTTTCTCCCACATGTCCATTGATTCAGATATTTCAAATACTTGCCTGCTTGTCCATGCTCTCTCTACCAAAAAGTTACTTTCATGCACTTAACTCATTGTGTGTGTATTCTGAGTGTATCAGTCTTTTTTTTTCCCTTTTCCAATTTGTCCCCCTCTGATGACCTTAAGCTGATCTCTTTTTTTGACCCTCTGTCTATATTTTTCTCTCTTTTTCTCTGTCTGTATCTCTCCATATTTACCTTTGTCATATGCCACAGTCCCCAGCTTTGCCTTACGTGACTGGAACTCATATCAGGGAGAATAATTTATGGCAAACATGAATAAGACATGCCATAGAGTTTCCAATGATTCTGGTCTGATATGGAAACAGCCTGAAATATTTGGACAGTGCAGGATTGAGTGATCAGTGTTAGGAAGCCTGTTGTTGGCAAACACGTCAGTGAAACCAGCTGCCAGGAAATGCCAAGAGACGGGAGGAGGTGAGGAGGGGAGACCAGAGGAAGGGAAGGAAATGGACAGTAGAAATAAGCTAAATAAAAGATGACGAAAAAGAAAGATGTTTATTTATTCTTAGATCGG
>JBBBVU010000013.1:20737265-20758030 GCA_037177055.1 Atherinosoma microstoma
TTTATGAATAAATATGAGAAAATTACTGTAATGGTTTGTTTTTCTCCTCAAATTTCATAGATAACTGAGCTGTGTTAAATAAACTGTTTGGCTCACAGAAGTTTAATTGGAACAACCCGTTTCAAGGATCATCCAACAGTGACATTTAATTTTCTTTCCTTTTAATTTCTTCTCTCTAACATACACAAATAAACAAATGGGCTGTTTGTGAATGAAATCTCTATGTGACTTCTTTTTTTACCTCTTTATTACCCTTGCTTCTACTCTAAAGTCCCCAGAAATATTGGCTTTCTTTTTCATTTTTTGTTTTTTAATTTTCATTTTGTGTATCAAAATATTGATGTATCCGTGCATCATATTCAGGACAGAGGGGAGTTCATTTTACTTTGGCAAAGCTGAGTGTTGTTTACTCAGATATGGTTTTGCAAGGCAAGCACTGCACATATTCTTAGTTTTAGTAATTTGACATTTTTTAAAATGTGTGTTCTCAATTGTTATGAAATAATTGGTTGGCTGTAATATACTGGATACTCAAACTGAAATGCCCCATGAATAACAATATGGCATCCAAGCATGAAGACACATGCAGACACACTGTTTCTGTCAACTGAACCACATTAGTTCTTTTTTCCCTCTATTTTAACGGAGGATTAACTAGATTTATGGGGAGATAAGTCATTTCAATGAGAGTAATGTACCCATCTTGACTACTCTGTGTTGCTATATGGTGGATTTAATTCAAGCTTATGATGTAGCAGTGGTGAAATAGCTATTTTCCCTGCATCACCAGAATATCCTGTGTCAAATCATGTCATCACCACATTTCATTTTTGTAAGTATGTAGAAATACATGAGATAAGCAATTAATGTAGCAAATCTTTTTAACTCTAACTAGTCTTACCAATAAAGAATGTTAGAACTTCATTCAGAAGTCACTTACTGCAGGCTTGCTTTAAATCTGACTAGATCTGCCATGACATTGGGAGTAAGACAATGATTAAGAGTGAGAGCGGAAGAAAAAGAAAATGAAGGCCAGAAAAAAAAAAGAAAGAAAAAAAGTGTACTGAAGGTAAAACAGGCTAGCAAGGCTTGAAGAGAAGAACCAGCCAGAGGTCGATCCAGGGTCAGTGAAGGCCCGGTGGCCATGGATCCTTCTCTGGGCGGGCAGACTCTGATAAGGCCCAGGTAGCTCATACACTGCTGAGGTTTATGAGGGCACCAAGATAACAGCCTGCTGATAGAACCAACCGACTCAGCTGGACTGCAGATAAGAGGCAAGGACTTGTTGCCCTCAACATGAACAAGACATTTAATTTCCAAAGGACTTGCAACAATATCATACAGTGGCTGCATTGCTATTTGTTTGTTTTGTGCCACAAAATCCCCATACATGCTTATTTTCCTAGTGTCACAAATATTAAGATTAGAAGGTGAATGGTAAAGTTGAAAACGACCGTCAGCTATAAGGCTGAAAACTGTCTCCCATCTAATCCATTGCAAACATTTGCTGTTTTCCAACGTCCCAACTTGTATTGTTGGGGTTGCTTTTGTTTACTTTTGCTTTTACTCACAGTTTGGTAAGTTTAAGAACATAAACCACTGAGCTAGGTTTTATAATTAAAGCTATTTGTTAAGCTTAGGAAAACATAATGGTTCAATGTTTAATGTTTTATCAATAAGAACGAAAACATGTCATTAATTCTTGTGTCATTGCGGCATCAAAAACTTTGCTAGTAGACTTGTCTAAGAGATTTCCACATTTTTATTAAAATGACATTATTAAAGAATTAATCAAAGATTGAATTACTTTTTGTATGTCAAGGACTTCCTTTTCCGCTTGTCCCAAGCTATTTTAATAGCCTTGCTCCAGACAACTGGAACCAGTACAAACCTGTATCAGTCAAAGAGTGATTTTTACTATGTGTATTATTTATGACACACAGCTATTTATGCTGTGCAGTTCTACCCAGAGGTGTGATGAACCTGATGTGTGCTTTCTTATCTTTCACTTTTATTTGGTGCATAAGCTGAAACACAGTTGTCAAACCTCAATAAAGCTCCCCAAGGACAAACGACATTAGGTAGGAAATGTTTTGGTTTGGAGGAAACATGCTGGTTGCATGATCCTTTCCATTTAAAATTCAACTCACTCTGCATGCTCCTCCTACAAACTCTGCTCCTGCTGTTTGAAGTTAACCCAGCCTGCCAACTGCCTTGTTAGCTTAATAGTTTGAATATCCAATTTAAGAGTGATTTATTACTGGTCACTGAAACAGCCTCCAATATACTTGCTGCTTATGCTTTTTTTTTTTCTATAAATGACAAATCTAAGCAAGTCATATGTGCTCAACATGGTGAACACTCAATACATTGTGAATGTGGACAGGTCACTACACTTGTTGTCTATATAATAGTAAAGTACCACTTTGAAATAGTCTTCTGTTTCCATTTCTAGTTGACATCAGTGATTATAACGCAGGTATTGTTTGAAGAATAAGATTGTTTCATGTTTGATTAGTGTACTCAAAAAATACTGCATGTAAAATGGTTAATTAGAGGTGGTTTGCTTGGGTTTCATGCTCCGTGGTGGCTGCTGGTTTCCCAGGTCTTATGGCCCTCTTTGTCTGTTTCTGTTACTGATCCTTGGAGGATGCGCAGTTGCATTTAAATGATAATTACATTCATCACTGAACACAACTCATTCGTTATGTTTCCCACTCAGACTCACATTCATTGTTGCTTATGCTTACAGTCACTGTGTTGCCATGTAAGTTTAATCACCAATTCATAGAATATATGGGTTGTCATTGTTTTATACATACTGTACATCAATCACATTTACCAACTACAAATATGACTAAAAGTAACTCCATGTCCATATTCTTTTTCTTTTTTTCATATTCTTTTTCTGTGGTAGAAAATTTAGAAATTGTTTATTTGTCTTATACTCAATTAGCAACCCCATGTTTTTCTACCAACATCAATTGTTTTTACAACATCTCTTTAGTTTTGCATCAAAGTTTGTTTTTCTTACATCATCTTTTAAAATTTCATTTAGAGTTTAACTTTAAGAACTCTGACAGTCCTTTCAGCTACCATCTGTTCAATAATACATACATTTACACACACACACCACGCAGCAGCCCATCCACTGGAATCTTAGTGAGAATGAGCGGTGTGGAAAATAGAGATGAAGATTTCCTCATTGTTGCTAGCATGTACACTTGTGTATTTGTGTAGAAATGCATGAATAAAAATGGCTGTGTGTATGTATATATGTATAATGCCAGTCTCCTGTTTCTCTGATGCAGTGAGACGTCTCTCTGTTTTCTCTCCATGGCTCCTCCCCTGCCGATTCTGCAGAGGGCACATCAACGGAGTGGAGAGAAACTGATATCAATACTGCTACAAACATTTGAGGATATGTCCAGCGTACTTTATTATTGATGACAGCATGCACTCATTCCAATGAAATATTTCAGCAACATGTCTGGGTATAAACTTATGTGGAAGGAACTTTGAGGGGTTGCAAATATAGCCAGAGAAGAAGTTCATTTGCATACATGCTGCTGTGCACCACTGGAGAGGATTCCTTCATTTAGGCAGCCTTGAGGAACAATTTCATAGGCGCAAAGTTGGCTGGCAGATGTTGTGTGTAATCGTCTCATTTCGTGTCCTCTCGGGTTTTTGTTTCCTCGAGGTTTGTTAAGCATATGTCAAATTAAATCCAAAAGAACTAAAAAATGAATAGATACATGAAAAAAATAAAAAATGAAATCATGCTCATCATCTCACTATTTCAGGAGAAAAAAACCCCACAGCACTTTGAATTTGATTACTGGGAATTCACAAGAGTGACATAAGTAATGGAAATTCAGACCTGATAAGTCAGTGTTCTTCTGTATCGGTACGCCTCACCCGGGAGCAATGTAAAAGAGCTCTGGGTGCAAATTTGTCTCATTTGCTTGTCAGACAGTTCCCTGTGTGCTATCTTAAAACAATGAGACTGCATTTTAACATTTTCATTTTGATTTCATTTTCCAGTTTCCATCAAGCATTCTCTTTTTCATCTTTCCCCTGCTCTTGTTTTTGTCTTCTGAACTATTTTCATCCAAGACTTTTTCCAGCTCTCACACTCTGTCTCATTCTCTCCTCAGTCACCTTCACTCCTCCTCCTCATCCTCCTTCTACTCTGCTGTGTTTTATGGCTAAAAGCTGTTATTCCGCTCGGCTGCAGCCCGACTCCTCTCTATAATATTTCATTCATCAGAACAATTAAAGCGGAACATTGGTTTCCAGGGTGATAATTAGGGTTTGATGAGTGAACCTGAACGCCACCAGGACAAGACAGCTTGATTACTCTCATTTGCCGGTCTCTGTGCTATTCCAGGGTTATTATCCATTGTCTTGTCAAGCAAATAGAGGAAGAAAACATCCATGAAATGGAGAGAGGTGAGACTTATGGAGACAGATAGAGACAGAAGTGTGGAGGTGGAAAGAGTCATGGGAGAGTTTGTTGAAGATGAGTGGCTTGTAATAAGAGCAGGTCTTTCAGATAGTGATACACCACATTAACTCTGTCTCCTGCTGCTTTTCAGTAAAACACCCATGCTATCTCCAACCCTGCGCTATGCACCAGGGGACTTCCTCTTTTGATCACACTTCAAATTTTTATTTTGTTGACATGTTAAATTTGACAAACATTTTCTTAGCAGGTGGGTTCTTTGTTTTCTTTAGTGAAAAACAAAAAAATCCATTAATACATGAAAAAGAATAACTGTAAGAAATTATATTGAAAGAAGAAAAGAAATACTTACAATTACATAAACCCAATTTTAATGTCTTGCAATGCTAATTTCATAACCTAAATAAAAACATGAATAACATGTTTTTATGTTTTTTTCTGTATCTGAGTAGCAGGAGAAATTGGGATGAATTCATTAGTCAAATTTAGTTCAAACATGTGCTCTTTCTTTTATCCAAAATAACTCAGGCACAGTTCCCAGAAACATGTATGGCATGGACATTTTCTCTAAATAACATTCTTAAAACTAAAAACACAATTTAGCTACATTCAAGTTTTTTCTCATGTTTATCTACTCTCTGCGGCTTTTGGTGCATTGGATGATGTAACACCTTTCATGAATTTAAAGGGGTAAAAAAAAAAAGTGCCACTTCCATGAGGCACTTTAAAAGCTCAGATATAAATAATGCAACAGCTCAGTCCACATCAAAGTACACAGCAATGGTAGACGACTTAATAATAATGATTGTAATGAAATGTATTATTATTATTATTATTAGTATTATTATTATTATTATTATTATTATTATTATTATTATTATTATTATTATTATTATTATTATTATTATTATTATTATCATCATTATTATTATTATAAAAATAACAATCATTTATAACATTCATCGTTATAAAAATAATTCTTGACTTTATGATTTCTTTGATTCCAATAAATTTAATGAGCAAAGCCACCCCATAAACATTTGTAAATTATGCAGACCTCTGTCAGTACTCAGTGTAAAGAAAGCATGGATTCTGCAGTTAAGCTTATAAAATGTTCAAGTATCTGATGACAGAATGGAAACGTTTTAGTTAATAATTATCTGATTTTGACAGCATTGTCAGAGATAAATCCTGATACAATACTGCTTCTCACATTAAAATTGTTGACAACTTAAGCAGCCTGGTCTCGTGAAATAGCGTATCATACCAGTAACAGGGCAAATCATTTTCTTTGTTATTGTTTTTGCCTGTCAATATTTAAAAACTCAAAAGTTTGGGATAACTTGTTATTTGTTTTTGATATATAATGTAAATATTCAACAAAATAATAACGATAATAATACCAAAAAATAATGCCTTGTTTTAAAGGGTAATAGCTGCTGCCAGGAACGATCTCTTATAACTCTCTGGCTTGCAGTGAATTTGACAAAGCCTTTCACTTAACACATTGTGTTGTTTCCTCACTAGTTCTGTAGAGGGTGAGATCAATTATCCATTATGTTCAGCAGCTTCTACAACATTCTTTTCTGGACAATCAGCTCCAGCGAGTCCAGAGTTATCCCCAGCGCAGAACCAACCTTTTTTATCAATTTCTTCAGTTTTTCTCAAGTCTCTGGCTCTGATGCGGCTGTCCCAACAGATGGCTGCAAAGCTGATTGCAGAACAGAACTAGAGAAGATGTGCAATACTTTGGTGCAGATATTGACCTATCTTAGCTTCCTAAAGAAGTAGAGTCTGCTCTTCCCCTTCTTGTAGATGGCTTCTGTGTTCCATTTCCTGTCCATTCTGTTGTCCAGCTGAGCTCCAAGGACCTTGTATTCTTCTACTACACTGACACTCATTTCGGTCCTATGAGGGCTGCAATCCAATAGGTTTTCAATGTATTCCTGCTTCAACACACCTGCATCAAACTAAATGGATGTAACAGCCAATCAAGTTCTGTACAATGACTCATTAATTTGATGGAGAAGGGATACATTGGAAAACCTGCTGGATTGCGGCCCCCGTATAGGACCAAATTGAGTATCCCTGCTCTACTACCTCCATCTCTTCTACCTATAGTCCTACTTTGTCCCAAATTTTCCTAAGTTTTCCATGAGCCATATAAATAATTAGTAAAGACAATGCATGTATTAATGTATTCAGACTGTGTTACAAATGCTGAATGATTCCGCCCCAGAAGAGTCCAACTAGAAACATTTAAGAGTCAAGTATGCATGAATGAGCAGGCGTGAACAATGTCTCATTGTTTCAAATTCATCAATTGAAAAGTTGTGAAGGTATGTTGTGACACGGTGTTACAAGTATTCATGCACAAAGTTATATTTGCCTGCATTTGAACGCATGTCAGAACTTTCTGCTCCTGCTTAATTCATTATACACAGTACATTCCTTCAGAAGATGAGCCAATCAATTTATTTGACATTACCTATTCAAGGTTGTGACCTGGAAGGATAAAGGAATGAAGGAGTTGTTTAATCTTGACCAAGCAGCAGTGCATGCATGTTAGTATGTGAAAGTTTGCATTGCAGCATAAGTTAGCTCCTCTACATCTTTTTACTTTTTGGATGTAAATGTGTTTCGCCCTCTGATCATTCAGTTTCTTGCAGCATGCAGCAGAATAATAGCTGTGTGATGTTTGAAAGTAGAGCTGACCTCACTGTGTGCACACAAAGCATCTGTCCTACCAAGTGGAAATAAATTGCTTCCACTCCTTCCTCCAGCTCCTTTTTAGGGCAGCAGAGTGACATTTCATGGGGTCGTGGCACTTACATCTCAATAGTAATCACTTCAAACTTGTGATGCTCCATTTGCTTAACGATTAAGCACAGTGAGGAGGCTGAAAGAATTTTGCTGCTAATTCAATGCTTTAATGAGCCTGGTAATTAGAGTTAAATGTTAATGAACAGTAGGTAGTGCAGTTCTGGGACATGGCAAGGGTTTCCAGATAAACCTAAAGGGATGGGTCGTCTCTTAACAACAACTTGTGTCATGACATGAATAAATGCAATGCTTAAGTCTGGCAGTATGGCGTAAATTAAAACTGGAATCATTAAAACTGATTTACAGTTACATTTTTTTCTATTTATAGAAGTTTTAATCAAATGTTTGGCATTAAAATACTTTTTTTTTTTTTTACTTTAGTTACAGTTGCTTTAAATTGTTCCATTTGAATGACATCACCACATTTCAACTGATTTCTTTTGACATCTTTCTTAATTTTCCATATTTTGATCTTTTCTATTCTGTCGTTCAGTTTTTACTAAAACTCGGTTTCTGTAGAAACACAAAAAGAATGGAAGAGTTAGAAGAAACAGCTAAGAGGAGAAAAAAATAACTAGGAGTTAAATGGGTAAGATGGGTGAGGAGGAGGGGGAAAAAAAGAAAAGCTGATCTGGAGTGAGGATGCTTTTGGTGTGTGTATGTGAGAGAGAAAGAGCAGGAGAAAGGAAGTGGTGTTCCCCCTGCAGCAGTCTGTCGGCTCGGTGTTCACGGTGGCTGAGCAGAGTGGAAGGCACAGCCAGCCCGCAGGGAGCACTTGGCACGCCATCAGCTCTGCACTGGGCACGCTCGCCGCCCAGCCAGCACAGCCCAAACACACAAGCATCGGCGATCAAAACAACGCCAAACAAACACACACCAAACACACTGACGACACGTGGGGAGGAGGGCTGGGGGAGGGAGCTGGCAGAGACGCACTTGTGCTCTGAGTGGGCCTCATCCTGCTCTGCTGCTTACAGACAGGGGTTAAAAGACCATTGAGTTATCCTGCAGAAATTGCTCTGAAAGTACTTTAATGAAATGACTAATTATCCTGATTCTGTTCAATATGACGATGAGTTTACGGTTGCAGTAGCATGCAAAAGTACAGGCCCCTCTGAACAAAACCAAAGTTAGATGAGACATTTTTTATTATTATTATCATTATATCATGTAACCCCATTGCTTGCTTTGAGCAATTTAAGAGTGGATCATACCAATACATTCCAAAGCCGGTTTTAGCTCTGATCTTACATTTAATAAGGCCTGAGACCTCAATTAGTTACTTTAGGGCTTTGACTTGATCCCAATCATTGCTATGAAAGGGCAGGCGGTGTAGCTTTCAAAGCTCTATTAATACATCTGCCCTTGTCTTGTACCAATCAGCAGCCATGGAACCTTCCAAGCAAACAGAACTCGACAAATTTAAATAAATAATGCACAAGAAGAGAAAACAATGACAACTCATTTTCAGTTACCTGTTTTAATAATTTATGTTGTAATTAATAAATGCTGTTTCATAGTAAAAGTCTGGAATGTCAGGAACGTTTCTGAGAAAATATCACATTCACAGAATAAAAAACAGCACAAAGACTTTCAGAAGGATTTAACTGATTCGTGAGTGGTTGTGCACACAGAAGGGTCAAATTGACACAAATATGAGAGTCATTACAGAGTCATTTGCAGTAAATCATTCTTCAGTCAATATTCAAATCAGATTTCAACTTCTGAAATTTGTTTTCAGCTTCTGAAATTTGCTAATTTATACCTAAACAAGCCAGATGCATTTTGAATTCATGAGTTTAAAGTATAAGTTTGGCCTATCAAAAGAAAAAAAAAGAAAAGTTAGATTTGAAGAGACCTGCTCAGAGTGCACCCTACCTTTTCCCTGACAACAGCTAGGCAGCTCCGGCACCCCCCACCACCACTGTGACTGAACTGGAGAATACAGGTATAGAAAATGTATGGATGTGAGGAAATAGTGGTGCAGGATTTTATGAAAAGGACAGTTCAGCTGGAAAATGGATTCTGTCTTACAGCCAGTGCCACAGGTAACATTTTAATGGTAGAGGAAAAATGGATTGATTTCATTATAACCAATTCTGTAGGCAGATATCAGTGCAGGCAACTCCAACCAAGTCGAACAAAGAATAATTCAAAATAAGATGCAATTTCCTTAAAGAATAGAATAAAAATATCTCAGTGAACAGTCATTTGCTGGCTTCATAAAAAGATTAGGAAAATTGCTAAAGAAATTGCTAAAATCTCAGACTGCAGGGTACCCAAACATTTGCTTTAGATGTGAATGTTTTCGCTAAAAGCTTTTAACACCACACAACTGTTCTAGTTACAGCAGAGTCCGCTTTAACACTGCTGGGTGAAGTGAACAGAGCTAACCCCAAGGCTAGCAGCAGCTTGAGCCAAGGAGTAATCACCTCACCTCTGACATCGGTCTGAAGGCAGAAGCAGGAAAGTTTAATAGTTGTTTCTTTAGGAGTTTTCACCGACAGTGGAGGCAACAGACCCAAGCAGCATGGTTACTAAATCCTCACAGAAATGTTGCACTTCAGGATCAAAAACACCAGATGGAAAGACGAGGAAGGATAACTGGTCTTGTTGTAGCTAAACGCTCCTGTGGGCGCTGACTAAAGCTCACAAAGCAGCCGCACCATAAATGCAGCAAGCCTAGCTAGGTTCAATCCCGGAGTCTCCTTGACCCACTTTCTAATCTACCTGTTGAAGGACACTAGAACCCAAAAAAATTTTAAAAAGAAAAAAAGAAAAATGCTTGTGTATGGAGTACACACAATTTACAAATACATTAATTTAAACAAATATTTTTCATTTTATTATTGATGACGTCATGATGATGTTATGAATGATGTTAATGTTCATGAGGACAACAATTTAAAAAATACTGTATCGTAGTTCTTTGGAATAAGGACATGTCCAGTGACTGGGCTTTCTGCCTGAACAACCACAAAGTCCTCAGGTGTTTGCACAATGTCATCAATCCCATCTACATAGCTCAGAGAGGAGACAATCTCCGACAATAATAATAATAACAACAACAACAGCAAGGAAAAGAAAAAAAGACTAGCTGAAAAGAAACAATACATCTTGACCGATACCAAAACAGTAAGAACAATAAGAACAAACAGAAAGAAAACTAGCTGGGAGTATCCATTGGTAGATACAGCTAAATGACAACACAGTGACTGTGGCAGCACACCGAATATACAGAGTGGAGACGTTCAAGGAAGAGTGGACAAGCAGAGTGGTCATGCAGATGCCACAGCGCCAGCATAAAGGTCTTTTTTTTTTTTTTAATTATCTCTTTAATTTGGAAAAACTAAATTTTTTATTTAGAAAAATTATTTCATTAATTCAGAGAAACAGAACTTTTCTTTTTTTTAAAATCTCGTTAATTCAGAGAAACAGAACTTTTCTTTTTTTATCTCTTTAATTCAGAAAAACTTATTTTTCTTTTTAGAAAAATGTTCTTATTAATTTGGAAAACAACATATAAAAAAAAAATCTCATTAATTCAGAAAAACAGAACTTCTTTGGGGAAAATGATCTTGTTAATTCAGAAAAACAGAACTCTTTTGGGGAAAATTACCTTGTTCATTCAGAAAAACAGAACTTTAAGAAAAATTATTCTGTTAATTTGGAAAACAGAGCGTTTTTGTTTTTTGTTTTTTTTTACACCTGTCTTGTCCAGCATTGTAGCAAGCAGAATGATTGTCTGGCTGCTGTTTTTGTGCCGGGGGGTGTAAAAAAAACACAAAACAAAAAAAACACCATACAGAAAACAATGCAATCCAACTGGACTACAAACAACACACTACGCACATACAGACACATGACCGAGAATATCCCACACTTTTGCAATGAGGCAAAAGATTAATAAATAAATAATTTATAATAACAATATTATTCTTATTATTACCATCACCACCACCATCATTATTTTTATTATCATTATTATTAATAATAATAACAATAACAACAACAACAGCAAGAAAAAGAAAAAAAGACTAGCTGAAAAGAAACAATACATCTCGACCGATACCAAAACAGTAAGAACAATAAGAACACACAGAAAGAAAACTAGCTGGGAGTATCCATTGGTAGATATAGCTAAATGACAACACAGTGACTGTGGCAGCACACCGAATATACAGAGTGGAGACGTTCAAGGAAGAGTGGACAAGCAGAGTGGTCATGCAGATTCCACAGCACCTGCATAAAGGTCTTTTTTTTTTTAAACATTATCTTCCTAATTCGGAAAAAAACAGAACTTTTTTAAGAAAAATTATTTCATTAATTTAGAAAAACAGAGCTTTTTATTTATTTTTTTAAGTGAATTCAATATGCTTCCGTAGATTTTTTCCCAGTGATGAACAGAAGCCAGCAAAAAACTAGTTTATCCTTCTTATTCATGAAGATTCTGACAGTTTTCAAGCCTTACATTTAGAGAATAGCGGTAGGATAACCCATTTGATAAATACACAATTTACCACTTAATCGTTGCATTTGATGTCCATGCTCCTTACCAGTGAACTCTAATGGGATTTATTTGTACTCAGTATCAGTAAGTGCTCAAATGTAAACATTTTTATTCAGTTTGAAATAATGTGACATTGTTGCATTCCTATTTCTAAAAACCATCTGGAACTTTCTGGAAAAATTCAACAATTTCAACAATTCAACAATTCAATTAACCTGAAAGTGGACAATTTTTAGGAATCACCCTTAGAGTGTCAGCTGAATTTCTTTACGCGAGGTCCTCTGTTTTTCAGGCTCTCCTTAGCTCTCCCCAATTCAAACCATGGTTTGGACCTGTTTTGCTGCACCTTGGTTAAAATAACATGCCATCATTGAAGGAACAATGAATTCATGCAGCTGGTAAGCTGAACCTCAAGAGACAATGGATTACACAATAAAACAAACACAACTTGTTCTAACAAAGACTGTTTAATGAACATAAATCCAAGTCTTGGCATCAATCTAATCTGAATGTGAGTAATTCAAGAAACTGATCAACATCCCAGAGCTAAGTATGTACTATAATAGGAATGGGTTAATTCCTTCAGGCTGACGTGCAGGACAGATCAAAGCTAAGTGAAAACATTTAGTTGCACTTATTGCTACGCAAGGGAGTGATACCAGATACTGAGGGCAAAAGTTCACACTTGATACTTTTGCTACTCACAGATGATGCAAAACTGGATTATTTTCCAAAATTAACAGGGTTGTTAATATAAAAATATAAAAGGAGAAAGAAATGCAGTGTCTTGTCCATTACAACTACAACATGGCTGTCTAGATTTAAACTGAAACATTTAGTTAAGGTTAGACAAAGGCTCAGCCCCCGTTGTTGAAAGGACACGCTGTCATCTGCTTTGGCACTGCAAAGTGGTATTCAATGTAAATTGTCACATGCACAATCATCCAATAGGGACACAATGATACAGGGCTGGACCATTTTCTACATTCATTTAATGACTGCTCTAAAAATAAAAGATGAATCTATTGCATCTAACCCCATATTTCTGAGTGTTACATCATTTTAATCTCATCAGTAATTCGGTGAAGGGTACAACTTTTCTTATTCCTGCCTCCTCTTTAGACACTGTGGTGCTCTAGTTCCCTTCTTTCACAGTGCCAGTTGTCTATGTTCCAGGAAAGCAAAATAAGGAGACATAAATGGCAGCACCATCAGGAGTCTTCCCTGAGAGGAAGATGGGGTTGATTTCCAGTTGATTTCAATCACCCCCCTCACAGAACTGAAGTCACTCTATCATGAGGCCCCAGGCTGCAGCTCTCAGGATGCCTAAAAATGCCAATACAGGAACCCAAGTCCCAGGTTTCAGATTCCCCCTGGATCATACTGATAATGGACCAAGCAGGTCTATTTTTTGCCATTGCTGTCGTAGGTCCAAAAACTGAAAAGAGCAGTTAATTTGAAACTTGTGTTCCATCCCAGGGGGTGAGAAAGTAAGGCCTCAACATGGGATGGAGATGACTGATGCAAAATACTGCAATTATTTGCTATGGTCTGTGGGTTTTATTATGTTTTTGGTTTTATGTTATCTTCTTGTTCTCACTCCCATCTTATGAATTCTGTAGATTATGTGGCCGGTTTCAAGTTTATCTTTAGTCATTATATTCCTTATTACAAATGGAAACCAATTAAACCTTTCATTCTTTGCCAGATTGAACATCAATTTGGCAAAGAATCTCTTTCCAGTTTTAGTTAGTTTTTTCATCAGGTAAGCTCACATTGCTTTTAGATTTTTTTTTGTTTTCTTGGATATCTGCCTCAGCAGAGCCCTAATTCTGCTTTATTAAAAGTTATTTTCTTGTTCTTCCTCTCTGTGTTCAAGTTTTCTCACACCCAAGCTGAATTTTAGAAAATTAATTATGAATTTGAATGATGACACTATTTTCTGAATGTGTAACAAATCCAATTTTCAACCTACAAGCCGAGAGGCTTATTAACTCATTTTTGCCTACAAACTATCAGGCAAATTTAGGAACTATGGCTTAAATATGTTGCACAACATTTTTTCTAATGAGTGCAACATGCACAAACATATTGAAATATTTCTTTACGATTTTATTTGCAAAAATTAAAAGGGAATCTTTTTCCAACCATATGATTTTTGCTTTAAACATACTTTTCTGTTTGGGCAATTTCTGCATTTCCAAGCTCTTATGAAACTTAATTTAACTATAGTATGAAAATGTTCAATTTTGTATAGTGACAAAACCAAAAAATCCAAAATGCGGACTGACTTTAGAAGATTCAAAATTTGTCTTAATATAACTTTAGTAGAACTTCAACAAATGTGTTTGCATGTAACAAATACAGGAGTTTTTTTTTCTTTTTTTTTAGGATGTCCTTGAAATCTTTGTTGCTGAGACATTTTTATTCAACAAGTCTTTAAAGTTCCTGTCAACTCTGGCCATAAAGCATCCAATACCAGTCAGCCATGATGCAGTAATTAATTAATAACTCCATTTTTAATTTAATTGAACAGGTTGTCAACCCAGGAGTCCAGCTTTGAGACTATCATCACCTTTTCTTGGATCCAACTCCACATAGCTTGACTTGTATGCAATTAGACAGGTGTAGCCATTTTGATTGCTTTTCCTTCACCTTAATTAGCAAAGGATAATTAGTTAAAATGGATGGCAAGCTGGGTGCTACAGTTTCTCAATACTTTAGGGAAATGAGGATAAAGAGCTATAGCATGGTTCAAACCTTAGAAGTTCCTTGTCTTTATCAGTGTCAGCACCATTGTAATGCTTTCATTTTTACACTTTATGCCATTTTAAATGTTAGTTTAAACAGCCATTACAACATGGCTGGTCAAAATGGATATGAAGGAATGATATTTCACAAAGCACATGCATGTTTTTTTCTGCTGTTTCAGAAAGATATTCTGATATGATTACACAACTGTGTGATTTCATAATTTGTGATTGTGGTCAGTGCTGTCAATCTTCACTGATATTTATGAATAAGCCAGTCTACCTATTAAAGAATGGCGGGAGGTGACTATAGGCAGTGTGTGTGTGTGTGTGTGTGTGTGTAATGGAAGAGGTATGGAGAGAGCCATAAAAGAAGTGGAGATATTTAGACAGACTACAAAAGCTATACTGAAATACATTACAAGGCATATATATATATATATATATATATATATATATATATGAATGCAGTATATGTGAAAAGATACGGTGTAAAAAGCAGCTGAGAAGTGAGGTTGACTGAAGGACAAGATGAGAAGAGATGAGACGGCAGCCTGGGAAGCAGTTACGAAGGAAGAGGGGGTGACTTGGGAAGCAGGTTGTTGTAAAGATGGACTCATTGCTTTCTTGTAAGGTAGTGCTTTTTCCCACTATGTTGAAATAATAAAGTTAACTTTACCACTTTCAGAGAGTATACAGTTGCTTACACACTATTAACAACTTAAGAATAAAGGTAACCGTTATTGTCTCCCTCGCACTGGGAAATAGCAAAAGCACATTATTCAGTGAGGAAGATGTTTCTCCAGGAATAGCAGTATAAGATACTTAGACACAGACTCATCATTAAGTATTATCAAAAATCACATCATATTACCGCTCTCAATGGTACAAATGGCTTCAGTATTAGTGCCTATGAATAATGCAGTAAATTAAATTTTTGGCTTTGGCAAAGACTATTGGAGCGGTGAGAGCTGAATAGAAACAGCTTTCTTTTCTTTATTAATAAATCAGTATCTGAGCTTACACACACACACCCTACACACACACAGAAGTACAGCTCTATGAAAACACATAAAAATGGAGAGACTTAACAGTTCATAAACTCACAGTAAATGGTAATCTTACCTCAAAATTATGTGTGATTTTTAAACACAACCAGATTTTTATGACTTGATGTGGTGCTAAAATACTGATGAGGTCAAAAAGAGAAGAAGAGAAAGTAACTTTATATTTATAGTAAATTGTGAACTTAAAACATTCTCTGATATGTAAGTGTTGTTTTTTTGTTTTTTTCCCTTTTACTCACTTTGGTTTTTATGCCAATAAATAAACTTATGTGAGTGAATCAAATAAATAACTTAGATTTGAACAGCTTTGGAAATGTCAAAATTTGTGTCAGCCTTCAAAACCCACATCCATCATACAGTATTTTCTAAAGCCAGGCAGAAAATATCACACAGGGGAGGTCATAATGACATCAATTGGAGGCGCTGCAAATTGAACTGTCATTGGTTATCAATAGAACATCAGCTTAAGTCTGTCTCTTTCACCCAGTAGGAGCCAGACTGCATAGAGCATGGTCATAGTGCTCTTCATGAGTGGTGGGGGTTAAATATGAAGCTGGGTGAGGGTGCAATGTGAGAGAGGAGCTGGTGTTTGTTTTTGGTTTCTATTTCATTGTCTAGCCTGCCGGTCACCACATATTCATGATTCGTCCATAGATATATCAGCAGTAGTTTATCACAGTTTTAGTTTTACATCAAAAAAAGATTGAGTCTAAACAGTCCTCTCATTGCTGCCGGTGAGGTAGGAGTATGAAGGATTCCATCATCGGGCCAGCTGCAGTGATCATGAGGTTGTAGTGAGCCATCAGTCAAAATTAATAGCCTCATCGAGCATTCAGGACGGGCATCAATTAAAACCAGTGGAGCTCAATATTGTTTTATGGTATATTTACATTTTAAAGCTTGATTTAATTATCCCGGGAGCAAAGAGCTTTAACAGTGGCCCTCCCTTGATCAACAGCCATACATCACTTCCCTCCATTTAAATATGGATGGAACATTAAAAAACTGAGTCAGACTAAACTCAGTGGCCTCAAAAAACTAGCTGATGCAAGATATAAAGTTCATAAACTTTTCACTAATGAATGACAAAGATGTGGATTTTGCATTTCTTTTTAACACATTGCATTCTTAAAAGGCTCAGCATGTAAAATTAGCATAAAAACAATAGAAAAACATCAATTTGTTTACTGCAAGAAAGGTGTGGTCAGGGCTTCTGACTTTATAGTATGAAATTAATACAATCTGATAATCTGTATGAACTGCATCTGCTTGACCAAAGTAAAACCATATTTTCATTTAATTTAAAGGTGTTTGTTTCAAAAATCTGAGAGTAATGACAGAAAAATGTAATATATCTTGAAAAAGCTCAATATTGTTTTTGGTATATTTTATTTTCAAAGCTTGATTTAATTATCCTGGAAGCAGAAACTGCAATACCAGCTTTGTTTGATAGGTGCTAAAGCCCTGATTGGGATAAGTGACACCTCAAAAGGTACATACAAGACAGTACACATGTACATCATTTTGAAAAAGTTACAGGTTGTGCAGTCCTGTTTGCACCTGGGGCCGTTGTAGACACTCACAGAGGAAAACATGTTTATATCTGAGAATTTTGGCCATTGAGGGCCACCATCCCTTCACAACTCGCTTGGTATTTGAAGTCATTGTGATTCCTATATCTACCACTAGATGTGTTTCATATAGACTGTGTACCTTTAAATGCTTTTCTTGATACTGATGGTGTCAGCACCCATCCAAGCAAGCTCAGCTCAACTGGTTTATTTGTGTGAACTGAACTGTATATTAACAAATCAGCAAGTGTTTTACTGAGATTGAATGTCATCAGTGGGATTAATGCTATATATGGACGAGCCTAGCTATGTAGCCAAGTTATATGCCAGAATGGAGGAAATGCTGAATTCAGTAAAAAAAAAATAAAAAAGGAATATCGTCATACAGATCACAGTGACATGCAACAAAAATGTGAAATGTTTTGCTTTTCCTCACTTATCTTTCCTTTCCCATCAATAACTAAGGAGGTTATAATAGAGATTACCGCCATTTTTCATTTTATGTTGCAGACTAAGGGCAGAGTGGACATTAAATTGGCATATTATCTCATGTTGAGGTACAAAATGGTATTTGGGCCAGGGCGCTGATTAGCACTTAAGAATTAGTAAATGTGTATAAACATGCTATTAACTTTACATGAAAAGTGTCATTTCTTTGGATGTTATTTTTAAGACCAGATATTTTTTGTTGTGTTTTTAATGCTTTTTTGATTGTTTGATTGTTTTCTGTAATACACCTTTAAAACCCTGACTCTACACTGGTAAATTGAGCATATCCCAAACCAACAATTGTGCAACCAATTACACAGACCTTCTGTTCTGAATTTGGATGATTTTATTGTGCATGTGTATGTAAGTGTCTTTGCACTTGAGAGACGCTACAACAGGTGCAGAAAGTCTTTGTCAGCTTGTGAACAAGTATGACAGGCACATATGGAAACAAATACATGTTATTTTAAAGCAGGATATCAGCAAGTTGTCAGCACTTGGAAAAAAAAAGTCAAAGGAAGAAGTTTAGTGAGCACCATTAAGTAAGCAAGTCAGTAAGTGGATGAGACAAGAATACATTTTAGCCATATATGAAAACCATGTGATTAATTTACAATGATGTTTGTCTGGTGTTGATCTCTTATGAACAAATGGATGTGATGTACATTGTTTGGATATCTTTGCTTGAAAATGAAGTGCTTGAATAGCTTTGAAGCCCCAAACATGTCTCTTATCTATAAGTTAAATGTGCTGACAGGTTTTACTGAGCATATTAGTCCTCTTTTATTCAAAAGTGTCAACTTTGACTTCACAATGTAGGACCTAGTGACATGTGTCTATCACTTTCTACATGGCACACCTCTGAAAAGCATGCAGTCAGATGAATACAATGGCACTTCAAATACCACCAGTTCATGTTTGGAAGGGGATGATAGGGATATTGTTATTACATAAGTAAATGGCAGTATAAAATCCAAATAGAATTCTTATAATCTAAACAGTCTACTAACACACCACGTATTATATATTATAAGAAGGGAAAGACTTAACAAGCAGTGTATGAGAGTTGCTGGAAGATGTTGGAAATAGCAGCTTGCACACACACACACACACACATTTGTATGTATGTATAAATATTAGGGATGTGCACAACTAATCAACTGATTGATTAGTAAAAAACGGTGCACAAAGTCGATGGCTTTTTTAAAAAGTCGGCGGTTTTTATTTGGACAAGAGCTTTGTCTCAGTGCACAGACATAGTGCTGTTTATAGCCTTGTGTTAAAAGAAAAGTGAGGCCCCATTAAGGTCGAGTGAGAGAATGGGAGAGAGAGAGAGAGGGAAGCACTGCACGTCAGCTGGTTTGACAAACAGGGTATGTGTGTGTCAGAGCGAGGCAGTAGAAACAGAGGAAATTAGCTGTGAAAACCTGCCTGTTTAGCAGTGAATGTTTTTACTACAAGCTTTAGCAATAAACACCACACAGCTCTTCTAGTTCCAGCAGAGTCCCATATCTGCTTCACCACTGCTGAGTAAAGTGAAGGGAGCTAACCCCGAAGCTAGCAGCAGCTTCACCCAGGAGTAATCACCTGATCGACTCCACCTCCTGACCTCGGTTTGGAGATTTCACTGATAGTGGAGACAACAGACCAGAACAGCATACTTACTAAACCATCCCAGAAATGTTGCACTTCAGGATCAAAAACACCTGATGGAAAGAGAGGGAAAAATGACATGTTTTCTGTAGCTCAGTTAAGTGGGCTGTGGGCGCTGAGTTAAGTTCACCTGGCTTAGCAGCTACCCCATAAACGCAGCCAGCCCAGGTTCAATCCCGGAGTCTCACTGACCCACTTTCTCATCTACTTACTGTACAATAAAGGACAACAGAGCCCACAGAAAGTTAAAAATAAACAAACAGAATAAAAAAAAAAACACAAATTTATGGAACACACACATTATACAAATAACATCTCAGTCACATTTTACAATTTCCATTTGGAGATATAAAATATTTTTCATTTCATTATTGATGACGTCATGGTGATGTCACAACTAATTGACTACTCAATTTTGATTGACCTGACTAGTCAACTTCAAAATTCACCTGAAATGCCCATCCCTAATAAATGTATTTGTGTGTATGTGTGTGTATGTGAGCTGCTATTTCCAGCAATTGCAAGCAACTCTCATAGATTGCCATTATGATTCATATTACCGTGTGCTCGTTAAGCCGATGTAAATGACAATATAGCACACTGCCTTTAAGACTTTTTGACTTTGGAATCATACAGTACAAAATGCAATTACGTGCATATCATGCATGTGTACTATGGCTCTCTTTTATATGTAACTCTGGAAGATAATATGAGAAACATTAAGACAATAATGACATGTGTCTAAAATGCTGAATAATGTGATTTTTTTACAATAAATTCAATTCAGTTCAATGAAATTAAATTCTGCACAGAAAAGCTTCCATGTTACAGACATAATTCTAAAGAAAAACTGGACACCAGACAGATGCACAGTCTGCTGTCTATGTAGGAGCTATGGTGTTGCTTAACAAGCTTCCACACTGTATTGACAGTGGGAAGTAGCTGTCCATGGTTCTGAAACAGCACAACTTTCAACAATGCAGTGATTTTGTTCCCTCGCCTGGGTCATGGGATTTTATTGGCTCTTATTGAAGTATAGCTGGGAGTTAAGAGTTAGGATTTTTATATCCAGATAGTGATGTATCATCCTGTTTGATGAAGAGCAATATTGTTTGTACTTTGACTGAAAAGAGAGTAATAATGCAGTTGATTATTAAGCAAAAAAATTCTGATTATCATACTTTATAATATTTGTATGAATGTATTTCATTTACTTCAGATATCTGCAGTACAACAAAGCTTACTTTATGGTAATCATCACTTTGACATTTATGAGAGAATCCACTTGAAATACTTGAAAAAAGAACTCCCTAGAACTTCTATAAAATAGCAACTTCCCAAAGTAAGTAAAGAGCAGACCTCACAGACAGACAGACAGACAGACAGACAGACAGACAGACAGACAGACAGACAGACAGACAGACAGACAGACAGACA
>JBBBVU010000013.1:20758130-20782113 GCA_037177055.1 Atherinosoma microstoma
TGTGTGTGTGTGTGTGTGTGTGTGTGTGTGTGTGTGTGTGTGTGTGTGTGTGTGTGTGTGTGTGTGAGTAAGAGAGACAGAGAGAGAGAGACAGAGAAAGAGAAAGAGAAAATATGATTGGGTGTATGTGTTTCTTAAATTGTTCCAACTTGATTGGTTGATGGCTTTGGTATTTAACTTTTTTTTTTTTAATTGTTGTGGAAAGCACTTTGTGCTATTTGTTGAGTGAAAAGTGCTTTTTGAATAGAATTTGGTTTGATTTATCATTATTTTTTTACTTTATTTAGTTTACTTTGTGGCTCATTAATCTGTTTGAAAAAAGTTGCTTTTTTCTGGAAATATTATATTAAGCATGTTACATTATTTCATTTTGGCTTAAATATAAGATAAGTGAGGATGGTACATCACAATTAGGATTCAGATGGCTGCAATGTGATCATAAAATTATAATCGATACATGTTATGAATCTCATTTCGCTTTTTGTCTATTTGACTACTACTTCGTTCCAAGTGGAAACATGTTAGGATTGTTATATTTGTTGTGACAAAGAACAAAGAAGAAAAATGGCTCATCTATTGGTCAATTCAGAACAACTTCTGTTTCCACCATATAAGAGCAAAGCCTTGAGCTGCATCAGATCCTTGTGGTTTTGGGTTGACCATATTTCTATCAGAACTTTACTGCGTTCTTCCACATCTGACTACGACTCATTTCTCCTGGCCAGAGCCGTTTATCATCTATAATGCTCATTTGTTTTGGTTGTTTATCCAAAATCACCTTTCTGTTGTAGTCCGCTTCCTGTATTTTATTCACATGAAGCTAACCGAGAGCTATATTTGTAGGTGGACGAGAGTTTGCTTATTTGATCTGCATCAGAGTTAATTTGTTCATCAACACCTCCCCAAATGTATCAGGCATTCCAACCAAACGAATCCACCCACAGAAGCAGAAGTATTTCCCCACACAAGCTTCAAATGTGGAGGGTCCCGGTGGGATTTCTCGCCCAGCGATATTGTTTATTATGTGCACCCTATAGACGATCCTGGTTCTGCACTTCTTCATTTTTTAGTTCAGCCTTTCGAGTTGTGCCTTTTGCATTCCTTAACATTGTGTTATTGATCAACAGTTACTGTTTCTATATTTTAGCATTTGTATATCAATTCAGAATCATCCATGTCTGAATTGCGATGTATCTATAGATTAGTGATTATTCTTACCATTATTTTTTACCATTACTTTTTAATTCTGTCAGATTCCCAATTTCAGATACTCTAGCTATGCACGTGTTCATGGAGAATCTAAAAGCTTTCGTGTGTGTGTGCGCATGTTCATGTGTGTTTCTACATACAGTATGTGTGCTGGCCTGCTACATACATAACAGACACACAATACTGTGTGTGCATTTGTGTTTTTTGTTTTGCTGTTTTTAGAATTTATACTTAATAAGTTATCAAACTCTTCTTCCATCAGTGCTTTTCCTTAGTTTGTTTTATAGATGTTGATAAAAATTTAGAAGTGATTATATTGTTCTGGAAGTAAGAAACACAACTCTAATAGCAAAAAGAGCTTTTTTCCTCAATCTGTGATTTTATTTTTGTATAAGAGCCATGTCTGTGTGGGGGATGAAATGCTACAGACTAAAGTAAATTATATTATACATATATATATATATATATATAGGTAAAAAGAAAGAATGATAAAATAGGGTGGGAGTTGGGGGGTAATTTCATAAAAGAAGAGGCACTCAGTAGGGAGACTGATGGAGTGCATTAAAGGTGTGAGAATCTTGAGGGGAAAAGAAATGGCAGAAAATTGAGGAGGTAGATGGACAAAGTGATGGGGAAGAGGATTAAGAGGTGGAACGCTAAGGGACCAGTGTGGGAGGTATACTAGGGATAAATTGTGGGAAAGCATGGATGGATTTACAGGCCAATGTATATGGAGGTAAATAAAAGGGGAAAAAAGCAAGCAAATGAGCGAGAGAGTCACAGGTGCTGATGGACGAGGGAGACAGAGTGAGACAGAGAGGAAACCATGTATTAAGTCAATGGGATAATGATGTGTCAAAGCGTGACCAAGCTGTGAAAATGGGAAAATGTCTTTCATCATCACTAAAGTGTCCTCTCTCTGACCCCTTCAGGTGAAAATTAAAATGGTGGGGACTCGATGGAAAGACTGTTTCAATTTACTTCTAAGTGGAGTAACATTGATTCTGGGTTGAAAGCAGGGCCCAGAGGCTTACAGACACAGGAGGTCTGCCTGCCTCTCTCTCCCACTTTCCTTCTTTCTTTCTGCTTCATCTTCTGTATCTGTGTCTGCAAATTGATTTTTCTGTATTCAATCACAAGATTCTTAATTATTTTACCCAAAAAGCTTCCCTTAAATGTATTACATTAATTTAGTAAGGACAGTTTCTTTGGTCAGTATTTACAGTGAAACCCTTTGAGGAGTTTGACATTGTCCGTGAAGTCACAGATCATACTACAGAGAGTACATTAAACTTCACACAGAATTTAAGAAAAGAAAACTCAACATATTCCATAAATATCCTGTTTCCAGAAAACCTCAACCTAATTACTGCACTCATTTTGATCCCCTACAATACACTTACTAGGTTTGAAGTAGACTGGATAAAAAAAGTTGTCAAGGTGTAGAACCGACAGAGAAAATCAAATACTTATTTTTGAAACACTTGAAACAGGTGTTGGACCAGTGCTAGTGCCAGTTCAGGTTTGGTTCATATTAAAAACCTTCTAGGAACAGTTTTGGAAGACAGAAATCACTGACCAGAACACTACTTCTGTTCTAACACTGGTCCTGACATTTGAACCTCCCTCTTTGTATTATGAGGATCACACTTATGGAAACTGTTACCTCCACCGATTGCAGGGCTTGTTTCTTTTCCCTGAAACTCACTAACTTAATTTCAACATTCTTGCTGTGAACAACTAATTTATTCATTTATCTTATTCAAAATTTATTTGGCAGGAACAATTAATCTAAACAAAGTTAAAAAGAATATGCAACCATTGCTATTTATGTAGGACTTCCAGTCATGACTCATTTGGAGTAATTGATTGGCTGCAATTTGGGATGTGAAGAGGATTTTAAGCAATATAGTAAAAAATTATCCTGGAAAACATCTCCCACCTTACTTTTAACCTGTATATCAGTAATCGCAGAACAAACTTTTTTTCAACCATTGTTTTACCTGGCGGCTAAAATATTCTTGGTCTGATGAATTTTTAAATTCTGATGGTAGGGTATTCCAGATCTTCTTTTTCTGTTGTTATTTCTGTAAAGCACTTTAAGTTGCAATATTGTATAAAAAGTGCTATATACTGTTAATAAAGTCTGATCGATTGATTGATTGAACTGCATACCTTCAAAACAGAGAGAAGATTGTTTATACAGTGTTTTGTACTTTGCTGATTTACAGTCTGTGCACTGTACATTCTACATTTAAAAATCAGTTTCATAAATTAAAACTATAGAATATTTAAAACTCAATAAACTGCATTTCTTAAAATACATTACATTGATGTCATTTGATTGTTTTCCTTTTTTTAATCTAAAACTTTAAATAGTTGTTTGTCTAAAGACATAAGTGGTTTCATTGTTGAATGACTTGCTTGACCCCAAGCTGTTACACAATATTAGAAATGTGAAAGAATCCTTGCATGCATGTACAGCTGGCCAGCCTTTACTGGCAAAAATGATCGTATCAAACAGAAACCATTTGGATTGGTTTTGATGGTTGTAGATACTTTCCTAATAGGAACCTCAAAATTTGAATAAAATTAAAAAACACCCACATATTTGAACTCTTCTACTTTTTCAGTTTGAAACTGTTTTTCAAAGACAATAGGCTTTTAATATTTTTTCCTTGTAAGACAAAAAATATTTTACTTAAAAGCTAAAGATGTTGATATTCTAAAATTAGCAAATTTATTTTTTTTAATTTTTGATCAAACTGCAATTGGTACTGTTTTTCAAATCAAGTAGAAATAAAACAGATTATCAAATCACTTTGGGATTTTCATTTTTAAAACAACTCTTAATTTGCTAAGAAGTCTGAGTCTTGCCTTGGAAAAAGAAAAACAAATGGGTACAGTAAGGGCTTATTGCCTGACCGGTATAAACTGGCAGAAGGAAAAAGGATTTACATCAAGCAAAAAACATGAACTATCATTAACACTTAAAATAAAAGAAAATGATGGGCTAAAGAGAAGCAGTCATAGAGGGTAGATGAGTGGATGAACATGATTTTTACGGGTGCATCGTGAATCTGCAGGGAAAGTATGCCAGAACTTGGTGCAGTTCCAGTCAAACATCTAAAGATGCAAAGATGACTTCCTGAAGGAAGCAAACAAGTATCCACATTTTTATTTTTCCACAAATATTATTTTGTTTGGAGGCACTAGCTCCTTCTTAAGATTTGTGGTGCCTGTTGTATAGGAATTTGAATTTTGGTTAACATTCATCCAGTTTTTGTTTTTTCATTCTAGTAATCTCCATCATTCTCTTTCAAAGTGTTTTCTCTGAGAAAGAGCTTTGGTCAGTATTTAATGAGAAGGTCTGCCTACAATGGAGCTATCTTGCAGAGTGTACATGGTTGTTTCTTGGTCATGATTGAATAATTGAGTAGATGTAATTAGGGGTGGACATTAGATGAAATTGATGATTGTATAAAAAAAAATGTTATGATGTGAATTATTAATATATAGAAATGTATAACTGATTGTGAAATGTTTCAATATAATCATGTTCAGTCAATGATTTTGTTGATTTTTTTTTTCAGAAGTCTGCTATTTGAACTAAGAGGATGGGGGGTGCTGCCAAGCAGTCTGGCTAGTTGGTCTGCACAGAGGGAACGTGGAAAAGTGGATTTCTACTACCCTAACCCTGCAAATTGTCACACGTTGTCTTGCCACATATTTTTTAGGATGAAAATGCATCCAGCCTCAAAGCAATTAACATTCACACTTTTCTATTGAACATTTAATGACATGGCAACCAGACTGGATAATTGGGATCTTTCTGTGTGGAGTTTATTGTCTCTGTGGGTTCTCTCCAGGTACTCCAGCTTCCTCCAACAATCCAAAAACATGCATGTTAGGTTAACTGGCAATTCTATATTAATCTGAGATGAGTGAGTGTGAGTATGCATTTGTCTCTGTAATGTCCATGGTGTACTTCATTTCTTGTGAAGTGGCAGCAGGGGTGTGCTCTTTTGACCTTAAACAGAGATGGCTGATAATCAGTCTGGATATTAGTCTGTATTAAAATGTATGTTTAAAATGTGTAAAAAGAAACAAGTCCTTGACAAGGCTCAAACTTGGCAACAGTGATCTACCAACTGCTATGCCAGAGAGTTGGAACCTGATGAATAGTGTTGATTATATGAGCTAAATCCAGTTTCAAAGCATTCGGACAATCAAAATCAGTGGAGATGCAACAATTTATTTATTTATTTTTCATTATTTATTTTTTACTGAGTAATTCCATGTTTTCATTAACTTGGTCTGTTTATGAAAAAATGAAAAAGAAAAACATTACATGTATTCTAACTAAATTCCCAGGCATGTTTTACAGATCCAGAATGTTCCGCTATAAAATCATTATTTTGGTTGTTGTTGTCATTTGTGTTGTCTTTACCAAGTATAAAAGCTAAATAAGCATACTCCAAGTGATGATCCCATAATGTTTTCCATGGGAACTCTATTTAAAGTGGGGCTTTTTAATGTCATTTAGTCATATTACAACATTAAACAGAAGGGAGAAATTATTGATCTCATGGTTTCCACGGCTGCTTCTTCATCTGTTGAATTGGTTAATTGCCTAGATAATAGGTAGTGGCTCGACAGCACAGCAGAGCTGAAATTTGATTTTGAAAAATGTATTCTAAATGAAAGAGTGTCATGTCTTGGACTTATGTGGGTGATGTATTTCGTTAGGGGGAGATCCAATATTTGGTGGTCCTCTTTTATGAATTTTGTGGGTTTAAGTTGAACATAAGTTGTCCCTATCGCCAGGCAACACTTTTAGACTGTTTATCCAATCTTTTTTAGACTTAAGATTTTTGTTGGTGTTGACCTGAGAAAGGAAACTATCAATTTTAAGGTTGCTTCAACCTTTAAAGACACACTACAGAACTTTTGCCATTTTTTCAGTGACCTGCCCCCTATTGACAGCAAATTCGTCATCCTTGCATCCTATACTGTGAGCTCTCTCCAGACAGTAAAAGAGAGTGTAATCTTGACTCTTGTCTTATGTCCTGCTCTGTCTCTGGCTTTCTTTCTTTTCCTCTCTTCCTCAGATAATGTCTTATTGCGTTTCTTTGCTGAATCCACCACGGTGCACGGTGTGTTTATATCCGCTTGCTAGCATGTGACGGATGTGCAAAGCGAAACTCAGCTGCAACGTCACACAGCATCCCAGATGAGAAAGTAGTATAGTGTAGCTTCTCATCCTTGGGACGCTGCTGGGCTGCAACAGCTCCAGAAATGTACACGATAGATGTCACTGTGCCATCAAACGAGTCTGGAATGCAGACCTTTAAGGTCGAAAAGTTGAGAAGTGTGTTAGAAATTTATTAGAAGGATAACCCCTTGAGTTGCATCATCTCATTTTTGACAGGGTCCTCGAGTGTGTCTTTAACATTTCTTAAACACTTTACTATTTCATGGGGAGATTTAAACTGTTGCTGTTCTGCAGTCAGCCTGAAGGCAAGTGACAAAATATCTTAGATCAACAAACTAAAAGTACTGCAGTAGCAGCAAGTGCATAAAGTCAAAATCCAAAATGTAGATCTGAGTCTAACTTTGCATTAGATAATCAAACAGAATAAAAATGAAGAAAAGGATCAGGTGTGTGGGGAGAAAGATTAATTAAGAAAACTTAAACAATTACATCTGTGAAATGCAACACTGAAAAACATGTCTCAGTGAATCAGCCAGTGCCAGCTAGTTTTTTGGATGTTTTTTTATGTGTCATGTGAAGGAATTATACCGGTCAGAATGTTTATTTTTACCATTAGTCAATCCCACAAATGATGCCTACAAAAAGTCTTCTTTTTTTTTTACATCTTGTGCTTCACTATGAGAATCTTACTCACTGAAAGTTATTGATCATCTTATCTTTTTAAATTCCACTTTCAGCCGCCGGTGAAAGACTACTGGGAAAAGTCAATACTGTTTGATACAATAGTTCACGGAACAGAAAATTGCATTGATACATGTGTATGGAGAAGTTTCCTCCACTAAATGGTTGAAAAATGTGCGATGGTACATTTGACTGTTGACATTAGACCAGCTTCTCCTGTACCACGATCCATCATTTACAATGTGGCTCACAATTCTCAGGGGTGCTCATACTTTACCTTCTACTGCTTTCATTTCCACAACATCACCTTCTTACACCTCTTCTTCCATTTCCATCAGCATGTGCAATGAAAAGATTTTGTAAATGTATAAATGCAATACTGCTGCTTTTGGGTAATTTATATATTTAATACAACATTCTACACTTTAAGCAATATTTGCAACATTTTCCTCTGATATTTGGAGATATAAAAAAAAGGTTTGTTTATTGCTAAAGCATGAATCTATCACCAACATAGTAACACTTCGTAATTGTGTAGTTTCAGCGTTTAGCTACTACAGTATCCGATGCTAGCTTTACAATTTATAATATGCTCCAAAAATGGATAGATTTTTAATTAAACAAAGGGAGAAAAAAATCTGAGAAAGTGCTATAACAGCTGAGGAAAATGATGAGGCTAAGCCTGTACCAATGTAAAGATGGCAGAGATCAGATGGTAGGCAGCAAGTGTTATGAGGAAAAAAGAAATGTAATAATTATGAAACCAACCAAAAAAAAGCATGGGTAGATTTTTTTTTTTTCATCCTCTGGATCAAACCCTTTATCTTTACTTTGAACACAAAGTTACTGGTAAAGATTTGTTGCCAATTTTAAAACCATATGTTTAAAGTTTATCCTGGTTGGCTCATTCAAAAATAGTGACAATCGCTTGTTTGTCTGGTGTAGTTTGTGGATACAATCCTGGGAACCCAAGTGTACCAATGCTGAGTTTGTCAGTCTAGTTGTCTAGTTGAGGGGTAGTGTCATATTTCAGGTTTTTCCCACAGATCAGTGAGTTATTAAAGTGAAGCTGCCCCTTTTGCAGCATCATTAACGGTGCAATGACCTCACAGTCATGTCACAGTCAGGGCTTTCATACTGAGTCCTCGTAGATAATGTCACACTGCTTTGTGTTCTCATAAACATGTCACCAGTTAAAACTGCTCGGCCGTGATAGAACTTCCTCCAAACCTAAAAAACGGCAAATGATTGTATTTGTTAGGACAGTGTTTTTCTTGAAACAGATGACTCAGCTGTTTATGTCTCCAACTTCTCACTGGTTTCCAGTGATTTATCTATTCCATTATCATATGAATAATGCTCTATATATAAATGAGGTTATGATGCTATGAGGCTCTTGGGAGACATGGTATGGTCCCAGAGGCCCCATGGTGTGTTGTGTGTGCTGTAACCCAGCATGAAGGTTTAGCCTGTAGCATGACTGAGCTATGCTTTGAGAGCAAGGATAAAAAGGTAAAACATAGCCTCAGGTGTCTACACACACATACACACAGAAAACCTACATCAGCTCCTTGTATGTTATAAACTTTTGTACGAAAAGAAATATAATTAAAGTTGGGCTGTCCATCTCCTTGAACCCTCATTCAAGAATGGGAGTCTCTGAGATGTTGGACTTATTTCAAATGTTGCTCGGGACTTTCATTCGTTAGATTTTATTTTAGTCTTTGATTCTATCTAATGAGTTTTCAAGCTTTACCATGATGGTTTAGGGGCAGCGAAGTGAAAGTAAAGCCTAGCCCTCTTCAGAAGTTTATGATGCAAAAATTATGATGGAACTAATAATGACTGATAAAGTTTTACACCTCTAAACAGCAGCCCTTTTCTGTAAAGTGCTTCACTCATGAGACTGTTTGCTCTATTCGTATCACAACAGGGAGATCTAATATTTAATCGGAAAACAGTGAGGCTGACCTCACACAGTCACAGCTGTGCACCACATATGAATTCTTCAAGAGAAAAATTGTGACACATATTGACATATGCTGGGTTGGAGACAGTATTGATTTCTCAGTCAGAGATCCAGAGACAGACATGCAGCAAGGGAAGAGGGGGGGACCTTAACTCACCTACTGTATTTCAGGTGACATTTCAAACTAAATCACTCAATTATCTTGATTTTTTTTTTTAGAATTCTATAAAAGCTGCAAACATAAAAGGGATTAGCTTACAGCATGAGGTAGATTATTTGATTTTAAGGTAGGGCACATGAATACTGGTGGAAGATCTGTGTTCAGTCTTCTTTTCTCCTGCAGTGCTTGTGCAGATTGTGCTTAAGTATGCATTTCCTTTGACTCCTGACACTTGCCCTTGTGCGTGTTGATGGCATGTTTCACATACATTGACAGGTGTTATCTTCACCTTGGTGAAGTGCGGTGAGGTTGGTGGTGATTTTAGCATTTAGTGTTTATAATTGATGATGCTATTACTGTCCACATAAAACTGAGGTCTGACTACCCTTTGGCATCACATCAGTAGAGCTATGCATCTTGTCACAGGCTGGACTGTCCTCCACACTTTATATCTGTCTGATGCTTCCGTGAAAAATTAGTTTGATAAATTTTCGATTTTTGGATTTTCATACAACTTGTAATATGATGAGTGAGCTATTGATTACTAATGGAACAGCATGAGATGCTGGACGATGTAGCTATTGAGGTGATGAGAGAATTACAAAAGGAAAATGATATACTCATTGTTTTGACACGTCATTAGATAAATACATAAATTAGTGTTTACTTGGTCATACTAATGAGTCAGTGGTACCCGACTTTAGATAAAGTTGACATTCCCATTAAACTCTGCCTCCCTATCATGTTATTTCTATTCACGTCACATCAGAGTAACCGACCTCCAGCTTAACTTCAGCTTCCAGGTGAACAAGTCTGATGACAGGTCAGGACAAGCCTCTGTCAGGTCGTTGGCTGGGTTGATAAGGGTTTGGATAGTCCACCCTTCACCTAATTAGAGCCTTGTGAGACCTCCTGGGTGGCTGCAAGTGGTAACCCTCAATATTAACACAACCCGTCGGTGTGAGGAGTGTGTGTGAGCGGAGCACTGAATTCATTTCACACAGCAGGTGGGGACTTTTACTGTTATTACCTGTGGGCCGTTATGCAGACAGATGCTTTCTCAGTTGGGGGCATTCAAGTGAGCAGCACATGTTTGCACATGCCAGGGGTTCACACTCGGATCTTCCTACATGTTTTTGTGAGTTACCATGTGGCCTGGTATCAGTCTGGTAATATCAGAGTTTTATTCAAGCTGGGATACCAGGATAAAAAGCCTCTTTAGGTATGAAATCTCTTTTTTGCAAAAGTGCCCTGACCAAGATACACAGCAGCTTGATCAGCAGCTTTTACACAACAGTACACACTCAATACCCACACAAAATATGCATACATGTAGATTTTGTTTTGCACATAAGACAGAAATATCAGCAGAACTTGTGGATATAAACTATGTGAATAATATATTGTCTCAGGCATTCAGGTCAAGCAGGGGCAATAATAGTCAGCTATGACATCTGCAGCCAGATGCACTTGGTCTCAAATTATTTACAGCTTGTTTTTGTATGAATTTAGAGCAACCAGCTGGCTAAGGCTGAAGTGGTTTTTGCAGTTGATTTAAAACAAAACGAGCAGAATATGTTCAGGTTTTTTCTTTTGTTTTTTGTTTTTTTTCACCTGTTCAGAGCAGCTTTTATGGATAGATAAAAGTATGTTTTCAGAGTAAATGCCCCTGCCTACGTTGATTAATGAGAGGGAAATAAGGTGGAGACAGACCATGAACAGATTTGCAGATAGAAATATGCCAGTTTTTGAGTCTTTGGGAGACAAAAAGCTAACCCTCTAATTCAAGTCCTCTGTGTAATTGTTTATTTAAAGTATAAACAAAATCAAAAATCATTGGTATGTGTAATAATAATTAATATTATTTTGTATTTTCTTCTTGTTGCTCACACATGTCACTGTTCATGTGGTCATAGCTTTCACAGTTGGACTCTTAGTTAACCTGACAGTTTCTCCATGATTTCCCAGTTTTCAAGACATTGTTGGTGGTGACAGGCAAAGAGACGGGCCCTTGTGGCGTGCCACTTTACTAATTGCTACACCTGTCACCCTGTGCTGCAGTGTCATTGACCTTGTCTAAGCTTTGCTATTTTTTTCATGCAGACAGTGTCACTATTATGCCATGGTCTGCAGAACAGGCTTTTCACAGCTTGTTGAGTAAAACAAACTTGCTGAATGTGTATAGAAGAAAGGTTGTGTAGAGTCAATAATGTAATGATTTTTTTAATTTGCTTTATCAGTAGAATTGTAATTAATACAAAATAATATAATTTCTTGTTTTTTGTTTTTTTTGTAGGAACTTAAATATTGCTATATCAACATATATCAATTTGTTTGTCTTTGAATTACTGCCACAAATAAAAACTAGAACTAACAATGACAGCTGTTGGATTGAAGCTCCTTTACCCCAGTACCTTGAGGTAGAAGAGACTGTGTAAAACTAAACAGATGTTTCTTTCTTCAAAATGCTTGACAAGTTAATCCTGATAATGTTTTGGAAGTGATTATTTATATTATTTATGAGGATGAAAAAAATTAAAATTGCAGAAAATACCTTGACAATGACAAAAAACAATTTAAAGATATTGAGTGACTGGAGGTGCATCTGATTTATTCCACTGTGTGATTTATGTTCATGATCAGGTATAATACAACCATTAAAATTTGTCCATATGTAGAAACCAAATATAATAACAAAGATGTAATATTAACTAGTCTAATAACAGCTTCCAGGATTATTTTAAGACACTGGGAATCAATTCTCACCCAGAACTTAAAAGAATGGACAGATACCATGGGGGAGACTGCATCTTATGGAGCTATGTTGCAAAGACTAAAGGATGGCAGGCTAGATGGGATGGATGAAGAAAGCCCATGGGAACTCTTCTGGACCAGCATGGGATAGTCCTTCATATCATGAATCCAAATTTATTTGGATTTCTGGAAACTGTACTATTGTGGACTAGATTTTCACTCCTCTTTTATCTTAATCCCCCTGCTCCTATGGCTGATTATTTCATAATGTAACAAACGTTGATGCATCTGTCAATAACCCTGCAAACCAAACTATATTTATGTTTATTTGTTCTAACAATATCAACAATTGAAAACTCAATAAAAATTTAAAAAGATGTAGGCTAATATTATTTTTTTTTAATTATTATTTGCTGACAGAAGTTGCCTCTATATATGGACTTCAGAAGAAGGGTAAGACAAAAATAAGAGAATTATATTGCATTAGAAAATGTTTTTTTATATTAATATAATATCAATGTTTTTATTTCTTTTTGACTTCCCATATAAAAATGAACTGGTATGAAGACATTTAAACAAAAAAATGTATCAAGCATTGAAGTGTTCCTATACATTAACTTAAAAATGAAAAAATAAATAATGTCTGCTGAACTCAGTTTGGATGTCAGTGTGCAAATAAGAGCAAAAGAATGAGTTCGGGTTTAATTTGCTGCATGACAAAGCTGGGTTTATAAACATATATCTATGATTGTTAAATATCCATCTATTTACGGTCCCTGTTCTTTTAAATTAAATTACTAAGATTACCCTTGCATACTATACAGGATTCTATGTCTTTGATTAAATATGTTTCTAATCATGAATATGTGTGCAGTGCACTGTTCTCTTTTGACTCTACTCAAACACTACAAAAAGTATTCTGCAGAACAGTCACTATGATTGGATTCCATTAATACATGTTTGAAGTAGAATTTTCTAACACATTTTTATTAAAAAATGGAAAAAGAAGAATAAAAAAGAAAGGCTAAAAGGTTGGAGGCAAAGTACATATTGTATTGCTCTCACAGGAAACAGAACAGGAATTTCAGATAAGCTATGGTAGCAAATTACATCTTCTGCTAATTTTGATAAACTGTTTGGCAGCTGTGACAAGTCCTGCGACTGGAGGGAATTGGTTCTTTAGGTTTGATAAATACACAGTATGACTCTGTTTAAATCCATGCGTATATGCACTGCTGTTATTAAGCAGAAACACTGTTGTGGTTCACACTGCTGGAATTCATACTGAATTCTCTTTTATTAGCCAAACTGTCTTAATATATTTTCCCACCATTCCACGCACCCTCCAGCAGTCATGGTTTATCTTATCACTATAACAGGCACTGTGTCTCAAGTGAACTTGGAGTAAATGTTTGTTCACTCACTGCACTGCCACTTATTTTCAGTGCTTAGTGGTCACAATGGATTCTTGCTGACTGTGCTCCCCTTCCAATGTGTTTGGAGGGCAGTCCTTGAGGACCAAGAGTGTGGAGAGCTTCTGTCCATCAGTCACTCAGAGCCTTTCTGTAAAAATTACAAAATTACATATTAAAATATTTTGCTTGTCATTATAATCCTGTACCAATATATAATATAAACTGAATATGTGTGAATTCTCACAGCATAGGTTTACGATTAAACTTTTATGGTTAGTGAATTATTAGAAAAAAACATAACCATAAAATACTTACCAATTAATTTTACCAACCATAAAACAGCACAATGCTGTTCTTAAAACAAAACTTGTTCTCTTGAATGATATGCAAGCATTTTCTTTGTCAGCAGGACAGCATTCAAAGCCCATTCATCATTCATTTTCTATACCGTTTATTCCAATTCAGGGAAGCTGGAGCCTATCCCAGCAATTAGCAGGTGGGAGGCAGAGTACACCATGTTGCCAGTCCATCACAGAGCATTCAAAACTATGAAACTTAAATGTAAAGATTTAGGGTAAAAAGCACCTTGGTTGGGTTCATCAAAATATGTTTTGGTTTAAATTATAATCTATACAAATATTAATAGTTGTTAAGAAAATTTTCACAATAAAAATAATAACCATCAAGGTTAGAGAATGAAAAGAGCACTACAAAACAGGAGCCAGAGGACCCCCCCCCCAACTCATGAAATGTTTAGCCAATAAATTCATTACTTGACTTCTTTGTTAGTTTCCATCAACTATCTTTGCCGTTGATAGAGGACCTCATGATTTGTTGCTTTGAGAAACGCATTTAAACGACTGGCATCAATCTTTTTGGGAGAACCACTGAAGGTGAGGGTTTGGCAAAATTTCTATATTTCAGTTTAAGAATGCAAATTAAATAGAGAGGCAAAGTGCTAGTTAGATAATCCGACATTTGTCATCCATCAACTTTGAGCTTGAAATTTTTGGGATAATTTCATAATAATGCATATAAATAGCACGCCACTTTGGAAAAAAGTTCCTGTTTTATTCATGCATTTCACATTTTTGGTATGTAATTTGATTTCGTTAAAATATCATGCCAAATTGTTAAGGTTTAGGAGAAGTATGGGCAATAACAGGCTGAAACTGCAGCACAATAGAATGGCCATCTACATCTAAATGTTAGTGACCCAAAGGTTTCAATTGCAAGCATGAAATAAACATACATAAAAGTGACTATGGGACAAACAGGCATGTCACCACCTTTCAAGTTAAGGAAGTTAAACCGTCCTGTACATGCTGTGATGGATTCTAGGGCTACATGTGAAACAAAATCAAGACAAAGCAACTAATTCTTTATATCAAACTGTCTCTTTTTCTGCCCCTCTATCTGCTTCTAATTTTACTTTCATCACTCTCTCATTACTCACATAATTCTGTTACCTAGCACCAAGATGAGGCATCAATTCCTCTGCTACCGAGAATTGCAAATTAGCATTGAGTTAGCTCTCGAGGAGATGGGAGGAGACAGGAGTGGGAGGAGGAGGAGAGATAAGCTGATGAGCATGTTTGAATTAGCCCTCACCCGCGGTGGGGGAGAAACAATGCTGTGAAACTTGAAAGATTCAGTGACAAATTAGGGATTTTAAATGTCATGAGTGACGACTCGCCTCAGAGAACCATGCTGGGCTGGCTTCTTTCCAGTGAGGCTGGAGTATAACGGAGCAAGGCTTAGCCGGGAGATATTAACAGACCATGAAGCTTCAAGCTGGCTTTGCAAGGTCATTTGAAAGGAAAATAATCAGTGACGAGCCAAACATGAGGAGATCTGTGACAACAAGTCTGCTAACAATACACTAGAGCTGTTAATATGTTTCGCAAAATGAGAGCAAGGCCGTCGATATTTTAAAGAAAACTTTGAAATATTACTTTTGATTTCTTTTAAATGCCTGCTCTGGCAATCATATCAAATCTAAGTGTTAGGAAACCTAAAAGCAATTTGTTGTTTACAGTATGCTGCGTCAAACACTGCCTCCCTTTGATATTCAAGCATTTTCCTCATTCTTTTCTGCAAAGGCCAGACAGGTACAGATTAAATTTCAAGCATAAATAAATATTGTGAAAAGGTCACCTTTCCATCTGTTATTTGTGCAACCTCTAAAAGTAATTACATACAGAATGGTGTCAGCAAAGCTGTTTGTGTGCTTTCGTTGTCTAAACATCATACTTCCCAGAGCTCATTTCATATACACCTGTGGACTGTGCCATGATAAAAGGGTCCAGTAAACAGGAGTAAATGCAAATCTGATTGCTTGCACAAACTCAGTTATTAGTATTGATCATAAACTAAAGAAAATAAGTGACATTTACAGTTGATTTTTCAATACACTCTTGATTTTAGAAAGTCCCTTTTCACTCACATTCAGCAAATGAGCAATAACGTGTGCATCCGTTATAAATAACACAATAGACTTCCTCTACCCTGCAGCATGGCATTGCGTGCTTGCCTCCCTTTAGGAGAGGCAACAGAAAGAGGTCAAACATGACATCAAGGGAAAAGCAAGTGATGGCACTGAAGCCCCACACTGTACTGTGTAAAGAGACTGAGATAGAGAGAGAGAGAGAGAACTTTCTCAAGGGGATGATTTCTTAAAGTCCGAGTGGTTCTCTTCATTGTGCAAGTTTAGATTCAAGTTATTCATATTCTGTTCTGACTGAGGATTTTTTCCCTTAGTTTTATTCCAAATTTCCTCAGACAGCAATACCTTTAAAAGTTAGCTGCCCTTTTATGACAAAAAGTTGGACTATTTAACCAGGTTTAGTTGTGTGTGCATTAAATGTGGTTGCTGTGGCAACGGCCTCTGTGGACATGGGCGGACTGGTTCCTGGTGTGGAAGGATCTCAAAGATATTGTTTCTTCACAGCAGCATCAAGCCAGATGTTTATTACTTTTATGTTTTGTTTTATTTTGTTTATTTATTTTCACCTACATTCAGTTACGAGGCAGAAGTTAGGGAGTCATGTTTGCGCGGAGGGGGTGGGGGGGGTGCTTTATTTGTGTGTGTGCATATGACTGTGTGTGAAAGAGAATATAATGAGTATGTTTTTAATTGCTGTGTTATCTGTTTTGTTGAGTGGAGGCTTGTTTTATTTAATATGAATTGTTTTTATCATGTAAAGCACTTTGTGTTGCCCTTGGCATAAAAAGCGCTTTATAAATAAAGTTTGATTTGATTTGAATGTTCTGTAAATTGCTTTTTTTTTCTCTGTATTTATTTTTGTAATCACAGTCGTTCATATCAACAAGTCGTTCATATCAACTTCTAAGAAAAATAGAATTCCTTATTTTATCCAACATAAAACAAAACCCTTCCAGTCTCCAGAGACTCGTGTTATTTCTGTTTCTGGCAGCCCAGTCTTACCAGAAATTGTAAAACCCTTGCAATTTGCAATCTATAGTCAAAAATTGTGATGTGACAGCATTTTGGTAATTGGGGGTTTTCTATCTTGAAGTGTCATATCGTGTGACAGAAATCGCAAGCAATGACCATTGAACCATGTTGTCTGTGTCAATGTATATTTTTCTGACCCCAATTATGCTCTATTTTCCTTCAAGACATATCCAATCCCAATTATACAATAACGCTCATCACAAACAGAAACAGTTATATCAACCGGAAGACTACAACTGCCCTATGATAAGCATGTATGTCTTGCTAAATGAAGCTGATGCTTTCACATAGCCATCTCAGTCACGGCCATGTCAGAGAAAACAAACAAACAAAAATCTTGCATAAGTAATTAACACCTTTTACATAGCTATGGTTTCTTAAAAACATAGCACAGCATTTTTTAAATTTATTTTTTTGGCAGTTGGATTAGTTCTAGAAACAAGCTGTAAATAAATGGGCTAGCAAGAGCTAAGGGAAATAAAACCACAGCCTATGTTGCTTTGACAGATTTTCTCCATGAACCACCAAAAATCTTTTTGACTATGTTGGCACCTATTACTCATATCACACACCATACAGTATATTCATCTACTAATCTCATGATGCTCAGATGTGTTAGACTGTTGAAGAGGTGAGTATGAGGAAAAAGTGGAAGGGAAGAACTTTCTGCAGATCACTCAAAGAAATCAGTTTATTTGCCCGTCTTCTGTTCCACTGAGCTCTGCTCGCTTTTCCCCACTCTGTGCTCATGTTAGGACTGAATCTGCTTCAACTTGCTACAGTATATGCCAAATGAGGAGAGTGCTTTCGCAAGGCAGATGGAATGTTTAGAAAAAGCACAAAAGTTTCACAACAAGATAGAAGCAGGTGGGGTGGTGAAAAGATGCAGACTCAACATTTTTAAGACATTTCAACAAGAATATTTTAACCACTGGTGGTAGGAGCATAATAACAAAATTATATACCTATAGAGCTGTTTGAATAAAGTTGATCAGCTTCATTGTATCTAAACACAATCTTAATATCACAGCTAATTATTAAAAACAGCAAATGAAATATAACTTCCTTTCTGTACGATCCACATATTGAGCTGAAGAGCCCTTAATTACATCCTTCTCTACATGACCTGTGTTGCTTCATCACTTATGGTGATATCACCGCCAAACCAAGAGATCTATGCTGCTGCTATTGGGACTATGTAATTAACAAATTAATAATACAAAAGTTCCACTGAAGTGAAAGTCAGGAAGTCTTTAACAGATCAAACTAAATATTGCTTGTATATTTTTTGGCCTTCATTATTTCGTTTGTTTTTTAAATAAGGGACATTCACCTATATGTTGCCATCAAACATGCTGCACCTAGAATGTTGATTTTTAATTATTTAACAGGGCATTTATTATTAATCACACCAAAAATGAATATGAAGAATAATGTGTAAAATAGATAATTAACTCACAAAAAATAAGATAAGAAAAAGTTGTGTTTGACTTCTGCAAAACGATATTATAATCTGCAAACCCATAATAACAATATTATTTTGCACTTTAGTATAGTTTTTCTTATTTATTGTCTTACTGTATTCTAAAAACTTAAAACTACCTAGAAAGGAGACAAAAGCACCTTTTAAGTGCATCCAACATATTGTGGCATTTATTTTGACTTACCTCCTGATGCATCCACATATTGTTTTTAACAACATAGTCTGTGTGATGTATTTATTCATTCACATGGGTTGTAGCTACCTTTATCAGATGGTTCTGTCAGGACCAACCCAAAAGGATTAAAGCTTATTAATGCTCTGGCCCTTACTCTGTTTCACAAGAACTTAAAAGGACAGCCCAGTCACACTGTAAAATGCGAAAGACGCACATAACTTAGATCAACATATAAGTGCATGATTATGCTTTTATTGGTTTATTTACAGCCATTGGAAATTTCAAAGTCACATAATTCAATTGCAGGTTTCTTTTGTAAATGCACCACTGAGAGCTTCATCAACCTTATGTCAAATAAATTTAATTGGATAAAGGGAATTCATATTGAATTGATGTGAAATATACTTTTTTTTAAATCCCCGGTACTAGCCATTGAACTAAAATTCAAAAAACGAAAAAGAGGAAACAATCTGTAAAACTGTTATTTCTGTGTCCATTTTACCAAGGTTAAGGTTATGTTCTTTTCAGTCACTTTTCAGCAGTGTTTAGGCATCAAGAATGGCATTCATGACAGTAAATGAAGGGAAAACATGTTGATGTGCTGGCACGCTATTACCTTCATTGTATTATGTTTCTAGGGGCTGTCCTATAGCTCATCAGGTATGTCCACCACATGTAGAGGCTAAGTCCTCATTTCTTCGAGCAGGGTCATTCAACTCCAGTCTTTGAAGGCACACTCCTGCAGGTTTTAGATGTTTCCCTGCTTCAACACACCTGACCTAAATTAATGAGTCATTGTGCAAAACCTGAAAAGCTGTTGGATCCTTTTTATTTGAATCAGTTGTGCTGTTGGAGAGATGCACTTAAAACCTGCATGGCATCAGCCATCAAGGGCCAAAGTTGAAGAGTCCTGCCTTAGAGCCATAGAGCATTATAAAGATATATAATACATAATTTAAAAAATAACATAACATGTCCAGCTAAATCCAGTAGGATCGATATCAACTACTGATTCTGCTTAATTTAACTATCAATACTTATTTTAAAGAAAAAAAGAGTAGATAAATAAATACAAAAATCAGAAAAAATTGTGTGTACTCTTTCTGTCAGCAATAAAAAGGTGAGTTTATCCACTATGGGGTTGTGTAGTGGTGTTTCAACACTCCAGGATTGCAGTTTTAAGACTTGGCCCATCTGAGCCAGGGTCTAATGTGAAACAGCTTGTTGTAAACTCTTTGTTGGCCTCACAACTCAAGAAGCATGATGCTAATAACATCAGTGTTGTTAAAATTTACTGTGTTCCTACTCGCCAGAGACAGATCTCTCATTGATCAGGGTAAATCAACTCTCACCAAACAGTAAAAACATCATCTCAAAGTGATACAACTAATGATCTGCCCCAGCTGACGAGACCCACTGTCTGATGGGCTGCTGCTGTTGTATCAAAGCCATGCTGTCTGTCTCCTTTTTTCCCCCCATGGCCTCCTCACACTTCATCTAATAATGGGAATTTACTGCAGGCCTTTTTTTTTTCTTGCTCACTTGGCGAGATAAACAGCCTGATGAATCAGGGGTAATGCACAGGCTTACGGGCACAGACAGCACGCAGCCCACAGTAAATATCTGCAGACAGGATCGGATTTCAGCATTAGCAGTGAGGAGATGCATTTATTTGCCTCGCACCAGACTCATAACAGCACTGAACCTCAATTACCACGTCTGAGAGGCGCAGATAATACATGCAAACGGCACCACTCCCAACCATTACCAGCACATATATATAGTTTGCTTTTCACCCTGTCTGTCTGAACTGCACTTAATTGAAAAATGTTGTAACATCTCTAGTAGAGTGATAAATTTCTAAATGAGTTTTTAGTGTAGTTTTATTTGTATTTGTCTGTTGCATGAACTTATGTTGCTAAATATCTGAAGTTATTTAGCCAAACTTATAGTTAAAACGATTTCTTGTATTTTGCTACAACACAAAATCTGCTAGTTTTTTTCTTTCATGTTATATCCAGTATAACTTATAAGAGACTTATAAAACCCTTATAAGTGCTTAAATTAGTCATTACTGAGGGCTGAAAAGTTGCTGGCCAAAATGTCATCTGATAAGAAAAATGTTTTGAAAATACATTTTCCTTGGTAATGTAATCTTTTGATTGTTACATTATTGAACACAACTTTACTTCAAGTTTTACAATATATGTTTCCTTTTAAAAAGTGACAAAAATATAGTAATCAGTAGCAGTCGGCGGATTGATACAAATATTGGATATCAATGTTGGTATGAAAATAAAGACACACAGCAATGTTATAATTTCCCTTCAGCGATTGATAAAGTCTTTTTTCCCCCATAGACTTACATAGGCTTGGTCTGAATTACAGAAAACCCCACTTTGATATTCTTCACATTTTTGGAGCAATAATTTCTGTTCTGATGCCCAGCATGAGAGGGGCCTGCTAAGCGAGCAGCCTAGCCGCAGTACAGCGCTTGCTGCCTGGGTACTCCATCAGCTCCTTCCCCCCTCCTCTGCCCACTGGATGTCAGCCCTGAATTGTGTTTTGATGTTTCTTCAGACCTACAATTGAGCTCTATTCTCAGCAGCCAAAACAGACATTTGTCGATTCATATGCATCAAGGCACCCCCCCCCTCCCCATCTCCCGCCACTTTCTATCTCAGCTGTGTCCTCCTCCGTTTTAACTCTGCTCCACTCAGTAACAGCAATCTAGTATTAGAATATGAGTGGCCACGAGCCCCCCTGCTGTGAGCGGTGTCACATGTGATTACCATTATTTATAAAACTCACTCAGGCTCGGTTGCGTAGTCGGCCTCTGCCGGCCTTCGTCCCTGCACACTACAGTCAATATTTGCACGCAATCCTGAACTGTTGAGAGTTTCCATGGTGGTGAGAGCCTCCATTACATGAAATATTCAGGGTGCACGGAGACTCCCATGAGGCCCAGCGCAGGGTTTTTACTCCGATTTGATTATACGACATGATTTTTTCATGAGCTATGACAGTCCTGTTGAATTAGAGTCAGCTCTGAATCTTTGTGATAGTCACGGAAGCTAGAGGAGGAGGAGGAGGAGGAGGAGCAGGCTGTCCTCTTCCCCGAATCTGTCTTTTACTCTCTGTCTAAATAACAGCAGGAACACATTCTACCAGAGGAAGATACATTATGAAATACACAAGGTATTCATCATGTGAGCATCTTCTTGGCATTATATAATATACTCATGTCAGAGATAATAGATCATATCTGTTCTTTTCTATCCAAATCAATAGCTATGCCAAATCGACTTTGGTCTATCTTTTTTGGAAAGATTATGTTGAAAGTGACCAGGAAATACACATATATATATATATGTGTACTGAATATATATTAGTGCTGTCAGTCGATTAATTTTTTTAATTTTTAACTCATGATTAATCGCTTAATTTGTTTTGTTATTTTATTTGATCTATTTTATCTTATTACCATTTTAACAGGATATTTATCATTACAATAATGATATAACAATCATATATGTTATAATACACATTTAAGCTGTTAAAAAGCCCTAATAGACTCTAATTAATCCCGATTTGTTTAATTCTAAATATTGTAGTTGTCATTGCATGTGGTAGACTGTTAGAGTTGTGATTTCCGAGCTGCATTGAATGTATCACTGATGGATGCCACGCCAAGTTGTGTGTAACCGCAAGTTTAAGTTTCATTGTGTTTTCCTCAACCCGTGGCCGGTTTGAGTCGCCTTCTCCTGCATTATCTGGGGAACTTAGTTGATAAATTACCTCAGTCTGGTCCTGAAAACCATCTTGCATAACTTTAAAGCTGAACTGTCCGTGTAAAAGATCCATGTGGCCATTTTTCCTTCAGAAACATAACCTGCTTCCAACATCCCTTTCTGAAATTATGCCAACAGTTTATGCGTCAATTGCACATTAAAAAAATGATTGCCGTTAAAAGGAATTTGCGTTATCGCCGTAACTTTGGCAGATACATTTGAAAATGTATTTTTTAAATATCAAATTCATATAAAAAATTATCAAGAGAAATTGAAAATGAATTTCAAAGATTAATTGTAATATCAATGGTGATAGCATGAAATATTATATTAAGCAAATAGTATTATTATTTCTGGAAACTTCTATAACCTGGTCTGCATGCCTCAAAACAGTGTTGCATGACAATGAAATACCACACAAGACATCTCCTTGTCACTGTCAAACATATCACAGAAAGAAACACTTCTGTTTCTAATACACATGTTCCCATTTTATGGGCTAGTGCATTTCATACTGTCATACATCCCAATTATCCGTAACTCTCTTACAGCGCAAACAGTAATTTACTCCAGTCTATTTATGACAACAGTTACTGCAGCTAATCCATGCAGGAGATCAAGAACAAAGTGTTCTTTGAAACGGTCAGCTTGAATCCTTGAGCATAAAAATACACTAGAGACTGTGAATAAAAGAGAAAGTGAGACAGGAAAAAAAGGGCAATGGATAATGAAGAATTCAACAATAACACCAACAGTTATGGTAGCATGAGCGTAAAATGATCATTAGGGGCTTCTAATGGCAAAATCAGTCATGCCACACACAAACACAGCCTATGTTCAGGAATGAAAACAATATTGTGTTGCAGTGTGATTGTCTTAGGGCTTAGTGGCAATGCAACACATTAAATAAAAACACAATATGTTTTTATGTTAACATAATTTTAATTAAATGTTTCCTTTCTCTGAGAGACTGCATATCTATTCATTCAATAATTAATTCAATGACGTTACCTTTAAAAAAGCACCAAACAATACATCATTTGACTGATTTTTCACTATAAGTCTACTTAGAAAAGATAATATGCCAATAAACATGTTGAATGAAGATAAATTAGAATATAAACACTTGACTATTTAGAGTGATATTATTAGAATAGAATAGTTGGTCAGCTAATGCTATTAGCAGACTGCTTGCAATCATAAAATCATTTAACTTTATATTTGTTTTTTGTTTTTTCTCTTTTGAAATATATCCTGGATATATGTTCTCTTAAAGGGGAGTGGGAGGGATCTACAATGCAGTGTTTTAAACCTCACCAGATTATACATACATACATACATCTAACCTGGTGAAGAAGGCCCAATAAAGGCTCTTCTTCCTCAGGAATCTCAAAAAGACTGGACTCTCCCTACAGCTTCTGACAAACTTCTACAGATCCATTATAGAAAGCATCCTCTGTCTGAGTGGAACAGTGTGGTACGGGAGCTGCACTGCACAAGACAGGAAGGACTTGCCCTGGGTGGTGAAAACAGCACAGAGGATTGTGGGGCGTCCTCTCCTGCTGGACTCAATATACGACAGCCGGGTCCAGAGGAGGGCCAGTCGTATAGCTGCAGACCCCACCCACCCAGGACACAAACTGTTTGTACCTC